>JAQQAC010009165.1:31299777-31395369 GCA_029783875.1 Phataginus tricuspis | reverse complement strand
TCTTAATTTCCTTTTTATAATTGTTCATTGTTAGCACATAGATGCAATTAATTTTTAATGTGTTGATTTTGAATGTAATTTTACTTCTTCCTTTCTAATCTGGATGCCTTTTATTTCTTTTTCTTGCCTAATTACTCTGGATAAAACTTCCAATATTATGTTGAATAGAAAGAGCAAAGCAGGCATCTTTGTCTTGTTCCTGATTGTAAAGGAAAGCTTCCAGTCTTTCACCACTGAATGTGATGGTAGTTAGCTTTAATATGCTGAGGTAGTTTCCTTCTAGTCTTACTCTGAGTATTTTATCATGAAAGTGTTGAATTTTGTCACTTTTTCTGCATTGAGAAAATCATGTTTTCTTCCCCCTTCATTCTGTTAATGTGATATAATACAATGAATGATTTTCATATGTTGTTCCTGTTCTTTTTTAAGTATTGGATGATAATCTAGATAGAAAAATCCACATTTAATTGTTTAAACTCAAGAAGTAAAAGAAGAGAAATTGTGTCTAATTTCTTAAAATTATAAATGGCTTCATTTTTCACAGCAATAAAGATGATTTATTTCAAAAAGTCCAAAATTTTAAATTTATAAATTCTGGTTAATTTATAGGTAACAACAATTTTTTAAAAGTTTAACAAATAAGGTCCTACAGAGTTTCAAATCCAACTATAACTCTTAATGACTAGCACCAAGAGTAAATGAAGAAACAGAAAATGAACCAATCCTTGATTTACATCCCAGATAGTACACTGGAACAAAACTGACAAAAAACCCATCAGGGTTCTAGAGCCATTATATCACTAGTAAAAGCTAAGGCTTGCTTACCAGGAACTGGTCCTGATGTATATCAACATGGCAGAAAAGTCTTGGCCTTTTAAACAATTTCCAACCCATGAACAAAAAAGAAAAGATGCCAACATCAGCCAAACGTTGAATCCTTTAAGGTATAACACAACTAAAGCATTTGTTGAAGGAAGAAAGAGAGTGAAGGACGGTCAATGTTTAGAAAGATTTAGACCAAGATGTTGTTTATAATGTTCAACTGAAGTGAGTAAGAATTAAGCATGTAATTAGTTTCTTCTTCTTACATGGACTTTTGCAATTTTTTCTACCACAATAATGTACCATTTATAATTGGTTTAGTATATCTTTAAAAAAATATTTAACCAAAATATCCAAAACTTTGAAATTACTCAATCTTCTTAGGGTCAATAATATCCAACCAAATACCCCATAACATGTAGGACTATGAAATAATACCTATCAGGAATTTGTGGAAATAATACATACCAGAAATAATATATAACTAGGAATTTTAAGAATCTTACCACAGAAAGATTCAGATTTGCTCATTATCCCATAACTACAGAGAAGCGAACTAATGTGAAAAAGACCTTCAACCTAACAACTAAAAGAAAATACATCAAGGATTTCAATATACCAAAGTATTCTATTCCACCAAGGACTCTGATTAATTAATTCATAAGTATTTTAGCTAAAAAACATATTACAAGTTCACTACATGAAATAATACATTTCAAATTATCCTTAGTTCAACAAATTTCACCAAGCCAAGATAAAACATGGACATGTGCTATAAACATTAGACACAAATTTTTAGGAAATATCAAGAATAATGTATGTGAATTTCAACTTGAGTCCTGCTGTGTAATAAGTGACCATAAGATTTTGAAATAGGTAGCTTTTCTCCCCTAAGGATGCTCTGACATACATGAGACTTTATTTAACATATGAAACATTGGAAACATTACCCCATGATTCTAAAAAAGTCTCAGATATTACCAGAGAAACATAATAAAATGAACTGTGACTATCATTATGGTTTCTCACTGGGAGATATTACTGACAAGATTCTCTGTTGAATCACAGGACTATGGACTGTGAAAGATGGTCAGATGTGCACTGCCAGCATTTTGATATATTTTAAAAAGTAATGTAGTAGAACAATTACATAACATTTAAAGTTTGACAGATTAAAATTTAGAAATCTTAAAGGTTGTTAACTACAAAATAGAGACCTTGAAACTACAGGTGATCCTTGAATAATGTGAGGTTAAGGATGCCAACCTCTCGTGCACTTGAAAATCTGCATTAACTTTCGACTCCCCAAAAACTTAACTACTGAGAGCCTTCTGTTGAATGGAAGCTTTACTGATAACATAAACAAGTCCATTAACACATTTTGTGGGTTACATGTATTGCAGAGCAATCTTGATAATCAACTTATAAATGATCTATTATTTTTTAAATTCTGTAAGAACATTAAAACTGTCAGTTATTAATGCATAGGGAAACAAAAAACAGTAAAACTAATATATATTAAGTACACTATAATTTAGAATATTAGAAACACTGAGAATTAACTTATCAAGATTGGTTTGAACAAGCTTGCCTTATTCTCACCATTTAACTTAAGATACTGAGCAACTGTCTTTTCTATACCTTGGTAAATTACTAAACTTCTTTTCAGGTCTGGGTCTTCTTCCAACTTGTTACTCTTTGCATTTTCAGTGTTGTGATTTATCTCCTAGGGTTCCTTTAATGTGAAGTTTTGGGGCAGTATCACTTCCTCGAATATTTTCATCACAACCATTTTCCTCATTTATGCCAAAAAGCTCACCTTCAGCTATACATATACTTAGAGTCTCTTGAAAAGTGACAGCGTCACTATTCCCACAGTCAGCTATTTCTCTCTAATGCCACTTACATTCTGCTTTTCATTTTCTGTGTTACCACTTTTCATTTCTTTGCTGCATTTTCATCTTTGTTGACCAAATTCCTCTTTCCATTATCCATTTTTATAAAATGTCAAGTGGAATTCTCACTGAGAAACAAGGAGGAGCAGAAACACATGCTCTGCTGTCTGCATGAACTGAATAACATACACAGTGACCAACCACTAAGAGTTTGAAAGAAGTGGTTTGACTGGTCACTAATCATCATGCACATCTGTTATCTACACAGTGATCTGTGGACTAAGAAAGGTGAAGTTTGTATATCATTCAATTACTATGTTAATACACAACAGCAACTGCAATTTAAACCATATTGTTGGAGAAGTGGCGTTATTTAACTAAACCATATTAAATTAAATGTGTGTGTATGAAAGCCATGCAAAGAGCTACCTGTCCAGAAATGCTAATACAGCGTAACATTAGGAAATGAAAAATTTACAGAAGAATCTTCAACATTTCCCCTACAGTACAAAGTCACTTAAATCTGAATGCAAGAATCAAGTAATTTAGAGGTGTTCTACAGAAATAATGAGTCCTTAACTTTCATATGTTGGATTTTTTTTAACAATTAACCTAACAAGACATATTGATACCCATAATCATCTTCCCTAAATGGGATTTGGACTTTAATATATCAAGAAAAGAAAAGAGATTGCAAACTTTCATACATTGGCACTGTAGGCTAGAAAACCATACTGTTTCAGTTGTGTTGTCATCTTATTGCAATAGAGTTTATTTGTGCAATTATGAAAATTTATTACATTGACCTTATTATATAAAAATGTGTGGGAAATCAAGTCGGCAGTAGTGGTGATAAAAAAAAACATAGTAGTTATGAGGTAAGGCAGGGACATGGGGCAAGCATCATGATGAACTTTTCCTGCCTGTGATGATTCCTAATATTTTACATGGTAATTAACCAACAACCTATCTTAAGGCAGGCCAAGTAGTCCTAACTGCTATGTTCCCAGTGCTTGAGGGTAACCACTATCTTGGAGAAAAACAGGATCAAGAAATTCCTTGAGTTTAAGTTTATCTTACAGAATTATCTAATGGATGACTGTGGATGGTGACATAATGTCTCTGAGACTGCATGTCAAGCCTATGCATACACACCATCCCCCATAGCCCTTTGCCCCATTCTTGAAAGACTTAAAAGGCAAATCCTAAGCCCTTAAGTGCATCTCATCTCTGAGGCTGCCTGCACTCCCTGTTCTTTAAGTGTGTACTTTTTGCCTTAAATCAAGACTTCTCATTGCTCAATGTACTGAGTTTTGTCTCTGCACTTTTCCAGTGGTAAACATCTTTGTTACTTTGCTATTTCACTCTATTTTCCAGACTTAAGCACAAGTCTTGTCTTCACTTTCTATGTCCTACTTCAGAAAAACACGGAAGAGCTACTGAGGTCTCTGATTTGGGATTGCAAGTTTCCGTTGCCTGGGTGACCCAGACAGGACTGCAGCTGTATGATCATGCTCTTTAATCTCCCTTCTTTGATTTTGCAAAGTTCTCAGAACATAAACTCACTCCATCCTGTGCTCTGAGCCTCTGCCAAATCCTGGTGTGGTAGGGGCTTAGTTCCCATGCCATGCAGATTCAAGCAGATACTGGACACAGGTGACACTGGCTTCAGGGGTTGGCAAGGGATGTTGAGCAATTCAATGAACTTCCTTTTCCTCCCCATGCTCTCTTCCTTGCTCTCTGTTGCCTGCAAAGCAGCTGCTATTCACTGCTACTCTAACTTTAATGAATTCCTTCCTTACCTACACTCATCCAACCTACTGGAGAATTCTTTCTCATTCAGGGTCAAAGCCTCCCCTGTCCAGGTTGAGGTTTCACCTACTGTATAGGGAGACACCTCCCCAGATGCATTTACACAGCAACAGTAATAAGAAAGACAGGTTTTGTGAATTTAACTCCACTTAGCACAAAAGCAAAACTCTTTAGGATTTGACAATCACTGAATTAAGCTAGCTTTTTCATTGTGAATGTAAAAAAATCAAATGAAAAAAATAGAGCAAGTGCAACAAAAACTGCAAAATATTTTATTAAAGATTTTATATACAATTACGAATTGCACTACATTTTTAGCTCTCTGACAATGGAACCCCTCTAATAATGTATTAATCACTTTGAATTTTGCATTACAACTGAAAATTGGCAAGTGTTTATATCTATTAATACTCATTAAAAATATTTCTATTGATAGTAATGGAATTTGAAGTACAGAGGAAAGCATATTCACAATTTTTAGGTCATAAAATGACAAGAAAACATCCTTTGGCTATTAGTATCCCTTTTTGTAGGAAGATAAAATAGTCTTATACATAATCTTATTTTATCTTCAAAATGATTAGCTCTATCTCACAGGAGAAATACCTTGACAGGGAAATTAAAACAGGGAAGACAGAACTCAAGTTTCTGAATTTTGATACTTCAACACTTCTAAAACATTTAGACAGGAAATTCTAAGGTAATATTAAAGGGTAAATGAGATGTTCAATTTGGTATTTAACATATTATTTAATACACAAATTTAATATTATCACTGTGTCCATTTTCAAAAAACTGAAATGATATATTTTACGTACCCCAACAATCCGTTTCATAGCATCCAACTTAGCAGAATCTTTGTTGCTCTCCAACATTTGCTTGAGATCTTCATTCCTATAAAGAGAAGAGAAAAATTCCATATTTAGATTTTTATATCACACACCTATTGAATTATATCATTTTCATAAGAATTAGAATGATGGGCAATGTTACATCCCTGCATTCTTATTTATAAATAAATATATATTTCTCATCTAACCCTACAAAATAATGTCAAAGTGCTATGTTGTCATGAAGCCCACCAAGGAAACAAAAATATAAAATTACCTCAGTTCTGGGCAAAATTCTAATGTGAACACAAGCATACAAACTCTTCTTTCATCCCAAATTTTTTTCTTAATCATCAGAAACAAGATATAAGAAAAATCCTTGAATCATCACTAAACAGTCTCGTAAACCAAAAAGTAAGAATTTTCTTCAGAATATTTCACAAAAGAGCACTAATTAAGGGCTGTCGTTCACACCATCCTTTACTTCTCCCTACCTTCCCCCAAAACAAGAACATAAATATAAAAGTATACCCCCACTGATACTACCTAATTCAGAATTAAGAATTAAATAAAGACAATTTTAACATCTAAATGAGAGAATGAGACAATGAACCTGAGCAATTAGTAAGAATGAAAATGAAGGACAGATTCAAGAACTACTTAAAAGACGAGATGACAATACTCCCATACTAAGATAAATGCTTGCTATGTAAACATCCTTAAATCTTTTAAAACTATCAATGCTTTTACACAGAAAACTTGCAAAAATGAGAAAAACCTATGAAGAATTGTCTGCCAATAGGTTCTTTTTGCTCATAACTGATCTGCCCCTATTCCTCTAAGTGAACCTTCTCCCCATCAAATCAACAAATTTCCCCTAACAAAAGAAAATGTATTATTTGCAATCTCTAATAATTTTTCCTTCAGCACCAAAAGTATGGTCTATAATGTTAAGGAAACATTAATAAATTTGATCTCATCAAAATTTAACTCTTGTTCCATGGAAAACATGTTCCAAGAACCATGGGAACTACGAACAAGGAGTTGGGACACCGAGATGTTTGGCGAGAAGCAGTTGTTTATTAGTGCTAGCACTGGTTCAGTAGATTCATGTCCAAAGGCTGAGCCCCGAGAGCATCAGGGCGATGCCTTTTATAAATTCACTGTAAGGGTAAAAAAGAGTCAGCCTCACCACCCCACAAGAATGTTGCAGTGGGAGCTGTTAGTGTACTATAGGTTCAGCCAGAATCCTAGTTATGTTTTAACTCATCTCAATTCAGGGTACCAGGATATTCTATTGTAAACTAATGGGCTTACAAGACTATGATCAACAAGTTGTTCTGTATCACTGGGTCTCGGTGGGGGGGGGGGGGGTGCACTGTTACATTGCTTTAAACTCAAGCACCCTGGTATTTTTCTGGATTCTTAAAGAAACATTGTCCCTTTTTTTGGCTTGGCTTCTTACTACAAACCCTCTAAAGAGGAGGAAAAAAATTGCAGACCAGTAGAAAATATTTGCAAGCATATATATGACAAAGGACTAGTAACCAGAATATAAAAAGAATCTCAAACTCAACGATAAAACAAAAATGCAGTGAAAAAAGGAGCAAAAGACATTATGGAATGAATTGTGTCTCTCATCAAACTCATAGAGTGAAGTCCCAATCCCTGACTTTGTGTGGAAATAGGGCTTTTAAAGAGATAATTAAGGTAAAATAATGTCATAAGAATAGACCCTAACCAAGTAAGACTGATGTCTTTCTAAGAAGAGAGAAACATGAGTGGTGCACAGGGACAGAGAAAAGGTGTGAAAAGACACTCAAATGCAAGCAAAAGGAAAGGCCTCAGGAAAAAACAAATGTGGACTTCCAAGCTCCTGGAAGAACTATGAGAAATAATCTTCTGTTGTTTAAGCCATCCACTCTGTAGTATTTTGTTATGGCCACCCTAACAAACTATTACACTTTTTGATACACAGAGGTGGGGTGCTGCTATAACAAACATATAAAAATGAAGAAGTGGCTTTCAAACTGAGTAATGGGTAGAGGCTAGAACAGTTCTGAGGTGCATGTTAAAAACAAAAAACAAAAAACAACCTAGACTGCCTTAAATGACTGTTGGTAAAAATATGGATTTAAAGATGATTATGATGAGGTCTCAGATGGAAATGAGGAATATGTTATTGGAAACTGGAGGAAAGACCATTTTTGCTATAAAATGGCAAGCATTTGGCTCACTCATTCTAGTGCTGTGTAAAAAGCAGAAGTTAAAACTGAGGAACTTGGAAATTTCTAAACAAAGTGTTGCTGGAAAAACCTACTTTATCCATGTATGCTTACAGTAATATAAAAATCAAAGATAAAGGAATTAAAGATGACAACGCAAGGTGAAACGGAGAGCTCCTTCCAAAGCACAAACAGTATAAGAATATAATTACTACAACTAACCTTAAAACAGCAACAAGAAAGAAGGCTGAACCAGACTGCAAACATACCTCACAACAGAGAAGACCTTACGAAACAGGGTAAGGTAGGAAAGCCTTAATCTGGTGGAACCCAAGCCCTTTCCCCACCACAGCTCACAGGCAGGAGGAAGAGAAACGGAGCAGGGGAGGGGTGTAAGACCCGGACTGCTGACCACCAAGACTTGGAGGTCTCCTTTATGAGCAGAAACCTATAGTGTGTGGTGCTCTGGACGTTGGGGAGCTCAGACAGGCGGAGTGCTTGAGAAATTGACATTCCGGTGGTTGGTGGAGGAGGGGATCCACACCTGGCCGCTCTGTGTCAGAGGAAAGGCAGGCAGCCTGAGAGGCTTCCTAGCAGCGAGAGGGCTGCCGAACTGGCAGGGTTTGAATGGAGCTTGCAGTGCAGGAGAAGGAAGAGCTGGACAAGGTTGTCTGGGCACGCTCTGCTTAGCTGGTTGGGAACTTTGGGGAGCTTCAGGTGCTCCATCCACCTGCCTGTCTACTCAGCTCCAAGGGCCCCCACGGTGACGACACACACCTGCCAAACCTTCCTACTGGCCTGTAGGAACGTGCTCACAAACCCGCAGTCACTGTGCAGGTGACAGGCCAGCCAGCAGGAGGCCCTGCCCCCAACAGCTAGAGATGCAAAGCACAGAGGTTTACACTTGTGTTCCTGGCCCACTGGCTCTGACCCTGTAGACAGGCACCGCAGACGGGAAACAGGAAACAGATCTTTCATCCCCCCAGGCACCAGCTCTGCTCCCCTACAACCCTCAACCTCACTCTAGGGGCTGAGCAGCTCCAGAGAATGGAGTTTCTGTGCACTAGTGGGCAACACACAGAAATATGAAATGACAAAAGAACATGGTTCAGACTAAAATCTCACAAACCCCAGAAAGAGGGCCAAATGACACGGAACACACCAATCTTCCTAAAAGAGAGCTCAAAATAAAAATGACAACCATACTTATGGAGGTACAGAAAAATATTCAAGAACTCAGGAACGAATTTAAATTGGAGATACAATCAATAAGAAATCCCATATCTGAAATGCAACATTCAATGGAGGGATTTAAAAGCAGATTAGATGTAGTAGAAGAGACGGTAAATGGAATAGAAATTAGAGAAGAGGAATACAAAGAAGCAGAGGCACAGAAAGAAAAAAGGATCTTTAAGAATGAAGGAATATTGAGAGAATTGTGTGACCAATATAAACTCAACAATATTCCATTAAAGGCGTACCAGAAGAAGAGACAGAACAAGGGATACAAAGTGTCATTGAGGAGGTAATTGCTGAAAACTTCCCCAATCTGCAGCAGGAGATGGTCTCTCAAGCCATCGACATGCACAGATCTCCCAACACAAGGGACCCAAGGAACACAACATCAAGACATATAATAATTAAAATGGCAAAGATCAAGGATAAAGACAGACTTTTAAAAGCAGCTAGAGAGAGAAAAACATCACATACAAAGGAAAACCCATCAGGCTATCATCAGACTTCTCAACAGAAACCTTACAGGCTAGAAAGGAATGGCATGATCTATTTAGTGCAATGAAGCAGAAGGGCCTTGAACCAAGAATACATTACTCAACAAGGTTATCATTTATATTTGAAGGAGACATTAAAAATTTTTCACATAAGCAAAAGCTGAGAGAATGTACCTCCCACAAACCACCTCTACAGTGCATTTTGGAGGGACTCATATAGATGGAAATATTCCTAAGGCTAAATAGATGTCACCCAAGGGAAGACAAAGAGAACAGAATATGATTCATAACATACAAAGAATGGAGGAGGAAAAAAAAAAAGAATCTTTAGGTTGTGTATTTAATAGTATATGAAGTAAGTTAAATTAGACTGTTAGCTGATAAGGGATTTGCCCTTGAACCATCGGTAGCCACGAATCTAAAGACTGCAATGGCAATAAGTACATACCTATCGATAATCACCCTAAATATAAATGCTCTGAATGCACCAATCAAAAGACATAGAGTTAATGAATGGATAAAAAAACAATACCCATCATATGCTGCCTAGAAGAGACTCACTTCAAACCCAAAGACGTACACAGACTGAAAGTAAAGGGATGGAAAAAGATATTTCATGCAACATAGTGAGAAAAAAACAGGAGTTGCAGTACTTGTATCAGACAAAATAGACTTCAAAACAAAGAAAGTCACAAGCGACAAAGAAGACAATTACATAATGATGAAAGGGTCAGTCCAATAAGAGAACATAACTATTATAAATATCTATGCACCCAACACAGGATCACCTACATATGTGAAACAAATACTAACAGTATTAAAGTGAAAATAGAATGCAATGCATGAATTTAAGGAGACTTCAACACACCACTCACTCCAAAGCACAGATCAACCAGGCAAAAAATAAGTAAAGAAACAGGGGCACTGAACAACATATTAGAACAGACGGATCTAACAAACATCTACAGAACACTCCATCCAAAAGCAACAGGATACACATTCTTCTCAAGTGCACACGGAACATTTTCAAGAATAGATCATATATTAGGCCACAAAAAGAACCTCAAGTAAATTCAAAAATATTTAAATTGTACCAACCAGCTTTTCAGATCACAAAGTTATGAAAATGGAAATAAATTACACAAAGAAAACGAAAAACCCCACAAACACATGGAGGCTTAATAACATGCTCCTAAATAATCAATGTATCACGACCAAATAAAAACAGGTATCATGCAATATATGGAGACAAATTATAACAATAATTCAACACCACAAAATCTGTGGGATACAGCGAAGGCCATGCTAAGAGGGAAATATACTGCAATACAGGCCAACCTCAGGAAAGAAGAACAATGCCAAATGAGGTCTAAACTCACAATTAACCAAACTAGAAAAGGAAGAACAAACAAGGCACAAAGACAGTAGAAGCACAGACATAATTAAGATTAGAACAGAAATAAATAAAATTGAGAAGAATAAAACAATAGAAAGAATCAATGAAAGCAGGAGTTGGTTCACTGAGGAAATACAAAAAATAGATAATCTCTTAGCTGGACATACCAAGAAAAAAAGAGAGTCCACACTCATAAACAGAATCAGAAATGAGAAAGGTAAAATCACTACAGACACCACAGAAATACAAAGAATTATGAGGGAATACTATGAAAAATTATATGGCAACCACTTGGATAACCTAGAAGAAATGGACAACTTTCTAGAAAAAATAAACCTTCCAAGGCTGACTCAGGAAGAAACAGAAAATCTGAATAGACTAATTAATAGCAAAGAAATTGCATAGGTAATCAAAAAACTACCTAAAAACAAAACACCTGGACCAGATGGATTCACCACTGAATTTTATCAAACATTTAGTGAAGACCTAATACCCATCCTCATTAAAGTTTTCCAAAAAATAGAAGAGGAGGGAATACTCCCAAACTCATTCTACGAAACCAACATCAGTCTAATACCAAAACCAGACAAAGAAAACACAAAAAAAGAAAATTACAGACAATATCCCTGAGGAACATAGATGAAAAAATACTCAACAAAATATTAGCAAACCGAATTCAAAAATACATCAAAAAGATCATCCATCATGATCAAGTGGGATTCATCCCAGGGATGCAAGGATGGTACAACATTTGAAAATCCATCAACATCATCCACCACATCAACAAAAAGGACAAAAACCACATGATCATTTCCATAGATGCTGAAAAAACATTCGTCAAAATTCAACATTCCTTCATGATAAAAACTCTCAACAAAATGGGTATAGAGGGCAAGTACCTCAACATAATAAAGTCCATATATGACAAACCCACAGCCAACATTATACTTAACAGTGAGAAAGTGAAAGCTTTTCCTGTAAGATCGGGAACAAGAGAAGGATGCCCACTCTCCCCACTTTTATTCAACATAGTTCAGGAGGTCCTAGCCACGGCAATCAGACAATACAAAAAAATAAAAGGCATCAAGATTGGCAAGGAAGAACTCAAATTGCCCAGTTTGCAGATGACATGATATTGTACATAAAAAAGCCTAAAGAATCCAGTCCAAAACTACTAGATCTAATATGTGAATTCAGCAACGTTGCGGGATACAAAATTAATACACAGAAATCTGTTGCAATCTGATACACTAACGATGAACTAGCAGAAAGAGAAATCATGAAAACAATTCTGTTCACAATCGCATCCAAATGAACAAAATACCTAGGAATAAACCTAACCAAGGAAGTGAAAGACCTATACCCTGAAAACTACAAGACACTCTTAAGAGAAATTAAAGAGGACACCAATAAATGGAAATCGATCCCATGCTCTTGGCTAGGAAGAATTAATATTGTCAAAATGGCCATCCTGCCTAAAGCAATCTACAGATTCAATGCAATGTCTATCAAAACACCAACAGCATACTTCAATGAACTAGAGAAAAGAGTTCTAAAATTCATATGGACCACAAAAGACCCCAAATAGCCAAAGCAATCGTGAGAAGGAAGAATAAAGCAGTGGGAATTATGCTCCCAGTCTTCAAGCTCTACTACAAAGGTACTGTAATCAAGACAATTTAGTACTGGCACAAGAATAGACCAATAGACCAGTGGAACAGAATAGAGAGCCCAGATATAAACCCAAGCATATATGGTCAATTAATATACGATAAAGGAGCCATGGATATACAATGGGGAAATGACAGCCTCTTCAACAGCTGGTGTTGGCAAAACTGGACAGTTACATGTAAGAGAATGAAACTGGATTACTGTCTAACTGCACACATAAAAGTTAACTCAAAATGGATTAAAGACATGATTATAAGTCATGAAACCATAAAACTTTTAGAAAAAAATATAGGCAAAAATCTCTTAGACATAAACATGAGCAATTTCTTCATGAATATATCTCCCCGGGCATGGGAAACAAAAGCAAAAATGAATGAATGGAACTATATCAAACTAAAAAGCTTCTTTACACCATCAGTAGAATAAAAAGACATCCTATAGCAGGGGACAATATATTCATAAAGGACATATGCAATAAGAGGCTGACATCCAAATTATATAAAGAACTCACACATCTCAACAAACAAAAGGCAAATAATCCATTTAATAAGTGGGCAGAGGAGCTGAACAGACACTTCTCCAAAGAAGAAATTCAGATGGCCAACAGACACATGAAAAGATGCTCCACATCACTAGTCATCAGTGAAATGCAAATTAAAACCACAATGAGATATCACCTCATGGCCATCATCCAAAAGACAAACAACAACAAATGTTGGCGAGGAAGTGGTGAAAGGGGAACCCTCCAACATTGCTGGTGGGAATGCAAATTAGTTGAACCATTGTGGAAAGCAGTATGGAGGTTCCTCAAAAACCTCAAACTAGAAATACCATTTGACTCAGGAATTCCACTCCTAGGAATTTACCCTAAGAATGGAACAGCCCAGTTTGAAAAAGACATATGTACCCCTTTGTTTATCGCAGCACTATTTACCATAGCAAAGAAATGGAAGCAACCTAAGTGTCCATCAGTAGATGAATGGATAAAGAATATGAGGTATATATACACAATAGAATATTTTTCACCCATAAGAAGAAAACAAATCCTTCCATTTGTAACAACATGGATGGAGCTAGAGGGTATTATGCTCAGTGAAATAAGCCAGGCAGAGAAAGAGAAATATCAAAGGATTTCATTCATCTGTGGAGTATAAGAACAAAGAAAAAACTGAAGGAACAAAACAGCAGCAGACTCACAGAACCCAAGAATGGACTAACAGTTACCAAAGGGAAAGGGACAGGGGAAGAGGGGTGGGAAGGGAGGGATAAGGGGGAAAAAGGGCTATTACAATTAGCACACATAATGTAGCTGCGGTGGGGGTAAGGTGGGGAGATACGGGATGGCAGTATAACACAGAGAAGACAACTAGTGATTCTATAACATCTTACTATGCTGATGGACAGTGACTGCAATGGCGTATGTGGGGGGACTAGATAACGGTGAGTCTGGTAACCATAATGTTGCTCATGTAATTGTATATTAATAATAGTAAAATAAAATTTTAAAGAAAAGAACGGAGAAGGTAAAAAAGGAGGGGGAAAAACATTAGAGTGTGTTTGTAATAGCATACTAAGTGAGTTAAGTTAGACACTTAGACAGTAAGAGGTTAGCCTTGAATGGTTAGCCATGAATCTAAAGTCTGCAATGGCAATAAGTACATACCTATCAATAATCATCCTAAATGTAAATGGTCTGAATGCAACAATCAAAAGACACAAAGTCACTGAATGGATAAAACAACAAGACCCAACTATATGCTACCTTCAAGACACTCACTTCAAACTCAAAGACATACCCAGACTAAAAGTGAAGGGATGTAAAAATATATTTCCTGCAACAAACAGGGAGAAAAAAGGCAGGTGTTGCAGTACTAGCAACAGACAAAACAGACTTCAAAACAAAGAAAGTCACAAGAGACAAAGAAGGACATTACATAATGATAAAAGGGTCAGTCCAACAAGAGGATATAACTACTATATATATCTAGGCACCCAACACAGGACCACCTACATGTGTGAAACAAATACTAACAGAATTAAAGGGGGAAACAGAATGCAATGCATTCATTTTAGGAGACTTCAACATACCACTCACTCCAAAGGACAGATCAACCAGACAGAAAATAAATAGAGACAGAGGCACTGAACAACATATTAGATCATATGAACCTAACGGACATCTACAGAACACTCCATCCAAAAGCAACAGGATACACTTTCTTCTCAAGTGCACATGGAACATTTTCAAGAATAGATCATATACTAGGCCACAAAAAGAACCTGAGTAAATTCAAAAAGACTGAAATCGTACTAACCAGCTTCTCAGATCACAAAGGTATGAAACTAGAAATAAATTACGCATAGAAAATGAAAAAGCCCACAAACACACTGAGGCTTCACAACATGCTCATAAATAACTAATGGATCAATGACCAAATAAAAACATAGATCAAGCAATATATGGAGACAAATAACAACAATTCAACAATGCAAAATCTGTGGAATGCAGCAAAGGCCATGGTAAGAGGGAAGTATATTGCAGTAATGGCCTACCTCAGGAAAAAACAATCCTGTATGAACAGTCTAAACTCACAATTAATGAAACTATAAAAAGAAGAACAAATGAGGCCCAAAGTCAGTAGAAGAAGGGACATAATAAAGATTAGAGCAGAAATGAATAACATCGAGAAAAATAAAACAATAGGAAGAATCAATGAAAGCAGGAGGTGGTTCTTAGAGAAAATAAACCAAACAGATAACCCCTAGCCAGATTTATCAAGAAAAAAAGAGTCTACACACATAAACAGAATCAGAAATGAGAAAGGAAAAAACAGTATGGACATCACAGAAATACAAAGAAATATTAGAGAATACTATGAAAAATTATATGCTAACAAACTAGATAACCTAGAAGAAATGGACAACTTTCTAGAAAAATACTACCTTCCAAGGCTGACCCAGAAAGAAACAGAAAATCTGAATAGACCAATTACTAACAACAAAATTGAATTGGTAATCAAAAAACAACCTAAGAACAAAATGTCGAAACCAGATGACTTCACCACTGAATTTGATCAAACATTTAGTGAAGATCTAATGCCCATTCTCCTTAAAGTTTTCCAGGAAGTATAAGAGGAAGGAATACTTCCAAACTCATTCTATGAGGCCAGCATCACCTTAATACCAAAACCAGTCAAAGACACCACGAAAAAAGAAAATCACAGACCAATATCCCTGATGATTATAGATGCAAAAATACTCAACAAAACATTAGCAAACCCAAAAGATCATCCATCACGATCAAGTAGGATTTATTCCAGGGATGCAAGGATGGTAAAATATTAGAAAACCCATCAACATCATCCACCACATCAACAAAAAGGAGAAAACCACATGATCATCTCCCTAGATGCTGAAAAAGCATTCGACAAAATTCAACATCCATTCATGATAAAAACTCTCAACAAAAATGGGTAAAGAGGGCAAGTACCTGAACATAATAAAGGCCATATATGACAAACCCAAAGCCAACATTATACTTAACAGCGAGAAGCTGAAGGCCTTTCCTTTAAGATTGGGAACAAGACAAGGATGCCCACTCTCTCCACTTTTTTTCAACATAGTTCTGGAGGTCCTCACAACGGCAATCAGACAACACAAAGAATTAAAAGGCATCCAGATTGGTAAAGAAGAAGTTAAACTGTCCCTGTTTGCAGATGACATGATATTGTACATAAAAAACCATAAAGACTCCACTCCAAAATGACTAGATCTAATATCTGAATTCAGCAACGTTGCAGGATACAAGATTAATACACAGAAATCTGTTGCATTCCTACATACTAATGATGAACTAGCAGAAAGAGAAAATTAGGACAACAATTCCATTCACAATTGCATCAAAAGGAATAAAATACCTAGGAATCAAACTAACCAAGGAAATGAAAGACTTATACTCTGAAAACTACAAGACACTCATGAGAGAGATTAAAGAAGATACCAATAAATGGAAACACATCCCATGCTCATGGATAGGAAGAATTAATATTGTCAAAATGGCCATCCTGCCTAAAGCAATCTACAGATTCAATGCAATCCCTATCAAAATACCTACAGTATTCTCCAATGAACTAGAGAAAATAGTTCTAAAATTCATATGGAACCACAAAAGACCCTGAATAGTCAAAGCAATCCTGAGAAGGAAGAATAAAGCAGGGGGAATTACACTCCTTGACTTCAAGCTCTACTACAAAGTCACAGTAATCAAGACAATTTGTTACTGGCCCAAGAACATACCCGTAGACCAATGGAACAGACAACATAACCCAGATATAAACCTAAGTATATATGGTCAATTAGTATACAATAAAGAAGCCATGGACATACACTGGGGAAATGACAGCCTCTTCAACATCTAGTGTTGGCAAAACTGGACAGCTATATGTAAGACAATGAAACTGAATTATTGTCTAACCCCATACACAAAAGTAAACTCGAAATGGATCAAAGACCAGAACGTAAGTTATGAAGTCACAAAACTCTTATAAGATAACCTAGGCAAAAATCTCCTGAATAGAAACATGAGCAACTCTTTTCTGAATGCATCTCCTCGGGCAAGGGTAACAAAAGCAAAAATGAACATATGGGACTACATCAAACTAAAAAACTTCTGTATAGCAAAGGACACCATCAGCAGAACAAAAGGGCATCCTACAGTATGGGAGAATATTTGTTAACAACATATCTGACAAAGGGTTAACTTCCAAAATATATAAAGAACTCACATGCCTGAACACCCAAAAAGCAAATAATCCAATTAAAAAATGGGCAGAGGATATGAACAGACAATTCTCCAAAGAAGAAGTTCAGATGGCCAACAGGCACATGAAAAGATGCTCCACATCACTAATTATCAGGGAAATGCAAATTAAAACCACAGTGAAATATCACATCACACCAGTTAGGGTGGCCAGTATCGAAAAGGCTAAGAACAACAAATGCTGGTGAGGATGCGGAGAAAGAGGGACCCTCCTACACTGCTGGAGGGAATGTAAGCTAGTTCAACCACTGTGGAAAGCAGTATGGAGGTGCCTCAAAAAAGTAAAAATAGAAATACCATTTGACCCAGGAATTCCACTCCTAGGAATTTACCCAAAGAATATAATTTCTCAGCTTCAAAAAGACATATGCACCCCTGTGTTTATTGCAGCACTACTTACAATAGCTAAGATATGGAAGTAACCTACATGTTCATCAGTAGAAGAATGGATAAAGAAGATGTGATACATGTGCACAAAGGAATACTATTCAGCCATAAGAAAGAAACAAATCCTACCATTTGGAACAACGTGGACGGAGCTTGATGATATTATGCTCAGTGAAATAAGCCAGGCGGAGAAAGATAAGTCACAAATGATTTCCCTCATTTGTGGAGTATAATAACAAAGCAAAACTGAAGGAACAAAACAGCAACAGACTCACCGACTCCAAGTAAGGACTAGCAGTTACCAAAGGGGAGGGGTGGGGGGGATCGGGGGAAGACAGTGTAGCACAGAGAAGGCAAATAGTGACTGTGGCATCTTACTACACTGATGGGCAGTGACTGCAATTGGGTGTGGGGCGGACATGACATCAAGGTGGATGTAGTAACCACATTGTTTTTTCATGTGAAACCTTCATAAGAGTATATATCAATAATACCTTAATTTAAAAGATTTAGCCTATACATACTGCAAAACACAAGAAATAGTCTTCCAACTGTTTTCAAGGGTGTGGCCAGAAAATCATTTGATAAAGAGCTCATGGGTACCACACATGGATATAATCAGACACCTCAGCAGAAATGAGGAGTAGAGATGGCATTGTATCAGAATACACACTGCCAGCTTGGACTAAAACAGAAAGAGGGGACAGAAATGAAGGAAACCTGTCAGGCTTCTGGGATTCTACAGGACAGGACAATGTGAGGATACAAAGAGAAAACAGCCGAGGAGAAGTGGCCTCACGAGAAACACAAACCTGCCAACACCTCAGTCTGGAACTTGAGCCTCTAGAGCAGTGGGAAATAATGTGAGTGATAAAGCCACCCAGTCTGTGGTATTCTTTTATGGCAGACCAGCAAACTAATACAGACATCAACAAACAATTCACCAAAGGAGATACATAAATGTCAAAAAAGCACATGAACAGATAATCAACCTAACTATTAGGGAAATGCAAATTAAAACCATAGCAAAATATCACTACTCAAGATCAGAATAGCTCTCATATAAAATAAAAAATAGTGACTACATGAAATGATAGTGAGGGCACAGAGGAAGTGGATCACTCATACCGCTGGTGGCAACATAAATGGCTTCAGCCTCTTTGACAGTTTGGCAGTTTCTTATAGAACTAAATTTGCAATAACTATACAACCCAACAATTATACTCTTGGGTGTTTATCCCTACAAAATGGAAATGTTTTCTCACACAAAAAGCTGTACACAAGTATTCATAGCAGTTTTACTCCTATTAGCCAAAATGGAAAGAATCCAGATGTCCTCAATGGATGAATGATTCAACAAACTGTAGTACATCCATAGGAGGGATGCCACTCAGCAGTAAAAAGAAACAAACTACTGATACATATGACAACTATGACTAATCTCCAAAGAAGCATGCCTAATGAGAAAAGGAAATTGTAAAAGGTTACATACTGGATTATTCCATTCATATAACACCTCTGAAATAATAGAATTACAGAAATGGAGAAAGATTAGTGGTTGCTGAGGGTTATGGTTAAAAAGGGAAGGGAAAACTGAAGATTCTTACAAATTTAAACATAAACCTACCATGTAACCCAGTCATACAATTCCCCAGAGAAATAAAAATACACTTCCACATAATGATTTACATGAATATTCTTAGCAGCTTAGCAGAATATTCATAACAGTAAAAAACTGGAATATAAATGTCCATCAGTAAGATGTGATTTTAGTCAGAATACTACCCAGCAATGAAAAAGAATTAATTACTAATACATGCAACAAGATGGATGAATTCTCAAAATCATTATGCTGAGTGACAGAAACCAAACACAAACTAGCATGATTTGATTCATTTCAAATCCTAGAAAATGCAAACTAATCTGTAGTGACAAAAAGCAGATCAGTGGTATCAGAGTATTGATAACTTTGAGGTTCAGAGAAAAGAGACAAGAAATAATAAAGGCACTGTTTCAACCTGATGTAATATTCAACTTTTCACAGATATGTCAAAGACCTACTGAAAATTCTGATATAAATTACATATTTCTTCCCCAATTCCTCTTTGCTTATCACCATAAGGTTGAATATTTGGGAAAGTTAACACCGTGATACCTAGTTTACCTTCAAAATATGTTTACTTCTATCGAGTCATTTTAGGTCTACCTCCATCATTACTGGATTCAAACATGGCCTATTAACATGTATTACTACATTAGAAATGTAGAACATAAATTCTTTTGCTAAACATCAAAAGAGTGATTCAAAATAATGCTGAATTGGCAATATTTTCATTGACTCTGCTGAAAACCAATACTTGTTTCAAATATGCTTTTTAAAAATTTACCTAGTTCTTCATTTTACCTATTTACTTGCAGCTATCCAGTATTAGAATAGCAACTTTATTTTTACATAAGTGACATCTTGTGGTGCTAAGTGGTATAACTTTTCCTTTCATGTTCAAGATAGGAATTTTTAGTTTCAAAGAACAGAGAAAAATATGTAACTGGAAGGTTAAAGAAAATCTTACTATTACCAATAAGTCCCTCTTATTTCAGCACCAGCATAAGGCAGAAATTATAATCCAAAAGCAAAAATTTTCCAGCTATGTATGTCAAAAAGGAAAGCTGCTGGCCTAAGACGGAGTGCAACGCCAGGTCACCAAATCGGGCTTAATGCCTAGACTAACTGCATTTTCAACCTCCCCTAGAAATGTAGTCTTGGTCAATCAGGAATTTCCTGGCCAGCACCAATGAGGCAATATGTCACATAAGCCCTCTCCATCCCCCCAAAAGACGAAGTAACCTTCATAATAAGACCTCCCCCACTTCTTCCTAAGGGAGGGCAACCTTGCCTAAAACAATCTCTTCTTTTCTTTTGCTAAGAACTTTTTGCCCTACTGTCCTGTCTATGAAAGCCTTCCATTCTGAATAATTCCTCAGAGCATTTCTCTGCTTGCTAGATGGGATGCTGTCCATTCATGAATCATTTAATAAAGTCAAATAGTCTTCACGTTTACTGGACTGAGTTTTGGTTTAGAACAAATATAATAACTTAGGAGGTAATAGGGCTTTTATATAGTATAAATACTACATAGTATATATTATTAGGTAGTATAAAATACAGTATTAATTATCCTTTCTAAAAAAAAATCTATAGTCCATAACTGATTAAAACCCTCCACTCCTTTTAAAGACAATGTTAATTAAGGGAAAAATTAAGACTGTGTAGCACTGTACACTATTTAGTGCTGCTCAAAGTATGATTCAAGAAAGTCTGGTCTAAGGACAATTACCAATTCACAAAGTTTTTTTAGAAATCTATGATGAGATATGTACAGAAACTGAGAGCAAGCAGTTAGAAACTTGACAGCAGTTCAACAGTGTAATTTTATATCTTCTGAATATAATTTTAAAAACTGGGGCTTGCATTTTGCATGATTTTTTTTTCATTTCTTTTTTCTAGCAGCTTATTTTTTATTCTACTATACAATAGTATACATCCATGATGGACTAGAAATTTAAAAGGGAAAAAAAGGTTCTTCCTCCATTTGCAAGCACTGCCCTACACAATTCCTTTTCCTCAAAACATTCACCAAAATTTGTGTACCATAGAAAGCAACACTTAAAACTTAAATCCAGTGTTAAAAAGAGACACAGGCCCAAACACTTCTACTAGGGCAAGTCAAACGGGCTAAAACTTAACTATAGTTTCAACCTCCCCCCAAGAAATGTAGTCAGTCAGAAATTTTTTGGGTCAGCATCAATAAGATAATCTGTCATATATGTGCCCTCTCCAACCTCCAAAGAAAGATGACATAACCCACCTAATAAAGACTATTTTGTCCCCAAATGAAGGTGACCTCACCTAAAATAATCTTTTTTTCCATTTATGAATTTCTTGTCCTGCCTTTAAAAACCTCTTCCTTTCTGTAGCCCTGTCCCTTAAATTCTGGAACTCTATTTTCATCTGGTCCCATTTACATGTAACCCATCAGTAAACAAAAATGAGGAAAATCATTGACCCTGTGGAGTTTTCATTCTAATAAGCAAAAGAGACAACAAACAACAATCACAGTAAATTATAAGTCATAAGATGATATGAGGGGAAAACAGAGCTGAGGGAGGCAGAATGAAGAAAGGAAAAGAGGAAGCAATTTTAAATAGGGTGAACAGAGACATCTGAACATATCTGCAAGTGAGGGAGTTAGCCATACATTTACTGGGGTGAAGGATGGGTGCAGGCAGGAAGAGTACTCTATGCCAAAGAGACAATGAAAGGAGGTTAAATAATTCTAAAGGTTTTGGTGGTTACTCCGAATGTAATAAAGAACCATTGGAAGGTTCTGAATTGAGGAGAGTTGAGACCTAATACATATAACAGAATTATTCTGGCTACTTTTAGAATACACTGCAGGGGCTTCCAGATCTGCCTATGGTGCTGTAATTTATGAGACTAAAAACTGCCACAAAAAATAACTGCAAAGCTGGAAAAAATAACTTTCTGAAGGTCCTGGAGATCAACTAAAGCAGGCAAAATTTAAGCGGCCAAGGCCCTGGAAAGAAAAGCACACAAAGTGAGCTCCTATTCACACTAACTTTTTTCCGAGTGAATTTTCCAAGTTGCCATTTGGGGGGATAGAATCCATGCAGAAATGACAGTTTTAACAGACTGAGGAGACAAGTTGAGTTCAGGAACTGGAAGTTGAAGGGTAAATTAGAGAGGAAGGAACCAATAAAAAGGTACACAAAAATCTGTGTACAAACCCCCTTCAAGTAGCAGGCTACACTTTCACAGGGCAAGATCCCAGGAAATCCACGAGGAAACTGCAGCTGGGAGGTTAAATACCTGAGTAAGGATTTCAGCAGCTACACTTTGATGGCAAGAGAAGCTGGAATTTGGATGTCTTCAAAGTAGAGACACTCTGGTAAATAACCTGACCTTTCAGTTAAGATCACAGAATGGCCACAGTGGGAGAGTAATGGTGTTCCCTGGGAGTATTAGAAAAAATGAAATAGACAAGACCTTAAAAAGCCTAAAGTGAGCTTAACCAGGACCAAAGCAATCTACTAGTATTCTATCCGCCTGTCTGAACAAAATACAACCCTCTTTGGAAGAAGGATTATTCAGAGCCTCACCAATGTTCGTAATCCTAAAAATCCATCATCTAATCAAAACTTATGAGACAGGCTAAAAACAGGAACAAATGACCAAAAACAAACAAATAAAAGCAATAGAAACAGATCCATGAGTAATTCAGGTAATAAAGATACTGGATAGGGACTTTATACAAGAAAAGATTGACAAAATATATGAAAGGATAGAGAATGTCAACAAAGAAGCAGAAACTATACAATATAATCAAATGGACATTCAGAACTGAAAAAATGAGTATATGAAATTAAGAACACACTAGACCAGTTTAACAGAAGACCAGAAATAGAAGAGAGGATTATTAAACTTGAAGGCAGCTCAAGAGAAAATACACGATTCAAAGTGTCAAGAAATAAAGGAATGGAAAACAGAATAGAGCATCAGAGATATGTGGGATATACTGAAAATACATAACATACCTCTAATTAGAGTGCCAAAAACAAGGAAAGAGAGGGAAAATGGGACAAAAGCAATATTTCAAGAGATAACAGCTAAGAATTCTTCCAAACTGATGAAACACATGAACCCACATTTTAAAAATCTTAAGAAAATGGGACAAAAATCAAGAAAACTGCACTAGGCATAGCATAGTCAAACTGCTGAAAGTCAAAGAAAATGAAAATCTTAAAACCATGCAGAGACAAAAACATTTCCTTGAGGAACAGGTCAGAACACCTTTTCAATAAAGGGCCAGACAGTAAATATTGTAGGCACTACAGGCCATATTATTTCTGATGTACCTACTCACCTCTACCATTGCAGTGAAATCACTTACAGGCAAGGCATAAATAAAGAGGCATGGCTATGTTCTAATGAAACTTTGCACAAACAGGCAGGCCATAGTTTACTAACCCCTGCCTTTTTAAAAGGACCTACAATAATACTGATAGCCAACTTTTCAACAAACATAGAGGCCAAAAGATAATAGAATGACATCTTGAAAGGGCTGAAAGAAAAACAAGGCCAACATACAATTCTATACTCACTTTCGAAACTGAGTTTTGATATTTCAAAAATAGCTTTCAAAACTGAAGGTGAAATAAAGTGGTTTTCAGACAAGTAAAAGCTAAAGATCTGCTGCCAAGACATAAAACGATACCATTTCCAAAGGAAAATAAAATAATTCTAAATTTATATATAATTTATACGTATTCTAAATTAACAATCTCAATCTATAAAGCAAAAGCTGATACAACTAATAGAACAAAAACACATCCAAAATCACAACTGGCAATTTTAACACACCTCTCTGAGTAATTAATAGAAAAATCAGACAAAATAATTCAATAAAGATGTAGAAATTCTGAGCACCACAAATAACCAACTTAACCTGACATGCATAGAACACTACTAAACAACTGCAGAATAAACATTATTTTCAAGGTCACACACAGCATTTAGCAAAATAAGCTATATGCTGTATAAGATCTCACGAAATTTCAAATGTTTAAAGTCATACAGAGTACATGGAATCTAACTAGAAATCAATATGAGATAAACAACCTGAAAGTGCCCAGATGTTTGGAAATAAAAGCAATATGAGCAACACATGCTAACTGACCTATGGACCGAAGAAGAAATCAGCAGGGATACGGAAAATATTTTAAACTGGCTAATGAAACTGTAACATTTCACAACTCATGAGATACAGGTAAAGCAGTACTTACAAGTAAATTTATATTTCTAAATGTAATATTAATGAAAGACTGAAAATCAATAACCTAAGTTTCTATTTCAACAAACTAAAGAAACAGCAAATTAAACTCAACACATAAGGAAATGAAGAATATGATAATTCAATGTAACAGAAAGTAAATTACAAGAGAAAAATCAGGCTTTCACTGGATTCTCAAAAGGGTCCATGAACCCAATAAAGGTTACAAACTAGGCACACATCCTCCATGTATATATACCATGAGTGCATGTTTTAAAAACCATGATGCCATCCATATATCAAAGGAACCCTCCATATCTGATAAGCCTTTATCAGTACCTTCAGCTTTGTCCTCTTCGAAGACATGAGGAAATAGGTTCTACTTTTGATCAAGATATTAGGAATGTCTTCTAGAAAGCAACTAGCTAACCTTAGAGTTTTAAAGTAAATACCACAGAGTCACTGAGCTAGTTGAGTTTCAATATGCTAAAAAAAAAAATTGGTAAGGAACAGGCAAAGTTCTTTTTTCCCTATTTAAGAGCGTTTAAATACTTTTATAAAAATTTTTAAAAAAAGGTTTATGAAAGATTAAAAGATAGGAGGGAGTCTCAGAAAAAATAAAAGAAAAAAATAAAAATATAAACACAGAAATTTTTAAAACACACACACAGCGCCATAAACTAAGTCAATAACAAAAGTAATTCTGTGATGAAGGGGGTAATTTAATCATCACAATATTGCTCATGTAATTGTAGGTTAATGATACTAAAATAAAATAAATTGTAAAAAAAAAGCCACATTAAAAAAAAAAGTAATTCTGGATTTATACAATACAGTGCTAATTTTCTTGAAACACAAAGAGTTCATAAGAAAAAAGATGGTGGCATGAGATGTAAGGCAGAAATCTCCTCCAAAAACCAAACATAATACGAAAATACAGCAAATACAACTATTCCTAAAAGAGTGACCAGAAATAAGATTGCACCAGCCAGTCTACATCCAGGAAAACAGAATATCTCATGGAAAAGGGATTATGAAAAGGCAGAAGAACCATGTTCAATCCAAAATCCCTCAAACACCAGAGAGAGGGCTCAGTGAAACTGAAATCACTAATATTCCTGAAAAATAATTCAAAAAGAAAAGTCATAGCCATGCTAATGGGGCTAAAGAAAAACATTCAAGAGCTAAAGGACAAATTCAGGAGGGACATAGACACCTTGAAAAATATAGTAGCTGAAATGAAACATACAATGGAGGGATTTTAAAGCAGATTAGACGACGTATAGGAGACGGTAAATGGAATAGAAATTAGAGAACAGAAATACAAAGAAGCTGTAGCAGAGAGAAAAAAGGATCTCTAGGAATGAAAGCAAATTAAGAGAACTGTGTGACCAATCCAAATGGAACAATATTCACATTATAGGAGTACCAGATGAAGAAGAGAGAGAAAAAGGGCTAGAAAGTATTTTTGAAGAAATACTTGCTGAAAACTTCCCCAATGTGGGGAAAGAAACAGTCTCTCAGGCCATGGAGGTGCACAGATCTCCCAATACAAGGGACTAAGGAAGACAAAACCAAGACATTTAATATTTTAAAATGGCAAAGATCAAGGACAAGTGGAGGGGCTCAAGATAGCTGTGCGAGTAGGGCAGCAGAAATCTCCCAAAACTATATATGCGTTTTTAAAATACAACAAATACAACTATTCCTAAGACACTAGAAGATACAGTACAACAGCCAGGCTACATCTACATCTGCAAGAACTCAGGATCTCATGAAAAGGGTAAGATACAAAGCCATGACCTGACAGGACCAGGGCACTCACCCCACCACAGCTCACAGGTGGGAGGAAAAGAATCAGAGTGGGGAGGAAGTGGAAGCACAGGACTACTAAATAAGCAGCCCTAGTAATCTGCACTGGGAGCACAGACACATCACATGGTGTACTGGATATTAGAGAAATGGAAAAGTAAAATACGAGACAAAGGCTGTGCGTGGGTCCCCACAGCGGGCTCTCCTAGGACAAAAGAAAAACGGGCACTTTTTAACTCTTAAAGGAACAAGGGCTTAACAGCTAGACAAAATGGTCCTGGCACACTCAGCCCAGCAGGCTGAGAATCTTAAGGAACTTCAGGTGCCCTAACCCCCTGGGGGATAACCCAACCCCAAAGCACCTCACAGCAATAAGCAGCCTACCGGTCAGCATGGCAACCAAACCTGAGAAAAGCCCTGCCCACAGCAACCACACAGAGTCTTCTCCCAGCCCTCGGCTAGGCGGGACAGACCCAGAGGCTGGGACTGGCGCGCGCACACCAGCAAAGCACAGACAGAGGAAGCCGGAACAAGGTCTGGAAGGCATGAAGGGGTGCTGTTCTCACAGGAAAACACAACAGACATGTCTGCAAACCCCACAAGGCTCTAGGCTATCCCAAGGGCTGCCCCACGCATGGCAGCTAAGAAGATTATCCCAGAGACTGCTCTCTGTGTGCGGGTAACCAACACAGGCAGCGGAGTAGGGCAAGGCGACCAGCAAGAAGGAAGGGACTTTGTTCTCCCACCTGACACACATGCCACCTGCCTACAACAACTTTACTGCCATGAAAAGGCAGAGTCTGGTCCAGTCAAAAATCACTCAGACAAACCCAGAGAGAGGGCCTAGGGAGCTAGATATAACCAATCTTTTGAAAAAGAATTCAAGATAAAAGTCATAACGATGCTGATGGACCTGCAGAGAAATACGCAAGAGCTAAGGGATGAAGTCCGGAGGGAGATAACAGAAATGAAACAATCGATAGAAGGTCTTAAGAGCAGACTGGATGAGGTGCAAGACACTGTTAATGGAATAGAAATCAGGGAACAGGAGTACAGAGAAGCTGAGGCATAGAGAGATAAAAGGATCTCTAGGAATGAAAGAATATTAAGAAAACAGTGTGACCAATCCAAATGGAAAAAGATTCACAATATAGGGGTACCAGAAGAAAAACAGAGAGAAAAAGGGATAGAAAGTGTCTTTGAAGAAATAATTGCTGAAAACTTCCCCAATCTGGGGAAGTAAATAGTTTCTCAGACCATGGAAGCCCACAGATCTTCCAACACAAGGGACCCAAGGAGGACAACACCAAGACATATAATAACTAAAATGGCAAAGATCAAAGACAAGGAAAGAGTATTAGAGGCAGCAAGAGAGAGAAAAAAGATCACCTACAAAGGAAAACCCATCAGAATTTCATCAGACTTCTCAACAGAAACCTAACAGGTGAGAAGAGAATGGCATGATATATTTAATGCAATGAAACAGAAGGGCCTTGAACCAAGAATACTGTATCAGCATGATTATCATTTAAATTTGAAGGAGGGAATAAACAATTTCCAGACAAGCAAAAGTTGAGAGAATTTGTCTCCTACAAACTACTTCTACAGGGTATTTTAAAGGGACTGCTCTATATGCAAGCATTTCTAAGGCTAAATAGATGTCACCACAGAAAATAAAATCACAGCAAAGAAAGCAGACCATCCAAATACTAACTAAAGGCAAAAAATAAAATCAATTATCCACAAAAGCAGTCAAAAGAAACACAAAAGAGTACAGAATAAAACACCTAACACACAGAATACAGGGGGAAGAATAAGAAGGGAGAGAAATAATCACCAGACTATGTTTATGAGAGCTTAATAAGAGAGTTAAGTTAGACATTTAGATAGTAAAGAAGCTACCCTTGAATCTTTGGTAACCACGAATCCAAAGCCTGCAATGGCAATAAGTACATACCTACCGATAATTACCCTAAATGTAAATGGACTGAATGCACCAATCAAAAGACACAGAGTAACAGAAAGGATAAAACAGCAAGACCCATCTATATGCTGCTTACAAAAGACTCACCTCAAATCCAAAGACATACACAGACTAAAAGTGAAGGGATGGAAAAAGATATTTGATGCAAGCAATAAGTAGGGAGAAAAAAGCAGGAGTTGCAGTACTTGTATCAGACAAAATAGACTTCAAAACAAAGAAAGTAACAAGAGATAAAGAAGGAAATTATTTATGATAAAGGGGGAAGTCCAACAACAGGATATAATTATTATAAATATAAATGCATCCAACACAGGAGCACTGACATATGTGAAACAAATACTAACAGAAGTAAAGGAGGAAACAGGATTCAATGCATTCATTTTAGGAGACTTCAACACACCACTCACTCCAAAGGACATACCGACAAAACAGAAAATAATTAAGGACACAGAGGCACTGAACAACACACTAGAACAGATGGACCTAACAGACATCTACAGAACTCTACACCCAAAAGCAGCAGGATACACATTCTTCTCAAGGGCACATGGAACATTTTCGAGAAGAGGCCCCATACTAGGCCACAAAAAGAGCCTCAGTAGAGGGAACTCAAGATGCCAGCATGAGAGTTGAGACGGAGAGCTCCTCCCAAAACCAAAAACAGTACAAAATATAGTTAATAAATACAACTAACCTTTAGACAGCAACAAGAAAGAAGGATGAACCAGACTGCATACAGACCTCACGAACAGAGCAGACCTCAAGAAACAGGGTAACGTATGAAAGCCTTAATCGGGAGGGAACCGGGCCCTTCCCCCACCCCAGATCATCAGTGGTTGGAAGAGAAACAGAGCAGGGGAGGAGGTGAAAGGCTGGGATTGCTGAACACATACCCTGGACATCTGCTTTCTGAGCAGAATCCTATAGTGTGTGGTGCTCTGGACATTGGGGAGCTCGGACGGGTGGAGTGCTTGATAAGTTGACATTCCAGCCATTTGTGGAGGAGAGGATCCACACCCGGCCATTCTGTGTCAGAGGAAAGGCAGGGAGTCTGAGAGGCTTCCTACCAGCGAGAGGGCTGCTAAAGAAGTGGGGTTGGCAGGGAGCTTGCTATGGGGGACAATGGAGAGTGGGACAAGATTGTCTGGGCGCACTTTGCCCACCTGGTTGGGAACTTTGAGGAGCTCCAGGTGGCCCAGCCCCCTGACTGCCTACTCAGCTCTGAGGCCCCCCACTGTACCACGCAGCCTACCGAGCCTTCCTCCTGGCCTGCAGGCACCTGCTCACAAACCACAGCCACGGAGCATGGAACAGGCCAGCCAGAGGGAGGCCCCAACTACAAGAACTAGAGTTGCAAAGCACAGAAGATTACCCGTGTTTACTTGGCCCACTGCGTCTGACACTGGAGACAGGCACTGCAGATGGGAAGCAGGAAACAGAACTTTCTTACCCCAGGCACCAGCTCCACTCCCCTACAACGCCCAACCTCACTCTAGGGGCTGAGCAGCTCCAGAGACTGGAGTTTCTGCACACTAGTGGGCATGACACAGAAATATGAAAACTCAAAAGAACATGGTTCAGACCAAATCTCACAAACCCCAGAAAGAGGGCCAAATAAAACCAAACTCACCAATCTTCCTGAAAGAGAGTTCAAAATAAAAGTTATAAACATGCTTATGGAGTACAGAAAAATATTCAAGACCTCAGGAACAAATTTAAGATGGAGATTTAATCATTAAGAAATACCTTATCTGAAATGAAACATCAATGGAGGGATTTAAAAGTAGATTAGATGTAGTAGAAGAGATGGCAAATGGAATAGAAATTAGAGAAGAGGAACACAAAAAAGCTGAGGCACAGAAAAAAAAAGGATCTCTAAGAATGAAAGAATTTTGAGAGAACTGTGTGACCTATCCAAATGGAACAATACTCGCATTGTAAGAGTACCACAAGAAGACAGAGAAAAAGAGATAGAAAGTGACATTGAAGAGGTAATTGCTGAAAGATTCCACAATCTGGGGAAGGAGATAGTCTCTCAAGCCATGGACATGCACAGATCTCCCTAAACAAGGGACCCAAGGAACACAACATCAAGACATACAATAATTAAAATGGCAAAGATCAAGGATAAAGACAGACTTTTAAAAACACCTAGAGAGAGAAAAAACATCACATACAAAGGAAAACCCATCAGGCTATCATCAGACTTCTCAACAGAAATGATAACAGCCAGAAAGGAGTGGCATGATATATTTAATGCAATTAAGAAGAAGGGCCTTGAACCAAGAATACTCTACCCAACAAGGTTATCATTTAAATTTGAAGGAGGGATTAAACAATTTTCAGATAAGCAAAAGCTGAGAGAATTTACCTCCCACAAACCACCTCTACAGGGCATTCTGGAGGGACTCCTCCAGATGGAAGTATTCCTAAGGCTAAACAGATGTCATCCAAGGGAAGACAAACAGTACAGAATATGATTCATAACATACAAAGGATGGAGGTGGAAGAAAAAGGAGGAGGAAAAAAAAAAGAACCTTTACGTTGTGTTTGTAATAGTATACAAAGTAAGTTAATTTAGATTGTTAGATAGTAAGGGAATTGCCCTTGAACCTTTGGTAACCACAAACCTAAAGCCTGCAATTGCAATAAGTACATACCAATCGATAATCACCCTAAATGTAAATGGGTTGAATGCGCCAATCAAAAGACGTAGAGTCATTGAATGAATAAAAAAGGAAGACCCATCTATATGCTGCCTACAAGAGACTCACTTCAAAACCAAAGACATACACAGACTGAAAGTGAAGGGATGGAAAAAGATATTTCATGCAACTAATAGTGAGAAAAAGCAGTTGCAGTACTTGTACAAGACAAAATAGACTTCAAAACAAAAAAAGTCACAAGAGACAAAGGACATTACATAATGACAAAAGGGTCTGTCCAACAAGAGGATATAACTATTATAAATATCTATGCCCCCAACACAGCAGTACCTCCACATGTAAAACAAATACTAACAGAATTAAAGGGGGAAATAGAATGCAATGCATTCATTTTAGGAGACTTCAACATACCACTCACTCCAAAGGACAGATCAAACAGACAGAAGGTAAGTAAAGAGACAGAGGAACTCAGCAAGCTAGTAGAACACATGGACCTAATGGACATCTACAGAACCCTCCATCCGAAAATAACAGGGTACACATTCTTTTCAAGTGCACATGGTACATTTTCAAGAATAGATCATATATTAGACCACAAAAAGAACCTCAGTAAATCCAAAAAGATTGAAATTGTACCAACCAGCTTCTCAGATCACAAAAGTATGAAACTGGAAATAAATAACAGAAAGAAAGTGAAGAAGCCCACAAACACATGGAGGCTTAATAACATGCTCCTAAATAATCAATGGATCAATGACCAAACAAAAACAGATCAATTAATATATGGAGAGAAATGACAACAATAATTCAACAACACAAAATCTGTGGGATGCAGCGAAGGCATTGCTAAGAGGGAAATATATTGCAATACAGGCCTAAATCAGGAAAGAAGAACAATCCCAAATGAACAGTCTAAACTCACAATTAATGAAACTAGAAAAAGAAGAACAAATGAGGCCCAAAGTCAGTAGAAGGAAGGATATAATACAGATTAAAGCAGAAGTAAACAAAATTGAGAAGAATAAAACAACAGAAAGAATCAATGAAAGCAGGAGCTGGTTCTTTGAGAAAATAAACAAAATAGATAACCCCCTAGGCAGACTTATCAAGGAAAAAAGAGAGCCTACACACATAAACAGAATCAGAAATGAGAAAGGAAAAATCACTATGGATAATATAGGATTACAAAGAATTATATTATGAGAGAATACAATGAAAAATTATATGATAATAAACTAGATAACCTAGAAGAAATGGACAACTTTCTAGAAAAATTAAACCTTCCAAGGCTGACCAGGAGGAAAAAGAAAATCTGAATAGACCTATTATCAGCAACGAAATTAAACTGGTTATGACAGAACTACCAAAGAACAAAACCCCTGGACCAGATGGTTTCACTGCTGAATTTTATCAAACATTTAGTGAAGACCTAATACCCATCCTCATTAAAGTTTCCCAAAAAAGTAGAATAGGAGGGAATACTCCCAAACTCATTCTACGAGGCCAACATCACTCTAATACCAAAACAGGAAAAGACACCACAAAAAAAGAAAATTACAGACCAATATCCCTGATGAACAGAGATGCAATAATACTCAACAAAATATTAGCAAACCAAATTCAAAAATACATCAAAAAGATCATCCATCATGATCAAGTGGGATTCACCCCAGGGATGCAAGGATGGTACAACATTCGAAAATCCATCAACATCATCCCTGACATCAATAAAATGAAGGACAAAAACCACATGATCATTCCCATAGATGCTGAAAAGAATTCGACAAAATTAAACATCCATTCATGATCAAAACTCTCAACCAAATGAGTATAGAGGACAAGTACCTCAACATAATAAAGGCCATATATGACAAACGCACAGACAACATTATACTTAACAGCAAGAACCTGAAACCTTTTCCTTTAAGATAGGGAAGAAGACAGGATGCCCACTCTCCTGACCTTTATTCAACATAGTTCTGGAGGTCCTAGCCATGGCAATCAGACAACACAAAGAAATAAAAGGCATCGAGATCAGCAAGGAAGAACACAAACTGTGCTGGTTTGCAGCTGACATGATATTGTACATAAAAACCACAAAGAATCCACTCCAAAACTAGTAGATCTAATATCTGAATTCAGCAAAGTTGCAGGATACAAAATCAATACACAGAAATCTGTTGCATTCCTATACACTAACGATGAACTAGCAGAAAGAGAAATCAGGAAAACTATTCCGTTCACAATAGCATCCAAACGAATAAAATATCTAGGAATAAACCTAACTAAGGATATGAAAGACCTATACCCTGAAAACTACAAGACACTCTTTAAAAAATTAAAGAGGACACTAATAAATGGAAATTCATCCCATGCTCTTGGCTAGGAAGAATTAATATTGTCAAAATGGCCATCTTGTCTAAAGCAATCTATAGATTCAATGCAATCCCTATCAAAATACCAACAGCATTCTTCTCTGAACTAGAGGAAATTCTTCTAAAATTCATATGGAACCACAAAAGACCCTGAATAGCCAAAGCTATCCTGAGAAAGAAGAATAAAGAAGGGGGATTATGTCCCTGACTTCAAGCTCTACGACAAAGATACAGTAATCAAGCCAATTTGGTACTGGCACAACAACAGACCCACAGACCAGTGGAACAGAATAGATAGCCCATATATAAACCCAAGCATATATGGTCAATTAATATACGATAAAGGAGCCATGGATATACAATGGGGAAATGACAGCCTCTTCAACAGCTGGTGTTGGCAAAACTGGACAGCTACATGTAAGAGAATGAAACTGGACTACTGTCTAACCCCATACACAAAAGTCAACTCAAAATGGATCAAAAACCTGAACGTAAGTCATGAAACCATAAAACTCTTAGAAAAAAACACAAGCAAAAATCTCTTGGACATAAACATGAGCAACTTCTTCATGAACAAGTTCTCCTGGGCAAGGGAACAAAAGCAAAAATGAACAAATGGGACTATATCAAACTAAAAAGCTTCTGTACAGCAAGGGATACCATCAGTAGAACAAAAGGACATCCTACAGTATGGGAGAATATATTCATAAATGACATATCCAATAAGGGGTTGACATCCAAATTATATAAAGAGCTCACACACCTCAACAAACAAAAAGCAAATAAACTAATTAAAAAATGGGCAGAGGTGCTGAACAGACACTGCTCCAAAGAAGAAATTCAGATGGCCAACAGGCACATGAAAAGATGCTCCACATCACTAGTCATCAGAGAAATGCAAATTAAAACCACAATGAGATATCACCTCACACCAGTGAGGATGGCCAACATCCAAAACACAAACAACCACAAATGTTGGCGAGGATATAGAGAAAGGGGAACCCTCCTACACTGCTGGTGGGAATGTAAATTAGTACAACCATTGTGGAAAGCAGTATGGAGGTTCCTCAAAAAACTCAAAATAGAAATACCATTTGACACAGGAATTCCACTCCTAGGAATTTACCGTAAGAATGCAGCAGCCCAGTTTGAAAAAGACATATGCACCCCTATGTTTATCGCAGCACTATTTACAATAGCCAAAAAATGGAAGCAACCTAACTGTAATGGATAAAGAAGATGTGGTACACAAACACAATGGAATACTATTCAGCCATAAGAAAGAAACAATTCGTACCATTTGCAACAGCATGGATGGAACTAGATGATATTGTGCTCAGTGAAATAAAACAGCCAGTGAAGGACAAGTACCAAATGATTTCCCTCATTTGTGGAGTATAACAACAAAGCAAAACTGAAGAAACAAAACAGCAGCAGACTCACAGACTCCAAGAAGGGACTAGCGGTTACCAAAGGGGAGGGGTGGTGGAGGAATGGGGGAGGGTGGTTGGGGAGGGAGGGAGAAAGGGATTGAGGGGTATTATGATTGGCACACATGGTGTTGGGGGGATTATGTGGGGGAAGACAGTGCAGCACAGAGAAGGCAAATAGTGACTCCGTAGCATCTTAGTACACTGATGGACACTGACTGCAATGGGATATTGTCGGGGGACTTGATAATGTGGTGAATGTAGTAACCACATTGTTTTTCATGTGAAACTTTCATATCAGTGTATATCAATAATACCTTAATAAAAAAAGATTGTTTATTAATGGTACCTATAAAAAAATTAAAAAGTTCAAACAGGTCAATAAAATATGAAACAATAGGGAAATGTACAAAGGACATTTAAAGTATTTCACTGATAAAATAAACCAATAAGTACGAGGGAGAAGACCTGATGCACTATAAAGACTCAGTGTAATAACATTTGGCATCTGTAAGATTTGCAAATGTCATGAAACTTGATGGTACCCAATATTGTCATGAGTGGAATGAAAGACTTCATTGTTGGTGGAAGAAGAAAACTGTTGTAACCCATCTGAAGTTAACTTAGCAATATGCATCATAATTTAAAATGCAGTAACTTTTAGCCTCCAACTCTATCTTTAGGAATTTTTCCTAGAAATAGATAAATTCTCATAAGTATGCAAAATTTTATGTTTCAGTAGTACTTATACTCAAAAAAAGGTGAAATCAATCAAATGCCCCTCAAAAAGGGAGATAATTAAATAAAGAGAATACTAGAAAATATTACACAGTGGTTAAAAAGATTAAAATAGTTGAGTATGCTACTATGGAAATGTCTCCAAGTCACCTTAAAGGAAAAGCAAGACACAGAGAATAGTATATATATTGGCAATTGGTTTAAAATTTTTCTTCTGGAAGGAGAAATAACAACTTGCTTATTGTGGTTATCCTTAGGGTATGAGAATGGGAGTTATATAATTTCTGTTACTGCCTAATTTGCCTCTAATACAACTCTTGAATATATAACATATAATTGATTTATTTAGCCACCTGATAGTGGTACTGTTTTCCAGAATGTAAACACTATCTTATTTTAGTATCACAAAGTCTCTATGAAGTATGTGTGGCTTTTATTCCCATTTAATAGATAGGGAAACTGAAGCTCAGAAAATATAAGGACATACAAGTAGAAAATTATACAACACATAAGAAATTCTAAATTCACACAACTTTTAAAGTATACTACCACAGAACTAGAGAAAGTAAGAAACCAAACTTGAGTCCTGTTTTGAAATCCAACATTCTTTCCACTTACCACATTTCTGTCTTGTTATAAAGTTGAGTATATTAAGAACCATTTCAAAACCATAAAGCAATATTCCAAGGATAAAATCCATAACCCACAGTTGTTGGGAGCCGCTCCCCGCCATTACAAGATGGCGCCCATTTCCTGCTGCTGGTTCGGTAAACACCTGTGCTGCGCAAGCGCGAGACGTGGCGCTGGCGCCGTCATCTGGCCTGATCCTGGGACGCCCTATGGGGAATGACCACGTCATGGGCGGGGCTTGGGACCTATATAAGAGACCGTCTCCCTCATTTCGGGGTCCTCCTTACCATACAGTCAGCTTGTGATCTCACTCTCAAGATGCATTAAAGCTGTTGCTGCAGAAGAATCCTATTTGTCCTGTGCTCATTCCTGCTGGCGGGAGGTTGCGCGGGACAACTGGTGCCGAAACCCGGGAAGAAGCCGTAACATCGCCAGCACCTGGAGGACCCCTCGTTGAGGTGGATTCAGAACTGCAGTGGTGAGTTCAGAGAGGTATGCCTGTGTCTGTGATTTTTGGTCTCTTGTTTGCCTGTGTAATCTGTATTAACTGTCTGCAAGATGACAATTGCCAGGCAACGGTTAGGTCAGGACAAGTAGTGTTTGAGACCATACAGGACAGCATGTCAGAAACCGAGCACAGTGAGAGACTGGGCGCCCGAAAGAAAACAAAACCCCCTAAAAGAAAAGAGAAAAAGGACCCTCCGGTAAAGGAGGAGTGCTCTGTCAATAAAGATAAGATGACAAAGGACCCTACGGGAAGGGAGGATCCCCGTCCCGCTAGTGCTCCTAAAGGAAGTAATGAGAACAGGCTCTACCCCACGCTTGTTGATTCATCCTCAGATAGTGAGGATCTTGAAAGCCTTTCCGATTTTGAGGCTCTGGACCTAGAAGATGCAGCACACTTAGAGAGGGAGGCCGCCCAATATGAGGCAGATAGATATCATCCTGATGAGCCCTATAGGCTCGTCGCCTCGACTAGTGGCTCGGCGCCCTCTGCGCCACCGCCTCCTTATGCGCCGATCGCCAGCAAGACAAGGTCGTCATTGCGCAGGCACTGGCAGCGCTAGATCAAGGAGGTTCAGCAGCAGTTTGGATAGCCATGATGGAGGACAATCGCCCCAGAACGCAGGCTCCTCTTTTTCCTTTCTAGCTGTATTCCCAGCCTTTGCACACAGAGGGGCCTTTAAGCCCCACTGCACCTGGTTAAGGTGGGAACTGTCTTGACTAGGGAGCAATTGAGAAGGCACATAGGGCTCGGGTTCCCATTGCACATGTGTCGTTGCCAATTGCTGCCCTCCCCCTATGGGTCGTGAGGGCTCAGGATCCCATTGCACCACGACTGGTGGGAGAGCTCAGGCCTGGCCCCTGGGAATCGGGGCATGCGATGGCGTGCCCCAGAATCCCCCGTGGATTTCAGCCTGACCTTTTTTCCTTTTCTTGATCTTTCTCCTTTTGATGCCTGCTGTTCTTAGTTTAATTATAAGGGGCAGTTGTTGGGAGCCGCTCCCCGCCATTACAAGATGGCGCCCATTTCCTGCTGCTGGTTCGGTAAACACCTGTGCTGCGCAAGTGCGAGACGTGGCGCTGGTGCCGTCATCTGGCCTGATCCTGGGACGCCCTATGGGGAATGACCACGTCATGGGCGGGGCTTGGGACCTATATAAGAGACCGTCTCCCTCATTTCGGGGTCCTCCTTACCATACAGTCAGCTTGTGATCTCACTCTCAAGATGCATTAAAGCTGTTGCTGCAGAAGAATCCTATTTGTCCTGTGCTCATTCCTGCTGGCGGGAGGTTGCGCGGGACACACAGTGACACAACACTTCCTCTCTCATCTATCATCTACCACAAGAAAATTGTATTTTTTCCTCTTAAACTCAGAATTTTTATGAAAAGTAAACTGATCACTGGAACCATAATAAACACTAGTTCTAACTATTCTCAACAGTAATCTAAAACATCTGTGATACACTTCTGTATAAGTCAAAATAAATTTTATTTTCACCGACATTACTCTGTCCATATTTGGTTAACATTATCTCATGTAGATCCATCAGCTCAAAATTAATTAGTATTACAGAGTAGTGTATTCCATCCAAACAATTCGTCTCTGTTGGCTCACATGGCTCACTGCTATTGGCCTTCCACTTAAATAATGGGCATGGTGCCACACTAGCAGATGGGCACAGACACAGAAATGCCAAAGAATACGTGTGTGCATCAAGTTTGAGTATTAGTATTAGATTTTCCTCCAAGAAATTCATAAACTATGGTAGAATAAATATGTTTTCTATAACTGTGTTAACAAGATATGCCAGCTCAAAGCTAGATTAATTTTCAAATTCTTAACAACAACAAAAAAGCCCAACTTTCCAAGGCCACAGGAGGCAAGTTTTCCATCTGATGAGTTTGGATCAGTCTTCTGTGTAGGGAACTGAAGAAATCAATATGCAATCTCTACCTCAGATAAGGTTTGTTCCTAAAGCATTTGAAAACTTGGTAAAAAATTCAGTTTTCATAAAGTCACATGGCAGTATGGCAAGATGAAATATTTCTGGAGATCTACTGTACAAACAATGGGACTATACTTGAAACTACTGAGCTGCACATTTAAAAATGATAAAGATGGTGAATTTAATAAATGTTACATACTTTTTACCAGAATTTTTAAAAAGTCACATGACCCTCTCTAGTTTCTTGATGAAGGCTATGTCAGCCAGAAACAGAAAAAAACTCCTACAAATTCCTACTTCACAGGAATTGTGAAAATCATTGATTATTTTAAATTTTGCCATCTGTTGAAAAACTATTGTCATATGTTATTAATTGTTAACTTCAAAAGATTATTTCCACACATGGTTTTAAGTTTTTGACATATAAAACATATACTATTGACCAAATTACACTGAAAGTTTCTATAATTTTTACTACTTTTAATGAAAAGTTTTAAATACTAAGAACACTAAAGAAAAAAAGAAAAAAATCATTTGTGGTCACTATCATCCAAAATAATTTCTTTAGTAATGTACAAGATACTGGAATAGATGGCACTGTGTGTGTGTAAAACAAAAAGTAGCTTTGATTTTCATATACATAACTCCTTAATCACATTTGCTCTTTAAAGAAATGCTCACATATACAATAACCTTGAAGAAAACCAATTTGTTATTTTAATGATTGTAGGTACTGTCAGATAGGTGCAACTATAAGAACTATATGTCTCTAACTTTACTTTTAATTAACCCTAGCATTTCTACAACATGTAATGTTACATATAAGCTATCTATTTGACTTTATCAAAGTACATAAAAGTGTAAAATTCTTAATCTGCCCCTGAAGGTTCTGAGCTCAAATATTCAAAAGACTGTTCCAGACCTCTAGATTTCAAGAGCTAGGTAAAATTTCAAGAAAAATTCTGGGTAGAGAGCTGATCGGAGGAAGATGGCGGCATGAGCAGGGCAGTGGAAATCTCCCAAAACCATATATATATTTGTGAAAGTACAACAAATACAACTATTCCTAAGAGAGAGGCCAGAAGATACAGTACAACAGCCAGGCTACAGCTACATCTGTGAGAATTCAGCGTCTCACGAAGCGGGTAAGATACAAAGCCATGACCTGGCGGGACCCGAGTACTCCCCACCCCAGCTCACGACGGGAGGAAAAGAATCATAGTGGGGAGGGAGTGGAAGCACAGGACTGCTAAATAACCAGCCCTGGTGATCTGCACCGGGAGCACAGACACACATCACATGGTGTACTGGAGAACAGAGAAACGGAAGGGCAGGATCCAAGATGGGGACTGTGAGCAGGTCCCCACAGCCGGCTCCCCTGGGACAAAAGAAAAGCGGGTGCTTTCTTAAAAGTCTTAAAGAGACAAGGGCCCAACAGCAGAACAAAATTATCCCAGTGCATTTGGCCCAGCAGGATGGGAATCTTGAGGAACTTTGGGCCCCCTAACCAGCCGCTGAGTAAAGCAGCCCCAAAGCCCCTCATGGGGATAAGCAGCCTGCCATTCATCCCCTCCGACAGCACTGCGGCGGATCCGCCACAGCTGAGGAACAGCGGGAGAGCAGCCCCGCCCACAACCACCACACAGAATCTCCTCCCGGCAGGCGTGCAGCTAACCGGAAAGGGCCGCACAGAATCTCCTCCCAGTGGGCGCACAGCTAACCTGGAAGGACTGTACAGAATCTCCTCTGGTGGGCGCGCAGCTAACCGGGAAGGGACGCATAGAATCTCCTCCCGGCGGGCACACAGCTAACCGGGAAGGGCCGCAGAAGTCAGAGAAAGGGCCGAAAGGCACAAAGGGGTGCAGAACACACCCAGCATGGCTGAAACCCCCCCCTACCCCAGTGCTCTAGGATAGCCTGAGGGCAGCCCCGTCCACGACAGTTTAGGGGATTATCCAAGAGACCGCCTCCCAGTGTGTGGGTAACTGGCACAGGCTGCAGAGAAGGGCAAGGAGAACAACAAGCAGGAAGGGACTTTGTTCTCCAAGCTGACATACGTGGCACCTGCCTGCGACCACTTCTATCGCCATGAAAAGATAGAAGAATATGGTTGAGTAAAGACTCACCCAGAAAATCACAGAGAGAGGGCCTGGTGGGATAGATTTAAACAATCATCCTGAAAAAGAATTCGGAATAAAAGTCATAACCATGCTGATGGACCTATAGAGAAATATACAAGAGCTAAGGGAGGAAGTCAGGAGAGATATTACAGAAATGAAACAATCGACTGACGGGCTGAAGAGCAGACTGGACGAGGTGCAAGAGACTGTTAATGGAATAGAAATCAGAGAACAGGACTACAGACAAGCTGAGCCGGAGAGAGATAAAAGAATCTCTAGGAATGAAAGAATATTAAGAGAACTGTGTGACCAATCCACACGGAACAATATTCGCATTATAGGCATACAAGAAGAAGAAGAGAAAGAAAAAGGGATAAAAAGTGTCTTTGAAGACATAATTGAGGAGAACTTCCCCAAGCTGGGAAAGGAAATAGTTTCTCCGACGATGGAGCCCACAGATCTCCCAACACAAGGGACCCAAGGAGGACAACACCAACACGTATAATAATTAAAATGGCAAACATCAAAGACAAGGACAGAGTATTAAAGGCAGCCAAAGAGAGAAAAAACATCACCTACAAAGGAAAATCCATTAGGCTAACATCAGACTTCTCAAAAGAAACTTTACAGTCCAGAAAAGAATGGCATCATATATTCAATGCAATGAAACAGAAGGGCCTTGAACCAAGAATACTGTATCCAGCATGATTAGCATTTAAATTTGAGGGAGGGATTAAACAATTCTCAGACAAGTGAAAGTTGAGGGAATTTGCCTCCCACAAACCACCTCTACAGTATATCTTAAAGGGAATGTTCTAAATGGAAGCACACCTAAAGCTAAAAAGATGTCACCAGACAAAATAAATTCATACGAAGAAAGCAGACGATCCAAATACTAACTAAAGGCAAAAAATAAAATCAACTATTCACAAAAACAGTCAAAGGAACGCAAAAGACTATAGAATAAAACACCTAATATATAAAGAATGGAAGAGGAAGAATAAGAAGGGAGAGAAATAAAGAATCAGCAGACTATGTATATAATAGCTTAACAAGAGAGTTAAGTTAGACTGTTAAATAGTAAAGAAGCAACCCTTGAACCGTTGGTAACCACGAATCCAAAAGCCAGCAATGGCAATAAGTACATATCTATCGATAATCACCCTAAATGTAAATGGACTGAAGGCACCAATCAAAAGACACAGAGTAACAGAATGGATAAAAAAGCAAGACCCATCTGTATGCTGCTTACAAGAGACTCACCTCCAACCCAAAGATATACACAGACTAAAAGTGAAGGGATGGAAAAAGATATTTCATGCAAACAACAGGGAGAAAAAGCAGGTGTTGCAGTACTTCTATCAGACAAAACAGACTTCAAAACAAAGACAGTAGCAAGAGATGAAGAAGGACATTACATAATGATAAAGGGGTCAGTACAATAAGAAGATATAACCATTATAAATATATATGCACCCAACACAGGAGCACCAGCATATGTGAAACAAATATTAACAGAATTAAAGGAGGAAATAGACAGCAATGCATTCATTTTAGGAGACTTCAACACACCACTCACTCTGAAGGACAGATCAACCAGACAGAGAATAAGTAAAGACACAGAGGCACTGAACAACACGCTAGAACAGATGGACCTAACAGACATCTACAGAACTCTACACCCAAAAGCAGCAGCATACACATTCTTCACAAGTGCACATGGAACATTTTCCAGAATAGACCACACACTAGGACACAAAAAGAACCTCAGTAAGTTAAAAAATATTGAAATTCTACCAACCAAAAAATCAGATCACAAAGGTGTAAAACTAGAAGTAGATTGTACAAAGAAAACAAAAAGGCTCACAAATACATGGAGGCTTCCCAACATGCTCCTAAATTATCAATGGATCAACAACCAAATTAAAACAGAGATCAAACAATATATGGAGACAAATGACAACAACAGCACAAAGCCCCAACTTCTGTGGGATGCAGCAAAGGCAATTCTAAGAGGAAAGTACATTGCAATCCAGGCTTATTTAAAGAAGGAACAACAATTCCAAATGAATAGTTTAACGTTACAATTATTGAAATTGGAAAAAGAAGAACAAATGAGGCCCAAAGTCTCCAGAAGGAGGGACATAAAAAAGACTAGAGAAGAAATAAATAAAATTGAGAAAAATAAAACAATAGAAAAAAATCAATGAAACCAAGACCTGGTTCTTTCAACAAATGAACAAAATAAATAAACCCCTAGCCAGACTTATTAAGAGAAAAATAGAATCTGCATACATAAACAGAATCAGAAATGAGAAAGGAAAAATCACGACTGACCCCACAGAAATAAAAAAGAATTATTAGAGAATACTATGAAAATCTATATGCTAACAAGCTGGAAAACCTAGAAGAAATAGACAACTTCTTAGAAAAATACAACCTTCCAAGACTGACCGAACAAGAAACAGAAAACCTAAACAGACCATTTACCAGTAATGAATTTGAATCAGTACTCAGAAAACCACCCAAGAACAAAACCCCTAGTCCAGATGGATTCACCACTGAATTTTATCAAACATATAGAGAAGAAATAATACCAATTCTCCTTAAAATTTTCCAAAATATACAAGAGGAGGGAATACTTCCAAACTCGTTCTCTGAAGCCAGCATTACTCTAATACCAAAACCAGGCAAAGACCCGACCAAAAAAGAAAATTACAGACAATATCCCTGATGAACGTAGATGCAAAAATACTCAACAAAATATTAGCAAACCGAATTCAAAAATACATCAAGAGGATCATACACCATGATCAAGTGGGATTCATCTCAGTGATGCAAGGATTGTACAACATTTGAAAATCCATCAAGATCATCCATCACATCAACAAAAAGAACAAAAACCACATGATCATCTCCATAGATGCTGAAAAAGCATTTGACAAAATTCAACATCCATTCATGATAAAAAGTCACAATAAAATGGGTATAGAGGGCAAGTACCTCAACATAATAAAGGCCATATATGACAAACCCACAGCCAACATCATACTTAACAGTGAGAAGCTGAAAGCTTTTCATCCAAGATCGGGAACAAGACAGAGATGCCCACTCTCCCCACTGTTATTCAACATAGTACTGGAGGTCCTAGCCACGGCAATCAGACAAAACAAAGAAATACAAGGTATCCAGATTGATAAAGAAGAAGTCAAACTGTCACTATTTGCAGATGACATGATATTTTACATAAAAACCCTAAGGACTCCACTCCAAAACTAGTAGAACTAATAGCTGAATTCAGCAAAGTTGCAGGATACAAAATCAATACACAGAAATCTGTAGCATTCCTATACACTAAAGATGAACTAGCAGAAAGAGAAATCAGAATAAACAATTCCATTCACAATTGCATGAAAAAGAATAAAATAACTCGGAATAACCCTAACCAAGGAAGTGAAAGACCTATACCCTGAAAACTACAAGACACTACTAAGAGAAATTAAAGAGGACACTAACAAATGGAAATTCATCCCATGCTCTTGGCTAGGAAGCATTAATATTGTCAAAATGGCTATATTACATAAAGTAATCTATAGATTCGATGCAGTCCCTATCAAAATGCCAACAGTATTCTTCAATGAACTGGAACGAATAATTCTAAAACTCATATGGAACCACAAAAGACCCCAAATAGCCAAAGCAATCCTGAGAAGGAAGAATAAAACCAGGGGAATTACGCTCCCAGTCTTCAAGCTCTACTACAAAGCCACAGTAATTAAGACAATTTGGTACTGGCACAAGAACAGACCCACAGACCAGTGGAACAGAATAGAGAGTCCAGACATTAACCCAAACATATATGGTCAATTAATATACAATAAAGGAGCCATGGATGTACAATGGGGAAATGACAGCCTCTTCAACAGCTGGTGTTGGAAAAACTGGAGAGCTACATGTAAGAGAATAAAACTTAATTATTGTCTTACCCCATACACAAAAGTAAACTCAAAATGGATCAAAGACCTGAATGTAAGTCATGAAACCATAAAATTCTTAGAAAAAACATAGGCAAAAATATCTTGGACATAAACATGAGCAAATTCTTCATGAACATATATCCCCGGGCAAGGGAAACAAAAGCAAAAATGAAGAAGTGGCACTATATCAAGCTGAAAAGCTTCTGTACAGCAAAGGACACCATCAGTAAAACAAAAAGACACCCTACAATATGGGAGAATATATTTATAAATGACATATCTGATAAGGGGTTGACACCCAAAATATATAAAGAACTCACGCACCTCAACAAACAAAAAGCAAATAATCCAATTAAGAAATGGGCAGAGGACATGAATAGACACTTCTCCAAAGAAGAAATGTAGATGGCCAACAGGCACATGAAAAGATGCTCCACATCGCTAATCATCAGAGAAATGCAAATTAAAACCACAAAACCTTACACCAGTGAGGATGGCCAACATCCAAAACACAAACAACAACAAATGTTGGTGAGGATGTGGAGAAAAGGGAACCCTCCTACACTGCTGGTGGGAATGCAAATTAGTTCAACCATTGTGGAAAGCAATATGGAGGTTCCTCAAAAAACTCAAAATAGAAATACCATTTGACCCAGGAATCCCACTCCTAGGAATTTACTCTAAGAATGCAGCAGCCTAGTTTGAAAAAGACATATGCACCCCTATGTTTATCACAGCACTATTTACAATAGCCAAGAATTGGAAGCAACCTAAGTGTCCATCAGTAGATGAATGGATAAAGAAGATGTGCTACATACACACAATGGAATATTATTCAGGCAAAGGAAGAAAACAAATCCTACCATTTGCAACAATATGGATGGAGCTAGAGGGTATTATGCTTAGTGAAATAAGTCAAGTGGAAAAAGACAAGTATCAAATGATTTCACTCATACATGGAGTATAAGAACAAAGAAAAAATACTGAAGGAACAAAACAGCAGCAGACTTCACAGAACCCAAGAATGGACTAACAGATGCCAACGGGAAAGGGACTGGTGAGGATGCGTGGGAAGGGAGGGACAAGGGGGATAAAGGGGCATTACGATTAGCAGACATAATGTGGGGGGGGCACAGGGAGGGCTGTACAGCTCAGAGAAGACAAGTAGTGATTCTATAGCATCTCACTATGCTGATGAACAGTGACTGTAATGGGGTATATGGGGGGCATTTAATGATATAGGGAGTGTAGTAACCATAATGTTGCACATGTAATTGTAGATTAACGATACCAAAAAAAAAATCTGTGCAATGACATGGGGTTGCCCACTTTTAGTGTACCAAATAAAAATAGAGCAAAACCCACATTCTATTATCACTGTTATTTCATAGAAGAAAGGAGGAAGGATGCTGCATTCCTCTGATTACTAGTGCAGTAGATATTTCTATTCCTTTAGTAATCTGACTGCTAACATTATTTTGGGCTTATGTTCTTTAGACAGTGTTTTTGTCCATTCCCAACTATTTCTTGGCCAATATTGTATTGACATTTTCAATAATCACAAACATCAAGAACAGATTTTCGACAGAAATTTATTGTCTAATGAAAACTGCAATTATTTAGTCACAACTATATATTGCTCTCGCCTTGACACATTCTCAAATATGTATCAATAGCCCTGATCACTCTTAACTACAGTCCAACATTGCCAATGAAAACAACCTTTTTCCGTCCCAAATGTCCTTTCAACCCTTCCTCGTTTCAATCAATAGTCTTCACCTTCTTCTATTTTGGCTTAAAACCTGAAGTCCTTGATTCCCTTCTCCCCTTACCCATTGAGTGACTAAGTTCTATAAAACCCCACTTTCATAATACTAGTCACAATTCCTTCCTCTTCATAGCTACTTACACAACAGTCCAAATCATTACATTTCTCTTCGATTTTTCTAACAATCTCCCTATGATCCCTCTGTCTCCAGTTTGCTTTCTAATCTATTCTCCATGCAATGCTGGATTAACCTTTCCAAAACATCCCTGCAGTAATCATTTGTAACCATCAACTCCTGTTCTTAGAATAGAAGTTAAAATCCAATTTCCTTCACACTCTACTAACTACTTCTCAAATCCCATTTTTCACAGCTCCTTTCCAAAAAGTCCCCTCTTTATCTACATTGGTTCACTCACTGTTGCCAGAAAAAAGCCAAACTATTTTACCTTCACTCTTGTTTTTTCCCTTCTAAGAATACCCTTCATACTTTCCTAATCCTCATATCAAGACCTAAATCAAGGCCCACCTCCCCAGCAACTCTAGCCTGCAGTGATTACTTTCTTCTGTATCATATAGCACTCCTTATTCCATCTGACTCTATGAAAGTACCAACTTTTTCTTAATGATGGTGTTCTGACACCTCAACTAGAAATTTTCTAAGGTCCTTCAAGCTCTGGTTTTATAAAATAAGTGAATGCAGTATTTTCATCAAATTTTAATGCCTTAAGCATTAGTTTAAAATTTATTTCAATGAGAATAATGTTAGGCAGACAGGCAGTTGTCACATGTTATAATGATCATGTTTTACTTCAATATGCAGCATTTGGAAAATATCAATACATAAAGTAAATGAGTATAACTAAGTCAAGATATTTTAAGCAGTTTTTGTATTCAGCAGATGTTGCCTCGTAATATAAGTCACTATTAATAGAGATAAAATTGTCACTATTCTCAGATGGCATGATACTATATATATAGAAAATCCGTAAGACTCCACCAAAAAACTATTAGAATTAATAAATGAATTCAGTAGAGTTGCAGGATACAAAATCAATATACAGAAATCTGTTGCATTTCTATATACTAATGGTGGATTAGCAAAAAGAGAAATTAGGAAAGTAATCCCATTTACAATTTCACCAAAAAGAGTAAAATACTTAGGAATAAATTTAACCAAGGAGGAATAAGACCTGTACACTAAAAACTGTAAGACACTGATGACAGAAACTGAAGATAACACAAAGAAGTGGAAAGTTACCATGCTCATGGACTGGAAGAATTAATATTGTTAAAATGTCCATATTACCCAAAGTACTCTACAGATTCAATGCTATAACCATCAAAATACCAATGGCATTTTTCATAGAACTACAACAAAAGAATCCTAGAATTTGTATGGAACCACAAATGACCCCAAATAACCAAAGCAATCTTGAGAAAGAACAAAGATGGAGGTATCACACTCCCTGATTTCAAACTATATTACAAAGCTATCATAATCAAAACAGTACAGTTCTGACACAGAAATAGAAACACAGATCAATGGAACAGAACAGAGCCCAGAAATAAACCCACATAGGAGTCAAGATTATACAAAGGGGAAAAGATAGTCTCTTCGATAAATGGTGTTGGGAAAACTGGATGGCTACATGCAAAAGAATGAAGTTGGATGACAGTCTTCCACCATATACAAAAATAAACTTGGAATGGATTAAAGACCCAAATGTAAGATCTGAAACCATAAAACTCCTATAAGAGAAGACAGGAAGTAAACTCTTGAACGTGAACACGAGCAATTTTTTTTCCAGATATGTCTCCTCAGACATGAGAAACAAAAGAAAAAAAAACCAAGTGGGGCTACATCAAACTATAAAGCTTCTGTACAGAGAAGGAAACCGTCAACAAAATGAAAAGGAAATCTACTGAATTATAATGATATATCCAGTAGGGGTTAATATTAAAAAACATAAAGCACTCATACAACTCAACACCAAAAAAAACAAATGAGATATCATCTCACACCAGTCTGAATGGCTAGTATCAAAAAGATAGGAAATAACAAGTGTCAGCATGTATGTAGAGAAAAGGGAACCCTCATGTATTCTCTTGGGAATGTAAATTGGTACACTCACTATGGAAAACAGTATGGAGGTTAATGAAAAAATGAAAAATAGAAATAACATTTGACCCAATAATTCCACTTCTGGTTATTTACCCCCCCCAAAAAATAATTAATTCAAAAATATATATGCACTATGGTTACTTGTTTACTGCAACATTATTTACAATAGCCAAGATATGGAAACAACCTAAGTTTCCATAAATAAATGAATGGATGAAGAGGTGGTACATATATACAATGGAAATAGTAACTCGGCAGTAAAAAAAGAGATCATGCTTTTTGTGACAACATGGATTGACCTAGAGAATATTGTGTTAAGTGAAGTAAGTCAGACAGAGAATGACAAATACCATATGATTTGACTTACACATAGAGTCTACAAAGTAAAAACACAAACAAAACAGAAATAAACTCATAAATACAGAGAACAAACTAGTGGTTGCCATGGAGGCGGGCATTAGTGGTGGGTGGAGAGAGGCTCAAGTCTAGCAATAACGGATGGTCTTGAACAGACAAAATTTAAGACTTGATTTGATCACCAAGGTTAGTAGGCTAGACAGAATGCAGGACTAGTATGATACTAGGAAGACTGGAGGATTTATAAATTCTTGAGATATATGGGGCAATGGCCAGAAAACCATAGAAAATAAAAGTACTATACCAATATAAGGTATTATTGCTGTTATTATTACAATTATAATGCTGATTTTGTATCCCCCAAGCCAAGAAAGAGGTTACACAGAGTAGCTACTCAAATAAATGTTTGACAATTATGGTAAAAATGGAATGACATAGCAGGAATGAGGCAAAAGTAACTGTTACTGTCTTCCACATGTTACTTAGGCATATTTACTTATGCCCCACCCTGTTCCCTAACTTTAATTTAAGGGGCATAGTCAAAATTCATAATATGTAGCAAGACTTGAAAACTTTAGCGGGGAAAGGAAAATTAAAATAGAGGCAAATATAAGATTAATACTCAAAATGCATGCCACAAACCTCTATACACTTGCCAGTGGCAGACCAAAAATTTTGTTCTAAGTTTTCCTGCAGTCATGGTTTATCGATGTTTTGCACTGTTGATAAATAAAAGGGAAGGGAGGATCTCAGAAGAAGTAATTATTTCAGACACTGACTCAATGCATTCACATAGAAAAACACCTTAAAAAATAACCACCACTGAGTTTAGCTACCCCTATCCATCCTTGCTATTGTCATCTGCCACTCTTCCAACTCACTGAAGACATTTAAGCCAATGGCTATAATTCTGAGAGACTTTAACATCCAGTATCCTTATTTCTAGGTTCCTTGGCCAAATCATTTTTACTGAGTCTCACCTCCAGGCAACTTTCACCTATTTGTTGTCACAGTAATTTCCTCAATTACACCCAAAACTTGTAAACACCCAAAACTACCCAATCTCTGAAATACTAAGTTCATAGAACTCTCCTGATCACAGTCTCCTATCTATCTAGCACTCTTACTCAACTTCTCCCACTACATCAATACCTTTGATTTGTTACAGACTTCTGGTCCCCTAATCCCTCTATTTATTTTTTCCTGTCAGCCCCTTACTACCTTTTCTTCTCTCCCATTCCATGTTTAGTTACTTCATCTTTCTTACCAATATCCTAAACTTCCTTGCCAAACTGTTATTCATAGCACCGACATAGCAAAATCTCAATCCTACATCATGAATTGACCATTTTCTTCACATCTATGCAAGGATGGCTGCTCATTGCTGGAGAAAAGGCTCATGCTCTTGGCAATATAAACCAATGGTCTCTAACCTCAACTAGGCAAGCCCTCAGGATGACCAAACAAGCCTTCCTGGTATTCTCTGGCAAAAGGCCTTCCCATTGTCTCTAGTAGCTACTTCAGACCTCTTCTAAAACTTTTAGCCCTTTCACTTTCCTCTTCCAATCTCATCAGATAACCTAACCATTTTTCCCTCTCATTCATAGAAAACCATAAACTTAACAGCCTCCAAATCCATCCTTTCTTCCCTTTCTCTGTAGTGCTCCAGTCTTTTATTTTCCAACATACCCCTCTGCTGCCTCCTCCAAAGCAGCATTTGAGCATTCTCCATTCTCTCCAACCCTTAAAACAAAAGTTCTTTAGATTTCATGTGTCCCTACAATTACATCCTTTCTCCTCTCACTGAAAAAAAAAAAAAAATTTCTTTGGAGAAATGGTCTTCCTTTATTGTACTGCAATATATTTCCCTCTTAGCATGGCCTTTGCTGCATCCCACAGATTTTGTGGTATTGAATTACTGTCATTTGTCTCCACATATTGCTTGATATCTGTTTTTATTTGGTCATTGATCCATTGATTATTTAGGAGCATGTTATTAAGCCTCCATGTGTTTGTGGGCTTTTTCATTTTCTTTGAGTAATTTATTTCTAGTTTCACACCTTTGTGATCTGAGAGGCTGGCTGGAACAATTTCAATCTTTTTGGATTTACTGAGGCTCTTTTTGTGGCCTAGTATATGATCTATTCTTGAAAATGTTCAATGGGCACTTGAGAAGAATGTGTATTCTGTTGCTTTTGGATGGAGTGTTCTGTAGATGTCCGTAAATACCATCTGTTCTAATACATTGTTCAGTGCTGCTATCTCTTTATTTAATTTTCTGTGTGCTTGATATGTCCTTTGGAGTGAGTGGTGTGTTGAAGTCTCCCAAAACGAATGCATTGCATTCTATTTCCCCCTTTAATTCTGTTAGTATTTGTTTCACATATGTAGGTGATCCTGTGTTGTATGCATAGATATTTATAATAGTTATATCCTCTTGTTGGACTGACACCTTTATCATTATGTAATGTCCTTCTTTGTCTCTTGTGACTTTCTTTGTTTTGAAGTCTATTTTGTCTGATACAAATACTACAACTCCTGCTTTTTTCTTCCTATTAGTTGCATGAAATATCTTTTTCCATCCCTTTACTTTCAGTTCGCGTATGTCTTTGGTTTGGAAGTGAGTCTCTTGCAGGCAGTATATAGATGGGTCTCATGTTTTTATCCATTCAGTGACTCTACATCTTTTGGTTGGTGAATTCAGACCACTTACAATTAGGGTGTTTATTGATAGGTATATACTTATTGCCATCACAGGATTTAGATTTGCGGCTACCAAAGGATCAAGAGTAAATACCATTATTATCAAACAGTCTAATTTAACTCACTGCATATGCTATTACAAACACCACCTAAAGATTCTTTTTTTTTCCTCCTTTTACTTCCTCCTCCATTCTTTGTATGTTATCAGTCATATTCTGTACTCTTTGTCTATTCCCTGAGTAACATCTATTTAGTCTTAGGAATAATTCCATCTATAGGAGTCCTTCCAAAATGCACTGCAGAGGTGGTTTGTGGGAGGTACATTCTCTCAGCTTTTGCTTATCTGATAATTGTTTAATCCCTCCTTCAAATTTAAATGATAACCTTGCCAAGTAGAGTATTCTTGATTCGGGCCCTTCTGCTTCATTGCATTAAATATATCATGCCACTCCCTTCTGGCCTGTAAGGTTTCTGTTGAGCAATCTGATGACAGCCTGATGGATTTTCCTTTGTATGTGATCTTTTTTCTCTCTCTAGCTGCTTTTAAAAGTCTGTCTTTATCCTTGATCTTTGCCATTTTAATTATTATATGTCTTGATGTTGTCTTCCTTGGGTCCCCTGTGTTGGGAGATCTGTGCATCTACATGGCTTGAGAGACTATCTCCTTCCCCAGATTGGGGAAGTTTTCGGCAATTACTTCCTCAATGACACTTTCGATCCCTTTTTCTCTCTCTTCTTCTTCTGGTACCCCTATAATGCAAATATTGTTCCATTTGGATAGGTCACACAGTTCTCTCAATATTCTTTCATTCTTAGAGATTCTTTTTCTCTCTGTGTCTCAGCTTCTTTGTATTCCTCTTCTCTAATTTCTATTCCATTTACCATCTCTTCTAATACATCCAATCAGCTTTAAAATCCCTCCATTGTATGTTTCATTTCAGATATGAAATTTCTGAATGATTGAATCTCTGTCTTAAATTTGTTCCTGAGTTCTTGAATATTTTTCTGTACCTCCATAAGCATGTTTATGATTTTTATTTTAAACTCTCTTTCAGGAAAATTGGTGAATTCGGTTTCATTTGGCCCTTTTTCTGGGGTTTGTGAGATTTTGGTCTGAACCATGTTCTTTTGACATTTCATATTTCTGTGTGGTGCCCTCTATTGCATAAAAGCTCCAGTCTCTGGAACTGCTCAGCCCCTAGAGTGAGGTTGGGGGTCGTAGGGGAGCAGAACTGGTGCCTGGGAGGAGGAAAGATCTGTTTCCTGATTCCTGTCTGCCCTGCCTATCTCCCATATCAGAGCCAGTGGGCCGAGTACACAGGTTTAAGCCTCTGTGCTTTGTGTCTCTAGCTGTTGTAGGTGGGGCCTCCCTCTGACTGGCCTGACGCCAAAGCAGTGACTGCCGGTTTGCGAGCAGGTGCAAACCAGTAGAAAGGCTCAGCAGGCTGCGTGTCAGTAGGGGGCCTTGGAGCTGAGTAGCCAGCCAGGGGGATGGAGCACCTAAACTCCCCAAAGCTCCCAATCTGCTGGGCAGAGCACACCCAGACAACCTTGTCCCCCTATCCCTTCTCATGCGCATAAAGTTCAGTGCAAATACCGCCCCTTCAGCAGCCCTGTCGCTGCTAGGAAACCTGTCAGATCGCCTGCCTTTCCCTTGTCCCAGAGCAGCCATGTGTGGATCCCATCCACCACAAATGGCCGGAATCTGTCTCTCAAGCACTCCACCTGTCCCAGCTCCCCATCCTCCAGAGCACCACACAACGTAGGTTTCTTCTCACAAAGCAGATCTCCAGGGCTAGGTGTTCAGCAGTCCCAGGCTTCCACCCCCTTCCCCGCTCCATTTCTCTTCCTCCCACCAGTGAACTGGGGTCGGGGAGGGCTTGGGTTCCGCTGGGTCAAGGCTTTCGTACGTTACCCTGTTTTGTGAAGTCTGCTCTGTTCATGAGGTCTGTATGCAGTCTGGTGCAGCCTTCTTTCCTGTTGCTGTTTTAGGGTTAGTCGTATTAACTATATTTTCACACTATCTATGGTTTTGGGAGGAGGTCTCTGTCTCACCTCTCACCCCACCATCTTGAATCTCAATCCTATCTTCATTTATTTTTATGTGTTATGCATTAAGGATACTTTATTTAGTGGTTTCAAATGCTTATGAAATACGATTTAGAAAAACAATAGTGTGAAATTTATAATAATTTGAAATTTTATAACAAAGCAACAATTAACATGAAAATTAACAATGATTCTAAAACTTTAAGTTGAAAAAGTACACTGTAATAAAAACAAGACTTTAAAAAAGCTCAATTGATTTTTTATGGCTTTACAATAGTAATAATTATTGTGCTTATATGTACTAGGAACTGTTCTGTTTACATATGTTGAATTTCTTAATCATCACAGTAATTCAGTGAATGTAGCTATTATCAACCTGATCCCCATTTTACAGATAAGGAAGCCAAAGACATAGACTGGTGGAGTGATCTGCAGAAGTACCATTTATTAACTCTGTGACAAGTGTTCCCACCAAACAGAGTAGCTCCAGAGTGGGTGTGCTTAAGCGTTATGCCTTTCTGCCTCAACAAAGCATAATGAACAATTCATCTACAAACTTCCTCCTACAGAAGTACAAAGTGGATTTGTTGCTATTCCTACAACTTGAATAATGCAAAAGCTGTTTATATAATCAACTTCAAGGGGTTCCCCAAACCTCATTCTCTCTCTTCTTGGTCTTCTAAGTGAACTCAATTCTCTCACTCCCTTCAAGGTTGACTTTACTAAGTTTCCTCCTTGGCTATCTCCTCACATACTGCACATATTCTTTCAAAAGCCTTCCAAAATCATCTATCAATTAATGATTCCTAAATCAATCTCTTCAGCCCAGATATCTCTCCTGCATGTTACCTCCATGTATCTAACTGCTTAATGGATGTCCAACTACCACCTCAAACTCAACAGATCCAAATCAGAACTCAACACTTTCCCTCCTTCTCCAAACTTGTTCTATCTTCTGAGTTTCCAATATCACACAATACTTCCACCATCCATGTAGTTAACCAATCCAAACACCTACTGTAGCCAGTGACCTTTCTAAAATGTAAATCTCACCATGCTGCTCCTCTACTTAAATCCTTTGGTAGTTCCTTACTGTGCAAACCTTTGCAACAAAGTCTTAATTTCCAGAGCATGATACACAAGACCATAATATGGACCCTCATTACCTATCGACCATCTTTCATCAGTCCTCATTTCCCTCCAACTCAGTACTGCAACCATACTGAACCTTTTCCAGTTCCCTAAAAAAGACCTAAGTCCTTGCCTCTAAACCAGCAGCATGCAATAATGGAAATATTCTTTACCTGCATTATCCCACACAGTTAATGGCTAGCTACATTAAGCACATAAAAAATGCGGCTTATGTGACTCAGAAACTGTTTATTTTTAATTTTAATTAAATGTAAATATTTACATATGGCTAGTGACTAGTGGTGAATAGCAAAGCTCTAACGCTATGTACGTGCTATTCTTTCTGCCTGGTATACACAGAAGGTTATGTGTGGAAAACCCTGGTCAGTGCTATCATCTAACATCATTGGTATTGATTCCTTTGTTAGATTATTCCTTTATTTATGTAGTTAATAATTAATAAGGTCCCACTCTATACAAGACACTATTTCAAACCTTTAGCAGACCCAGCTATATAGCTTCATTTGTATACCACAGTTGTACTTTTCTAATAGTGTAGCACTTCTTCCAAGATAATAGCTCAGTTTATCCTAAAAGGACTATCACTTTAAGAAATTAATAAGCTCCTTACATTAGTAAATGAAAAGAGAAAATTATAATGCCACATTACAATACAAAACATACAGCTCTGCTTTAAAAATATACAGTGAATATATATGCAAAAGAAAAAAGACTGGAAGGTATATATCTCGTTAACTGATTCTGAGTATTAAAATTATCTTTAGCTAATCTATATTTGCTAAATTTTCTATAATGAAAAGGGGTACCAGGTCCAGTGATTCTCTCTCGGTTGCATCATCAATTTTTCCTCTTCTACATCAGATGGTTCCATCAGCAAACAAGATAATACAGTTTCCCCAATCTTAAAAAAAAAAATCCCTTGACTTAGCATTCCCTTACAGATACCACTACATTTCTCTGTTCCCCTATACCCTAATACATACAAACTACAATTATCCTTTCTCTCTTTAACCCACTCCAGTCAGGCTTTAAGTCCCACCTAGCCCTACCATTACATCTAAACTGCTTTTCAAGGTCACCAAAGTCCTCCACATTGACAAATCCAAAACTAGCTTGTCAGTAATCATCTTACTTGAACCTGTTCATACTACCTGACACAATTACACCAGGATGCCCCTGGGCTTAGTACTCTGATTTCTTCTCTTTCGGCACTCACTCCCTTGGTATCTCATCCACTCCATGGTATTTCTACCATCCATAATCTGATGACTCCCAAATTTGTATCTCTAGACTGACTGGTCTGTTAAGCTCCAGATATATACGTTCAACTGCCGATTTCATATCTCCACTTGGATTCTTAATAGGCACCTGAAACTTAACATGCTCAAGTTCTTGAACTCCTTCCTTTTAAAGCATTTCTCTTCACACATCTTCTTCATTTTAGTTGACAGCAATTCCAAATTTCCCGCTGTTCAGGCAAAAAAACGTGTGTTCAGATTGGATTAAAGATAGCGGCGTGAAAGGTGAGACAGAGGCTTCCTCCTAAAACAGCATGTAACAGGAAAATATAACTAATACAACTACTCTTGAAAGAGCAACAGGAAAGAGGACAGCAACAAACTGCATACACCTGGAGACAAGAGCAGATCTCACAGAAAAGGGGAATGTACTAAAGCTGTGGTCCTGTGGGAAACAACCCTTCCCCCACCCCAGTTCACTGGCAGGAGGAAGAGGAATGGAGCAGGGAGGGAGTGGAGACCTGGGACTGCTGAATACCTAACTCTGGAGATCTGCTCTGGAAGCACAATCTACATTTCACGGTGCTTGCATGATACTCTCGTAATTAAGGAGTTGGAAAGCTAAGACAGGCAGAATTCCTGGAGAGACTAAGATTCCAGCTGCTTGTGGAAGGCAGGGATCCATATCCAGCTGCTCTGGGACAAAAAAAATCTAGGCAGTCTGAGAAACTTCCTAACAAAGAAGACCTTAGCCAAGAGGGCTGCTAAAGGGGCAAGGATTGCACAGAGCTTACTGCTCAGGAGAAAGGACAGATAGACAAAATTGTCCAGGTGCACTGTGCCCAGAAGATTGGGAGCTTTCACGGTCTTCGGTGCTCCAGCTCCCTGGCTACCTACACATCTCCAAGAACCCCTTCTGTGACAGGCAGACTACTGCGCCTTTCTCCTGGCCAGCCCACCAGGCTTGCAAACCGGGAAACCCTACCCTGACTTTAGGCCAGCCAGAGGGAAGATCTGTCTACAGCAACTAAAAATGCAAAGCACAGAGGTTTATACCTGTGTGCTCAGCCCACTGGTTCAGGCCATGGAGACAGGCATAGCAGCCAGGAACCAGGAAATAGCTCTTTCCTGCCCTGAGGCACCAAAACCACTCCCCTGCAATCCCGGACATTGCTTCAGGGGCTGAGCAGCTCCAGAGAGTAGAGCTTCTGGGCACTAGAGGGTGCCATACACAAATATGAAACGCCGAAGGAACTTGGTCCAGAGTAAAATTATGAATACCACTCCAGAGAAAGATTTAAATGATATGGACCTTATGACTCTCCCTGAAACGGAGTTCAAAATAAAAATTATTAACATTAACATGCTCATGGAGATATGGACAGATATTCAAAAACCCAGGAATGGATTACAGTCAGAGATGTAATCCCTGAAGAACACAATGGACGGTACTAAAAGCAGATTAGATACAGTGGAGGAGATGATAAATGAAATAGAAACTAGAGAAGAGGAATACAAAGAAGCTGAGGCACAGAGAGAAAAAAGGATCTCTAAGAATGAAAGAATATTGAGAGAACTGTGTGACCAATTGAAATGGAAAAATATTCACATTATAGGGGTACCAGAAGAACAGAGAGAAAAATGGATAGAAAGTATCTTTGAAGAGGTGACTGCTGAAAACTTCCCAATCTGGGGAAGGAGATAGTCTCTCAGGCCATGGAGGAGCACAGATCTCCCAACACAAGGGACCCAAGGAAGGCAACATCAAGACATATAGTAATTAAAATGGCAAAGATCAAGGATAAGGACAGACTATTAAAAGCGGCCAGAGAGAGAAATAAGATCACCTACAAAGGAAAGCCCATCAGGCTATCATCAGACTTCTCAACAGAAACCTTACAGGCCAGCAGGGAGTGGCATGATGTATTTAATGCAATGAAGCAGAAGGGCCTTGAACAAAGATTACTTTATCTGGCAAGATTATCATTTAAATTTGAGGGAGTGATCAAACAATTCCCAGATAAGCAAAAGCTGAGAGAATCTACCTCCCACAAACCATCTCTACAGTATATTCTGGAGTGACTGCTATAGATGGAGTGTTCCTACAGTTTAATAGCTGTCACCAGAAGTAATAAAACCACAGTAAAGAAAGTAGAACAGCAAATTAGTAAGAAAATGCAAAATTAAATTAACTATCCCCAAAGTCAATCAAGGGATAGGCAAAAAGTACAGAATATGTTACCTAATATATAAAGAATGGAAGTGGAAAAAAAAGACAAAACAGAAAAAGAACCTTTAGATTGTGTTTGTAATAGCATACTGAGTGAGTTGTTAAGACTCTTAGATAGTAAGGAAGTTAACCTTGAACCTTTAGTAACCACGAATCTGAAGCCTGCAATGCCAATAAGTATATACCTATTCATAATCACCCTAAATGTAAATGGACTGAATGCACCAGTCAAAAGACATAGAGTCACTGAATGGATAAAAAAAAATAAGACCCATCAATATGCTGCCTTCAAGAGACCCACTTTAAACCCAAAGACATACACAGACTAAAAGTGAAGGGATGGAGAAAGACATTTCATGCAACTAATAAGGAGAAAAAAGCAGGAACTGCAGTACTTATATCAGACAAAATACTCTTCAAAACAAAGAAAGTTACAAGAGACAAAGAAGGACATTACATAATGATAAAGGGTCAATCCAACAAGAAGATATAACCATTATAAATATCTATGAACCCAACACAGGATCACCTACATATGTGAAACAAATACTAACAGAATTAAAGAGGGAAATAGAATGCAATGCACTCATTCTAGAGACTTCAACACACCAGTCACACAGAAGGACAGATCAACCAGACAGAAAATAAGTAAGGAGACAGCAGCACTGAACAACACATTAGAACAGATGGACCTAACAGACATCTAAAGAACTCTCCACCCCAAAACAGCAGAATACACATGCTTCTCAAGTGCACATGGAACACTTTCAAGAATACATCATATACTAGGCAACAAAAAGAGCCTTGGAAAATTCAAAAAGATTGAAATTGTACCAACCAGCTTCTCAGACCATAAAGGAATGAAACTAGAAATGAATTATGCAAAGAAAATGAAAAAAACCCACAAACACATGGAGGCTTAATAACCTGCTCCTAAATAATCAATGGATCAATGACCAAATAAAAACAGAGATCAGGCAATATATGGAGACAAATGACAACAATAATTCAACACCGCAAAATCTGTGGGACGCAGCGAAGGACGTGCTAAGAGGAAAGTATATTTCAATAGAGGGCTACCTCAGGAAAGAAGAACATTCCCATATGAGCAGTCTAAACTCACAATTAACGAAACCAGAAAAAGAAGAACAAATGAGACCCAAAATCATTAGAAGGAGGGATGTAATAAAGATTAGAGCAGAAATAAATAAAATTGAGAAGAATAAAAGAATAGAAAGGATCAACGAAAGCAAGAGCTGGTTCTTCAAGAAAATAAACAAAATAGAAGATAAACCCCTAGCCAAACTTATGAAGAAAAAAAGAGAGTCTTCTCACATAAACGGAATCAGAAATGAGAAAGGAAAAAATCACTAAGGACAGCACAGAAATACAAAGAACTATTTGAGAATACTATGAAAAATTATATGCTAACAAACTGGATAACCTAGAAGAAATGGACAACTTTCTAGAAAAATACAACCTTCCAAGGCTGACCCAGAAAGAAACAGAAAATTTCAACAGACCAGCAACAAAATTGAACTGGTAATCAAAAACCTACCGAAGAACAAAACACCCGGACCAGATGGCTTCACCGCTGAATTTTATCAAACATTTAGTGAAGACCTAATACCCATCCTCCTTAAAGTTTTCCAAGGAGTAGAAGAAGAGGCAATACTTGCAAACTCATTCTATGAGCCAGCATCACTCTATACCAAAACCGGGCAAAGACACCACAAAAAAAGAAAACTACAGACCAATATCCCTGATGAACATAGACACAAAAATACTCAACAAAATATTAGCAAACCGAATTCAAAAATACATCAAAAGGATCATCCATCATGATCAAGTAGGATTTATTCCAGGGGTGAAAGGATGGTTCAACATTTGAAAACCCATCAACATCATCCACCACATCAACAAAAAGAATAAAAACCACATGATCATCTCCATAGATGCTGAAAAAGCATTTGACAAAATTCAACATCCATTCATGATAAAAACTCTCAACAAAATGGGTACAGAGGGCAAGTACCTCAACATAATAAAGGCAATATATGACAAACCCACAGACAACATTACACTTAACAGTGAGAAGCTCAAACCTTTTCCTTTAAGATCGGGAACAAGACAAGGATGCCCATTCTCCCCACTTCTATTCAACGTAGTAATGGATGTCCTAGCCACGGCAATCAGACAACACAAATAAATAAAAGGCATCCAGATTGGCAGGGAAGAAGTTAAACTGTCCCTGTTTGCAGATGACAAAAAAACCCTAAGGAATCTACTCCAAAACTAATAGATCTAATATCTGAATTCAGCAAAGCTGCAAGATACAAAATTAATGTGCAAAAATGTATGGCATTCCAATAAACTAACAATGACCTAGCAGAGAGAGAAATCAGGAAAACAATTTCATTCAAAGTTGCATCAAAAAGAATAAAATACCTAGGAGTAAACCTAACCAAGGAAGTGAACGACCTATACTCTGAAAACTACAAGACACTCATGAGGGAAATTAAAGAAGATAACAATAAATGGAAACACATTCCATGCTCATGGATAGGAAGAACTAATATTGTCAAAATGGTCATCCTGCCTAAAGCAATCTACAGATTCCATGCAATTCCTATCAAAATACCAACAGAATTTTTCAACAAACTAGAGAAAATCATTCTAAAATTCATATGGAAACAGAAAAGATCCCTAATAGCAAAGGCAATTCTGACAAGTTAGAATAAAGATGGGGGGATTACGCTCCCCAGCTTCAAGATTTACTACAAAGCCACAGTGCTCAAGACAATTTGGTACTGGCACAAGAACATACCCATAGACCAATGGAACAGACTAGAGAGCCCTGATATAAACCTAACCATATATGGTCAATTAATATATGATAAAAGAGCATGGACATACAATGGGGAAATGACAGCCTCTTCAACAGCTGGTGTTGGGAAATCTGGACACTTACATGCAAGAGAATGAAATTGAATTATTGTTTAACCCCATACACAAAAGTGAACTCAAAATGGATCAAAGACCTGAATGTAAGTCATGAAACCATAAAACTCTTAGAAAATAACATAGACAAAAATCTCCTGAATATAAGCATGAGCGACTTCTTCCTGAATGCACCTCCTCGAGCACGGGAAATAAAAGCAAAAATGATCTCATGGGACTACATCAAACTAAAAAGTTTCTGTATGACAAAGGACACCATCAACAGAACAAAAAGGCATCCTACAGTATGGGAGAATATATTTGTAAATGATATATCCGACAAGGGGTTAACATCCAAAATATATAAAGAACTTACACGCCTCTACACCCAAAAAGCAAATAACCCAATTAAAAAATGGGCAGAGGATATGAAAAGACAGTTCTCCAAAGAAGAAATTCAGATGGCCAACAGACACATGAAAAGATACTCCCCATCACTAATCATCAGGGAAATGCAAATTAAAACCACAATGAGATATCACCTCACAACAGTAAGGATGGCCAGCATCCAAAAGACTAAGAACAACAAATGCAGGCGAGGATGCGGAGAAAGGGGAACTCTCCTACACTGCTGGTGGAAATATAAGCTAGTTCAACCATTGTGGAAAGCAATATGGAGGTTCCTCAAAAAACTCAAAATACAAATACCACTTGACCCGGGAATCCCACTCCTTGAAATTTACCCAAAGAATACAACTTTTCAGATTCAAAAAGACATATGCACCCCTATGTTTATTGCAGCACTTTTTGCAATAGCCAAGATATGGAAGCAACCTAAGTGTCCATCAGTAGATGAATGGATAAAGACGAGGTGGTACATATACACAATGGAATATTATTCAGCCATAAGAAGGAAACAAATCCTGCCATTTGCAACAACATGGATGGAGCTGGAGGATATTATGCTCAGTGAAATAAGCCAGGCGGAGATAGACAAGTACCAAATGATTTCCCACATTTGTGGAGTATAACAACGAAGCAAAACTGAAGGAACAAAATAGTAGCAGACTCAGTGACTCCAAGAAGGAACTACTGGTTACCAAAGGGGAGGGTTGTGGGAGGGTGGGGTATTATGTTTAGTACACATCGTGTGGGGAATTATGGGGAAAATAGTGTAGCACAGAGAAGGCAAACACTGAATCTGTGTCATCTTACCACACTGATGGACAGTGACTGAATTGGGGTATGAGTGGGGACTTGATAATATGGGTAAATGTAGTGACCACATTGTTTTTCATGTGAAACCTTCATAAGAGTGTATATCAATAATACCTTAATAAAAAATTTTTAAAAAACGTATGTTCATCCTTCATATCTTTTTCTCTCACACACCAAATCCAAACCACTAGCAAACTTCATTGACTCTACCTTCAAAATACGTCCAGAATTCAACCACTTCTCTTCACTACGAACAATCTGATTTATAGTCACCACCCTCTTGCTTGAATTACTGCATAGTCTCCTTAGCCAGTCTCCCAGCCTCAGATCTGCAGTGTATTCTTCGTTCAGAAAGCAAAGTGGTCCACTTAGAAGCTAAATTGATTCACGATAAAAACTCTTAACATGATGGGTATAGAGCATACATACCTCGACATAATAAAGGCTATATATACAACAAACCCACAGCCAACATCATACATAATAGCGAAAAGCTGAAAGCTTTTCCTCTAAGATCAGGAAAAAGACAAGGATGCCCACTCTCACCACTTTTATTCAACATAGTACTAGAGGGCCTAGCCATGGCAATCAGACAACACAAAGAGATAAAAGGCATCCAAATTGGTAAGGAAGAAGTTAAAATGTCACTATTTGTAGAAGACATGATATTATACACAGAAAACCCATAAAACTCCACAAAAAAATTATTAGAATAACTGAATTCAGCAAAATTAATACACAGACATCTATTGCATGCCTATATACTAAATGAATTAGCAGAAAGAAATCAGGAAAACAACTCCATTTATAATTGCATCAAGAAGAATCAGTTACGTAGGAACAAACCTAACCAAGGAAATGAAAATGTAGTCTGAAAACTACAAGACACTAATGAGAGAAATTAAAGAAGACATCAATAAATGGAAATCTATCCCTTGCTCATGGATAAGAAGAATCAATATTGTCAAAATGGCCATCCTGCCTAAAGCAATTTATAGATTCCATGCAATCCCTATCAAAATATCAACAGCATTCTTCAATGAACTAGAATAAATAGTTCTGAAATTCATATGGAACCACAAAAGACACTGAATAGCCAAAGCAATGCTGAGAAAGAACAAAGCTGGGGAAATTATGCTCCCTGACTTCAAGCTCTACTATAAAGCCACAGTAATCAAGATAATTTGGTACTGGGGCAAGAACAGACCCATTGCTAGCTCAATGGAACAGAATAGAGAGCCCAGATATAAACCCACACATACATGGTCAGTCAATATACAATAAAGTAGCCTCGAACATACAATGGAGAAAAGACAGCCTCTTCAACAACTGGTGATGGCAAAACTGGAAAACTACATGTAAGAGAATCAAACTGGATTACTGTCTAACTTCATACATAAAAGTAAACTCAAAATGGATCGAAGACCTGAATGTAAGTTATGAAACCATAAAACTCTTAGAAGAAAACATAGGCAAAAATCTCTTGAATATAAACCTGAGCAACTTTTGCCTGAACACATTATGTTCAGGAAACAAAAGCAAAAATGAACAAATGGGACTACATCAAACTAAAAAGCTTCTGTACAGCAAAGAGCACCATCAGTAGTACAAAAAGGCATCATATGGAATGGGAGAATATATTCATAAACAATCTATCACATAAGGGGTTAAAATCCAAAATATACAAAGAACTCACATGCCTCAACACCCAAATAACAAATAACCCAATTAAAAAATGGGCAGAAGACCTGAACAGACACGTCTCCAAAGAAGAAATAAAGATGGCAACCAGGCACATGAAAAGATGCTCCACATAGTTAACCAACAGGGAAACGCAAATTAAAACCACAATGACATATCACCTCATGCCAGTTAGGATTGTCACTATCTAAAAGACAAGAAACAACAAATGCTGGCAAGAATGCAGAGAAAGGGGAACCCTCCTACACTGTTGGTAAGAATGTAAATTGATGCAACCATTGTGGAAATCAATATGGAGGTTCCTCAAAAACTAAAAATAGAAATAACATTTGACCCAGTTATTCCACTCCTAGGAATTTACCCAAAGAAAACAAGATCACAGATTCAAAAAGACATATGCACCCCTATGTTTACTGCTGCACTATTTACAATAGCCAAGATATAGAAGCAACCTAAGTGTTCATCAACAGATGAATAGATAAAGAAGATGTGGTACATATACACAATGGAATATTATTCAGCCATAAAAAGAAAAGAAATACTGCCGTTTGAAACAACATGGTTGATCTAGAGGGTATTACACTCAGTGAAATAAGCCAGGTGGAGAAATACAAGTATCAAATGATTTCACTCATTTGTAGAGTATAAAAACAAAGCAAAACAGAAGGAACAAAATAGCAGTAGACTCACAGACATCAAGAAGGGACTAGTGGTACCAAAGGGGAGGGGCTGGGGAGGATGAGGGGAGGGAGAAGAGGATTAAGGGGCACAATAATTTACAATCACAATATAGGTAGGACATGGGGATGGTAGTACAGCAAGCAGAATGCAATTAAAGACTCTCATCTTACTACGTTGTTGGACAATGACTGTAATGGAGTGGGTGAGGACTTGATAATATGGGTGAATGCTGAACCACTGTGTTGTGTATTTGAAAGTATCATACGAATGCAATCAATGATGGAAGAAAGGAAGGAAGGGAGGAAGGGCGGGAGGAAGGGAGAAAAATGTGATCATTTCACTCTTTTCAAAACTCTCCTATGGCTTCCCTTCTCACTAAGAGTAAAATCAAAGTCCTTACAATGATTTACAAAGAGAATCAAACTGGATTATTGTCTAACTTCATATACTTTTTCCTGAACACATACAATCTGGCCTCCTCCCTCTCTGACATACTAACTTCCCCCTCGCTCCACTACAGTCATATTGGCCTTTTGATCCTCACACAGGTCAGAAATTCTACCACCTCAGGGCATGGGTATTTGCCACTCCTTCTGACTGAACACTCTCTCCCAGAGAGTTGCATATTACTCCTTCACTTCTTCATGTATGTCCTACATTAACAAATTTTCAATAATTTTTTATGACCCATTTCAAACTCCAACTCAGTCTTCACCTTAACCCTCTCCCCTCTTGCCCTGCTTTATTTTTCTTCACAGGACTCCTTGTCATCAAATAGTCAACTATATATTGACTTAATGTCTTCTTTCCACTAGAATACATGCTCCATGTGAACAGGCATTTTGTCCATTATCCAATCCGCAGCATCAAGAACAGTGCCTAGCACATCTTACTACACTGATGGACAGTGACTGCAATGGGGTATGGGGGAGGACTCGATAATACGGGTGAATGTGGCAACCAAATTGTTTTTTTGTGAAACCTTCATAGGAATGTTTATCAATAATAACTTAATATAAAAAAAAGAAGAGTGCCTAGCATACAGAAAGCTTCGTATTTGTTGAATCAATAAATTACTTTTATTGTTTTTTAAAGTTATTGAAAAAAAAACACCAGAAATGAATAAGCAGGTCCCAAGTACCCTACAGACTATAACCTTTTTGAAGTAGAAAATAAAGTATCTGGTACCCAATGGGCACTTAAAGAGTTACTGACTTCTAAGTGCCCATTCTGCTTTAAAACCCTCCAATGGCTTCTCTTCTCACTCTAAGCAAAATCCAAATTTCTTACAAGGTCCTATACAATCTGGCCCCCCATCTTCCACTCTGCCCTTTACCTCCCTACCCTTATAGTGCTAATTTCCCCCTCATCCTTCTTAACCACATTCTAAACTAGGTTTTAAGAAACTTTGAGAGGAAACCCATTCTTAGAATAAAGCGGGGTGATATATAGCTCTGCCAACTTACAATTTTGGAACCAGCATTATTCATGAGTCTCTTCCTTGTCCAGCTGCCATGTCAACTCATTCAACTGAAGAATTAAAGAAACTGGCCTTCTAACTAAATCACTTCTATCAGCAATACAAGTAATCAGCCCATCAATAAGCAGACACTGACTATAAATTGTTCACTTCTGTAGATCTCTGAACTCTTTCCAGCTGATATGCTAAATAAGTCTTCCCTAAATACACAAACCAATGAACATTATTCATAATAATATGAAATATAGGAAAATCATTTCCTTCTTGATTATTCTACTTAGGGCTCTTTACCTTAAATTTTTAATTTGGACTGCAGGCAATTTGTTTTTGTCAGTAGTTTATTTATATACACAACTGCAATACTGTCAAATTATTTCACTATAATGCATTTATCATTCCATGAGCATTTCTAACTTTTCATGCAGTAAAAAAGAACATTTCAAGCTACCACCTGTCTCCTTTTCTTGTTTTAATCACTCAATTCTAGTAATGTTGCTCTGAATTCTAAATACTTTAAGAAATAATGTAGTATCTCATATTTTGGGATTTAATGGTATGGCTTGAAATTGAAGTATTCCAGATTTTCTCCTTGATTTTCACCAGATCAGTTATCTTAAAATAATATATCTTATATCAAGGGCTGAATATTTTCTTGACTGAATAGTCATATAAATGGTAAAAGTCATAACTGACTCTTCCAATAAGAAATGCGAGCTAAGCAATAACACAGAGTACTTAGTTATCTATTGGAAAGTAAGACTCTGCTTACAGGCAGTACATCATCAATTTTTTGTTCAGTGTGGTAAATTCTTACTTGATTCCAAGTATATTCCAAAAATTAAATTATAGGAACCCTATTGCACCAGTGAAGTGACTATCCTTGAGTAGTTTGCCCTTGTAAAATTAAGTCTATTTTTTTAATTATGAAATGATTACATAAGTCTATTTACCATGTTACCATACGTTACTGACTTTGTACAATATTATTGACTATATTTCCTATGCTATACTTTACATCTCTGTGACTTCCTTATTTTATAACTGTAAGTTTGTACCTCATAATCTCCTTTACCTATCCCCCAAATCTCCTTCCCTCTGCCAACCACCAGTTTGTTCCCTTTGTTTGTTTTGTTCATATGTTTTGCTTTTTAGATTCCAAACATAAGTGAAACCATATGGTATTTCCTCCTCAACGCAAAGGTTTTTAGTTTGATATAGTCCCACTGGTTTACTACGCCTTGTGGGCCTTGCTTAAGGACATAGATTTACAAAAATATTGCTAAGGCCAATGTCCATCCAAGAGTTTACTGCCTATTTTTGTCTTTCTCTAACTTACTTCAATTAGCATTTCACCCTCTAGGTCCACCCATGTTGTCACAAATGACAAAATTTCTTAATAGCTGAGGTATATTCTATTGTGTATATGTACCACATCTTCTTTACACATTCATCTGTTTATGGACACTTAGGTTGCTTCCATAGCTTGGCTATTGTAAATAATGTAGCAATAAATATGGGGGTGCATGTATCTTTCCAAATTACCGTTTTAATTTTCTTCAGGGAAATACCCACAAGTGGAATTATTAAATCAAATGGTATTTCTATTTTTACCTTTTGAGGAGCTTCCATTCGATTTTCCATAGTGACTGTAACAATTTATATTCCCACAAAGAGTGCACAAAGGTTCCCTTTCCTCTACATACCAACTAACATATTGTTTTGGTTACTTTAGCTTGATAGTACAGTTTAAAATCTGGGAGATGCTGCCCACAACTTTAAATTAGTAGTCTTACTTAAGTGAAGACAAAAAATAGTTTGTCTAGTTAGGAATGCAAAGCAGATATCATTATGCAGTTTCTTCTTTTGTTAATAGCCACCTTGGAATAAATGGCACTTGCTTAGTGAAAGATGAATAAACCATTGAAATTGCCTAATGTTTTATGTGCTTTTTGTAAATAAAAATGTAGAATACAACTTGTATTTACAGCATGCCAAATGTTGTGAAAAACAATACTGTATTTGGACTTATGTCCTCCAAACATATTTTTTTATTAAGGTATTATTGATATACACTCTTATGAAGGTCTCATATGAAAAAATAATGTGGTTACTACATTTACCCATATTATCCAGTCCTCACCCATACCCCATTGCAGTGACTGTCCATCAGTGTAGTTAGATGTCACAGATTCACTATTTGCCTCCTCTGTGCTATACTGTCTTCCCTGTGATCCCCCAATCATGTGTACTAAACATAACACCCCTCAATCCCCTTCTCTCTCCCTACCCACCTGCCCTCCCACACTCTTCCCTTTTGGTAACTACTAGTCCCTTCTTGGAGTCTGTAAGTCTGCTGCTTGTTTTGTTCCTTCAGTTTTGCTTTGCTGTTATACTCCACAAATGAGGGAAATCATTTGGCACTTGTCTTTCTCCGTCTGGCTTATTTCACTGAGCATAATATCCTCCAGCTCCATCCATGTTGTGGCAAATGGTAGGATTTGTTTCTTTCTTATGGCTGAATAGTATTTCACTGTGTTTATGTACCACATCTTCTTTATCCATTCATCTACTGATGGACACTTAGGTTGCTTCCATTTCTTGGCTATTTTAAATAGTGCTGTGATAAACATAGAGGTGCATATGTCTTTTTGAACCTGAGAACTTGTATTCTTTGGGTAAATTCCCAGGTCAAATGGTATTTCTATTTTTAGTTTTTTGAGGAACTTCCATATTGCTTTCCACAATGGTTGAACTAGCTTACATTCCCACCAGCAGTGTAGGAGGGTTCCCCTTTCTCCACATCCTCGCCAGCATTTGTTGTTCTTAGTTTTTGGATGGTGGCCATCCTAACTGGTGTGAGATGATATCTCATTGTGATTTTAATTTGCATTTCCCTGATGATTAGCAATGAGGAGCATCTTTTCATGTGTCTGTTGGCCATCTCAATTTCTTCTTTGGAGAACTGCCTGTTCATATCCTCTGTCCATTTTTTAATTGGGTAATTTGTTTTTTGGGTGTTGAGGCATGTGAGTTCTTTATATATTTTGCATGTTAACCCCTCGTAGGATATGTTATTTACAAATATATTCTCCCATACTGTAGGATGCCGTTTTGTTCTGCTGATGGTGTCCTTTGCCATACAGAAGCTTTTTAGTTTGATGTAGTCCCATGTGTTCATTTTTGCTTTTATTTCCCTTGCTCGAGAAGATACGTTCAGGAAGAAGTTGCTCATGTTTCTATTCAGGAGATTTTTGCCTATGTTGTCTTCTAAGAGTTTTATGGTTTCATGACTCATATTCAGATCTTTGATGCATTTCGAGTTTACTTTTGTGTATGGGGTTAGATTTTAATCCAGTTTCATTCTCTTACATGTAGTTTTCCAGTTTTGCCCACACCAGTTGTGAAGAGGCTGTCATTTCCCCATTGTAAGTCCATTGCTCCTTTATCATATATTAATTGACAATATATGGTTGGTCAGGGCTCTCTAGTCTGTTCCATTGGTCTATGGGTCTGTTCTTGTCCCAGTACCAAATTGTCTTGATTACTGTGGCTTTGTAGGAGACCTTGAAGTTGGGGAGCATAATCCCCCTAGCTTTATTCTTCCTTCTCAGGATTGCTTTGTCTATTCAGGGTCTTTTTTGGTTCCATATGAATTTTAGAACGATTTTCTCTAGTTCGTTGAAGAATGCTGTTGGTATTTTGATAGGGATTGCACTGAATCTGTAGATTGCTTTAGGCAGGATGGCCATTTTAACAATATTAATTCTTCCTATCCATGAGCACAGGATGTGTTTCCATTTATTGGTATCATCTTTAATTTCGCTCATGAGTGTCCTGTAGTTTTCAAAGTATCGGTCTTTCACTTCCTTGGTTAGGTTTATTATTAGGTATTTTATTCTTTTTGATGCAATTGTGAATGGAATTGTTTTTCTGATTTCTCTTTCTGCTAGTTCATCATTAGTGTATAGGGATGCAACAGATTTCTGTGTATTAGCTTCCAAACATATTTGAAGGACAACATTACGCTACAAAAATCATTAGTGGAGTGTATTTTCATACTCACAACCCTGGACTCCTAAGCACAGGAGAAAAGAATTCATAATGAGAAGCTTGTACCTCTTCATAATATGCTAACAAATCAGGGTGCCAACATTTTTAGCATCTCATACTAAAATGTGTTTGACATCTCAAAAATCCAGCATTTCCACTGTCTTCAGTAAACCACTGCATAAATAAAGGTTTGCTGAGTATTGCAAAATTTAACATTAACTATATACTTTTATTACTTACTGTTAGTTCACATTAGCCTTACCTCACAAACCAATTCTAAGTTTCTTAAAGGCAAGACCAAGATCTTACCACTGTTTTATATTTTTGTGCTGGAAACTCAGAAGAATGAACTATACATATGGAATAATCTCAAATCTGCAAATTTCCTTTGAAGAGTGGAAAAGAGACTTAAAAAAAAATCTTGACTGTAAAGTTCACTCAACACTTACATGACAATATCAAGTCAATTAACCTTAACCACAGCAAAGGCTCACGCAATGTCATAAAGAAAATAGCTGTTCTGGATATTAACTTCAGGGGGATGCAATAATACATCAACATCATACAATACGATAGGTTTTCCTTCTATATAAGGTCCACTGAATCAGTCATGTCTTTATTTTTTAACCATACTTGCTAAAGAGACAGTAAATCTTAGTAGAATCCAAATCATTCAATTGAGTAAAGGACATGAAAATATTTATTAAGCAAAATTACAAGCCAGACACTTTACTCATAAATTATACCACCACATAAATTATAGTATCTAATATTAGGTGAGTGTATCAAAGAGAGATTCCTCTCTATACAATATTCAACAAATATTCATTGAGTACCTATATAACCTGAGAATATAGAATGCCTGAATAACAAAAAAGTTATCAATGAGAAATACTAGGCCAAGTGAAAAGAAAGCAGAGCAAGCTTTGAATTGGAACTAAAAAAAAGTGTTAAATGAAAAAATAACACAGGACAGCTATACGTAAGAGAATGAAACTGGATTATTGTTTAACTCCACATACAAAAGTAAACTCAAAATGGATCAAAGACCTGAATGTAAGTCATGAAACCATAAAACTCTTAGAAGAAAATATGGGCTAAATCTCTTGAACATAATAAGTATGAGAAATTATTTCCTGGACATATCTCCTCAGGCAAGGGGAAAAAAATAAAAAATGAACAAGTGGGACTATATCATACTAAAAAGCTTCTGTACAGCAAAGGACACCATCTGCAGAACAAAAAGGCAACCTAAAGTATGGGAGAATATATTTGTAAATGAGTCATCTGATACGGGGCTAACATGCAAAATATATAAAGAACTCTTTTGCCTCAACACCCCCCAAAAAATAACCCAATTAAAAAATGGACAGACCTGAACAGACACTTGTATGAAGAAGAAACAGAAATGGCCAACAGGCACATGAAAAGATGCTCCACATTGTTAATCATCAGGGAAATGTAAATAACACTCATAATGAGATATATCACCTCATACCAGTTAGAATGGCCACTACCCAAAAGGCAATAAACAACAAATGTTGGTGAGGATGTGGAGAAATGGGAACCCTCCTACACTGTTGGTGGGAATGTAAACTAGGTCACCTGCTATGGAAAGCAGTACAGAGGTTTGTCAAAAGGCTAAAAATAGAAATACCATTAAATCCAGTAATTCCACCTCTAGGAATTTACCCAAAGAAAACAAAATCCCTGATTCAAAAAGACATATGCACCCCTATGTTTATCACCACATTGTTTACAATAGCCAAGGTATGGAAGCAACCTAAGTGTCCATCAATAGATGAATGGATAAGATGTACATATACACAACGGAATACTATTTAGCCACAAAAAGAAAAGAAATCCTACCATTTGCAACAACATGGATGGAGCTAGAGGGTATTATGCACAGTGAAATAAGCCAGGCAGAGATAGACAAACACCATGATTTCATTTGCTTGTGGAATATAAAAAAATGCAAAACAGAATGAACCAAACAGCAGTAGACTTATAGACACTGAGAAGTGACTAGTGGTTACCAAGGGGGAGGAGTTGGGAGACATGGTGGGGAAGGGGGATAAAGGGGCACAATAATTCACAATCACAATATACGTTGGTCACAGAGATGGAAGTACAACATGGAGAACATAGTCAATGATTCTGTAACATCTTTCTACATTGACAGATAGTAACCTCACTGGGGGGGGTGAGGATTTAGTAATATCGTTAACTGCTGAACAACTGTGTTGTACATCTGAAACCAATATAAGATTGTATATCAGCTTCTGGGAAGATGGCTGCGTGAGCAGGGCGGAGGAAATCTCCTCCCAAAACCATATGCATTTATAAAAATACAACAAATATAACTATTACTAAAAGAGAGACCAGAAGATAAAGGACAGCACCCAGCCTGCATCTACACCTGAGAGAACTCGGCACCTAGCGAAGCAGGTAAGATACGGAACCGCAACCCGGCGGGACCGAACACTCCCCCACTCCAGTGCACCAGCAGGAGGAGAGGATTCAGAGCGTGGAGGGAGTGGAAGTACAGGCCCGTGAAATAACCAGCCCTGGTGATCTGCGCTGGGAGCACTGACACACATCACGCGGTGTAGGAGAGACAGAGGGTGCAGGATCCGAGCCAGGAAATGCCCCCGGGCTCTCTGAGCCAGCTCCCCGGGACAAAAGAAAAGTGCGTGATTTTTTAGGGGTCTTAAAGAGACAGGAGCCCAACGGAGGGGCAGGATCATCCCAGCACACTCAGCCCAGCAGGCTGGGAGTCCTGGGGAATCTCAGACCCCTTGACTGGAGAGTGGGAAAAAGTAGCCACACTGAGACTTCCCACAGAGATCACCAGCCTCCCATTCATTCCTGCCACAGCCAGAGCTACTAAGGGCCCTGCGGAGCAGCACAGTCTCAGCTGCGGAATAGTGGAGCAACAGCGCTACCTACAGCATCCTCACAAAATCTACTCCTGGCACGTGTTTTTTTTTTCTTTTCTATTCTATTCTTTTCCTTTCTTTTCTTTTTTTTTTCTCTTTCCTTTCTTTTCTTTTTTTTCTTTTTCTTTTTAAATGTCTTAAAGAGCCCAGCTGATATACGTGGCAAATACCAGCGACAACTTGTATTGCCATGAAAACACAGAGGAATACGGTACAAAGCTTATCCAGACCAAGACAACACCAGAGAGGGAGACTGCTGGGATGGACATGCACAATCTTCCTGAAAAAGAATTCAGAATAAAAGTCATAACCATATTGATGGATCTATAGAGAAATATGCAAAAGCTAAGGGAGGAAGTGAGGGAAGTGAGGAAAGACAATGCAGAAATGAGACAAGCCATTGACGGGCTTAGCAGCAGACTGGACGAGATGCAAGAGACTGTTAATGGAATAGAAATCAGAGAACAGGAATACAGAGAAGTTGAGGCAGAGAGAGATAAAAGGATCTCTAAGAAAAAAAAGACTATTAAGAGAACCGTGTGACCAATCCACAGGAAACAATATTCACATTATAGGACTACCAGAGGAAGAAGAGAGAGAAAAAGGGACAGAAAGTGTCTTTGAAGAAATAATTGCTGAAAACTTCCCCATGCTGGGGAAGGAAATACTCTCGTAGTCCACGGAAGCCCACAGATCTCCCAACACATAGGACCCAAGGAAGACAACACCAAGACACATAATAATTAAAATGGCAAAGATCAAAGAAAAGGACAGAGAAATAAAGGCAGCTAGAGAGAGAAAAAAGATCACCTACAAAGGAAAACCCATCAGACTATCATCAGGCTCCTCAACATAAACTTTAAAGGCCAGAAGAGAATGGCATGATATATTTACCGTAAAGAAACAGAAGGGCCTTGAACCAAGAATATTGTATCCAGTACGATTATCATTTAAATATGACAGAAGGATTAAACAATTTCCAGACAAGCGAAAGCTGAGAGAGTTTGCCTCCCATAAATCACCTCTTCAGGATATCCTAAAGGGACTGCACCAGAGGGAAGCACCCCTAAGGCTAAAAAGTTGTCACCAGAGAAAATAAAACCATAGCAAAGAAAGCAGACCATCGAAATACTAACTAAAGGCAAAGAATAAAACACCTAGTATATAAAGAATGGAGGAGGAAGACTAAGAAGGGAGAGAAATAAAGAAATATCAGACTGTGTTTACAATAACTTAACAAGAAAGTTAAGTTAGATTCTTAGATAATAAAGAAGCAAGCCTTGAATCTTTGGTAACAACGAATCAAAAGCCAGCAATGGCAATAAGTACATATCTATCAATAATCACCCTAAATGTAAATGGACTGACTGCACTAATCAAAAGACACAGAGTAATAGAATGGATAAAAAAGCAAGACCCATCTATATGCTGCTTACAAGAGACTCACCTCAAACCCAAAGATATTCACAGACTAAAAGAGAAGGGACAGAAAAAGATATTTCATGCAAACAACAAGTAGAAAAGAGCAGGTGTTGCAGTACTTGTATCAGACAAAATAGACTTCAAAACGAAGAAAGTAGCAAGAGATAAAAAAGGACATTACACAATGATAAAGGGGTCAGTCCAACAAGAGGATATAACCATTATAAATATATATGCACCCAACACAGGAGCGCCAGCATATGTGAAACACATAATAACAGAATTGAAGAAGGAAATAAAAGCAATGCATTCATTTTAGGAGACTTCAACACACCACTCACTCCAAAGGACAGATCAACCAGACAGAAAATAAGTAAAGACACAGAGGCACTAAACAACACACTAGAACAGATGGACCTAACAGACATCTACAGAACTCTACACCCAAAAGCAGCAGGATACACATTTTTTCAACTGCACACAGAATATTTTCCAGAATGGAACACATATTAGGCCACAAAAAGAACCTCAGTAAATTCAAAAGTATTGAAATTCTACCAACCAACTTCTCAGATCACAAAGGTATAAAACTAGAAATAAATTTTAGAAAAAAATCAAAAAGGCTCACAAATACATGGAAACTTAACAACATTCTCCTAGATAATCAGTGGGTCAACGACCAAATTAAAACTGAGATCAAAGAATATTTGGAGACCCGTCACAACAATAACAGAAAGCCACAAATTGTCGGACGCAGCAAAGGCAGTTCTAAGAGGAAAGTATATTGCAATCCAGGCCTATTTAAAGAAGGAAGAACAATCCCAAATGAATAGTCTAAAGACACAATTACTGAAATGGGAAAAAAAAGAACAAATGAGGCCCAAAGTCACCAGAAGGAGGGACATAATTAAGATCAGAGAAGAAATAAATAAAATTGAGAAGAATAAAACAATAGAAAAAATCAATGAAACCAAGAGTTGGTTCTTTGAGAAAAAAACAAAATTGACAAACCCCTGGCCAGACTTATTAAGAGAAAAAGAGAATCTACACACATAAACAGAATCAGAAATGAGAAAGGAAAAATAACGACGGACCCCACAGAAATACAAAGAATTATAAGAGAATATTACGAGCATCTATATGCTAACAAGCTGCAAAACCTAGAAGAAATGGACAACTTCTTAGAAAAATACAACCTTCCATAACTGACCAAAAAAGAAACAGAAAAACTAAACAGACCAATCACCAGCAATGAAATTGAAGCGGTAATTTAAAACCCACCCAAAAACAAAACCCCCAGACCAGATGGATTCACCTCTGAATTCTACCAGACATACAGAGAAGAAATAAAACCCATTCTCCTTAAAGTTTTCCAAAAAATAAAAGAAGAGGAAATACTTCCAAACTCATTCTATGAAGCCAGCATCACTCTAATACCAAAACCTGGCAAAGACCTCACCAAAAAAGAAAATTACAGACCAATATCCCTGATGAATGTAGATGCAAAAATACTCAACAAAATATTAGCAAACTGAATTCAAAAAAACATCAAGAGGATCATACACCATGATCAAGTGGGATTCATCCCAGGGATGCAAGGATGGTACAACATTCGAAAATCCATCAACATCATCCACCACATCAACAGAAAGTAGAACAAAAACCACACGATCATCTTCATAGATGCTGAAAAATCATTTAACAAAATTCAACATACATTCATGATTAAAACTCTCAACAAAATGGATATAGAGGGCAAGTACCTCAACATCATAAAGGCCATATATGAAAAACCCACAGCTAACATCATACTTAACAGCGAGAAGCTGAAAGCTTTTCATCTAAGATCAGGAAAAAGACAGGGATGCCCATTCTCTCCACTGTTATTCCACATAGTATTGGAGGTCCTAGCCACAAAGAAATACAAGGAATCCAGATTGGTAAAGGAGATGTCAAATTGTCACTATTTGCAGATGACATGATATTTTACATAAAAAACCCTAACGACTCCACTCCAAAACTACTAGAACTAATATCTGAGTTCAGCAAAGTTGCAGGATACAAAATTAACACACAGAAATCTATTGCTTTCCTATACACTAACGATGAACTAACAGAAAGAAATATCAGAAAAACAATTCCATTCACAATTGCATCAAAAAGAATAAAATACCTAGGAATAAACCTAACAAAGGAAGTGAAAGACCTGTACTCTGAAAACTACAAGACACTCCTAGGAGAAATTAAAGAGGACACTAACAAATAAAATGCATCCTATGCTCTTGGCTAGGAAGAATAAATATTGTCAAAATGGCTATACTACCTAAAGCAATCTACAGATTCTATGCAATCCTTTCAAACTACCAACAGCTTTCTTCAATGAACTGGAACAAATAATTCTAAAATTCATATGGAACCACAAAAAACCCCGAATAGCCAAAGCAATCCTAAGAAGGAGGAATAAAACAGGGGGAATTACGCTCCCTGACTTCAAGTTCTACTACAACGCCACAGTAATCAAGACAATTTGGTATTGGCACAAAAACAGACCCACAGACCAGTGGAACAGAATAGAAAATCCAAACATTAACCCAAACATATATAGTCAATTCATATATGATAAAGGAGCCTTGGATATACAATGGGGAGATGATTGCCTCTTCAGCAGCTGGTGTTAGCAAAACTGGACAGCTACATGTAAGGGAATGAAACTGGACTACTGTCTAACCCCATACACAAAAGTCAACTCAAAATGGATCAAAGACCTGAATGTAAGTCATGAAACCATAAAACTCTTAGAAAAAAACATAGGCAAAAATCTCTTGGACATAAACATGAGCAACTTCTTCATGAACATATTTCCCTGGGCAAGGGAAACAAAAGCAAAAATGAACAAGTGGGACTATATCAAGCTGAAAAGCTTCTGTACAGCAAAGGATACCATCAGTAGAACAAAAAGACATCCTACAGTATGGGAGAATATATTCATAAATGACATATCCGATAAGGGGTTGACATCCAAAATATATAAAGAACTCACACACCTCAACAAACAAAAAGCAAATAATCCAATTAAGAAATGGGCAGAGGACATGAATAGACACTTCTCCAAAGAAGAAATGTAGATGGCCAACAGGCACATGAAAAGATGCTCCACATCACTAGTCATCAGAGAAATGCAAATTAAAACCACAATGAGATATCACCTCACACCAGTGAGGATGGCCAACATCCAAAACACAAACAACAACAAATGTTGATGAGGATGTAGAGAAAAGGGAACTCTCCTACACTGCTGGTGGGAATGCAAATTAGTTCAACCATTGTGGAAAGCAGTATGGAGGTTCCTCAAAAAACTCAAAATAGAAATACCATTTGACCCAGGAATCCCACTCCTAGGAATTTACCCTAAGAATGCAGCAGCCCAGTTTCAAAAAGACAAATGCACTCCTATGTTTATTGCAGCATTATTTACAATAGCCAAGAAATGGAAGCAACCTAAGTGTCCATCAGTAGATGAATAGATAAAGATGTGGTACATATACACAATGGAATATTATTCAGCCAAAGGAAGAAAACAAATCCTACCATTTGCAACAACATGGATGGAGCTAGAGGGTATTATGCTCAGTGAAATAAGCCAAGCCGAAAAAGACAAGTATCAAATGATTTCACTCATATGTTGCGTATAAGAACAAAGAAAAAAAACTGAAGGAACCTAACAGCAGCAGACTCACAGAACCCAAGAATGGACTAATAGTTACCAAAGGTAAAGGAACTGAGGAGTATGGGTGGGAAGGGAGGGTCAAGGGGGAAAAAGGGGCATTACAACTAGCAGACGTAATGTTGGGGGGGTGCAGTGAGGGCTGTACAACTCAGAGAAGACAAGTAGTGATTCTATAGCATCTCACTATGCTGATGGACAGTAACTGTAATGGGGTTGGTGGGGGTATCTGATGAAGGGAGTAGTTTAATAACCATAATATTGGACATGTAATTGTAGATTAAGGATACCAAAATAAAAAAATAAAAAATAAAAAAAAAGATTGTATATGAACAATACACTTCAATTAAAAAAAGGCAAAAAAATTTTAAATATGGAAACGATCACACAAAAAAAGTTTAGAACCTCATATTGAGACACAGTTACTTTTTGAGGAGTGTTCAAAATAATGTGTTACTATTAAAGTACTGACATGAGACTGGTGCATCTTATTTTTAATAAAGTTAGAAAAAGTGGCAGAAGTAGTTGGATTTGCCGTAATTGCACACAAATCCCAGACTCCTGTAATCTTCTTATTGGACTCCACTGCAAAACACTGATATTAAAGGTAAAAAAGTCATATGTAATATAATTTCATGGCTAATGTTGTAAAGTCGACAAAAAAAATTAAGTCAAAAAAATAAGCTAGGCTTTATTAATGCAATGCAAATACACTGCTATGGTATTAACTACATCATACTACATTATGTAGGACTACAGGGAATGTAGCCTTTGGGTTTAAATCAGCTCTGTGAATCTAAGCAATTGAAAAGCCCACCCCATTTTCAGCAGGGACTGAAAATACTATATTTAAATGTGTTTAGGAGGTACTGCATTACTGAGGTACTGGTTGCTCAGGTCACCTTTTATAGATAGTTAAACCCAATGGCCTCTTTTCAGCCTTCATTCTATTCTCACCATGCAAGTCCTAACACAGTTGACCATTTCCTCTTACTAACTTTCCTTTCAGCTTCTGTTTTTGTTTATTTTTAAACCTTCCTCTGGTTTCCTACCCCTCTGAGCACCATCTCTTTCCCTAGTTCTTCCATTCACACCTTAAATATTAGAACTTTCTTTTCTAACCAGAAGTTCTCCCCAGGTGATGTCATCCATTCCCATGCTTTAATTACTACTTACAGTTTTGATGCCCAAATCTACATCTCACCTGAACATTGATTTTCTTTTGCAATTCTGCTTTCGACATACTTTGCCAAAAGAACTCCCTTTCCTCCACTTTGTTAAAGCCTTCTCAGGCTTTAAGACCTAAAATGTCACCACCTTAGCGAAGCTTTGGACAACTTTTCCAAATAGTGTTAGTTAATATTCTAGTTTAGAAATCACTTTCAACTATACCATTTTATGAGAAGCTCACAAAATAGGCAAGTATTATCATACCCTTTCTAGAAATGAGGACACTGAAGTTTAAAGAGATCAAGCAACCTGAATAAGGAGACATTATTACAAGTGGAAAATACTAAATGTATATCTAGGTCTCTCACTCTAAGTCCAGTGCTCTTTCTAACACACCCTTATATTCTCAATAGGAAAGAGATTCAGAAATTTAGTAGTTTTAATATTAAGAAAAATTCGTTTCCAGAAATTTTAACTCCTAATTGTTTAATCCAGAAGTAAAGTTATTATTAAAATTATTTTTTTAATTACACACATATAGCCAAGCTGGTTAAGATAAAAAAGGGCTTCTTTAAGACAAAGATGGAAAATAATTTAGGAAAAAACTAAAAATGACAATCTCAAAAGAAAGGAATACAAAAAAAATTTATGTTTTAAAAGAAGAAATTGAAAATCTTGAAGCAAATAATCTATTACACAGGCTTGATTAACCAATAAATGATGTATTATCTGTTTTTACAATACCACCTGAAATTCCTTAATTCTGGTTTTGTTTAAAGGGGTTAATAAAATTGACAAGACTAATTTGAGAAAGCAAATTATCAATAATCCTGTGACTAGGAAATGATGAGGCATCCTTGAGATGACTAGTGAAGGATCAAAGGACACAGAACTTAAGGACAAAAGGCCAAAGAGCAGAATAATGGAAGGAGTCAGAGAGCTGGAGCATCACTCTTTCGCAGCCACTACGGTCAAGACTGATTCAGGAGATTCATCATTGGTTGCTAAATACATGGGGTGATGAACTTAATGAGAAACAAGACATCTGCATGGTCTCCAAGTATCTTCCCATAGATACATTACTGAACAATAATAGACACAAATAGATACAAAAATAATGTACAACACTTTGATTAGAAAAATTAACATCATGAAGATGGGCAACCTATGCTTCCAGATTCAAGAGTCTGAAAAAGCTACATCATCTATAGTAGTATTCTGACCAGAGATAAAGAACATGAATCTAAACATGACTAAACACCAACAAGCCCAAATTGATGAACATGCTATAACATAACTGATTTGTATTCTTCAAACATGTCAAGGTAGTGAAAGACAATGGCTAAGGAACTATTCCACATTAAAGGAAATTAAAGACAGATGACAACTAAATGAAATACATGATCCTGGACTGGATCCTGTACTAGAGGGAAAAATTTCCAAAAATAAAAGTATTATTTACTGGGACAAATAACAACACTGGATAAGAGACCATAGATTGAACTGATGTTGTACTGCTGTAAATTTCCTGAATGTAATGGTACTGTAGTGATGTAAGAGAATAACCTTGTTCTTAAAAATATCTACCAAGATAAAAGGGAAGATGATATATACAACCTATTCTCTAATGGAGCAGAAAACATAATAAAAGTAATGTGTATATGGGTCCATGTGTGTACGAAGAAAGAGAAATAAAGCAATGTAGCAAAAAATGTTAAAATGGTAAATCTGCACAAAGCGTAGTTTTCTGTACCATTCCAGCAACTTTCCTGCCAATTTGAAACAATTTAAACATCAAATATAGGGGCAGAGTGGTGGATGAAATGGTTGAAGGAGGTCAACAGATACAAACTCTCAGTTATAGAATGAGTAAGTCATGGGTATGTAATGTACAGCATGGGGACTGTATTTAATAACACTGTAATTGTATATTTGGAAGTTGCTCAGAGAATAAATCTTAAGTCCTTATCACAAGAAAAAATATCCTAACTATGTATAGTGATAGATGCCAACTTATTGTGATGATTATTTCATGAAATATACAAATATCAAATATACTGTACACCTGAAACTAATGTAATGTTCCATGTCAGTTATACCCCAATTAAAAAAAAGAGCAATTTCCTGCTCTAAAAACACAAGAGGTCTGAAACAGGGCAAACTTTAAGTTTTTTACACAGATTTTGTAATCTGGTTTAAAAAGAGAAAAGGCAAGAAATATCACCATTTTATAAATAGAAGAATGTAGGCTCAACAGAGATTAGATGACCACTTCCAGAACAGGAGTCTACTTGTTTCTGTACAACCCCTTAGGTTGCAGTTCAATGGCCAAAATGTTTCTAATTCCTGGAAGTTTCAAGGTCACACACTACACGAAGTTTTAAACTTTAAATGAGTTGTATGCATTCTCTAATAAAAGCACCATAAATTTCAATAAGTACTTAAGAAGCAAATCCAATCTCTTGAGAGAATGGGCTGTAAGATTAAAATGTCTGTGCTCAAATGCAGGCAGTGCAATGTTTTAACTCTGTGATCTCAGGCAAGTTAACCACTTGTGCTCTAATTACCTCAGCTGCAAAATGGGATCAGAGAAGTATCTGATAACAAGCCAGACACTCGTTAAGAGGACTGAATGAGACAATAAATGTAAAGTAGTATGCACAAATGCACAGTAGTCAATAAATGGTAGCTATTTTTATTGCAAATACAACCTGCTCAGTCACCTCAACAGTACTGGCCATTATCAAAACCATACAGCTTTTTCCAAATCAGTCCAAATCTGACAAAATAGGAAATCAGAGGCTCTAATGTTCATAAACCATAAAAGTCAATTCACTGTAAGCATATCACATTTAAAACAGATCAATGCAGACTTATAGGTTAATTCAACAATTGAAATATTTTGCTAACAGAACTGTAGAGCTGCACAAGCTCCTTGTTAGAACCACCCCATCAGCTAAATGCACAGAATGAAAAATGAAATCAGTTTTCTTACTTTTAAACTTTTTCTAACCTGAGAATAAGGAAAAAACAAAACCATATTCCACATGCTGTATATAAGATTTCAGTCTGCTTATTAGAGCCAAATTTAATCCTAATTTCAACTACTAGCATCTTTCCAGACTGCGGAATCTTGTTAGTATAATTTAAATTAAATTTGAATTACACCTTTCTGACACTTGCAGAACCACCAGCACAGCTACTTTACCTTAATTTAGCATGAATCTAGTGACAGCCAATATGCAACAACAGAGATTAAAATAAGAAAAATGTTAAAATGATGACAATAAAATATAGTTACCATGATCCTGTCAGTTTAAAACCCCTACCACTTAAAAAAATTAAGAGGATGTGTTCTTTCATTTTTTTCAGTGGTATTCTTACTAACGTTTACAAAACTGAATGTTTATACTGTTCAATGTTTGTTTTTTAAATTCACATCCTTAATTGGTAAAATATTTTAAGTCTAATATAACACCAAATAAACACTCCAAATATTCCCTACTCGTATGCTTAGTATTCTGTTTCAGATTGGGGTTTTTTTGTCTGTAGTGCAAAGGATATTGTCCAAGAACAGTCATGTTTGTAAAACCAGCTTGTCCACTCATGGCGCCTAAAACACCTCCATGGTCCTACACCCCAGGGCCACAGAATAGTTTCTCACAAGCAACACTCAACACTAAGTCTCCCTCTCAACAAACCGGTCGCTCATTTCACCCTAATACGCTAATTTCTTCATTTGATTCAGCAAACATTAAATGAACTATAAGTATTTGTTCAAATTTCAGATTCCTGGGCCCCAGCCCAGCCCAACTCGATCAGAGCCTCTGGGGATGGAACTTAGGCTCTCCAGTAGTTCTTTTTCACTAGTTTTCAAACTACTAGAGACCCCACACACACACATCCCAAACTCCCCAACTCCCACCACTAAACCTCTCTCCTTACTTCTTCAAGTCGCTGCTAAAGAGGCCGAAGGCGCCCGAGGGGGAAATGGTTGAGGTCGCCTCCTGACCCAGCTCCGTCGCCTCCCCTCCTCCGGACTGCTCACTGTAGGTGAAGCTGGTGCTGGACATTGCTGCGGTGCTGGCGGCCGTCGGGCTGGCCCTTCCGGGGGTCTCTCCGAAGCGATCCTGTCCGAAGGACGCGGAACAAAACTAGTTCTCGTGCGGAGGGGCGTGCGCAGGCGCTTCCGGACTCGTCACGGCTCCCTAAGCGGACCTGGCGGTCCAACCCCTGCGCATGCCCAGTATGCCGGCTGGCCGGAGCCCACCGCCGGCCGCTCCGGGCAGGGACTGGATTTCCTTTCTCCGGGTTTTTGAGCCAGCTGAGAGGCTGGGACCCATGCTGTGCGGTATGGAGGCCTTGAGCTCGCGGAAGACTGGACTACGGGATTTTAAAGTTTTTTTGGCGAGAGGTACCATTGTATCCATTTTGATCACTTGAGGAAGTTCCCCGAGCCCGAATACCTCTTTGCTTGACTCCTGCTGTAAACCAGTACCTTTCAGATTTCTACTGAAACGCCATTTAGCACACCAAATTAACTTTACTAAACTCATCATAATCGCTTTTCCTTTTAGGCTGGTTTTTGCTCCTTTCTCTCCGGCTAGCCATGCCTTACTTTCACATTCGCCCCAGCCAACCTTATCTCATCTCTCTCCACTTTAAGGAAACTTGTCTGGACTCTGCCTTTGAGGATATGCGAGAAGTGATCACCCCAATGAAAGGTTTTAACACAAAATCCAGGGCCGAAGCCTTTCCATGAGCGACAGGAGTGTGTCCTCCTGGCCTCTGGCTACCTCCTGCACCAGCAGCCTGTCATCTGGGCACCTCTTTCCTTATCTCCTCCACCCCCACCCCCACGCCGTAGCACTACTAACATATACTAGGAAGATTAGGCAGAATTTTGTTTGGCCCCAGAGTACCAACTGAGACAGTCTCTTACTGGGGGCAACTTCATAAGCCTGCCATCTGAGGTGGATTTCACTGCTTTCCTTACTCTTTCCTTACTTCTTCCCCTCTGGGCTTGCATCGAAAACCAGAACCTGGGAAGCCAGAAATTGTCAGGGACTCTGTGCCTCTAGGAGGAGGGTTGGGCATGTTCAAAGATTCCTCATCTACTCAAAAGGCCACATTGAAAAACAACAGTGACATACTGATGGGCAGTGACTACAATGGGGTATGGGGGGGACATGATAATATGGATGACTGTAGTAGCCACATTGTTTTTTCATGTGAAACCTTCATAAGCACGTATATCAATAATACCTTACTAAAAAAAAAAGAAAGAAAACAACAGTGACATACCACTACACACCTATTAAAATGACCAAAATCCAGAACACTGACACCACCAAATGTGGAACAACAGAACAAAGTGGTACAGCCATTACAAAATTAAAAATACAACCCAGCGTTAGCTCTCCTTGATACTTACCCAAAAGAATTGAAAACATGCCTATACAAAAACCTGCACACCCAGATCTTTCTAGCAGCTTTATTCATCATTGCCAAAATTGGGAAGCAACCAAAATGTCCTTCAGGAGGAGTATTGATATATAAATTGTGGTTTCTATTCAGTGCTAAAAATAAATGAGCTATCGAGCCATGAAAAGACATAGAGGAAACTTTAATGCAAGTGAAAGAAGCCAATCTGAAAATCCTCCATATTTTATTATTCCAACTATATGACATTCTGGAATAGGCAAAACTATGGAGACAGTGAAAAGATCAGTGGTTGCTAGAGGTTGGAGAGGGGGTGTCGGTAAAATTGTAATATTTCCAGAATATCTCGCCTGGCTTTAGTACATCTGCATATCTATAGGCATTCAGTGGAAAGAAGTATGGCTTTAGTGCATCTGCATCATTCCTCAGGGGTGGAGAGAAGTTTATCTCCACATCAGTGGGTAATTACCTGGGCACCTGAGGGCTTATCTGTACCTGAGAGGTGAGGGGAGTGCCGGTGTTGCTTCTGCTGGAGCAGAAAAGAGAGAAGGGCCCGGACTGCAGTTTGTAAGTAATAAATGGATTTTAAAATTTATTTCTCCTTTTGACTGATTTCGGTTTTTAGAGGTATTTTGTCCCGGATTTCCCTTCCCCGGACTTACAGGGGTATAGAGTGATGAATGGGCAAAACACAGAGGATTTTCAGGGCAATGAAAATGCTCTATATGATACGATAATGATAGATACACATCACTATATGTTTATCCAGGCCCATAGGATGTACACTACCAAGAGATAGATATGTCAATGTAGGTATACCATTTGTAACAAATGTAGCACTCTGTTGTGGGATGTTAATAGTTGGATCACTGTGTGTGTGTTGGGGGAAGAGGGCATATGGGAATGTACCTTCCTCTCAGTTTTGCTGTGAACCTAAAACTGCTCTTAAAAATTGGCTTAATTTAAAAAATGTCTATATTGATAAACAGTGACCGCAATGGAGGGGGTGAGGCCTTGATAATGTAGGTTAGTGTTGAACCACTGTGTTGTGTATTTGAAATCATCTTAAGCTTGTTCATTTAAAAATGAAAAATTGATTTAAAAAATAAAGGCCACACTGTTAATTGTGGGAACATGCATGACTGAGTTTCTAGGTGGGAGCAGAGGGAACATCCTCTAAACTTCATAGTCTGGTCAAAACTTGGTGGGTTTTTAATTCAGCTCTTAGGTATCTAGATCAGCTCTTAGACATCCCCTCCAGAGATGCAGTGATGGACCACCTAAAATGTATAGTTTGTCAAAATTGATGGTATGATCGATTCATGAAATTTTGCTATAACTGATGATGATGATGATGATAATCATAGATGTACTTAATAGATGGCTTGATATGTACCAGGCACATAACTGATGAATGGCAAAAGAAGCTAAGATTTAGTTTCCTTTACCTGTAAAATGAGGACATTGACAAATTCATACCCTTGAGAATCTCTGGCATATTTATCTGGCTGTAGAATTTCTTTGTTGAAGATTATGTGTACTGAATATATCCTAAATTGTTCTCCCATATAATTTTAGCAGTTCACATTCCCACAGCATTGTATGAGATCTTCCCTCACATTCTCACCAACAGTGGGTTTTCTAAAAAGTTTTTATTGTCTTCAGTGTGACAGTATGAATATCATTTTATTGTAATTAGTTATCATGTTCATGGTAATTATGAATTTTAGTGTCCTTTATATGATTTTTGTTCTTTTGCATTTTATTTTCTGGGAATTCCACATGAACATATTTACCCAATTTTTTATTGAGTACTTTAGTTTTCTTATAGATTTGAAGTTCTTTTATTCATGTTTCTGTCATTTTTAATTCACTGATTGTTTTTGCTTGCTAATATTTTATTTGGCAATGTTTTTATTTGTTTGTGTACACTCGTGCAGGAGATTGACCTACAATAATTTTACATGTCCTTGAATGGTGTGGTATTATGTTTATATATTCCTCAATATAGTTGTTGGGTAGCTTTATTTTTCTCTTCTCTGGATTATTATGTATAAGATGTGAAGCATATATTCCTTGGCAAACACATAAAACTTTCTTTCATGACTGAAAAAAATGTCAGGGTTGTCATATGAACCCTTACTGCCTTAAGAGTCTAGAGTGTATATTCTTACCGAAATTAAAAATAGTAACTACATAGTTTGAGGTCTACTGTTCCCATCTCTTCAGAATTCAAAAGTCATTTACATAGTAGTAAAGTTTTCTGACAAAGAAAAAAGATCATGCTTCCATCCAGAAGAAATATCGGCTCTAATAGAACCAAAGGATTATTCTCTGATGCCTGTTAACAAGCCAAAAACAGATTTTTATGTTTCTTACCAGCACATATACTGTCTCAGGATTATTGTTGAGTACAGTATGTTTTTTCAAAAATTATTTTTTCCCTAACATTTAACAAAAACTTCACTGAATTTTTTCATTTCAGCTTATATTCACCTAAACCTTCAAGATGATAGATGTTAAGTATGGCATATATATCTTCAAACTTTTTTCTAAGCATACAGTAACATTATATATGTGTGTGTTTTACCAAATGTCAATTAAAATTATAATACCATTCTGCATATTATTTTTTCTCTTCATATATTATGCAAAACTTTCCAAACTGATATATTTACAGCTACTTTATTGTTTTAAACATCTACATGATATTCATTTTATGGGTGTACCTTTATTTATTTAATCAATAGTCTATTCAACAATTGTTTCTGTACATGTGCCTGCATGTTAGCATCAATATTTCCAGAAGTTAAAATCCCAGAAGTCCAATAGCTAAACCAAATGATATGTACACTTAAAACTTTAATAGATATTGCCAAATTTAAAACTCCAAAAGAGGGTACCAGTTATCTCTTACACCGATATTCCTCTGTTTTACTACATGAATATTATGTATCATTCCAGGAATTAATGTTATATCTTTTTAATGTTTGCTAATCTGATTAGCAATAAAATAAAATAAATTCCTTATTATTGTTGTAACTTCCATCTCATTTATTTTAACTAGGGAAACTATATAATTTATTGTCCATATAGCAAACTTTTAAAACTAAAAGTTAACACTAGTCATAACTTCACTGGAAGAACACATAGAAGCAGGACTTTCTCAGGGAAACATGGTTATATGACTACCCTAAATACAATCAAGTTAAAGCATACATAAATGGTCATTTGAATTTTCTCCTGTTAATTATGCAGACTTGGCATTTGTCTATTTTTAAGTAGATTGTCCATCTTTTTTATTTGTAGGCACTCATTAAAGATAGTGAATGCTAACCTTTTATCATTATTTTCTAGGAGAATATAAGTTATAAACATTGATTCAAAAGTTGTAGAAAACCTTAGTAGACTAAATAATTATAGAAATATTGGAAAAACCAAAAATCCACAATCAAAAAAGAACTAAAAAGTATGGTTCAATTGGGCCTATAAGCAGTTTGCTATTTCTGCATTTTAAACTACCACTGAATTCAGAAAAAGAAAAGGACAAAGCACTTCCAAGTTCATGTTGTAAGACTAGCATTACTGATACCCAAGTCTGAATATTTTCTTTTTTTTTTTTTTACAATTTATTTTATTTTAGTATCATTAACCTACAATTACATGAGCAATATTGTGATGATTAAACTAAACCCTTCATCAGGTCCCCCCCACCAACCCTATTACAGTCACTGTCCATCAGTGTAGTGAGATGAGAATCACTACTTGTCTTCTCTGAGCTGTACAGTCCCCCCGTGCCCCCCACCCTATGTCTGCCAATCGTAATGCCCCTTTTACCCTCTTATCCCTCCCTTCCCACCCATCTCCCCAGTCCCTTTCCCTTTGGTAACTATTAGTCCATTCGTGGGTTCTGTGAGTCTGCTGCTGTTTTGTTCCTTCATTTTTTTTTTTCTTTGTTCTTATACTCCACATATGAGTGAGATCATTTGATACTTGTCTTTTTCGGCCTGGCTTATTTCACTGAGCATAATACCCTCCAGCTCCATCCATGTTGTTGCAAATGGTAGGATTTGTTTTTTTCTTATGGCTGCGTAATATTCCATTGTGTATATGTACCACATCTTCTGAATCCATTCATCTACTGATGGGCACTTAGGTTGCTTCCATTTCTTGGCTATTGTAAATAGTGCTGCAATAAACATAGGGGTGCATCTGTCTTTCTCAAACTGGGCTCCAAGCCTGAATATTTTCAATACAAAAAAAGCCATAGACTTTTTAAACAAAATACTAAATAAATATTAAAATGCAGAATTACCCAGCAGGTTTTGTTATATAATAATAAAGGAATTATTTGTTATATATAATAAGTTTTCAACATTAACAAACATTATTATCTAAAGTTATATATATTAACAGGTACTAGAAATGCAATTAATAACACTTCAGCAGTTTTTCTGATTTAAAGAAATAATCTAGAATTAAAGGAAATATTCTTACAATTTTATGCATATATAAACAGGTATATGTATAGATTATGTTAAAATACCTCCACAAAATATACAAAATAAAATAAACATTTAATAGTGAAACACAAAAGGCATTCCAACTAAAGTCAGAAAAAGAACAAATACCTGTTAACACCATTACCATTTAGCCCTATTCTATGGGTAATAACTAATGCAATAAGACAAGAAAAATGAATAAGAAAAACAGGTAATGAAAAAGAGAGAAAGGCAATAATATTTATGCATTATATGATTGTCTTGCTGGAAAAATCTAAGAAAAAAAACTGGACCTTTATATTGATTGAGCAGAGCAGCCAGATGCAAAATCCAGTAGTAATCCTACACACCAATAATATCTAATTAGAAAATGTAATTTAAAAATGATCCTATTTCCACAGTAGCAACAAATAAGTCTGAAGATATAAGCCCTAAGAATTGTATAAGACCTAAGGAAAGAAAAACTGTAAAATATTATAGTTTAAATATGGGGGGTGGTGAAGACCTGGAAAGAGAGTCTATATTTCTGGATAGGAATATTCAAGTGAATCTATATATTTAATGTAGTTTCAATCAAAATGCATTTCTTCCTTTACTAGACAGATTGACTCTGAAGTTCACCTGGAAGGATAAATGCAGCTTAAAGCAAAAAAATTTCTGGAAAAAAAAGTAGCAAGATAAAGGAAAGTTTAATCTCTGTATTGGTTTCTAATGACTGCTGTAACAAATTACCACAAATTTTAGTGCCTTAAAACAACACAGATTTACTCCTTTATATTTATGGAGTCCAGAAGTTTCCAATCAAGGCACACAATATAAGTTATGGGCAGGGTCACTCCTTTTAAAGGCTTTTGAGAGGTCCTTCCTTGCCTCTTTTAGGTTTTAGAACTGCACTCTTTGCATACCTTAGCTCTTGGCCCCTTTTTCCATATTAAAGGCCAGCAGCATAACATCTTCCAAACTCTCTGTTCTGTTTTCATATTGCCTTCTTTCAATCTGTGTCAAATCTTCTTATAAGGACACTTATGATTATATTTAGGACCCACCCAGATAATCCAGGATAATCTTCTCATCTCAAAATCCTAGCTTAATCACATCTATGAAGTTAATTTGTCATATAAGGTATAACATTCAATTTCGAGAAATTAGGATTTGGATATATTTGGGGGTCATCATTCAGCCCGCCACAATCTCAAACTTACATAATACCCATAAATAAATTCTAGATTGATTAAAAATTAACCACAAAAACTGAATGAATTTTAGGAAAGTATTTTCAGGATAAAGGGAGCTATCATTGTTGAAGACTGAGGTGGAAAAGCCTGTCAGCACAAATCTAGGCTAAAAACAATAAATATTTGTTAAACAACAAATTCTATATAAATAGCTTTAGGAGCCTTTATAATTATAAAATGACTTTTCTTCTGTTTTTTAATACAATTTAAATTTTATACGGTTACTGAAGATAACAGGTTCATATTTCTAATTTATAATGAATTCAAATATAACCAGTATTATCTAATTTATAATGAATTCAAATGTTAACTTTTTTACAGCTGCATGATAGTCCATTATATGGCTGTATCATAATTTCATTAAACTAGTCCCCTAAAGATGAACTTTTGATTTGTTTTAATCTATTGCTGTTAAAAATGATGCTTACACAGATAATTTGATACATTTTGTAGTATAATGCTAAGTATGATTCTGAGAGTCAAGTCAAATGTTCATTTGAATTTATTATAAAGAATAAAGCTACTCCTATTTTTTTTAATTTTCAAATTTCAATTATGAATAAAACAATAATATGGTTGATAGTAACTAAGAGTTTCCTTTTTTTTTTTTTTACAATTTATTTTGGTATCATTAACCTACTGTTACATGTGCAATATTATGGTAATTAAACTACCCGCTTCATCAGGTCCCCCCCACCAAATTAGAGTCACTGTCCATCAGCGTAGTGAGATGCTATAGAGTCACTACTTGTCTTCTCTGAGTTGTACAGCCCTCCCCGTAACCCCCCTACCTTACGTCTGCTAATCATAATACCCCTTTTACCCTCTTATCCCTCCCTTCCCACCCATCTTCCCCAGTCCCTTTCCCTTTGGTAACTATTAGTCCATTCTTGGGTTTTGTGAGTCTCCTGCTGTTTTGTTCCTTCAGGTTTTTTTTTGTTCTTATACTCCACATATGAGTGAGTCTTTTTCGGCTTGGCTTATTTCACTGAGCATAATACCCTCTAACTCCATCCATGTTGTTGCAAATGGTAGGATTTCTTTTCTTCTTATGACTGAATAATATTCCATTGTGTATATGTACCACATCTTCTTAATCCATTCATCTACTGATGGACATTTAGGTTGCTTCCATTTCTTGGCTATTGTAAATAATGCTGCGATAAACATAGGGGTGCATCTGTCTTTTTGAAACTGGGCTGCTGCGTTCTTAGGGTAAATTCCTAGGAGTGGGATTCCTGGGTCAAATTGTATTTCTATTTTGAGTTTTTTGAGGAACCTCCATACTGCTTTCCACAATGGTTGGACTAATTTGCATTCCCACCAGCAGTGTAGGAGGGTTCCCTTTTCTCCACATCCTCACCAACATTTGTTGTTGTTTGTGTTTTGGATGTTGGCCATCCTCACTGGTGTGAAGTGATAGCTCATTGTGGTTTTAATCTGCATTTCTCTGATGATCAACGATGTGGAGCATTTTTTCATGTGCCTATTGGCCATCTGAATTTCTTCTTTGGAGAAGTGTCTATTCATGTCCTCTGCCCATTTCTTAATTGGATTATTTGCTTTTTGTTTCTTGAGGGGCGTGAGTTCTTTGTATATTTTGGATGTCAACCCATTATCAGATACATCATTTATGAATATATTTTCCCATATTGTAGGATGTCTTTTTGTTCTACTGATGGTGTCCTTTCCTGTACAGAAGCTTTTCAACTTGATATAGTCCCATTTGTTCATTTTTGCTTTTGTTTCCCTTGCCCAGGGGGATATGTTCATGAAGAAGTCGCTCATGTTTATGTCCAAGAGATTTTTGCCTATGTTTTTTTCTAAGAGTTTTATGGTTTCATGATTTACATTCAGGTCTTTGATCCACCTTGAGTTTACCTTTGTGTATGGGGTTAGACAATAGTCCAGTTTCATTCTCTTACATGTAGCTGTCCGGTTTTTCCAACACCAGCTGCTGAAGAGGCTGTCATCTCGCCATTGTATATCCAAGGCTCCTTTATCATATATGAATTGACTATATATGTTTGGGTTAATGTTTGGATTTTCTATTCTGTCCCACTAGTCTGTGGGTCTGTTTTTGTGCCGATACCAAATTGTCTTGATTACTGTGGCTTTGTAGTAGAGCTTGAAGTCAGGGAGCGTAATTCCCCCTGTTTTATTCCTCCTTCTCAGGATTGCTTTGGCTATTCAGGGTCTTTTCTGGTTCCATATGAATTTTATAATTATTTGTTCCAGTTCATTGAAGAAAGCTGTTGGTAGTTTGATGGGGATTGCATTGAATCTGTAGATTGCTTTAGGTAGTATAGCCATTTTGACAATATTTATTCTTCCTAGCCAAGAGCATGGGATGCATTTCCACTTGTTAGTGTCTTCCTTAATATCTCCTAGGAGTGTCTTGTAGTTTTCAGAGTACAGGTCTTTCACTTCCTTCATTAGGTTTATTCCTAGGTATTTTATTCTTTTTGATGCAATTGTGAATGGAATTGTTTTTCTGATATTTCTTTCTGTTAGTTCATCATTAGTGTATAGGAAAGCAACAGATTTCTGTGTGTTAATTTTATATCCTGCAACTTGACTGAATTCAGATATTAGTTCTAGTAGTTTGGGAGTGGAGTCTTTAGGGTTTTTTATGTACAGTATCATGTCATCTACAAATAGTGACAATTTGACTTCTTCTTTACCAATCTCGATGCCTTGTATGTCTTTGTTTTGTCTGATTTCCGTGGCTAGGACCTCCAGTACTATGTTCAATAACAGTGGAGAGAGTGGGCACCCCTGTTTTGTTCCCGATCTTAGATGAAAAGCTTTCAGCTTCTCGCTGTTAAGTATGATGTTAGCTGTGGGTTTGTCATATATGGCCTTTATGATGTTGAGGTACTTGCCGTCTATACCCATTTTGTTGAGAGTTTTAATCATGAATGGATGCTGAATTTTATCAAATGCTTTTTCAGCATCTATGGAGATGATCATGTGGTTTTTGTTCTTCTTTTTATTGATGTGATGGATGATGTTGATGGATTTTCGAATGTTGTACCATCCTTGCATCCCTGGGATGAATCTCACTTGATCATGATGGATGATCCTCTTGATGTGTTTTTGAATTCGGTTTGCTAATATTTTGTTGAGTATTTTTGCATCTATGTTCATCAGGGATATTGGTCTGTAATTTTCTTTTTTAGTGAGGTCTTTGCCCGGTTTTGGTATTAGAGTGATGCTGGCTTCATAGAATGAGTTTGAAGTGTTCCCTCCTCTTCTATTTTTTGGAAAACTTTAAGGAGAATGGGTGTTATTTCTTCTCTATATGTCTGGTAGAATTCAGAGGTGAATCCATCAGGTCCGGGGTTTTGTTCTTGGGTAGTTTTTTGATTACCGATTCAATTTCGTTGCTAGTGATTGGTCTGTTTAGTTTTTCTGTTTCCTGCTTGGTGAGTCTTGGAAGGCTGTATTTTTCTAAGAAGTTGTCCATTTCTTCTAGGTTTTGCAGCTTGTTAGCATATAGATGCTCGCAGTATTCTCTTATTATTCTTTGTATTTCTATGGGGTCTGTCGTTATTTTTCCTTTCTCCTTTCTGATTCTGTTTATGTGTGTGGATTCTCTTTTTCTCTTAATGAGTCTGGCTAGGGGTTTATCTATTTTGTTTATTTTTTCAAAGAACCAACTCTTGGTTTCATTGATTTTTTTCTATTGTTTTATTCTTCTCAATTTTTTAAATTTCTTCTCTGATCTTTATTATGTCTCTCCTTCTGGTGACTTTGGGCCTCATTTGTTCTTCTTTTTCTAATTTCAGTAATTGTGTCTTTAGCCTATTCATTTGGGAATGTTATTCCTTCTTTAAATAGGCCTGGATTGCAATATACTTTCCTCTTAGAACTGCGTTCGCTGCGTCCCACAGAAGTTGTGCCTTTGTGTTGTTGTTGTCATTAGTCTCCATATATTCTTTGATTTCTGTTTTGATTTGGTCGTTAACCCATTGATTCATTAGGAGAATGTTGTTAAGTCTCCATGTATTTGTGAGCCTTTTTGATTTCTTTCTGAAATTTATTTCTAGTTTTATACCTTTGTGATCTGAGAAGTTGGTTGGTAGGATTTCAATATTTTTGAATTTACTGAGGTTCTTTTTGTGGCCTCATATGTGTCTATTCTGGAAAATGTTCCATGTGCACTTGAGAAGAATGTGTATCCTGCTGTTTTTGGGTGCAGAGTTCTGTAGATATCTGTTAGGTCCATCTGTTCTAGTGTGTTGTTCAGTGCCTCTGTGTCTTTACTTATCCTCTGCCTGGTTGATCTATCCTTTGGAGTGAGTGGTGTGTTAAAGTCTCCTAAAATAACTGCATTGCTGTCTATTTCATCCTTCACTTCTGTTAGTATTTGTTTCACATATGCTGACGCTCCTGTGTTGGGTGCATATATGTTTATAATGGTTATGTCTTCTTGTTGGACTGACCCCTTTATCATTATGTAATGTCCTTCTTTATCTCTTGCTACTTTCTTCATTTTGAAGTCTATTTTATCTGATACAAGTACTGCAACACCTGCTTTTTTCTCTTTGTTGTTTGCGTGAAATATCTTTTTCCATCCCTTCACTTTTAGTCTGTGTATATCTTTGGGTTTGAAGTGAGTCTCTTGTAGGCAGCATATAGATGGGTCTTGCTTTTTTATCCACTCTGTTACTCTTTGTCTTTTGATTGGTGCATTCAGTCCGTTTACGTTTAGGGTGATTATTGATAGATATGTACTTATTGCCATTGCTGGTTTTAGATTCGTGGTTACCAAAGGTTCAAGGGTTGCTTCTTTACTATTTAAGAATCTAAGTTAACTTTCTTCTTAAGTTATTGTGAACGCC
>JAQQAC010009165.1:31259426-31299377 GCA_029783875.1 Phataginus tricuspis | reverse complement strand
TGAGATTCATCCCAGGGATGAATCTCACTTGATCATGATGGATGATCCTCTTGATGTGTTTTTGAATTCGGTTTGCTAATATTTTGTTGAGTATTTTTGCATCTATGTTCATCAGGGATATTGGTCTGTAATTTTCTTTTTTAGTGAGGTCTTTGCCCGGTTTTGGTATTAGAGTGATGCTGGCTTCATAGAATGAGTTTGAAGTGTTCCCTCCTCTTCTATTTTTTGGAAAACTTTAAGGAGAATGGGTGTTATTTCTTCTCTATATGTCTGGTAGAATTCAGAGGTGAATCCATCAGGTCCGGGGGTTTTGTTCTTGGGTAGTTTTTTGATTACCGATTCAATTTCGTTGCTAGTGATTGGTCTGTTTAGTTTTTCTGTTTCCTGCTTGGTGAGTCTTGGAAGGCTGTATTTTTCTAAGAAGTTGTCCATTTCTTCTAGGTTTTGCAGCTTGTTAGCATATAGATGCTCGCAGTATTCTCTTATTATTCTTTGTATTTCTATGGGGTCTGTCGTTATTTTTCCTTTCTCCTTTCTGATTCTGTTTATGTGTGTGGATTCTCTTTTTCTCTTAATGAGTCTGGCTAGGGGTTTATCTATTTTGTTTATTTTTTCAAAGAACCAACTCTTGGTTTCATTGATTTTTTTCTATTGTTTTATTCTTCTCAATTTTTTAAATTTCTTCTCTGATCTTTATTATGTCTCTCCTTCTGGTGACTTTGGGCCTCATTTGTTCTTCTTTTTCTAATTTCAGTAATTGTGTCTTTAGCCTATTCATTTGGGAATGTTATTCCTTCTTTAAATAGGCCTGGATTGCAATATACTTTCCTCTTAGAACTGCGTTCGCTGCGTCCCACAGAAGTTGTGCCTTTGTGTTGTTGTTGTCATTAGTCTCCATATATTCTTTGATTTCTGTTTTGATTTGGTCGTTAACCCATTGATTCATTAGGAGAATGTTGTTAAGTCTCCATGTATTTGTGAGCCTTTTTGATTTCTTTCTGAAATTTATTTCTAGTTTTATACCTTTGTGATCTGAGAAGTTGGTTGGTAGGATTTCAATATTTTTGAATTTACTGAGGTTCTTTTTGTGGCCTCATATGTGTCTATTCTGGAAAATGTTCCATGTGCACTTGAGAAGAATGTGTATCCTGCTGTTTTTGGGTGCAAAGTTCTGTAGATATCTGTTAGGTCCATCTGTTCTAGTGTGTTGTTCAGTGCCTCTGTGTCTTTACTTATCCTCTGCCTGGTTGATCTATCCTTTGGAGTGAGTGGTGTGTTAAAGTCTCCTAAAATAACTGCATTGCTGTCTATTTCATCCTTCACTTCTGTTAGTATTTGTTTCACATATGCTGACGCTCCTGTGTTGGGTGCATATATGTTTATAATGGTTATGTCTTCTTGTTGGACTGACCCCTTTATCATTATGTAATGTCCTTCTTTATCTCTTGCTACTTTCTTCATTTTGAAGTCTATTTTATCTGATACAAGTACTGCAACACCTGCTTTTTTCTCTTTGTTGTTTGCGTGAAATATCTTTTTCCATCCCTTCACTTTTAGTCTGTGTATATCTTTGGGTTTGAAGTGAGTCTCTTGTAGGCAGCATATAGATGGGTCTTGCTTTTTTATCCACTCTGTTACTCTTTGTCTTTTGATTGGTGCATTCAGTCCGTTTACGTTTAGGGTGATTATTGATAGATATGTACTTATTGCCATTGCTGGTTTTAGATTCGTGGTTACCAAAGGTTCAAGGGTTGCTTCTTTACTATTTAAGAATCTAAGTTAACTTTCTTCTTAAGTTATTGTGAACGCCATCTGATGTTTCTTTCTCTCTCCCTTCCTATTCTTCCTCCTCCTTTCTTTATATATTAGGTGTTTTATTCTTTGCCTTTAGTTAGTGTTTGGATGGTCTGCTTTCTTTGCTATGATTTTATTTTCTCTGGTGGCATCTTTTTAGTTCTCTCTCAGGTTCAGCTGCACGCTTTGCCCTTTCCTGTGTATTCTGGTCTCTCTTTTAGAAATAGATGTATTTGCTGTGTTTTTGTGAATAAATATAATGTTGGGAGGAATTTTTCTGCCGGTCTGTACACATCGCCATCTTCCCGGAAGTTCAAGAATTTCCATTTTTTGAAACTTAAAAAGTTTCAAGCTTCAGAGTTCCGGGAAACTGGGAGTGTGAACAGGGCTGTGGAAATCTCCTCCCAAAACCATATATATTTCTGAAAATACAACAAATACAACTATTCCTAAAAAAGAGACCAGAAGATACAGGAGAGCACCCAGCCTGCAGCTACACCTGAGAGGACTCGGCACCTCAGGAAGCGGGTAAGATATAGAGCCGCGACCCAGCGGGACTCGAGCACTCCCCCACAGCAGTGCACCGGCAGGAGGAGAGGATTCAGAGCGGGGAGGGAGTGGAAGCACAGGCCCACCAAATAACCAGCCTTCCTGATCTGTGCCGGGAGCACTGACACACTTCACGCAGTGTATCGGAGATTGGAGAGACAGAGGTGCAGGATCCAAGACAGCAGGTCCACTCAGCCGGCTCCCCGGGACAAAAGAAAAGCACACACTTTGTTAGGGGTCTTAAAGAGACAGGGGCCCAACGGAGGAGCAAGATCATCCCAGCGCACTCAGCCAAGCAAGCTGAGAGTCCTGGGGAATTTCAGACCACTTGAACTGTGGCTGGGAAAAGCAGTTGCACTGAGACGTCCCACATAAATCAGCATCCTCCCATTCATTCCCTCCCAGCCAGAGTCACAAAGCACCCGACAGAGGCCGCAGCTGCAGAAGAGTGGAGCAGCAGCGCCACCTACAGCATCCTTACAGAAACTACACCCCGCGGGTGTTTTTTTTTGTTGTTGTTTTTTTTTTCTCTTTTTTCCCTTTCCTCTTTTTTTCTTTTTCTGACCACTTCTACTGCCATGAAAAGACAGAGGACTATGGTACAAACAAAGCTGACCCAGACAACCCCAGAAAGGGAGCCTGATGGGGTAGACAGGCACAATCTTCCTGAAAAAGAATTCAGAATAAAAGTCATAACCATACTGATGGATCTATAGAGAAATATGCAAGAGTTAAGGGAGGAAGTGAGGGAAGTGAGGAAAAACAATGCAGAGATGAGACAAGCGATTGACGGGCTTAGCAGCAGACTGGACGAGATGCAAGAGACTGTTAATGTAATAGAAATCAGAGAACAGGAATATAGAGAAGCTGAGGCACTGAGAGGTAAAAGGATCTCTAAGAAAAAAAGACTATTAAAGAACCATGTGACCAATCCAAAGGGAACAATATTCACATTATAGGAGTACCAGAGGAAGAAGAGAGAGAAAAAGGGATAGAAAGTGTCTTTGAAGAAATAATTGCTGAAAACTTCCCCAAGCTGGAGAAGAAAATAGTTTCACTGTCCACGGAAACCCACAGATCTCCCAACACAAGGGACCCAAGGAAGACAACACCAAAACACATAATAACTAAAATGGCAAAGATCAAAGACAAGGACAGAGTATTAAAGACAGCTAGAGAGAGAGAAAAGATCACCTACAAAGGAAAACCCATCAGGCTATCATCAGACTTCTCAACAGAAACAATACCAGCCAGAAAGGAGTGGCATGATATATTTAATGCAATCAAGAAGAAGGGCCTCGAACCAAGAATACTCTACTCGACAAGGTTCTCATTTAAATTTGAAGGAGGGATTAAACAACTTTCAGATAAGGAAAAACTGAGAGAATGTACCTCCCACAAAATGTACCTCCCTCTACAGTGCATTTTGGATGGAACTATTCCTGAGACTAAATAGATGTCACCCAAGGGACAAAGAGTACAGAATATGATTCACAACATACAAAGAATGGAGGAGGAAGAAAAGCAGGAAAAAAAAACAATCTCTAGGTTGTGTTTGTAATAGCAAACGAAGTGAGTTAAATTAGACTGTTAGATAGTAAGGGAATTACCCCTGAACCTTTCATAGCCACAAATTTAAAGCCTGCAATGGCAATAAGTACATAATTATCGATAATCACCCTAAACGTAAATGGTCTGAATGCACCAATCAAAAGATGAAGAGTCACTGAATGGATAAAAAAAAAAACACCCATCTATATGCTGCCTGCAGGAGACTCACTTCAGACCGAAAGACATACACAGACTAAAAGAAAAGGGATGGAAAAAGATATTTCATGCAACTAATAGGGAGAAAAAAGCAGGAGTTGCAGTACTTGTATCAGACAAAACAGACTTCAAAACAAAGAAAGTCACAAGAAACAAAGAAGGACATTATATGATGATAAATGTGTCAGTCCAACAAGAGGAATAACTATTATAAATATCTATGCACCCAACATAGGATCACCTACATATGTGAAACAAATACTGACAGAATTAAAGAGGGAAATAGAATGCAAAGCATTCATTTGCGAAGATTTTAACACTACTCACTCCAAAGGACAGATAAACCAGACAGAGGCACTGAACAACGTATTAGAACAGATGGACCTAACAGACGTCTACAGAACACTCCAACCAAAAGCAACAGGATACACATTTTTCTCAAGTGCATATGGAACATTTTCAAGAATAGTTCATATACTAGGCCACAAAAAGAGCCTCAGTAAATCCAAAAAGATTGAAATTGTACCAACCAGCTTCTCAGATCACAAAGGTATGAAACTAGAAATAAATTACTCAAACAAAATGAGAAAGCCCACAAACACATGGAGTCTTAATAACATGCTCCTAAATAACCAATAGATCTATGACCAAATAAAAACAGAGATCAAGCAATATCTGGAGACAAATGACAACAATAATTCAACACAGCAAAAAACTGTGGGATGCAGCAAAGCCTGTGCTAAGAGGGAAATATATTGCAATACAGGCCTACCTCATGAAGGAAGAACAATCCCATATGAGAGTCTAAACTCACAACTAATGAAATTAGAAAAGGAAGAACGAATGCGGCCTAAAGTTAGTAGAAAGAGGGACATAATAAAGATTAAAGCAGAAATAAATAGAATCGAGAAGATTTGTTTTTTTGTTTTTGTTTGTTTGTTCTTTTAAAGTCTTAAAGAGTCAAGGGCCCAACAGCGGAACAAAATCATCCCAGCACACTCAGCCCAGCAGGCTGGGAGTCTTGGGGAATTTCAGACCCCCCTGGCCAGCAGCAGGGCAAAGCAGCCACGCTGCGGCTTGAAAGCACCAAGAGGACCAGAAGGCACCCAGTGAGACTTCAAACCCCTGCAGTGCTATAGGCTAGGCTGAGAATGACCCCGCACACAGGCAGCTCAAGGGATTATCCCAGAGACTGCCTCCCAGTGGGCAAGAAACCAGTACAGGCCCCAAGAAGGGCAAGAAGAACAACAAGCAGGAAGGGACTTTGTTCTGCCAGTTGACACACATTGCACCTATCAGCGACCACTTCTATCCCCATGAAAAGACAGAGAAATATGGAACAGACAAAGATTATCCAGACAACCCAAGAGAGGGCCTGACGGGGTAGACTGCCACAATCTTCCTGAAAAAGAATTCAGAATAAAAGTCATAACATGCTGACGGATCTACGGAGAAATATGCAAGAGCTAAGGGAGGAAGTGAGGAAAGACAATGCAGAAATCAGACAAGCGATTGACGGGCTTAAGAGCAGAATGGACGAGGTGCAAGAGACTGTTAATAGAATAGAAACAGAGAACACGAATACACAGAACCTGAGACAGAGAGAGATAAAAGGATCTCTAAGAAAAAAAGAATATTAAGAGAACTGTGTGACCAATCCAAATGGAACAATATTCACATTATAGGAGTACCAGAGGAAGAAGAAAGAGAAAAAGGGATAGAAAGTGTCTTGGAAGAAATAATTGCTGAAAATTTCCCCAAGCTGGGGAAGAAAATAGTTTCTCAGTCCACAGAAGCCCACAGATCTCCCAACACAAGGGACCCAAGGAAGACAACACCAAAACACATAATAATTAAAATGGCAAAAATCAAAGACAAGGACAGAGTATTAAAGCAGCTGGAGAGAGAAAAAGGATCACCTAAAAGGAAATCCCATTAGACTATCATCAGATTTCTCAACATAAAACTTACAGGCCAGAAGAGAATGGCATGATATATTTAACGTAATGAAACAGAAGGGGCTTGAACCAAGAATACTGTATCCAGCATGATTATCATTTAAATTTCCAGACAAGTGAAAGCTGAGGGAATTTGCCTCCCACAAACCACTTCTACAGTATATCTCAAAGGGATTGCACTAGATGGAAGCACGCCTAAGGCTAAAAATATGTCACCAGAGAAAATAAAATCATAGAAAATAAAGGAGACCATCCAAATACTAACCAAAGGCAAAAAGTAAAAGCAACTATCCACAAAAACAGTCAAAGGAAATGTAAAAGAATACAGAATAAAACACCTAGTATATAAAGAATGGAGGAGGAAGAGGAAGAAGAGAGAGAAATAAAGAGTCATCAGACTGTGTTTATAATAGCTTAACAAGAGACTTAAGTTAGACTGTTAGATAGTAAAGAAACTACCCTTGAACCTTTGGTAACCATGAATCTAAAGCCACCAGTGACAATAACTACAGTTCTATCAATAATCACCCTAAATGTAAATGGACTAAATTCACCAATCAAAAGACACAGAATAATAGAATGGGTAAAAAAGCAAGACGCATCTATATGCCATTAACAAGAGACTCACCTCAAACCCAAAGATATACACAGACTAAAGGTGAAGGGATGGAAAAAGATATTTCACGCAAACAAGGAGAAAAAAGCAGGTGTTGCAGTACTTGTATAGGACAAAATAGACTTCAAAACAAAGAAAGTAGCAAGAGATAAAGAAGGACATTATATAATGATAAAGGGGTCAGTCCAACAAGAAGATATAACCATTATAAATATATATGCACCCAACACAGGAGCGCCAGCATATGTGAAACACATAATAATAGAATTGAAGGAGGAAATAAAAGCAATGCATTTATTTTAGGAGACTTCAACACATCACTCACTCCAAAGGACAGATCAACCAGACAGAAAATAAGTAAAGACACAGAGGCACTGAACAACACACTAGAAAATATGGATCAAACAGATATCTACAGAACTCTACATCCAAAAGCAACCGGATACATATTCTTCTCAAGTGCACATGGAACATTTTCCAGAATAGACCACATACTAGGCCCAAAAATAACCTCAGTAAAGTAAAAAATATTGAAATTCTACTAACCAACTTCTCAGATCACAAAGATATAAAACTAGAAATAAATTTTAGAAAGAAAACAAAAAGGCTCACAAATACATGGAGACTTAACAACATTCTCCTAATGAATCAATGGGTTAACGACCAAATCAAAACAGAAATCAAAGAATATATGAAGACTAATGACAAGAACAGCACAAAGCTCCAACTTCTGTGGGACGCAGCAAAGGCAGTTCTAAGAGGAAAGTATATTGCAATCCAGGCCTATTTAAAGAAGGAAGAACATTCCCAAATGAATAGGCTAAAGACACAATTACTGAAATTAGAAAAAGAAGAACAAATGAGGCCCAAAGTCACCAGAAGGAGGGACATAATAAAGATCAGAGAAGAAATAAATAAAATTGATAAGAATAAAACAATAGAAAAAATCAACGAAACGAAGAGCTGGTTCTTTGAGAAAATAAACAAAATAGATAACCCCCTAGCCAGACTTATTAAGAGAAAAAAAGAATCTACACACATAAACAGAATCAGAAGTGAGAACGGAAAAATCACGACGGACCCCACAGAAGTACAAAAAATTATAAGAGAATACTATGAGCATCGATATGCTAACAAGCTGCAAAACCTAAAAGAAATGAACAACTTCTTAGAAAAATACAACCTTCCAAGACTGACCAAGCAAGGGACAGAAAACCTAAACAGACCAATTACCAGCAAAGAAATTGAATCGGTAATCAGAAAACTACCTAAGAACAAAATCCCCAGGCCAGATGGATTCACCTCTGAATTCTACCAGACATATAGAGAAGAGATATTACCAATTCTCCTTAACGTTTTCCAAAAAATAGAAGAGGAGGGAATACTTCCAAACTCATTCTATGAAGTCAGCATCACTCTAATACCAAAACCGGGCAAAGATCTCACCAAAAAAGAAAATTTCAGAACAATATCCCTGATGAACATAGATGCAAAAATACTCGAGAAAATATTAGCAAACCAAATTCAAAAATGCATCAAGAAGATCATACACCATGATCAAGTAGGATTCATCTCAGGGATGCAAGGATGGCACAACATTCGAAATCCATAAACATCATCCACAACATCAACAAAAAGAAGAACAAAAACCACATGACCATCTCCATAGATTCTTAAAAAGCATTTGACAAAATTCAACGTCCATTCATGATAAAAACTCTCAGCAAAATGGTTATAGAGGGCAAGTACCTCAACATAATAAAGCCCACGTATGACAAACCCACAGCCAACATCACACTTAACAATGAGAAGCTGAAAGCTCTTCATCTAAGATCGGGAACAAGACAGGGATGCCCACTCTCTCCACGGTTACTCAACATAGTACTGGAGGCCCTAGCAATGGCAATCAGACAAAACAGAGAAATAAAAGGCATCCAGATTGGTAAAGAAGAAGTCAAATTGTCACTATTTGCAGATGACATGATATTGTACATAAAAAACTCTAAAGACTCCCCTCCAAATCTACTAGAACTCATATCTGAATTCAGCAAAGTTGCAGGATATAAAATTAACACACAGAAATCTGTTGCTTTCCTATACACTAAACATGAACTAACAGAGAAATCAGGAAAACAATTCCATTCACAATCGCATGAAAAAGAATAAAACACCTAGGAATAAACCTAAGGAAGGAAGTGAAAGACCTATACCCTGAAAAGCACAAAACACTCCTAAGAGAGAATAAAGAGGATACTAACGAATGGCAATTCATCCCATGCTCTTGGCTAGGTAGAATAAATATTGTCAAAATGACTATATTACCTAAAGCAACCTACACATTCAGTGAAATCCCTATCAATATAGCAACAGCATTCTTCAGTGAACTGGAACAAATAGTTCTAAAATTCATATGGAACCACAAAAGACCCCAAATAGCCAAAGCAATACTGAGAAGGAAGAATAAACCAGGGAGAATTACGCCCCCAGACTTCAAGCTCTACTACAAAGATACAGTAATCAAGAAAATTTGGTATTGGTACAAGAACCGACCTACAGACCAGTGGAACAGAATAGAAAATCCAGACATTAACCCAAACATATATATTCAATTCATATATGACAAAGGAGTCTTAGATATACAATGGGGAGATGATAGCCTCTTCAGCAGCTGGTGTTGGCAGAACTGGACAGCTACATGTAAGAGAATGAAACTGGATTACTGTCTAACTCCATACACAAAAGTAAACTCAAAATGAATCAAATTCCTGAATGTAAGTCATGAATCCATAAAACTCTTAGAAAAAAACATAGGCAAAAATCTCTTGGACATAAACATGAGCGACATCTTCAAGAACATATCTCCCCGGGCAAGGGAAACAAAAGCAAAAATGAACAAGTGGGACTATATCAAGCTTAAAACCTTCTGTGCAGCAAAGGGCACCACCAGTAGAACAAAAAGACATCCTACAGTATGGGAGAATATATTCATAAATGACATATCCGATAAGGGGTTGACATCCAAATATATAAAGAACTCACGCACCTGAACAAACAAAAATCAAGTAATCCATTTAAGAAATGGGCAGAGGATATGAATAGACATTCCTCCAAAGAAGAAATTCAGATGGCCAACAGGCAAATGAAAAGATGCTCCACATTGCTAATCATCAGAGAATTGCAAATTAAAACCACAATGAGATATCACCTCACACCAGGAAAGATGTCCAACATCCAAAACACAAACAACAACAAATGTTAGTGAGGATATGGAGAAAAGGGAACCCTCCTACACTGCTGGTGGGAATGCAAATTTGTTCAACCATTGTGGGAAGCAATATGGAGGTTCCTCAAAAATTCAAAATAGAACTACTATTTGACCCAGGAATCCCAGTCCTAGGAATTTACCCTAAGAATGCCACAGCCCAGTTTCAAAAAGACACATGCACCTCTATGTTTATCGCAGGACGATTTACAATAGCCAAGAAATGGAAGCAACCTAAGTGTCTATCAGTAGATGAATGGATAAAGAAGATGTGGTACATATATACAATGGAATATTATTCAGCCATAAGACGAAAACAAATCCTACCATTTGCAACAACGTGGATGGAGCTAGAGGGTATTATGCTTAGTGAAATAAGCCAAGTGGAAAAAGACAAGTATCAACTATTTCACTCATATGTGGAGCAGAAGAACATAAAAAAAACTGAAAGAAAAAAACAGCAGCAGACTCACAGAACCAAAGAATGGACTAATTGTTACCAAAAGGAAAGCGACTGGGGAGGATGTATGGGAAGGGAGGGACAAGGGGGGAAAAAGGTGCCTTACGATTAACATATGTAATATTGGGGGAGCACGAGGAGGGTTGTACAACTCAGAGAAAACAGGTAGTGATTCTATAGCATCTCACTATGCTGATGGACAGTGACTGTAATAGGGTAAGTGGGGGGGACATTATGAAGTGGGGAGTTTAGTTACCATAATGTTGCACATGTAACTGTAGATTAATTATACCAAAAAATTATAATAATAATAATAAATTTTCAAAATGGGTCCAAGAAATAGCAGAATGGAAAGTATATTGTATATTTTTCACCTGGACTCATATGGCCTGGCTTTATGTCTTAATAAAAAAAGTAAAAAAAACCCCTCATCAAATGGGTATAGAGGTCAAGTACTTCAACATAATATAGGCCATATATGACAAACCCACAGCCAATATTATACTTAACAGCAAGAAACTGAAAGCTTTTCCTTTAAGATTGGGAACAAGACAAGGATTCCCACTCTCCCATTTCTATTCAACATAGTACTGGAGGTCTCCTAGCCACAGCAATCAGACAACAAAAAGAAATAAAAGGCATCCAGATTGGCAGGGAAGAAGTTAAACAGTCCCTGTTTGCAGATGACATGATACTGTACATAAAAAACTCTAAAGAATCCAGTCCAAAACTACTAGATCTCATATCTGAATTCAGCAAAGTTGCAGGATACAAAATTTATACACAGATATCTACGGCATTCCTATACACTAACAATGACCTAGCAGAGAGAGAAATCCAGAAAACAATTCCTTTCAAAGTTGCATCAAAAAGAATAAAATATCTAGGAATAAACCTAACGAAGGAAGTGAAAGACCTAAACTCTGAAACTACAAGACACTCATGAGAGAAATTAAAGAAGATACCAATAAGTGGAAAAACATTCCGTGCTCATGGATAGGAAGAATAAATATTGTCAAAATGGCCATCCTGCCTAAAGCAATCTACAGATTCAATGCAATTCTGATCAAAATACCAACAGCATTCTTCAATGAAGTAGAGCAAATCATTCTAAAATTCATATGGAACCTCAAAAGACCCTGAATAGCCAAAGCAATTCTGAGAAGGAAGAATAAAGCTGGGGGAATTATGCTCCCCAACTTCAAGCTCTACTACAAAGCCACAGTACTCAAGACAATTTGGTACTGGCACAAGAACAGACCCATAGACCAATGGAACAGATTAGAGAGCCCTGATATAAACCCAACCATATATGGTCAATTAATATATGATAAAGGAGCCATGGACATACAATGGGGAAACGACAGCCTCTTCAACAGCTGGTGTTGGTAAATCTGGACAGTTACATGCAAGAGAGTGAAACTGGATTATTGTTTAACCCCATACACAAAAGTAAACTCAAAATGGATCAAGGACCTGAATGTAAGTCATGAAACCATAAAACTCTTAGAAGACAACATAGGCAAGAATCTCCTGAATATAAGCATGAGCAACTTCTTCCTGAACGCATCTCCTCGAGCAAGGGAAAGAAAAGCAAAAATGAACTCATGGGACTACATCAAACTAAAAACTTTCTGTATAGCAAAGGACAGAATCAACAGAACAAAAAGGCATCCTACAGTATGGGAGAATATATTTGGAAATGACATATCCAACAAGGGGTTAACATCCAAAATATATAAAGAACTTACATGCCTCTACACCAAAAAAGAAAATAACCCAATTAAAAAATGTGCAGAGGATATGAAGAGACAGTTCTCCAATGAAGAAATTCAGATGGCCAACAGACACATGAAAATATGCTCCCCATCACTAAACATCAGGGAAATGCAAATTAAAACTACAGTGAGATATCACCTCATACCAGTAAGGATGGCCACCATCCAAAAGACTAAGAACAACAAATGCTGGTGAGGATGCGGAGATAGGGGAACCCTCCTACATTGCTGGTGGGAATGTAAGCTAGTTGACCCACTGTGGAAAGCAGTATGGAGGCTCTTCAAAAAACTGAAAACAGAAATATAATTTGACCCAGGAATTCCACTCCTAGGAATTTACCCTAAGAATGCAGCAGCCCAGTTTGAAAAAGATATATGCACCCCTATGTTTATCGCAGCACTATTTTGAATAGCCAAGAAATGGAAGCAACCTAAGTGTCCATCAGTAGATATGGATAAAGTCCATCAGTAGAATGGATAAAGAAGAAGTGGTACATATACACAATGGAATACTATTCAGCCATAAGAAGGAAACAAATCCTGCCAGTTGCAACAACATGGACGGGGCTGGAGAATACTATGCTCAGTGAAATAAGCCAGACGGAGATAGACAAGTGCCAAACGATTTCCCTCATTTGTGGAGTATAACAATGAAGCAAAACTGAAGGAACAAAATAGCAGCAGACTCAGAGAATCCAAGAAGGAACTCGTGGTTACCGAAGGGGAGGGGTGTGGGAGGGTGGTGGGAAGGGTGGGAGAAGGGGATTGTGGGGTATTATGTTTAGTACACATCGTGTGGGGCTAATCATGGGGAAAACAGTGTAGCACAGAGAAGGCAAACAGTGAATCTGTGTCATCTTACTGCACTGATGGACAGTGACTGAATTGGGGTATGAGTGGGGACTTGATTATATGGGTAAATGTAGTAACCACATTGTTTTTTCATGTGAAACCTTCATAAGAGTGTATATCAATAATACTTTAATTAAAAAAAAAGAATTAAAAAAAATGGCCAAAGGAGCTGAACAGACACTTCTCCAAAGAAATTCAGATGGCCAACAAGCACATGAAAAGATGCTCCACATCCCTAATCATCAGAGAAATGCAAATTAAAACCACAATGAGATATCACCTCACACCAGTGAGGATGGCCAACATCCAAAAGACAAACAACAAATGTTGGTGAGGATGTGGAGAAAGGGGAACCCTCCTACACTGCTGGTGGAAATGTAAATTAGTTCAACCCTTGTGGAAAGCAGTATGGAGGTTCCTCAAAAAACTAAAAATAGAAATACCATTTGACTCAGGAATCCCACTCCTAGGAATTTACCCTAAGAATGCAGCAGCCCAGTTTAAAAAAAGACATATGCACCCCTATGTTTATCGCAGCACTATTTACAATAGCCAAGAAATGGAAGCAATCTAAGTGTTCATCAGTAGATGAATGGATAAAGAAGATGTGGTGCATATACACAATGGAATATTATTGAGCCATAGGAAGGAAACAAATCCTACCATTTAGAACATCATGGAAGGAGCTAGAGGGTTTTGTGCTCAGTGAAATAAGTCAGATAGAGAAAGACAAGTATCAAATGATTTCACTCATATGTGGAGTATAAGAACAAAGAAAAAACGGAAGGAACAAAACAGCAGCAGACTCACAGAACCCAAGAATGTACTAACACTTACCAAAGGGGACAGAACTGTGGAAGGTGAATGTGAAGGGAGGGATAAGGGGGAAAGAGGGGTATTACGTTTGGCACACATAATGTAGCAGCATCAGGCGGGATACGGGGAGGGCAGTGTAACACGGAGAAGACAGGTGGTGATTCTGCTGCGTATTGCTGCGCTTATGGACAGTGACTGTAATGGCGTATATGGTGGGGACCTGATAATAGGGGGAGTCTAGTAACCATAATATTGCTCATGTAATTGTACATTAATAATAGCAAAATAAAAAAATGAATATAGAAAAACTCCCTGGAATATATGAAACGAAAACCGTATTGGGACTGTATTTGTGGAAACCTTTGCTTTGTCTTAATTAAAGTAAAGGAATTCTCCAAAAATTGAACTAGCAATCGCCAACATAGCTATAACATTTTGGAATATGTTTACCAAAAACCTACTTTTTTGGAGTATTTCCAGTCAGGAAATTTTTGTGTAAAAAGATATTTTACAGTGAAAATGTATGACCTGACTTTATTCTTTGTGTTGCACTCAGGAGAATATAATTATACCTAATAATTACTAGAGTTAAGCAATACTAAAATTCCTAAAACCACAGAAGTGATATTAATTATTCTAGAAAATGTACTTTTGTTGATAATTTGACATTATTTAGTGAAGGGCTTAATTTCATATCTAAAAATGATTTTTCTAATTAGAAGGTCTTAGTCCAAGTAACATTGTATATTCTATGTAGTAGCAAAAAATTACTTCAAATGGCTGGATCCAAAAATGGAATAACTGAGCCCAGCAAATCATAACATTTCAATATAATTTGATGAGTAGAGTGAATCAGTAATCAGAATAATTGTCAGCTATATCTGCTTTTCTCTGTGGCACTGCAGTAAAACCCAGAGATTGAAAAATTGAATATTTCAAGCAAAAGCCAAGGTAATATAAACTTTCACTGCTATATTTAATCGTTCGCTTTAAACAAACAAAAAAAGAGCTCTAAAAAAAGGTAATTTATTAAATCATGATACCAAGCAAATCGTGAACAATCAAATTGCAATCTTGGCTTTCCTTGGGCTCCTTTTGTATTGCTAAGACATTAGACATGTCTGACTGACAAGCAATATTTTGTAGAGAAGGAGTTCAGAATGCTCTCTTGGCAAGGATGAGGATACATAGAGACTGAGGCTATCTTATTTTGTAACTTAGATGTCTATGGTGTGCTTTCCTCTTGCTTTAACTACCCTTGGGATGATTGGGTCCACACTCCCGGTGCACAAGCTAATCAATTTGGTGAGGCTCCAAGGAAACTGCTAGGCAGCTCAGGTCAGTGACCATCAAAAATTCTATGATTCCTTAGAGGAGCCATCAATGAATCAAGCTCTTGGCCAGCAGGGTAAAACACATACGCTCACATGTACACACACCCACACACACATACACACACTGCAAGGGGTTTTATTTTTGTTAACTTATTTATTCATTTTTATTGAAGTATAGTTGCTATACAATCTTACATTGGTTTCAAATATATAACTCAGTGATTCAATAATTATCCACATTATTAAATCCTCACACCCACGAGTGCAGTTTCTATCTGTCAAGATATAATGATGTTACAGAATCATTGGCTATATTCTCCATGCTGTACTATCATCCCTGTGACTAATTTATATTATGAATGAGAATTTTTGTGCCCCTTTATCCCCCTCATCCGCCCCAGCAGCCCACCCCAACTCCTCCCCCATGGTAACTACCAGTCACTTCTCAGTGTCTGTGAGTCTACTGCTATTTTGTTCATTTTCTTTGCTGCTGTTTTTAGATTCCACAAGTAAGTGAAATGATGTGGTCTTTGTCTTTCTCTGCCTGACTTTTTTCACCCAGCATAATACTCTGTAGGTCCATCCATATTGTCACAAATGACACAATTTCTTTCTCTTTTTATGGCTGAAAAACATTTCACTGTGAGCATGTACCACATCTTCTTTATCCATTCATCTATTGATGGACACTTAGGTTGCTTCCGTATCTTGGTGTGGCAATGAACGAACATAAGGGTTCATGTATCTTTTCAAATCAGAGATTTTCTTTTCTTTGGGTAAATTCCTAGGAGTGGAATCGCTGGACTTAATGGCATTTCTATTTTGAGTTTTTTGAGGAACCTCCATACTGCTTTCCACAGTGGTTGCACCAATCAACATTCCTACCAACAGTGTAGGAGGGCTCCTATTTCTCCACATCCTTGACAATACTTGTTATTTCTTGTGTTTTGGATAGTGGCCATTCTAACTGGCATGATGTAGTAAATTATTGTGGTTTAGATTTGCATTTCCGTGATGATGAGGGATGTGAAGCATCTTTCATGTGTCCATTGGGCGTTTGTATTTCTTCTGGGGAAAATACCTCTTCAGGTCCTCCACCCATTTTTTAATACAAGGGTGTTTTGTTTTTGTTTTTGTTTTTTTGCTTTTGTTTCCTTTCGGCTTTATTTAATGGACTTTGTACTTCAGGTTTAGATTTTTAAAATAATTTATTTTGGAATCATTAATCTACAATTACATGTGCAATATTATGATTATTAAACTACCGCCTTCATCAGGTCCCCCCCACCAACCCTATTACAGTCACTATCCATCAGCGTAGTGAGATGCTATAGAATCACTACTTGTCTTCTCTGAGTTGTACAGCCCTCCCCGTGCCCCCCCAACATTATGTCTGCTAATCGTAATGCCCCTTTTCCCCCCTTGTCCCTCCCTTCCCACCCATCCTCCTCAATTCCTTTCCCTTTGGTAACTATTAGTCCGTTCTTGGGTTCTGTAAGTTTGCTGCTGTTTTGTTCCTTCAGTTATTTTTTTCTTTGTTCTTATACTCCACATATGAGTGAGATCATTTGATATTTGTCTTTTTCTGCTTGGCTTATTTCACTAAGCATAATACCCTCTAGCTCCATCCATGTTGTTGCAAATGGTAGGATTTGTTTTCTTCTTATGGATGAATAATATTCCATTTTGTATATGTACCACATCCTCTTTATCCATTCATCTACTGATGGACACTTAGGTTGCTTCCATTTCTTGGCTATTGTAAATAGTGCTGCGATAAACATAGGGGTTAATCTGTCTTTTTCAAATTGGGCTGTTGCATTCTCAGGGTAAATTCCTAGGAGTGAGATTCCTGGGTCAAAATGTATTTCTATTTTGAGTTTTTTTGAGGAACCTCCATACTGCTTTCCACAATGGTTGAACTAATTTGCATTCCCACCAGCAGTGTAGGAGGGTTCCCCTTTCTCATCCTCGCCAACATTTGTTGTTGTTTGTGTTTTGAAAGTTGGCCATCCTCACTGGTGTGAGGTGATATCTCATTGTGGTTTTAATTTGCATTTCTTTGATGATTAGCGATGTGGAGCATCTTTTCATGTGCCTGTTGGCCATCTGAATTTCTTCTTTAGAGAAGTGTCTATTCATGTCCTCTGCCCATTTCTTAATTGGATTATTTGCTTTTTGTTTGTTGAGGTGCGTGAGTTCTTTATATATTTTGGATGCCAACCCCTTATCAGATACATCATTTATGAATATATTCTCCCATAGTGTAGGATGTTTTGTTCTACTAATGGTGTCCTTTGCTGTACAGAAGCTTTTCAGCTTGATATAGTCCCACTTGTTCATTTTTGCTTTTGTTTCCCTTAATGCAAGGGGTTTTTAAACATAGCATAACCTTTTAATTTTTCAGTTGAAATAGTAAATTTGAATCTTCTTAAATGAGCATCTAAAAGGGCAGAGAAAATAATAAATACGTATTGGTTTAAAAATCGTTTAAGATGTACTGATTTTGTGCTATATAACAGTTACTGTGCTGGACATAGTGGATATAAACAATAATAGCAACAGATAAATGTTTACTGAGTGAGTACCCTGGGCCAAGTGCTACTCTAAGTTCTTCACATGCATCAATCCATTTAGTCTTTACAACAACCTATAAAAGCATGGTTCCTTCTACATTTCTGCAGGAAAGGGTCCTCTCTAGTCTTTTCTGGTTGTACCACTCTTTGCAGGACAAAGAGATGCACCTACCAAGAACCTGCCACCTCCCAACTTAACTACATTGTTTACCCTAGGCCTTGGCATTGGCTGACTAAATGGACCCAAGTCCACTTCAGGGACTGTGTGATGCTTTCCCCTTTGTCCCTCCTCCTGAGAGTGGACCAGGCCACTCTAATCATAAGTGTGTCTAGAATATTATCACTCCTCATCCCTCTATCAGTGCCACTCAAATACAATTCACCAACATATCTCATCTGGGACATTCATCTGGACCAGGAGTCAGTAAATTATGTTTGTAAAGGCCCAGAGAGTAAATGTGTTAGGCTTTGCAGGCCATATAATCTCTGTTGCAATTATTCAACTCTGCTTTTGAGGTCTGAAAGCAGCCATAGACAACACTTAAATGAATGGGTGTAGCTGTGTTCCAATGTGTTTTATTTACAAAAACAGTCTATAGGCCAGATTTGGCTCACAGACGTAGTTGCTGACTCCTGGTCTGGATTATTGCATAGTCCCCTAAATGGTCTCTGGGTTTCCATACTCCCTAAAATTGAGATATAGGAGAAGGTGATAGCCATGAATAGAAGGGGGAAGGAAGGGAAGAATGAATGAAAATAGATGACTGTCATTGTGAACAAAAAATGGAAATTACTCACAGCCATATTTTTTGGTAAGTAGTACAGGATCAGTGATTGATCTTGAAGGGCCAGAGTTGAGTGAAGTTATGAATACAATGACCACTTCTCTTGTGATACTCTACCCACCCCATCCTTCAAATACCTTTTTTAGTCTATACTCCATATGCTCACATTCAATTCCTCTTTTTTTATAAACTTTTCAGAATGCTGTTCCCTCCCTCTCTATACTAACTACCTTACTTCTGGCTATTGTCTACCCATTTATCCAAACTCAGTTTAGATAGCAGACCTGATTATAAGATTTCTGCATATATCCTCTTGCTTGGGTTGGACTCAGAAACTCTCCTTTGAACTCGCTTAACACCTGGCACAAGTTCTCAATCTCAAACTCTCCTTTGAATGCACTTAACACCTGGCACAAGTTCTCAATCTCTGTTCATCGTGAAGTCCTCATGTAATTTGTAAGTCCACCAAAAGAACAAAGAAATAAAACCTTCTCCTCAGGAAAGGCATAGAGTTTTACTGAGGGAGAGGCAAGTGGTGCTGGATGGAGAGGTTTGGAGAAGGGCCCAGGTAGAAGCAGAGCTCAGCATAGCCAAGTCAGGGGGAGAAAGCATGAGCCTTTTTATAGGGACAGTTCCATATAAAGGTCTAAGAGGTCCAAAAAGATTGTATTAGTCAGGGTCCCAACAGCACCTTTGTTGTTTCACTCTCAAGTTAAGATAAAACAATTCTTTGAGGATTTGTTTTCTTTTTTTTTTTTTACATCAGTTTAATTTTTACTTTTATTATTTTTAAAGATTTTTATGTCGGTTTTCTTTTTTTTTAATTTTTATTAAGGTATTATTGATACACACTTTTATGAAGGTTTCACATGAAAAAACAATGTGGTCACTACATTTACTCATATTATCAAGTCCCCACCCATACCCCAATGCAGTCACTGTCCATCAGTGTAGTAAGATGCCACAGATTCATTGTTTGCCTTCTCTGTGCTACACTGTATTCCCCATGACCCCCCACACCATGTGTGCTAAACATAATACCCCTAAATCCACTTCTCCTTCCCTCCCCACCCACCCCCCCACACCCCTCCCATCTGGTAACCACTAGTCCATTCTTGGAATCTGTGAATCTGCTGCTATTTTGTTCCTTCAGTTTTGCTGCGTTGTTATACTCCACAAATGAGGGAAATTATTTGGCACTTGTCTTTCTCCGCCTAGCTTATTTCACTGAGCATAATATCCTCCAGCTCCATCCATGTTGTTGCAAATGGTAGGATTTGTTTCTTTCTTATGGCTGAATAGTATTCCATTGTGTATATGTACCACTTCTTCTTTATCCATTCATCTACTGATGGACACTTAGGTTGCTTCCATATCTTGGCTATTGTAAATAGTGCTGCAATAAACATAGGGGTGCATATGTCTTTTTGAATCTGAGAAGTAGTATTCTTTGGGTAAATTCCAAGGAGTGGGATTCCCGGGTCAAAGGGTATTTCTATTTTTAGCTTTTTGAGAAACCCCCATATTGCTTTCCACAATGGTTGAACTAGCTTACATTCCCACCAGCAGTGTAGGAGGGTTCCCCTTTCTTCACATCCTTGCCAGCATTTGTTGTTCTTAGTCTTTTGGATGCGGGCCATCCTTACTGGTGTGAGGTGATATCTCATTGTCGTTTTAATTTGCATTTCCCTGATGATTAGTGATGTGGGGCATCTTTTCATGTGTCTGTTGGTCATCTGAATTTCTTCTTTGGAGAACTGTCTCTTCATATCCTCTGCCCATTTTTTAATCGGGTTATTTACTTTTTGTGCATTGAGGTGTGTGAGTTCTTTATATATTTTGGGTGTTAACCCCTTGTTGGATATGTTATTTACAAATATATTCTCCCATACTGTAGGATGCCTTTTTGTTCTGTTGATGGTGTCCTTTGCCATACAGAAGCTTTTTAGTTTGATGTAGTCCCATGTTTTCATTTCTGTTTTTGTTTCCCTTGCTCAAGGAGATGTGTTCAGGAAGGAAGAGGAAGGAAATGTGGTTAGGCAGAGGGAGAAGTCAGGTTACTTTGTAGGACCAATGACAGACTCATCTGACACCACCATGAGCTTTGGAGCAAACATGGCCTGGACAAGCTGTCCTGCATTGGGCTGAAATGGCCAAGTAAGCCAGACTCCCACCTTGATCATTCATTGGATATGGGTGTCCCTGAGAGGGGCATGGCCTTGCAACAGCTGAAGTTATCCCTCAGAGGGCTGATTTTTCAAAGCTGTCTGTTGGCTGCACTGACAGAAGATGGGGCAACAAGTCATTCCTTGAAGGGGCTTCTGAGTTGCACATCTCCAGGTCTATCTTCTTAAGCCTGGGACCCATTTTATATGTGGTAAGAGTCCCTTTAAATATGGGGCAAAGGGCTTTAACAAATCTGCATGTAGACAAACCAGAATTCCCTTAGAAGAACCACCTACAAAGTGAAGGGCTCAAAAACAGAGCTTAGGAAAATGGTTAAAAGAACTAGGTAGGTAGGTAGGCTTAGTCTGGAGGAGATAAGATATTGGGTAAAATAATAATTGTATGTCTTTAAGTATTTTAAAGGCTTTCTTTGCATGGTTACAGTAAGGGGAATCAGTACAAGTGAGTAGGAGCTTGAGAATGGAAGAGATCAGATAGATACAGAGCTTTCTAGTCATCATAGCAGGAATGGCTTGTCTGGACCAAGAGCAAATACCTTGACACTTAAAGTAGGTGGTCCTGGGTTGGGGATACAGGAGATGGGACAAGGGAGGGAGTAATCATATAGAGATGATTTCAAGCATTGGAAGGACAGTTAGGCTATATAATAAGTGAGTCTACTCTAGTTTGGAGAATCTAAGATTGCTTCTTACCTTAACAAGAATAATCATGATAGTCACCACAATTTCAGGAGAGAAAATTAAAGCTGGTTTATGATAAGTTAAATCCAATGAAAATACAAAAATTTCGTCATTGCTTTAAGATTCACTTTTTATTCTGTCCTCTTTCATTTTCAGAAATAAACTCATATGAAGCAGATCTATAAAGGAGCGCAGTAGAGGTGAAAATGTAATGGAAAAGGCAAGTAGTTTGACTAGTAAACTCACTGAGTTGAGACAAGAGTGAAAACTCATTACAACCTGAATTTCCCACACATCTCAGTTTCTCCTCCCTTTCAAACTTCCTAGTAGAAAAAGTTGAACTCACATTATTGGCAACTCCACTATTTGCCCTCACTTGCATCAAAAATTAAATTAGAAATACCTCCTTTTTCATATTTATATTAATGTAAAACATTTTGCTCCCTCAGGATTTATTTTATGGTTTCTCAAAAGACCAAATCTTGGAAATCTCACTCTTAAACCCATGGGAAATGTGTCTATTTCACTTTATTTGAGTAAGTGAATTGAGAGAGAATGGAGTTTGATTTAACACCTGTTAAATTCTGTAGACTATGTATTAAAGGCATCACAGAGAAAGAAAATACTGCACTAAGGTTCTATTTTATTTTGTATTTGAAGATAATATTGCTGACCATTGTAGTATTTGTATAGTAATGAAACTGGAAAAAAATGAATTTATAATCTCATCAGCTTTTATGAGTTGTATATTTTTCCTTCTCCGATACATCTTGCTAACTCCTTAAGGGCAGAGAAAATCTTGTTTAAAATCACTAAATCTCTAAGAAATCACAGTTAAAATAACAGTGGTTCACTGAGCACCTCTTTTGTGCTGGGTGCTTTATACACATTATTTTCTGTTGTTAAAAAATACTTTTTATTTACAGATAAGAAATCTGATGCTTAGGGAGTTTTAGTTATTACTTTTCCAAGACCACAAACTAGTAAGTTGCAATGCCTGGATTCAAAGTCTGGATTCTGTTACACCATCCAACACTCTTACTTACTATGCTACACTTCCTATAAAACATGATGTGGCAGGAGTTGTTTTTGCCCACTGAATGTCCACTCTCTTCCTCTTCCTTATTGTAACAGAACTCTGAATTTTAGCTGAGCACATTGCTCAGCTGAGCCTGTTTTTCAGCCTCCCTTGGAGCCAAGGACAAGCATGTAACTAGAAAGTATATAATATATATGCAATGTATAACATACAAATGGGACGTTTTATGGAACTGCTCCCTCTCTACACCATCCTTGCTTTGTGAAATGTAGATGTGACACCTAGAGCTTTAGCAGCTATCTTGATCCATCAGATGACCTTGAGGATAGCTGGAGATGGAAGAGCATATCCTAATATTACCTAAGTACATCATGGAGATGACATGCCAATTCTGGTCTGCCTACTCTCGGACTTCTTTTACTTGATGGAAAAATAATCTTTCATATCCTTGAAGCCAGATGAATTTACTCCTACCTGGTACACATAGTATATCATGCTCAGTATCTTTTTGCAGGAAGAAATCTGATTTCTTCTGTCTGACACTCTCTTATGCCTCTTCTGTAGTCTCCTTCCTTTAAAATTTCACTTAAATTTCAACTTGTCTATAAAGCTTTTCCTAACCGTCATTTTATCTATGGCGAATTTCAAATAAGTTTCCAGATATTCATATTTATCTCTCTTCTTTTTTAGCATTTTAGATATGGAAAATTTCAAACATGTACAAACAGAACAATATAATGAAGGATTTTTTTTTTTACAAAGGTTGTTCCCCTATTAGTCATAAAGGTTGATTTGGCTTCATAGGCTGAGTTTACCCCTGTCACTCTCCCATGTGCATTTTTGTGGGCTCAGATTAAGAGGAGGCCTCTTCTGGATATTTACAAATAGTAATTTAAAAATATGTTGAAAATGTGTTGGAAATACAGTATTGTTTGATGCTAAAATATATATATACACATAAATGAATACCAGGTAGTTTCTACTCTCCAGTTTAATGGTACAAAAAAAAATTAGGTTAGGTAAGCCATTAGAAAGTTGGCCCTAGTAAGCCCAGTTGGATGTGGACCAGTCAAGTCTGAAGCATAAGAGTGATATTTTGGAAAATGCCCGTGTTGATGAATAAATAGAGGTAGCATGATATTACCAAGAGTCCACAGGAATTAGTCACAGAACGGAGTTAAGTCCCAGTGTAGCCACTTCACTTTCCCGGACCTTCATCTCTTCACCTATAAGATGAGAGAGTTGGACTTGGCCATGCTTCATTTCATGATCCATTTTGAATTTCTGCAATGAGCACAGCCAAGCAGAGAGAAACTTCAGTGATTCCAACTCCACTAATTCAACATTTATAAATTGGTTCCAGTTACTTGATCTCATTTATAACGTGCAGGTTTCATCTTAGTTAATTCTAATGTCGCTTTCAGGTTTGGCATCCTGTGGTTCCACCTAGTTTTGTGTATATTAATGTTATTTTATGATTAAGGTTAAGGTAATGGGTCTTGCCAAAGGCAGTGTTGGGACCTCATATATGAGACACTTAATACTGATGTAGATAATGCTTGTGAGGTGTTTCCTTACCCTTCTTGCTCTTAAAGCTTTTCAAACATCACCTACCAACCTTGCATTGGTCTGAAACTAAATTAGCCATCAGGATGGAGGTGACAGGAGGAGAATCAATAAAATATTTCTTAAATGCCACTTAAAGCACAGAAACTGAGTTTGATGCTGGGAAAACAATGATGAGCCTGTTTGACCCAGGCCTTGTCTTCACAGATTTACAAGTCCTGAAAGTATTACCGTGTAATTCTCCTCAATGTCAGGCTAAGTTCACATGCTCTTAAAAGGATAACTGGCCTGTGGAATTCTTTCACGGAAAAAAAAAAAACCCACCCTCAAATATAATGTAATCAATGTGAAATAGGGTAGGTATTTAAAAAGTCTTTCTGTGTACTTTATTAAGCCAAAGGTTCTCAATTTGTTGTGTGCACAAGTCTAACTGAGAGTCTTTTTTAAAATGCAGAATCCTGGGCCCAAGATGGAGAGAGTCTAACACAGCTGGTCTGAGGGGGTCTTAGTTTTTAGCAGGCACCCCCAAATATTCTAATGATGCTCCATATTCCAAAACTCTGTTAGAAACTGCTGTTAACTCTTTTGTGCCATATGTTTTTCTTATGGACTTATCCTTTGGTTAAATAAATTTGAATTTGACTAGGCATAAACTATACTTATAACTATAAAATTTTATTTAGTTGCTTCCTTAAAATAGTATCCTCTTGATGTGGGATACTGCAGGGTGTTTCCCACATCGGCCATGGCTTAAAGCCGCCTAAATGGTAATTTGAATCACTGCATGTTTTACAAAACTTTAAAATTTTATTTTGAATAAATAATACAGTCATCTAATTTAAAAATCAAAACAATACTAAAAGATACCTCTTAGAAGTGATGAAATGACTCCTTTTCATTTTGTCCCCTAAATCTCTGTTTTTTTGTACATCCTTTCAAAGTTCCCTTATGTTTGTCTTATACAAAAGGCAAGATAGGGCACAAACTTTTCTGCATCTTGTTTGTTAAAGTTAACATGTCTTTAAAGTCTTTCCTTATCAGTGCATAGAGATTGTTCTGTTATTTTAAAAGCTGCACAGTATTTCATTGGGTGGATGTAGAATAGTTTATTTAACCAGTCCTCTATTGATGAACACATTGGTTGTTCTAATGTGTTTTTGCTGTTACAAATAATTCTGCAAGAAATAACCTTTTATTTATATGTAGAGTTACCATATGAGTTAGCAGTTCTAGGCATACACTAGAGAGAACTGAAAACATGTTCACATGAAAACTTGTACATAAATGTTCATAGCAGTATTATTTATGATAGTCAAAAAGGGAAAACAATCCAAATATCCATCAGCTGATGAATGGATAAACAAAATATAGTATATTCCCATGATGGAACATTATTCAGTCATAAAAATAATTAGGTACTGATACATATTACCATATGGATGGATCTTGAAAACATTATGCTAATTGAAAGAAGCCAGAAATAAAAGGTCACATATTGCATGATTCCATTTATGTGAAATGTCCAGAATAGGCAAACCCATGGAGACAGAATATACCAGAAATCACTGAATTGTATACTTTAAAAGTGGTACATTTCAAGGCATTATGAACTGTATTTTAATTTAAGAAATAACTTTGTACATAACATTTCATATGTGTACAGGTATTTTTACAGGATAAAATCCCAGAAGTGGAATTGGTGGGTCAAAGATCATACATACTTTTAATTCATAATTTTCATAGATTCTGCTATTTTTCCCCAGATGTGTGTCCAGTTTATACTCATATCAAGATGTATAAGAGAGGGTTTGTTTCCCCATAGCCTGGCCAACAGAGTGTACTGTCATACTTGCAGTTTTATCAATCTAACAGATTTTTTTAATGATAATCTTGGTGTCGTTTTAATTTGCTGCTCTTCTATTTTGAGTGAAGTTGAGTTGTTGGTTTTTTTCCTGCCTATTCCCTATAAAACAAATTTAATTCATTGGAAACACTTGCTGCACTGCCATGTTTTGCTACATAGGAACCTGTAATTCTTATGGCAGGAAGGAATTTGTTCTGTTTCCAACCCTCTCGATCAACCCCAATTTCAGTTCTACCCTACAGTTCAGTATATAATTATTCAAATTAGCAATGATTCTCTCTGGCAACAAATTGAACCTTTACAGAAAATGAGCCAACTGCCATAAAAGGAAAATAAAAGCTGAATTTTTAGCCTTTGAATTGAGCTTTTGAAAACCAAACAAAAGGCTGCAGCCTCTCCAAATTACTGATGGCACAATAACTTCTAATCCTGACATCAGATTTTTTCCAGGGTTAAATCAGTGACTTGAAACTCCTTTCTTCTAGCTAGAAAAAATAGACCTTATAAACATTGTTCATTCTTTAAATACATTTATCTGCTTAGTTCCTTCCATCACTGAAGATTAATCCTTCTGTATAAACTTGGATTACAAACTGTTCCCATTTTCTGGGTAGAAAACAGGTTCTGATGAGAATTCCCATTTTGAGATCAATAGCAAAGCCAATAACATTTAGTTGTTTCAATTTTCAGTAGCTGTATTTTAGAGTCTACAATTAAAAAATATATTTTTTAATGTAATTTCTAAAATGCTCTCAACTCGATTAATTTCTTAGCAGATAGATACATAATGTAAGAGTTAGGCTGTGTTTCACACCCAATGTTCCTCTTAGTAGCCTTTTCCTTATCTAGATCTGAAATCTTACATCTGAGTCTTAGGAAGATTGTTCAAGAGCATAGAAACAATGAAAGGCAAACCTGGAGTAATAATGAGAGCTAACATCTATGGAGCACTTACTAGGTACCAGGCTCTGTTGGAAGAACCTTAAGTATGTTAGCCATTTAACTTTCACAGCAGCCCATGAGATATGGATAACTATTCCCCTTCTAAAAGATGGAGGTACCAAAGTGCCTTAGCTTGGTGGTTAAGCACCTTGCTCAGAGTCACCCAGCTGGTAACAGGATTTCAGCCACATTACCTCCGTGTACAAAAGCCAAACGTGGCTCATGGCTACCATATTCAACAGTGCCTATAAATGGTTCCATTATTGTAGATGGGACAGCATTGGGGGCATGGGACCTGTGCAGCTGCAAGGGTCCCAAGCTTAGAAGGGCCCTAGTTTGGTTTAATGCTTTTCTGCTTTTTTCTTAAAATTCTGAATAATTTTAAACAACGGACCCTGCAATTTCATTTTGCACTGGGACTGGCAAATTATATAGCAAGTCCTGGTGACAGCACTGCTGGGCATCAAAGACAGACTATAATTGGAATAGACCTTATTGACGAAGGAAGATTTGAATTGCTCAATGTTGCTATGAGCTAGTTTCTCAGTAAGAACACTTTTTTTCATTCTCCCCTCTCCCCAAAGGGGCAACCAGATAAAAACCTTCACAGGGTTTGTATTCACATCGATATAACTGGGTCCTGCCCCCTGGGGACTGCCTCTTGAGCTGACCAGCTTTTCCCACCCCACTGCATCCCAAGTCTGCCCTGGAACTGACCTTAGAGAAGAATTTCCCAAAAGTCACTCCTAAAAATCTAAATTTAAAATCAGTGAACAAGTTTTCAAGTAGAAATAATTCTCATGTGGACAAAATTATCATTAGAACCCAGTCTTCCCATTGCCTGAGTATTCCCACCCAACGTGAGAGGTAAGGCCATAAGCCGCACAGTTTCAGGATTCACACTTGCCCATAAACTGCAACAACCAAAACATGTGAACTTGACCATAACACCAAACCTTAAAATTTCATCTTCCCATGCCACAAAGTTTTCACAGTTACATAAGAGGTGAAAATGTTCTGTAGTTTCCCCAGTCTTAACATGCAAATCCTGTACTTGCTTTTCCACTTAAAGGCATACTAAATAAGCTTAACCTATTACGGTGACAACAGCTGTTAGGGAAGCATGGAGCAGCAGAGAAAGCATAGCAGTTAGTAAAGGTCTTCCTGAGATGGTTTCCTTGGGGTTTAGGGCTTAGGGAACTGTCATTTGCCAAAGAGAGTAGAGGGATTTCCAGATGTAAATCACTGGTGAATTCATCTTAGGAGGTATCTGAAATGAATGATGAAACCAGCACAATCCATGTGCCTGGGAGGAGAACTCCAGGACAATAATTACCAAGATTATAATGAAAACCAAGTGGCAATTAGCTGCATTGGTTAAACTAATTAAGTGAGCAAAAACTACTTTTAGAAAATAAAATTTCAGATGTTTAATATTAAAGCATTTTTACTACAATTTCACAATAGCTTTGAGGACATGCAAGTGCAATTTAGAGGATAGTTATCTCTATAATGGAGTGGTGGAAATAGCAATAAACAATGTAAAAAGCACATTAAAAGCTGTGTGTAATTCACAAGTCCATACTTTTGTGTTAAGTATGCCAGAGGGTGCTCATATTTAATGTCATATTTGACTATGCATTATATTGTTGCTCCTTTTGAGTTTCTGTGACTGAAAATTATAGAGCTTTTGGTTAGAGTTAGCTTAGAATATTTTTCCCACCCAAAGTGTACTTTCACAACCAAAATTTCCTGGATGTAGACCCTATATCCATTCATTCATTTGCTCATTTGCTTATTCATCAAACACCCGATGCCCACCTCTTCGGTGCCAGGCCCAGACCTAGGACCTAGAGTTACAAAAGCAAATAGAAGAAGCTCCCTGTCTTCAAGTAGTTTACCATTGGGTTGGAGGAGACACATTAGCAAGCAAATGAATGCATTAGTTGTTATGGCTTTTGGGTGAGAAGAATCTATAGGCTTTGGTGGAGCATGAGGGAGCAGTGGAGAATGGGGGAATGGATAGACATGGGGTGGAAAGTCTAATGAGCTGGAGCCTTGGCCTTTCATCTCCCTTTTTCAGTATCTTCCATCTTTCTAGGATAACCTTCCTTTAATTTCTTTATTGGGCTAACTCTTGGTCAAAACTTTAAAAAATGGTATACACATTTTCTTAACCAGTTATGTATGGACACATCAATCTTTTAAAATATTGAAATACAAAAGTACCCTATTCCCCATTACTGTTCTACTTAGAGGTATCACTTTTAACTAGGTGTATGTATGTATGTTTCTAGAACTTTTTCTGTATACTTATGTGTATTCATATATATTTGCATAATGCTTATATAATCATATATAAGTGATAAAATATTGTTTTTCAGTTTGTTTTCCACTTAATAACTTATCATGGGTATTAGTTCATTACAGTACTTCTAAATATCAAAATCCAAATATTGGGATTATCATATTTATTTAGCCAGTCCCCTATTGATAGAAAGTTAAAATTTCCTCCAAATTTTTCACTATTAAAAAATACTGAAATGAGTACCTACAGACATCTTTATGCATATGTGTATCACTGTAGACCATATTCCTAACAGTAGAATAATTCATTTAAAATCAATAAATATTGTTACATTGCCTTCCAAAACACATGTAGCCATATGTACATCCATCGACTTGGTGAAGACTGCCTTTTCCCTTTGCCCACTGAAAATACTGTATTTTTTTAAAGACTATTTTTTAGAGCAGTTTTAGGTTCACAGCAAAATTGAAAGTACAGAGATGTCCTATATGCATCGTACCCCGTACATGCATAGTGTCCCACATTATCAGCTTCCTCCACCAGATATTGTTACAATTAATGAACCAACAAAGTCCATAGTTTACATTTGGGTTTTTACTCTTGGTGCTATACATTTCTATGGGTTTGGACAAATGCACAGTGACATGTATCCATCATTACAGTATCTTACAGAGTAATTTCATTCCCCTGAAACTCCTCTGTTCTCAGATAATCTATCCTCCAATCCCACTAACCCTGGTAACCACTGATTTTTCTACTGTCTCCATAATTTTGCTTTTTCCAAAATGTCAGAAGTTGACATAGTTGGAATCATGCAGTGTGTAGCCTTTTCAAATTAGCTTCTTTTACTTAGTAATATGCACCTAAGTTTCCACCATGTCATTTCATGGCTTGAGAGTTAATTTCTTTTTAGCATTGACTAATATTCCATTGTCTAGATGTAACACAATTGATTTATCTATTCACCTACTGAAGAATATCTTGATTCCTTCCAAGTTTTAGCAATTATGAATAAAGCTGCTATCAACATCTGAGTGCAGGGTTTTTTTGTGTGGCCATAAGTTTTTGGCTCCTTTGGGTCAATACCAAGAAGAGTGATTGCTGGATCATATGGTGAAAATATGTGTGGTTTTGTAAGAAGCTGCCAAATGGCTGTACTATTTTCCACTATCACCAGCAATGAATGAGAGCTCCTGTTGCTCCACAACCTTACCCGAATTTGGTGTTGTCAGTGTTCTGGAGTTTGGCCATTCTAATAGGTATGTAGTGGTATCTCATTGTTGTTTTAATTTTCAGTTCTGTAATTACATATGATACAGAACATCTTTTCATATGTTAATTTGCCATCTGTATATCTATCTTGATGAAGTGTATGATAAGATCTTTGACTCATTTTAAAATAAGGATTGTTTGTTTTCTTATTGTTGAGTTTTAAGTGTTCTTTATGTTTTTTAGATAACAGTCTTTTATCAGATGTGTCTTTTGCAAACATTTTCTGCCTGTCTGTGGTTTGCCTTCCCATTCTCTTAACATTGTCTTTTGCAGAGCAGGAGTTTTATATTTTAATGAAATCCAGATTATCAATTAATTTCCTACATGGATCATGCCTTCGGTATTATATCTAAAAATTCATTACCATACCCAAGGTTATTTAGGTTTTCTCCTAAGATATATTCTAAGAGTTTTATAGTTTTGTGTAAGGTCTGTCTTCAGTTTCTTTTCTGTGTGTATGGATTTCCAGTTGTTCCAACACCACTTGTTGAAAAGATGATCTTTGCTCCATTATATTACTTTGCTTCTTTGTTAAACATCAGTGGACTACAATTATGCGGATCTATTTCTGGCTGTCTATTCTGTTCCATTGATCTATTTGTCTATTCTTTTGCCAGTACCATGCTGTTTTATTTGCTATAACTTTATATGATGTCTTGAAGTCAGGTAGTGTCAGTTTCCAACTTTCTCCTTCAATATGGTATCGGCTCTTCTGAGTCTTTTACATCTTCATATAAACTTTAGCACCAGTTAATCAATATCCACAAAAATACTTGCTAGAATTTGACTGACATTTCATTGAATCTATAGATTGAGTTAGGAAGAATTGAATTCTTGACAATATCAAGGCTTCCTACCTATGAACATGGAATATCTCTCCATTTATTTAGATTTTAATTTCATTTATCAGTTTTATAATTTTCCATATTTACATCTTATGTATATTTTGTTATATTTATACCTAAGTATTTTGTTTTTGGGGGTGTTAATAATGATATTATGTTTTTAATTTCAAATTATATGTATTCATTCCTAATATATAGAAAAGCAATGATTATTATATACTAACCTTATCTCTTGCAACCTTGCTATAATTGCTTATAAGTTTCAGTTTTTTGTTGATTCTTTTGGACTTTGTATATAAATAAACATGTCTGTGAACAAAAACAGTTTTGTTTCTTCCTTCCTAACCTCTATACCTTTACTTCATTTTCTTACCTTTTTGCATTAGCAATAAGAAGGAGGACTTCCAGGATGGTGTTAAAAAGGGGTGGTGAGAGGAGACATCCTTGCCTTGTTCCTGAACTTAGTGGAAAGTCTTCTAGTTTCTCACTATTAAGTATAATGTTACTTATAGGTTTTTGTGGATATTCTATATTAACTTATAGAAGTTCTCTCTCTATTCCTAGTTTACTGAGAGTTTTTCTCATGCATGGGTGTTGGATTTTGTTAAATGCTTTTCCTGCATCTATTGATTTGATCATGTGATTTTTCTTTTATAACCTATTGATGTGATGGATTACATTAATTGATTTTCAAATGTTGAACCAACCTTGCATACCTGGAATCAATTCCACTTGGTCACGGGATATAATTCTTTTTCTATGTAGTTGGATTAATTTGTTAATATTTTGTTGAGGATTTTTACATCTATGTTTATGAAAGATATTAGTTTAGTCTGTAGTTTTCTTTCTTTAAAATGTCTTTGTTTGGTTTTGGCATTAGGGTAATGCTGACATCATAGAATTAGTTTGGAAGTATTCTCTCTGCTTTTATCCTCTGAAAGAGATTGCAGAGAATTGATAGAATTTCTTCCTTAAATGTTTGGTGGACCTCACCAGTGAACCCATTGGGGCCTGGCACTTTCTGTTTTGGAATGTTATTAATTATGATTAACTTTATTTAATAAACATAGATCTGTTTATTCTTCTCTGAGTTTTACAGATCGTGTCTTTCCAAGAATTGGTTCCTTTTGTCTAGGCTATCAGTTTTGTGGGCACGGAGTTGTTGATAGTATTCTTTTAGTATGTCCATGGAATCTGTGGCGCTGTCCCCATTTTCTTTTATAATGTTAGTTTTTTCTGTCCTCTTTCTTATTTTCTTAGCCTGGCTATAGACTTTGTTTTATTTTTTATTAATTTTATTAATATTTTCAAAAAATCAGTTTTCATTCCATTAATTTTCTCTTTAACTTATTTTTTCAAATTCATTGATTTATGTTCTAATTTTTATTTCTATTATCTTCTGCTTATTTTGCATTTAATTTGCTCTTTTAAATCTTTCTTCTTTTCTGAGAGATGGATTCAATGCTATAAATTTCTAAGTACTGCTTTCATTGCATCTCACAAATTGAGATGAGTTGTGTTTTTCTTTCACTTAGTTTCAAAATATTTTTTAAACTTCTCTTTAGATTTCTTCTTTGACCCATGTGTTATTGTTTAATTACATGTTTTGATTAATCCAAGTAGTTTTGGATTTTCCATTATCCTTTTGTTATTCATTTACAGTTTAATTACATTGTGGTCTGAGAGTAGACATTATCTAACTTCTATTCTTTTAAATTTGCTAAGGTACATTTTATGGCCAGGAAGGTGGTCTGTCTTGGTGAATTTTCCATGTGAGCTTGGGAAAAGTGTGTATTTCTCTGTTGTTAGATGAAGCAATCTATAGATATTAATTATATCTGGTTGATTGATAGTGTTGTTTTCAGTTATATTGAGATATACTCAACAAATTAAATGATAATATATTGAAAGTGTACAACATGATAATTTCATACAAGTATACATTGTGAAAGGATTCCCAGTTAATGGTGTTGTTGAGAATTGCTATGTCTTTATTGATTTTCTGCCTACTAGATCTGTACTTTTCTGAAAGAGGGTTGTTAAAGTCTCCAAGTATGAGAGTGGATTCATCTATTTCTCCTTGTAGTTCTATCAGTTTTTGCCTCATGTAGTTTAAATGCTCTATTATTGGGTGCATATCTGTTAAGGATTATATGTGTTCTTGGAGAACTGACCCCTTTGTAACTATGTAAATACCCTTCTTTATCCCTGATAACATTCCTTCCATTGAAATGTGCTCTGTCTGAAATTAATATTGCTACTTCTGCTTTCTTCTGATTATTATTAGCATGGTATATGATTCTCTATCCATTTACTTCTCATCTTATGTGTCTTTATATTTATTTACTTATTTTTATATAATTTATTTTGGTATCATTAATCTGCAACTACAAGTGCAATATTATGGTTATTAAACTACCCCCTTCATAAGGTCCCCCCCACCAACCCCATTACAGTCACTGTCCATCAGCGTAGTGAAATGCTATAGAATCACTAGTCTTCTCTGAGTTGTACAGCCCTCCCCGTGCCCCCCCAACTTTATATCTGCTAATCGTAATGCCCCCTTTTCCCCCTTAACCCTCCCTTCCCACCCATCTTCCCCAGTCCCTTTCCCTTTGGTAACTATTAGTCGATTCTTGGGTTCGGTGAGTCTGCTGCTGTTTTGTTCCTTCAGTTTTTTTCTTTGTTCTTATACACCACATATGAGTGAAATCATTTGGTACTTGTCTTTCCATTTGGCTTACTTCACTGAGCATAATACCCTGTAGCTCCACCCATGTTGCAGCAAAGGCCTGGATTTGATTTCTTCTTATGGTTGAATAATATCCCATTGTGTATATGTACCACATCTTCTTTATCCATTCATCTACTGATGGACACTTAGGTTGCTTCCATTTCTTGGCTATTGTAAATAATGCTGCGATAAACATAGGGGTGCATACGTCTTTTTGAAACTGGGCTGCTGCATTTTCTAGGGTAAATTCCTAGGAGTGGAATTCCTGGGTCAAATGGTATTTCTATTTTGAGTTTTTTGAGGACCCTCCATACTGCTTTCCACAATGGTTGAACTAATTTGCATTCCCACCAGCAATGCAGTAGGGTTCCCTTTTCTCCACATCCTCGCCAACATTTGTTGTTGTTTGTGTTTTGGATGTTGGCCATCCTCACTGGTGTGAGGTGATATTTCACTGTGGTTTCAATTTGCATTTCTCTGATGATTAGCGATGTGGAGCAACATTTCATGTGCCTGTTGGCCATCTGAATTTCTTCTTTGGAGAAGTGTCTATTCATGTCCTCTGCCCATTTCTTAACTGGATTATTTGCTTTTTGTTTGTTGAGGTGCATGAGTTCTTTATATATTTTGGATGTCAACCCCTTATTGGATACGTCCTTTATGAATATATTCTCCCATACTGTAGAATATCTTTTTGTTCTACTGATGGTGTCCTTTGCTGTACAGAAGCTTTTCAGCTTGATATAGTCCCACTTGTTCATTTTTGCTTTTGTTTCCCTTGCCTGGGGAGATATGTTCATGAAGAAGTCACTCATGTTTATGTCCAAGAGATTTTTGTCTATGTTTTTTTCTAAGAGTTTTATGGTTTCATGACTTACATTCAGGTCTTTGATCCATTTTGAGTTGACTTTTGTGTATGGGATTAGACAGTAGTCCAGTTTCATTCTCTTACATGTAGCTGTTTGGTTTTGCCAACACCAGCTGCTGAAGAGGCTGTCATCTCCCCATTGTATATCTAAGGCTCCTTTATCATATATTAATTGACTGTATATGTTTGGGTGAATGTTTAGATTTTCTATTCTGTTCCACTGGTCTTTGGGTCTGTTTTTGTGCCAGTACCAAATTGTCTTGATTACTGTGGCTTTGTAGTAGAGCTTGAAGTCAGGGAGCGTAATTCCCCCTTTGATTCCTCCTTCTCAGGATTGCTTTGGCTATTCGGGGTCCTTTGTGGTTCCATATGAATTTTAGAATTATTTGTTCCAGTTCATTGAAGAAAGCTGTTGGTAGTTTGATAGGGATTGCGTTGAATCTGTAGATTGCTTTAGGTAGTATAGCCATTTTGACAATATTTATTCTACCTAGCCAAGAGCATGGGATGAATTTCCATTTGTGCGTGTCCTCTTTAATTTCTCTTAGGAGTATTTTGTAGATTTCAGAATATAGGTCTCTCTCTTCCTTCGTTAGGTTTATTCCTAGATATTTTATTCTTTTTGATGCAATTGTGAATGGAATTGTTTTTCTGATTTCTCTTTCTGTTAGTTCATTGTTAGTGTATAGGAAAGCAACAGATTTCTGTGTTAATTTTCTATCCTTCAACTTTGCTGTATTCAGATATTAGTTCGAGTAGTTTTGGAGTGGAGTGTTTAGGGTGTTTTATGTACAATATCATGTTATCTGCAAATAGTGACAATTTGACTTCTTCTTTACCCATCTGAATTCCTTGTATTTCTTTGTTTTGTCTGATTGCCATGGCTAGGACCTCCAGTACTATGTTGAATAACAGTGGAGAGAGTGGGCATCCCTGTCTTATTCCTGATCTTAGCTGGAAAGCTTTCAGCTTCTCGCTGTTTAGTATGATGTTAGCTGTGGGTTTGTCATACATGGTCTTTATGATGTTGAGGTTTTTGCCTTCTGTACACATTTTGTTGAGAGTTTTAATCATGAGTGGATGCTGAGTTTTGTCAAGTGCTTTTTCAGCATCTATGGAGATGATCATGTGGTTTTTGTTCTTCTTTTTGTTGATGTGGTGGATGATGTTGATGGATTTTCGAATGTTGTACCATCCTTGCATCCATGGGATGAATCCAACTTGAGCATGTTGTATGATCCTCTTGATGTATTTTTGAATTCAGTTTGCTAAAATTTTGTTGAGTATTTTTGCATCTACTTTCATCAGGGATATTGGTCTGTAATTTTCTTTTTTGGTGAGGTCTTTGCCCGGGTTGGTATTAGAGTGATGATAGCTTCATAGAATGAGTTTGGAAGTATTCCCTCCCCTTCTATTTTTTGGAAAACATTAAGGAGAATGGGTGTTATTTCTTCTCTATATGTCTGGTAGAATTCAGAGGTGAACCCATCTGGTGCAGAGGTTTTGTTCTTGGGTAGTTTTTTGATTACCGATTCAATTTCATTGCTGGTGATTGGTCTGTTTAGTTTTTCTGTTTCTTGCTTGGTCAGTCTTGGAAGGGTGTATTTTTCCTAGAAGTTGTCCATTTCTTCTAGGTTTTCCAGCTTGTTAGCATATGGATTCTCATAGTATTCTTTTATAATTGTTTGTGTTTCTGTGGGGTCCGTCGTGATTTTTCCTTTCTCATTTCTGACTCTGTTTATGTGTGTAGATTCTCTTTTTCTCTTAATGAGTCTGGCTAGGGGTTTATCTATTTTGTTTATTTTCTCAAAGAACCAGGTCATGGTTTCATTTATTTTTTCTATTGTTTTATTATTCTCAATTTTATTTATTTCTTCTCTGATCTTTATTATGTCCCTCCTACTGGTGACTTTGGGCCTCATTTGTTCTTCTTTTTCCAATTTCAGTAATTGTGTCTTTAGAGTATTCATTTGGGAATGTTCTTCCTTCTTTAAATAGGCCTGGATTGCAATATACTTTCCTCTTAGAACTTCCTTTGCTGCGGCCCACAGAAGTTGTGGCTTTGTGTTGTTGTTGTCATTAGTCTCCATATATTCTTTGATTTGGTTGTTAACCCATTGATTAATTAGGAGAATGTTGTTAAGTCTCAATGTATTTGTGAGCCTTTTTGATTTCTTTCTGAAATTTATCTCTAGTTTTATACCTTTGTGATCTGAGAAGTTGGTTGGTAGAATTTCGATATTTTTGAATTTACTGAGGTTCTTTTTGTGGCCTAGTATATGGTCTATTCTGGAAAATGTTCCATGTGCACTTGAGAAGAATGTGTATCCTGTTGCTTTTGGGTGTAGAGTTCTGTAGATGTCTGTTAGGTCCATCTGTTCTAGTGTGTTGTTCAGTGCCTCTGTGTCTTTACTTATTTTCTGTCTGGTTGATCTGTCCTTTGGAGTGAGTGGTGTGTTGAAGTCACCTAAAATGAATGCATTGCTGTCTATTTCCTCCTTTAATTCTGTTAGTATTTGTTTCACATATGCCGGCGCTCCTGTATTGGGTGCATATATATTTATAATGGTTATATCCTCTTGTTGAATTGCCCCCTTTATCATTATGTAATGTCCTTCTTTATCTCTTGCTACTTTCTTCGTTTTGAAGTCTATTTTCTCTGATACAAGTACTGCAACACCTGCTTTTTTCTCCTTGTTGTTTGCATGAAAAATCTTTTTCCATCCCTTCATCTTTAGTCTGTGTATATCTTTGGGTTTGAGGTGAGTCTCCTGTAAGCAGCATATAGATGGGTCTTGCTTTTTTATCCATTCAGTAACTCTGTGTCTTTTGTTTGGTGCATTCAGTCCATTTACATTTAGGGTGATTAACGATAGATATGTACTTATTGTCATTGCTGGCTTTTGATTTGTGGTTACCAAAGGTTCAAGGGTTGCTTTTTTACTATCTAACAATCTAACTTAACTTTCTTGTTAAATTATTGTAAACACAGTGTGATGATTCTTTATTTCCCTTCTTATTCTTCCTCCTCCATTATTTATATAAAGGGTGTTTTATTCTTTGCCTTTAGTTAGTATTTGTATGGTCTGCTATCTTTGCTATGACTTTATTTTCTTTGGTGACCTCCTTTTAGCCTTAGGAGTGCTTCCATCTAGAGCAGTCCCTTTAAGATATCCTAAAGAGTTTCTTTATGGGAGACAAATTCCCTCAGCTTTCGCTTGTCTGGAAATTGTTTAATCCCTCCCTCAAATTTAAATGATAATCGTGCTAGATACAATATTCTTGGTTCAAGGCCCTTCTGTTTCATTATGTTATATATATCATGCCATTCTCTTTTGGCCTGTAAGGTTTCTATTGAGAAGTCTGATGATAAACTGATGAATTTTCCTTTGTGGGTGATATTTTTTCTCTATCTGCCTTTAATACTCTGTCCTTATATTTGATCTTTGCCATTTTAATTATTATGTGTCTTGGTGTTGTCTTCCTTGGGTCCCTTGTGTTGGGAGATCTGTAGGCTTCCATGGTTTGAGAGACTGTTTACTTCCCCAGCTTGGGGACGTTTTCAGCAATTATTTCTTCAAAGACACTTTCTATCCATTTTTCTCTCTCTTCTTCCTCTGGTAGTCCTATAATGCGAATATTGTTCCGTTTGGATTGGTCACACAGTTCTCTTAAAATTCTTTCATTCCTAGAGATCCTTTTATCTCTCTCTGCCTCAGCTTCTCTGTATTCCTGGTCTCTGATTTCTATTCCATTAACAGTCTCTTGCATCTCGTCCAGTTTGCTGCTAAGGCCGTCAGTCGCTTGTCTCATCTCTGCATTGTCTTTCCTCACTTTCCTCACTTCCTCCCTTAGCTCTTGCATATTTCTCTGTAGATCCATCAGTATGGTTATGACTTTTATTCTGAATTCTTTTTCAGGAAGATTGTTCATGTCCATCCCATCAGGCTCCCTCTCTGGGGTAGTCTGGTCTGTGGTTGCCTGGGTAAGTTTTGTTTGTACCATATTTCTCTGTCTTTTCATGGTGATAGAAGTGGTCAGAAAAAGAAAAAAAGAAGAAAGGGAAATAGGGAAGGAAAGAAAGAAAGAAAGAAAGAAAGAAAGAAAAAAAGACACCTGCCAGTTGTAGTTTCTGTGACGATCCTGTAGATGGTGCTGCTGCTCCATTATTCCGCAGCCATGCTGCTCTGCCGGGCCCTTTGTGAGTCTGTCTGGGGAGCGAACCAATGGGAGGCTGCTGATTTCTGTGGGAAGTCTCCGTACGACTGCTTTTCCCAGCCACAGTCCAAGGGGACCAAAATTCCCTAGGACTCTCAGCCTGCTTGGGTGAGTGCACTGGGACGATCCTGCTCCTCCGTTGGGCCCCTGTCTCTTTAAGAACCCTAAAAAAGCACACGCTTTTCTTTTGTCCCGGGGAACCGGCTGGGTGGACCTGCCATCTTGAAATCTGCACCTCTGTCTCTCCAATCTCAGATACACTGCGCAAAGTATGTCAGTGCTCCTGGCGCAGATCACCAGGACTGGTTATTCGGCGGGCCTGTGCTTCCACTCCCTCCCCGCTCCGAATCCTCTCCTCCTGCCAGTGCACTGGGGTGGGGGAGTGCTTGGTCCCGCTGGGTTGCGACTCCATATCTTACCCGCTTCGCGGGGTGCCGAGTCCTCTCAGGTGTAGCTGCAGGCTGGTGTCATCCTGTATCTTCTGGTCTGTCTTTTAGGAATAGTTGTATTTGCTGTATTTTCATAAACATATTTGGGAGGAGATTTCTGCCGCCCTGCTCATACCGCCATCTTCCCAGAAGTCCTGTTCATGTCTTTATATTTAAAGGGAATTTCTTGTAACCAGAAAATAGTTAGGTCTTGTGTTTTCATCCACTCTGACAATGTCTATCTTTTAATTGCTGCATATAGATCATTGATGTTTAAAGTGATTATTGATAGTGGGATTAATATCAACCATATTTGTTACTGTTTATATTTGTTGCCCTTGTTATTTGTTCCTGTTTTTGTCTTCCACTCTTTTTTTGCCTTTTGTGGGGTTTTTTTTATACAATTTATTTTGGTATCTTTAACCTACAATTACATGTGCACTATTATGGTGA
>JAQQAC010009165.1:31245830-31259326 GCA_029783875.1 Phataginus tricuspis | reverse complement strand
GCCAATCGTAATGCCCCTTTTACCCTCTTATCCCTCCCTTCCCACCCTTCTTCCCCAGTCCCTTTCCCTTTGGTAACTATTAGTCCGTTCTTGGGTTCTGTGAGTCTGCTGCTGCTTTGTTCCTTCAGTTTTTTTCTTTGTTCTTATACTCCACATATGAGTGAAATCATTTGATACTTGTCTTTTTCGGCTTGGCTTATTTCACTGAGCATAATACCCTCTAACTCCATCCATGTTGTTGCAAATGGTAGGATTTGTTTTCTTCTTATGGCTGATTAGTATTCCATTGTGTATATGTACCACATCTTCTTAATCCATTCATCTACTTATGGACACTTAGGTTGCTTCCATTTCTTGGCTATTGTAAATACTGCTGCAATAAACATAGGGGTGCATCTGTCTTTTTGAAACTGGGCATTCTTAGGGTAAATTCCTAGGAGTGGGATTCCTGGGTCAAATGGTATTTCTATTTTTAGCTTTTTGAGGAACCTCCATACTGCTTTCCACAATGGTTGAACTAGTTTACATTACCACCAGCAGTGTAGGAGGGTTCCCCTTTCTCCACATCCTCGCCAACATTTGTTGTTGTTTGTCTTTTGGATGTTGGCCATCCTCACAGGTGTGAGGTGATATCTCATTGTGGTTTTAATTTGCATTTCTCTGATGATTAGCAATGTGGATCATCTTTTCATGTGCCTGTTGGCCATCTGAATTTCTTCTTTGGAGAAGTGTCTATTCATATCCTCTGCCCATTTTTTAATTGGCTTATTTGTTTTCTGCTTGTTGTGGTGCATAAGCTCTTTATATAATTTGGATGTTGACCCCTTATCAGATATGTCATTTATGAATATAGTCTCCCACACTGTAGAATGTCTTTTTGTTCCACTGATGGTGTCCTTTCCTGTACAGAAGCTTTTTATTTTGATATAGTCCCACTTGTTCATTTTTGCTTTTGTTTCCTTTGCCCACGGAGATATGTTCATGAAGAAGTTCTCATGTTTATGTCCAAGAGATTTTTGCCTATATTTTTTTCTGAGAGTTTTATAGTTTCATGACTTACATTCAGGTCTTTGGTCCATTTTGACTTTACTTTTGTGTATGGGTTTAGACAGTAATCCAGTTTCATTCTCTGACATGTAGCTGTCCAGTTTTGCCAACACCAGCTGTTGAAGAGGCTGTCATTTCCCCATTTAATATCCACGGCTCCTTTACCATATATTAATTGACCATATATGCTTGGGTTTATATCTGGGCTCTCTATTTGTTCCACTGGTATATGGGTCTGTTCTTGTGCCAGTACCAAATTGTCTTGATTACTGTGGCTTTGTAGTAGAGCTTGAAGTCAGGGAGCATAATACCCCCCCCCCACTTTATTCTTCCTTCTCAGGATTGCTTTGGCTATTCTGGGTCTTTTGTGGTTCCACATGAATTTTAGAACTATTTGATAGAGATTGCATTGAATCTGTAGATTGCTTTAGGCAGGATGGCCATTTTGACAATGTTAATTCTTCGTAGCCAAGAGCATAGGATGAATTTCCATTTACTAGTGTCCTCTTTAATTTCTCTTAAGAGTGTCTTGTAGTTTTCAGGGTATAAGTCTTTCACTTCCTTGGTTAGGTTTATTCCTAGGTATTTGATTCTTTTGGATGCGATTGTGAATGGAATTGTTTTCCTGATTTCTCTTCATGCTAGTTCATTGTTACTGTATAGGAATGCAACAGATTTGTGTGTATTAATTTTGTATCCCACCACTTTGCTGAATTCAGATATTAGATCTAGTAGTTTTGGAGTGGATTTTCTAGTGTTTTTTATATACGATATCATGTCATCTGCTAAATGGGACAGTTTGACTTCTTCCCTGCCAATCTGGATGCCTTTTATTTCTTTGTGTTGTCTGATTGCTGTGGCCAGGGCCTCTAGAACTATGTTGAATAAAAGTGGGGAGAGTGGGCATCCTTGTCTTGTTCCAAATCTTAAAGGAAAAGCTTTCAGCTTCTTGCTGTTATGTATGATGTTGGCTGTGGGTTTGTCATATATGGCCTTTATTATGTTGAGGTACTTGCCCTCTATACCCATTTTGTTGAGAGTTCTTATCATGAATGAATGCTGAATTTTGTCGAATGCATTTTCAGCATCTATGGAGATGATCATGTGGTTTTTGTCCTTCTTTTTGTTGATGTAGTGGATGATGTTGATGGATTTTGAATGTTGTACCATCCTTTTATCCCTGGTATATGTGAAACAAGTAATCCCACTTGATCATGATGGATGATCTTTTTTTATGTATTTTTGAATATGGTTTGCTAATATTTTGTTCAGTAGTTTTGCATCTATGTTCATCAGGGATATTGGTCTGTAACTTTCTTTTTTTGTGGTGTATTTGCTGGTTTTGGTATTAAAGTGATGTTGGCCTCATAGAATGAGTTTGGGAGTATTCCCTCCTCTTCTACTTTTTGGAAAATTTAATGAGGATGGATATTAGGTCTTCACTAAATGTTTGATAAAATTCATCAGTTAAACCTTCTGGTACAGGGGTTTTGTTCTTAGGCAGTTTTTTGATCACCTATTCAATTTCTTTGCTGGTAGTTGGTCTATTCAGATTTTCTGTTTCTGCCTGGTTCAGCCTTAGAAGGTTATATTTTTCAAGAAAGTTGTCCATTTCTTCTAGGTTATCCAGTTTGTTACCATATAATTTTTCATAGTATTCTCTCATAATTTTTTGTGTTTCTGTGGTGTCCATAGTGATTTTTCCTTTCTCATTTGTGATTCTGTTTATGTGTGTAGACTCTCTTTTTTTCTTGATAAGTCTGGCCAGGGGTTTATCTATTTTGTTTATTTTCTCATAGAACCAGCTCTTGCTTTCATTGATTCTTTCTATTGCTTCATTCTTGTCAATTTTATTTCTTTATGCTTTAATATTTATTATGTCCCTCCTTCTACTGACTTTGGGCTTCATTTGTTCTTCTTTTTCTAGTTTCATTAATTGTGAGTTTAGGCTATTCATTTGGGATTGTTCTTCTTTCCTGAGGTAGGCCTGTATTGCAATATATTTCCCTCTTAGCACAGCCTCTGCTGAGTCCCACAGATTTGTTGGTATTGAATTATTGTTGTCATTTGTCTCCATATATTGCTTGATCTCTGTTTTTATTTGGTCATTGATCCATTGATTATTTAGGATCATGTTATTAAGCCTCCATGTATTTGTGGGCTTTCTCATTTTCTTTGTGTAATTTATTTCTAGTTTCACATCTTTGTGGTCTGAGGAGCTGGTTGTACAATTTCAATCTTTTTAAATTTACTGAGGTTCTTTTTGTGTCCTTCCTTTTGTTCTATTCTTGAAAATGTTCCATATGCACTTGAGATCTATTCTTGAAAATGTTCCATGTGCACTGGAGAAGAATGTGTATCCTGTTGCTTTTGGATGGAGTGTTCTGTAGATGTCCGTTAGGTCCATCTGTTCTAATATGTTGTTCAGTGCCTCTGTCTCTTTATTCATTTTCTGTCTGGTTGATCTGTCCTTTGGAGTGAGTGGTGTGTTGAAGTCTCCCAAAATGAATGCATTACATTCTATTTCCCCCTTTAATTCTGTTAGTACTTGTTTCACATATGTAGGTGATCCTGTGTTGGGTGCATAGATATTTATAATAGTTATATCCTCTTGTTGATTGACCCCTTTATCATTATGTAATGTCCTTCTTTGTCTCTTGTGACTTTATTTGTTTTGAAGTCTATTTTGTCTGATACAAGTATTGCAACTCCTGATTTTTTCTTCCTATTAGTTGCATGAAATATCTTTTTCCATCCCTTTACTTTCAGTCTGTGTTTGTCTTTGGGTTTGAAGTGTGTCTCTTGTAGGCAGCACACAGATTGGTCTTGTTTTTATCCATTCAGTAACTCTATGTCTTTTGATTGGTGCATTCAGACCATTTACATTTAGTGTGATTATCGATAAGTATGTAGTTATTGCCATTGCAGGCTTTAGATTTGTGCTTACCAAAGGTTTAAGGTTAATTCTCTTACTATCAAACAGTCTAATTTAACTCACTTCATATACTATTACAAACACAACCTAAGGATTCTATTATTTTCCTCCTTTTTCTTCCTCCTCCATTCTTTGTATGTTATAAATCATATTCTTTAGTATTTGTCTATCCTTTGGGTGACATCTATTTAGCCTTAGAAATACTTCCATGTATAGGAGTCCCTCCAAAATGCACTGTAGAGGTGGTTTGTGGGAGGTATACTCTCTCAGCTTTTGCTTATCTGAAAATTGCTTAATCCCTCCTTCAAATTTAAATTATAACCTTGCCATGTAGAGTATTCTTGGTTCAAGTCTCTTCTGCTTCATTGCATTAAATATATCATGCTACTTCCTTCTGGCCTGTAAGGTTTCTGTTGTGAAGTCTGATGATAGCCTGATGGGTTTTCCTTTGTATGCGATCTTTTTTCTCTCTATAGCTGTTTTTAAAAGTCTGTCTTTATCCTTGATCTTTGCCATTTTAATTATTGTATGTCTTGATACTGTGTTCCTTGGGTCCCTTGTGTTGGGAGATCTGTGCACCTACATGGCCTGAGAGACTATCTCCTTCCCCAGGTTTGGGATGTTTTCAGCAATTACCTCCTCAATGACACTTCCTATCCCTTTTTCTCTGTCTTCTTCTTCTGGTACTCTTCTAATGAGAATATTTTTCCGTTTGGATTAGTCACACAGTTCTCTCAATATTCTTTCATTCTTAGAGATTCTTTTTTCTCTCTGTGCATCAGCTTCTTTGTATTCCTCTTCTCTAATTTGTATTCCATTTATCATCTCTTCTACTACATATAATCTGCTTTTAAATCCCTCCATTGTATGTTTTCCTTTCAGATATGGAATTTCTTAATGATTGAATCTCTGACTTAAACTTGTTCCTGAGTTCTTGAATATTTTTCTGTACCTCCATAAGTATGTTTTTAATTTTTATTTTGAACTCTCTTTCAGGAAGATTGGTGAGTTCAGTTTCATTTGGCCCTGTTTCTGGGGTTTGTGAGATTTTGGACTGACCCATATTCTTTTGACGTTTCATATTTCTGTGTGGTGGCCACTAGTGCACAGAAGCTCAATTCTCTGGAGCTGCTCAGCCCCTAGAGTGAGGTAGGGGGTCATAGGGTCACAGAGCTGTTGCCTTGAGGGAGGAAAGATCTGTTTCCCGATTCCTGTCTGTGGTGCCTGTCTCCAGTGTCAGAGCCAGTGGGCCAAGTGCACAGGTGTAAGCCTCTGTGCTTGGCATCTTTAGCTGTTGTAGGCAGAGCCTCCTTTTGGCTGGCCTGATGCCAGCACAGTGATTGCCAATTTGCAAACCAGTGCCAGCAGGCTAGGAGGAAGTTGCAGCAGGCTGCATGTCACAGTGGGGGAGCCTCGCATCTGAGCAGGTAGCCAAGGGGATGGAGCACCTGTAGCTCCTCAAAGTTCCCAACCAGCGGGGCAGAGTGTACCCAGGCAACCTTGTCCAGCTCTCCCTTCTCCCGTGCAGCAAGCTCTGTGCAAACCCTGCCCCTTCAGCAGCGCTCTTGCTACTAGGAAGCCTCTCAGACTCCCTGCCTATCCTCTGACACAGAGCAGCCGGATGTGGATCCCCTCCTCCACAAATGGCCAGAATGTCAGTCTCTCAAGCACTCCGCCTGTCCGAGCTCCCCAGCATCGTGGGCTGCACACAGTATAGGTTTCTGCTCACAAATCAGATCTCTAGGGCTATGTGTTCAGCAGTCCCAAGCTTTCACCCCCTCCCACTCCATTTCTCTTCCTCCCACCAGTTTGCTTGTGTGGGGGAAGGGCTTTGGTCCCGCTGAATTAAGGCTTTCGTACGTTACCCTGTTTCATGAGGTCTGCTCTGTTCGTGAGGTCTGTACGCAGTCTGGTTCAGCCTTCTTTCTTGTTGCTGTTTTAGGGTTAGTTGTATTAACTAACTACATTTTTGTAGTATTTGTGGTTTTCAGAGGAGTTCTCCGTCTCACTTCTCATGCCGCCATCTTGAAACCCAGTAGTTCTTTTTTAATGCATATCTGCAATACCCATCCTTGGTTGGTGGGTACTGTGTAAAAACATGATGCTTGGCTATTATTATCTTCATAAACAAATATTAACATAGAAGGAATGATAGTAGCAATTTTGGGTATTTCAGTCATTTTTATTTCATAATTTTTCTTGAAATTTAGAAAGCATAGAGAAAATTGCTGTGGTCTGAATGTTTGTATGTCCCTAAAGTTCATATGTTGAGATCCTGATGCCCAAGGTGGTGGTGTTAGGAAGTGGGGCTCTAGGAAGTGCTTAGGTCATGATGGTGGAGCCTTCATGAATAAGACTCGTGTGTCTAGAAGGAGAGGCATGAGGGACCTCCCTTTTTCCTTCCTCCATGTGAGGACATAGCCAGAAGGTGCTGGCTATGTACCAGGAAGAAGGCCCTCACCAGAAGGTGACCATGCTGGTGCCTTGATTCTGGACTTCCAGCCTCCAGAACTGTGAGAAATAAATTTCTGTTGTCAGTCTGTGGTATTCTGTTATAGCAAATAACAAAATAGGTATTTCATTATAGCAGCCTGAACAGATTAAGAAAAGCACAAAGGAAAATAATAATCACCATATTCCCACCATCCAGAACTAATCACTTTTATCATATTGCAAGTTGTTTTCCCCATTTTAAAAGAAAAATTGGTCTATTCTCAAACTTTTCATAGGAATTCCAATAACAGAGTTATACAAAGATGAAAGTTCAAAAATCAATCCAAATCTACCCCCCAGAAATAACCATTACTAGCTTTTGAATAATATTATATGCATCCTTGTAAGCATATAAACAGTTAGAAGGAATACCTTTATAAATATGGGATCAAAGTATTTATTTTACGCATTTTAAACTTACTTGAATTTTACAAAAAGGGAACTGAAGAGAAACTGAAGGAATTGTTGAACTTCAAATAAATATTTCTCTACCACAAGATATTATTTCCTAAAGGATTCTAAATACTCTAAAATATTAAAGGCTATATATAGTCCTTGTGCTTTTTAAAAATAATATATTTCAATTGTATAGATCATCAATGACTCCCTGCTTTAAAAGATGAGAACTTTAGCATCCACTCACTCCTACTTACCTCTTCATGCTCCCCCGTTCAATATTTGCCTTCTGTTTTATCATCATAATTCTCATAAATTTCAGCAGGCACAGCTAATGTATTGAAAAATCCCATCTATGCTTCTGCCATTCCCAAACACAGAAGCAGCTAGTCCTGAAAACTTTCACCCTACTGTCAACCTCCAATCAAAAACTTCGACCACCACCCTGTCTCAACAGCTCTAGATTTCCTTCTCCTTTCCCCCATGTCTCTAATATGACCCAAGAGAAAGATAAGATAAAAAAAAAAATACCTAGAGAATGAACAGCTCCAGAATTGTTCTTAGCTTGTAGGGAAAGGGAGAGAAGCTGTGAACACTCATGCATTAATAGTTTTGACTCTGACTTTTTATAACACTAGAATTCCCTGGAATGACAGATGTGTACAGTAGAACTCAGATGATACAACTGGCTTCTGTGAACTTAATGAGGAGGTGGGGGCAGGATGCCCAAGAACAAAAGGGTCAAAAGGCAAAGAGTGATAGGAATGGCATTCTGTTTCAGTATTAGAAAGCCTGGCAGAGGGGCTGCACCCCCCAGCTCTGAGAGGTGTAGTCAGTCAGTCTCTACTCATCTCCAGGCTTCCTATTTGTTTAAACAGAAAGCTCAGTATTTAGAGCTAAACATCTGGCCTGACAGCAGGGAACATTCAGTTAATGGTAGTTCAAAGGAATTGCTGTGTTTGCAGCTGTTTCTTCTTGATAAAATAATTGTTGTTTCAAATGGGAAATTATTATGTAGAATCGGAATCAAATGAAAAAGAGTCTTTTCACAGCTTGATTTAGTGGTATATAAATAGGTTTTGGGAAAGGAAGGTATAATATTCAAAAGCAAAATCATTACAGATGGTGGATAAACACTTTCTCAAAGAGCAAAAGAGAACAATGACAGGAAAATGCAGCACATGACTAAAGAGGCATGGGGCACATGTCAAATCAATGACTACATGTATTTTCTAAGTCTATTTCATGGAAAACACATATACTTAAGACATAGTATTTGGTAATCTCCTTTGCGCAGACTGAAAGCTCAGTTGTTACTGGAAGGCACAAGAAAGTTGGTAGAAACAATCATGTGTATCATTTAAAAATATTTCAAAGATCTCTGCCCAGTGTCAACTTTAGTTTTTTGCAATGACAATTAGTTGAAAATAATTAATAAATGGGTGATGCATCTATTTTTTTTGCCTGTATTTGCAAAGAGTAATTGAGAGAGTGCAGATGACTAGGGCTCTAGATGGGAAGGGAGCCTGGGGGACTAAAAAGAACAGTAATGGAGTAACAGAAACAGAGCCTAGGAAAGAGATTTCAGAAGATGCTGCATGTCCTGATTCTCTTCCTGTGATACCTGGCCATGGTAAAGCCCCAAAATGGCTGTATATTAAAAGTCCTTGGGTCCTATGTTAAATAAGAGATTGGATAAATAGGAGATAGCAAGAATTTCAGAATTTGGAGAGCCAAGACATGGAGCTTGGGTGTAGTATAAACTTTCCAGGCACTGATGTGGCCCTACTGACAGGGAGAGCATAATATTCCCTAGTGTTCCTTTATCGGGCCTCACTGGACCCAGAGAATTCCTCACCTTGTGTCTCCACTTGGTTTATCCCAAAGAGGATCAGAAAGAAGTCACCAGGTCTTGCTCACTCAGATGTATCTTTTGTTTATGTTGTTCACATTTCATTTGGACTTTTGATAACATTTATGATAGAACAAATTACAGTCTGTGGATTTCCTTTTTGTCATTATATTCTCAACCTGATCTTCTCAGACTTGGCCTTAAGATACCTAAGACCCCTTTCATATTTTTTTTGACCCCTTTCATATTTTTAGCTTGTCACCAAACAGTGTAGCCTCAAAATACTATGCACATGTTATTTCATTTGTTAATAATCTTTACAAAAATCTGATTGGAGATGGGCAACAAAGAGGGAAGTGCACATACTAAAATACATATATTTACTTTCAGAGTCAATTTTATCACAAAAATATTGCAGTGTAGTTATTCTGTGTATTTATAAAATATCTACACATTTTAACAATTAGATTCTATTTTGATTGGTAGAATATTACAGCTTGTTTGGGCACAATTTTACATGCATCACAACAAATTATATGTATACTATGCTATGCAGATATTTTAATGAGCTAGAACAGAGGTTGGCAAACTATGGCTTGAGGACCAAATTATATACCACACTCATTTATTTTTGTGTTATCTACCTGCCTGAAGATAGTCAAACTGCAAATTTCAAGGACACAGTACCAAAGATTGCTTTCTGCCATCACCTGAAGTTTTGGGAAAGTCCCCAAATCACCCTTGGGTTTGATAATTCACTAGAAGAATTCACAGGACTCACCGAAAGTTATACTTACAATTTTGGCTTTTTAGAGGGAAAAGACACAAATTAAAGTCAGCCACAGGACACGAGCTGAAGGTTTCAAATGCAAAGCTTCTGATGTCCTTTCCTATGGTGTAATGACCCATTAACCTCCCTGCACTGATATCTGACAATATGCCTGGGTTAATACTAACCATGGAAGATACCTGAGTGAGCTTTGGTGTCTAGAGTTTTAGTGGAGTTTCATTCCATAGGCAACACTGATTGATTGATTGATTGCTTCCAGGGTTGAACTCAGTTTCTAGGTCAACTGACACCACGTGACTCTAAGCCTTCATTTTAAATTACATGGTTGGTCTTTCTGGTATGGTAAGCTTGCACCCCAAATAGACAGTTTTATTACTTATGACGTAGATCTCTTTCCAAAAGCATTTTTGTACTTGTTGATCAAAAATAAATTAATTAAAAATTTAAATTATAATTAATGCCAGTATCGATGTTTAGCCCTAAGACATTCATGGGCAAATGATACTGGCAAGAAGAAGAATGATATGCAGAGAGCCTCCTTTCTAGGGTTGGATTTAAATCTTTGAAGGTTGTTTTGTTTTGTACTGAGTAGGGTGATTAAATTTTGAGAAAGAGCCAGTAGTAAGGGGTTATTGTACCATCAATACACTTTTACTGCGGGCCTCTTTTCAGTGAAGTCATTTCCATTCTCCAGTCTTTAACATACTTGTTCCAGACAATGTGAAAGGGGGAAGAAAGATGACTTATAAGCTAGGGCACAGAATTATTTGATCCAAAACAGTGTATTCTAGATCTTTAAAATCAAGTTGTTCATTTCTGAGCCCTGTGAAGATTCTGATTTTTCTACACACATCATTTAAGTAAAAACTAAGCCATATTCTTTCTCCTGAACTTATTTTTAAGTTGTAAAAGTAATGGACAGCCATTAAATAAATGGAGAGTGAAGTAGAAAAGGAAAACAGTCTATTGTATCATCTGTTTTTTTCTGATTTTAGGTTTAAAAAATGAAGTTGTAGCACTGCTCTTTATATCTCTATATCTGCTTCTTCACATTCATTATTATACTTGTTTTTTCTTGTTATTACACATTTACAAAAACATTATTTTAATGGTTATATAATAATTATTGCATGGATTTAGCATTGTCATTTATCCATTTGACTTCAGTTTTCTGTATTTTTCTTAAGTAATGTTTTTGTTTCCTTGATGGGGTAATACACCAATATGTCACTCCAAATCTTTTTTTTTTTTTTTAATTTCTGCAAGCTGGTGAGGTAATCCAGAACCTTTCTTCTAACAGATGTCAGTTGTTTATATAATAAATCTCATGTATTTATATATGAATGAATTTTAAAAATCATGTCAAATAAGTTTTCTTATTTATAATTTCCTTCACCTTGACAAATACTAAGAAATATTTAATACTATGTCTCATTTGTATGTTTAATGGAATCGAATTTCCAGAAACTTTGCACATGAGTAAGGAACAAACATCCATGTTGTTTAGTAAGAGTCAGTGAAAATCATCTCAGTCAGTGTGCTTTGGCCCGAGATGGGCAGTCACAGGGTTAGAGGATTAGAGGATGCACTTTAATGACTCTGCTACACAGAGGGCATGTAGTGTGCTTTTAATCTGAACTACAACTCCTAGCTGGTGGCTTGAATTTCTCTACCCTCTCTGCTTGATGTCACTACTTTTCTCTGTAGGTTCCGTCATTGGCCTTCCTCTTCTGCCCAGTAGTGTGTGACATCACCCCCCTGCTGCTCAGCCCTCTTTCCCAATACTGGGGAAGGTATGGTTCTGAAGTGGGGTATTTTTTTTTCATTTTATATTATTTTATTTTATTTTTTTTCTATCAGGTCCCACCCACCCACCCCATTACAGTCAGTGTCCATCAGCGTAGTGAGATGCTAGAGTCACTACTTGTCTTCTCTGAGTTGTACAGCCCTCCCCGTGCCACCGCTACCTTACGTCTGCTAATCGTAATACCTCTTTTACCCTCTTATCCCTCCCTTCCCACCCATCTTCCCCAGTCCCTTTCCCTTTGGTAACTATTAGTCCGTTCTTGGGTTCTGTGAGTCTGCTGCTGTTTTGTTCCTTCAGTTTTTTTCTTTGTTCTTATACTCCACAAATGAGTGAAATCATTTGATACTTGTCTTTTTCGGCTTGGCTTATTTCACTGAGCATAATACCCTCTAACTCCATCCATGTTGTTGCAAATGGTAGGATTTGTTTTCTTCTTATGGCTGAATAATATTCCATGGTGTATATGTACCACATCTTCTTAATCCATTCATCTACTGATGGACACTTAGGCTGTTTCCATTTCTTGGCTATTGTAAATAGTGCTGCAATAAACATAGGGGTGCATCAGTCTTTTTGAAACTGGGCTGCTGCATTTTTAGGGTAAATTCCTAGGAGTGGGATTGCTGAGTCGAATGGTATTTCTATTTTGAGTTTTTTGAGGAACCTCCATACTGCTTTCCACAATGGTTGAACTAATTTGCATTCCCACCAGCAGTGTAGGAGGGTTCCCTTTTCTCCACATCCTTGCCAACATTTGTCGTTGTTTGTGTTTTGGATGTTGGCCATCTTCACTGATGTGAGGTGATATCTCATTGTGGTTTTAATATGCATTTCTCTGATGACCAGCGATGTGGAGCATCTTTTCATGTGCCTGTTGGCCATCTGAATTTCTTCTTTAGAGAAGTGTCTATTCATGTCCTCTGCCCGTTTCTTAATTGGATTATTTGCTTTTTGTTTGTTAAGGTGCGTGAGTTCTTTATATATTTTGGATGTCAACCCCTTCTCAGATGCATCACTTATGAATATATTTTCCCATACTGTAGGATGTCTTTTTGTTCTGCTGATGGTGTCCTTTGCTGTACAGAAGCTTTTCAGGTTGATATAGTCCCACTTGTTCATTATTGCTTTTGTTTCCTTTGCCCGGGGAGATATGTTCATGAGGAAGTCACTCATGTTTATGTCCAAGAGATTTTTTGCCTATGTTTTTTTCTAAGAGTTTTATGGTTTCATGACTTACATTCAGGTCTTTGATCCACCTTGAGTTTACCTTTGTGTATGGGGTTAGACAATAGTCCAGTTTCATTCTCTTACATGTAGCTGTCCAGTTTTTCCAACACCAGCTGCTGAAGAGGCTGTCATCTCCCCATTGTATATCCAAGGCTCCTTTATCAAATATTAATTGGCTGTAAATGTTTAGGTTAATGTTTGGATTTTCTATTCTGTTCCACTGGTCTGTGTGTCTGTTTTTGTGCCAGTACCAAATTGTCTTGATTACTGTGGCTTTGTAGTAGAGTTTGAAGTCAGGGAGCGTAATTACCTGTTTGATTCCTCCTTCTCAGAATTGCTTTGGCTCTTCGGGGTCTTCTGTGGTTCCATATGAAGTTTTGAGTTATGTGTTCCAGTTCATTGAAGAAAGCTGTTGGTAGTTTGATAGGGATTGCATTGAATCTGTAGATTGCTTTAGGTAGTATAGCCATTTTGACAATATTTATTCTTCCTAGCCAAGAGCATGGGACGCATTTCCATTTGTTAGTGTCCTCTTTAATTTCTCCTAGGAGTGTCTTGTAGTTTTCAGAGTACAGGTCTTTCACTTCCTTTGTAAGGTTTATTCCTAGGTATTTTATTCTTTTTGATGCAATTGTGAATGGAATTGTTTTTCTGATTTCTCTTTCTGTTAGTTCATCACTAGTGTATAGGAAAACAACAGATTTCTGTGTGTTAATTTTGTATCCTGCAACTTTGCTGAATTCAGATATTAGTTCTAGTAGTTTTGGAGTGGAGTCTCTAGGGTTTTTTATGTACAGTTATCATGTCATCTGCAAATAGTGACAATTTGACTTCTTCTTTACCAATCTGGATGCCTTGTATGTCTTTGTTTTGTCTGATTGCCGTGGCTAGGACCTCCAGTACTATGTTGAATAACAGTGGAGAGAGTGGGCACCCCTGTCTTGTTCCC
>JAQQAC010009165.1:31206735-31240830 GCA_029783875.1 Phataginus tricuspis | reverse complement strand
GTGTTGTCTTCCTTGGGTCCCTTGTGTTGGGAGTTCTGTGGGCTTCCGTGGACTGCGAGACTATTTCCTTCCCCAGTGTGGGAAAGTTTTCAGCCATTATTTCTTCAAAGACACTTTCTATCCCCTTTTCTCTTTCTTCTTCCTCTGGTACTCCTATAGTGCGAATATTGTTCCGTTTGGATTGGTCACACAGTTCTCTCAATATTCTTTCATTCCTAGAGATCCTTTTTTCTCTCAGTACCTCAGCTTCTTTGTATTCCTCTTCTCTAGTTTTTATTTCATTTGTTGTCTCCTCCACTGTATCCAATCTGCTTTTAACACTGTCCATTGTGTTCCTCAAGGATTGGATCTCTGACCGGAATTCATTCCTGAGTTCTTGAATATCTTTCCATACCTCCATGAGCATGTGAATGATTTTTATTTTGAACTCCCTTTCAGGGAGAGTCATAAGGTCCATATCATTAAAATCTTTCTCAGGAGTTGTGTTCATAATTTTTCTCTGGACCAGGTTCCTTTGGCGCTTCATATTTGTGTATGGAGCCCTCTAGTGCCCAGAAGCTCTACTCTCTGGAGCTGCTCAGCCCCTGAAGCAATGTCAGGGACTGTAGGAGAGTGGTATTGGTGCCTCGGGGGAGGAGAGGGCTGTTTCCTGGTTCCTGGCTGCTATGCCTGTCTCCACTGTCTGAACCAGTGGGCTGAGCACACAGGTATAAGCCTCTGTGCTTTGCCTTTTAAGTTGCTGTAGACAGATCCTCCCTCTGTTTGGCCCAACACCAGGGAAGGGCTTCCAGGTTTTCAAGCCCGGTGGGGCTGGCCAGGCAAAAGGTGCACTAGTCTGCCTGTCACAGAAGGGGTTCCTGGAGCCGTGCAGGCAGCCAGGGAGCTGTCACACCTGAAGATCAGAAAACCCCCAATCTTCTGGGCAGAGTACACCCGGACAATCCTGTCCACCTGTCCTTTCTCCCGAGCAGCAAGCTTCGTGCAGTCCTTGCCCCTCAGCAAGCCTCCTGCCAAGGTCCTCCCTGCCAGGAAGTCTCTCAGACTGCCCGCCCCTCCCCCTTCCTGGAGAAGCTGGGTATGGATCCCTGATCTCACAGGCAGCCGGAATCTTAGTCTCTCCAGGAACTCCGCCTGTCTTAGCTTTCCAAGCTCCTAATTACAAGAGCATCATGCAAGCACCATGAAATGTAGGTTTGTGCTCCCAGAGTAGATCTCCAGAGGTAGGTATTCAGCAGTCCCAGTTCTCCACTCCCTCTCTGCTCTGTTCCTGTTCCTCCTGCGGTGAGCTGGGGTGGGGGAAGGGCTTGGATCCTGCAGGACCACAGCTTTAGTACATTACCATTTTCTGTGAGGGCTGCTCTTGTCTCCAGGTGTATGCAGTTTATTGTAGTTCTCTTTCCCGTTGCTCTTTCAAGAGTAGTTGTAGTAGCTTTATTTTCATATTATATGCGGTTTTAGGAGGAAGCCTCTGTCTCACCTCTCACACCGCCATCTTTAATCTCCTGAAGTGGGGTATTTATTTCCTCACATGAGACAGAGCTATCTGTTCTCAGTTCTTCACTATGCTTCCAGTGATAATAGCTCTTTATTTAGTTTCCTCTCTATTACAGCTTTTCTCTCCCTAGGAATTTGGCTTGAGTTTCTAAGGGCTGGACCAGAAGGCAGTTGAGTGATGCATTGCATCCAGAATTATCCTCCCTCTCAGACCTCAGCCCCTGTCCACACAGCAAGCCTGGGCCCTCCATTCCCTCCTCTGGGGCTGAACTCTCTCCCCACCAAGCACATTGTCTGGAAGAGGATAAAGGAGGAGCTTCTGTTTCCCACTGGCCTCAGGGCCTAGAGGCTGGCTGTCAGCATCTCCAACTGTCCCTTGCATGATGCTTCTCAGTCCTCTTATAGATGTGCCTGTCTACAGGCTACTCTGACATGTTTAGACCTGGGTTCCCAACTTCTCAACGTGAGCTAATGCTCTGGGACCCTCACTCCATTGATTTAAAAATTATTGGACTTGATTATTTCTGTGTTCATATTTTTAAAATCTCATATCACTAAATCTCCACTGAGTTTATTTTTCAAATTCATTTGTGTACCAAACTACAATTTAATCAGGAAACTGGTCTAATGCTCTTGTGGAAATATGACTAATTTCTTCAGAACCTTGCCTGACAAAGCACATGTTTTCTGTTCTTATTTTATGAACACTAATCTTCTTGGGCTTTTTATGGTGAAAAGTGGGTGACAAAACAGACAAAGAAGGCAAATGATTTTTTAATTTTTTTTGTACAGAAATTTCATTGTTCTTTAAAATCTTTTAGAAACCTTTACTACAGCTTTTATGTACTATGATAAAATGTAGCATATGGCAAAAATTCAAATGTATGGCAAAAACTACTATTGACAAACAAATAATAAAAAGAGGCTAGAAAACTGGTGAGTGAAAATCTGATGTGAAAGAAATTTCTTTGGCTTGAAATCCATCTGTCCATCCTTCCATCCATCCATTCATCCGTGCAATCATTCAGCTTAGACCTTAAGCCGGATGCTGTGCTGGGTATCAAGGATGTGAAAATGATCAAGGTTTGGTATGTGGAGAACTTTGAAAGTGCTGGTTGAAAGATAAAGCTCTCCGATTTCTTTAACTATAGCTCAGTACATGATATATAGTCCCGGGATGATATAATGGAGGCCTCTTTACATATATCCTATTTTTGAATGAGTTATATTTGCCTGAGGCGAATGTCCAGCTCTCAGACTAAGGTTTTTAGAACAAAGAATAGGAACTGGTTTGTGCTTTGACCTTTGAAACCATCTCTTGACCAGGGAGGATGCTTCAAGGTAGGAGAATGTCAAAATACCCATGTTTGGTCCAGGGATAATGGTTATGGTTAGTGATGAAAGGACAGTTTGCCTGCAACACTGTTTGGTGGCTTTCTACTGTTTTCCCACCAAGATCCCAGGGGAACGTGCCAGATTCCATGAGAGAGGAGCTGCGAAAATTTAAAGAGAGGGTCACAAAGGAAAAGTTGTGATTCATCAAAGCCTTGTAAAAAAAAAAAAGTCATGAGAACCTCCCTGTGGAAGACTTCATCCCCAGCAAAACCTTAAGCCTTAGTTAATACCTCTGGAGAGTATGAGGTTTGAGCGGGTCCATACTAGTGTTAATGGGAGAACAATGTCCTTCCTCTCCTCCCAAGCCTAAAACTATGCCAAGAGGCAGGTAGAACCATCACAGTCCTTGAGGCTAGAAATGGAGGGAAACCGACTCTGTCAGCTGCTACATGTACTGGTCAGATGGAGGGAAATGATGTGGTAGTGACGGGTGAGAGCTCTCGTTCTCAGACCCAGAGACAATGGATATAGTCTTCCATATCCCGGTCGCTGTTCTTCCCCACTTATCTGCTAGTTGGACATTGGTTGTAATGGCACATGTAACAAACCAACAAGATTATGCCACTTCTCTAAAAAAAAAAAAAACCCAACATGGAATTCTCTCCTTGGGCAATATAATAAAGATAATATAATAGAATGCAAAGTCAAACAATACAAAACCCCAGATATGAGGCCTCTAATCCACATAATAATTCTTAAAATAACTTTCAGGCTCACCTCATGTCCCTGAGTTCCCATTTTCTTATTTATAAAGTGGAGATAATATTTACCCCCCAAAGTTATGGTGTATATGAAAAAGTGTGTCACCAGCACAGTCCCTGATGTATGCCAGACATTCAAGAAATTTTAGCCATCTCTACTCTCTCCTCCCACAAGGTAAGGAAGAGAATAGCCATTCTCAATAAAACTGATTTCTCTTTTAAAATTCTGAAAGTAAACTTTCTTTCCTTAAAGGCCTAGTAACCAGACTTTGGGTATTTCTTTGGGGAGATCAGAAAGTGGGTTAGATTGCTGTGATTACTGCCTCTCTTAGAAGAGTCCCCTGAAGGTTTATGCCTAATTTGCAATTTAAGGATTGTAAACTGTTCTTACTTTGAAGACTTTTATGAAATTGCATAGACATAAGGTAATATCAAGTATGATTATGTAATTTATGGTTCCTGAAAAACACAAAATCAGTTTTCTGAACATGTACCTACATAAAAATAACAATAGTCCTCTTTCTGTCTCTCTACATATAGTATCCAAAGTAGTCGCAGTACTGTAACACTTATTTTGCTATTTTATGATACTTATATATTACTATATATACTTACTACATACTACTATGTACATCTATATTTCTATATTTTACAATTACTATATCCTTTACATACTATAGTATATATGTGATGTAATATATACATAATATAGCATATATTATATACTATATAATTTGTATATTTTACTGTAATACTACTTTACTTTTTAATAGTACTTTAAATATGATCACTGGTAAATGCCTCAATATGTACGTACACTTGTGTGTATGTACATCATGTACATGTATGTGCAATAATGTCTTTCTGTCTTGCAAAATGAGAATGATTTCACCATAATCTTATGCAGACTATTCTAGTCAATAAAATGAGCTCCACAATTAGTGCTTGCCTCTCATTGGCCCATACTTGAAATGCTTCCATGGTCTTTCTGTGAAGTCATTATCTAGAATTCAGAATTTCAGTTCAGAAGATTTTTTTACAGTAGTAGCACAATTCTGTTTGTATTGATTACTAACATGGTTGTTCTTAACCTTATATTTGGACTTACTCTGACCAAATATTAATAGCCAGTAAGGATTTATTCAGGACATGTACTTGAAATTAGAAATCTTAACAGTAAACAATTTTTTTCTTGAGAATCTTCCTTAAGCAGAATGCTGTGCTAGGCTCTGTGAATAATATAAAGGTGGAATTTCTCCCTGACGTCAGAACTCACATTATAGCAAGAGAGACAAATACATTCACTCACTCCAAATAGTGAGAGGTACTACTATGTATGTTGGGCATGTACTAATAACTTTATGCCTATATGAGATAGTGTATTATGAGTTCTATAACAAAGATACAAATTATTTTAGATATTATGGGAAAGGAGAGACAAATCTGGATTAGAGATAGCCTATAAGGATTTATTCAGGACATACATTTGAAATTAGCCTTCATGAAAGAGTGATTGGACTTCTACAAGTGAAAACTGAGTGGGAGGACATTCTTAGTATCAAGGACCATATGTACATATATTACATATATAGTCATTGGGAAACTGAGACTCAAAATATATTTATTTTTGTTATGTTTTATGTTCCTGTACTACAGAATGCTTTTATCCAATGAATCATAAAAGAATGCCACTATGAGGTAATTATCTGAAAGATACTCAGACCATTCAGCCTCTCGAATAGCATATAATCATGTGGGAAGAGGTGACGATGAGAGAGACAGCTGATTGGGGTGGGGTTACCTTAGTTGCCAAGCTTGGGAGGCAGTGAGCTGGATAATGGGGGATGGTGTGAATCTATGGGTCCCATTAGGTTATCATCAAGGGGTTGGCAGGGCTAGGTTCCTTTTTGGAGACCCCAGGGGAGAATTGTTTCTGTTCATTTTGGTTGTTTGAAGAATCAGTTCCTCATGGTTGTAGCACTGATGTCTCCATTTTCTTGCAGGCATCAGCTGAGGGCTGTTCCCAGGTTTCAGAGGCCATTCGCATGCCTTGGCTCATAAACCCTTTGCTCCATCTTCAAAACCAGCAACTCTTCTGCCTTCCCCTTCCACTTTCAAGGACTCATGTGATTCCACTGGGCCCATCTGGATAATCAATGATAATCTCTACATCTCTAGGCCCTTAACCTTAATTAGATCTGCAAAGTTCCTTCTGCTATGTAAGATAACATATTCATAGGCTCCAGGGATTAGAGTGTGGACATCATTGGGGGACCATTATTTGGCCTACTGCACAGTGACTTCATCTCTGATACCTCCTGTAAGTACAGCCAGTGGCAGAATACAGGACCACATATGCTCCCGTTGGGATGTCGTGGGTATCAGTAGCAGCAGTCACAGCAGCAAATCTGGAGACTGGGTCCACCGTGAGAGGCGATGAATTTAAGTTCTAAACCATCAGAAAACCCAGAGTCCAATGAACATTTTGAAGTAAGCAATGTAACTTGACATTTTTTCAACATTTACCAGGTATATGCTAGCCAGTATAGAAAACACGTAATTCAGACTACAGCCCCTGCCCAGTGGATTCACAAATTAAATGTAGGACTGAGGGAGAAGCAGCATAATAATGATGTGAGGTATATTCCAAGGAAAAAAGAAACAGAGGTAGAAAGGGGTGGGACACTGCTACAGATTAATAGAATGTTAGAGCTGTTGCAAGGACCCAAGATATCGTTTAGCCATGTCCTAGGTCTTTCAGGAAGTTTCTTGGGATCAGAGCCTACCCTTATTGTGCACTGCTTATCCCCAACATCTAAAACATTGTTTACCATTTAGTAGGTACTCCACAAATTCCTGTTGACTGCCTAGTGTGGAAACTCAGGTCAGAAAGGTGAACTGATATGATCAAGGTCACATAGCTGGTTTACAGCAGAGCTGGATTTAGAAACTAGTTGTGATTCTTCATTCTCTGTTCTATCATTTAGGAGGCAGCTCCTGGAAAATGAACTGCTCATAAATGAAGCCTCCTGGGGGTTGACTTTCTCTCCACCTTGCACATCGCGTTTCTTCTGCCTTAGTAATGAAATATTAGTAACTAACTCTATCAACTTAATGTTTGAAACCTATGTGAATGGAGTTTTGGTCCTAGTTCCTCTATTAACTTCCTTTGTGACTAACTAAGGCAAATTACTTAAGCTGTGCAAACTCGGTTTCTTCTTGTCAAGAGAGAACTAACGTTCCTTTTACTTCTCATGTCTTGTGATTCTAAATTTCATGGAAGCTAATTAGTAAACTCACCTATGGACCATAAGTCTGACTATCTTTATATCAGTGTTATTGAAGTGTGGTTAGTGTATCACCTCTATCAGAATTGCCTGGGGTCTTTTAAATATGGTGATTTTGCAATTGTTAAAAAGAATGAATTATATGCAAGGTTGTTGAATTGGAAGGATTTTCACCAGGCCATGCTTCCTAGCTGTTTCCACCTCTACAGTCATGGCACACATAAAAAGTGATAATATGTCTGTGGTATACTGTAGTAAGAACCTTAGGCTGTCTTTCAGCCAGTTTGTATCTCATAGAGAAATTCTGCCATATCACTGAGTGAGCAAAAGAAGTGGCAGAAAAAGATGTATTATCCATGATCCCATTTTTTTCAAGACAATGTCAAAACACTTTATGAATGAATGTAAATGTCTGCCTGAATATATGTTGTAAATGATTATGTGTTATATTATGTGCATAGATACACAATGTTATAAGAATATTGAAAGTATCTTACTAGGTTATTAACATAGGGAAAAGAGTAGGGAAGACAAGGAATAAAGAAAAAAAATGGTTACCACCAGTATGTGTGTCATGAATCCATTTATGCCTTTAGGCAAAAGAAGGTAGTTTGTATATAAAGACATCAAAAAATAAAATAAAAAATGGAGATCCATGGTCCCTACCTCAAAGCTCTTAAAGCAGAATCTAAGGGATAGAAGTGGAGCAGTGGTGTCTGTGTGGGGAAGTTGGGGTTCCTATGGCCAGGATCCTCACTGAACTTAAACCACCTGATGATGTAACTGGCCTGTTGCTAGGCTACCACTTCCACACCTTTAGGCAATAAGCTATTATTGCACTATATAGAGAGCTCGGCCCTGTGCTCTGGGCGGAGGTAGAGATGCTAGCGCTCCATCTACCGCCTGGACAACAAGCCGGGTAATAAACCCTTTCACCCTAAAGAACGTTTTGCTGTCAATTTCTTTTGTCACATTGAATCCATAGCGAACTTGCCCTGGGATGAAACCCATTCGCAAGACAGTCTGCAGTATTAACAAGTATTCCAAGTGGTTCTGTAACAATGAAGTCTGCATTAGGTGCTAATGTCATTAGCTGAACACACACAGAACATTTGGGAATTTCCCTCCTGCAATGCAGGCTCAGCTGATTCTGTCTCGGAACATAGTAGATGCATAATAAATAGCTGCTGATTAGTTGAGTCATTTGGAAGCCAGGTGGAAGGAGTGAGGCCAAAGTGGGGAGAGATGTAGGTCAGCTGGGCTTGGATCACACTCCCAAGAGATGAAGAAAACCACGTAAGAACAATGGGCTGGGCCTCCTTGCCATTTTCAGACACATCCATTATTTATTAAGCACTAAATAGAGGCAGGGCAATTTTTTATGTCTTATTTAATTCCTAAATAACCCTTAACAGACTCAGAAAGATAAACTGAGTAGCACAGGTAATAATATCCGAATTGGGATTTGAACCCAACGTTTTGAGCGCTAAGCAGACACCAGGCAGCTGCTCAAGATAGGATGGTGAGCGTATCAGATAGCTTTTTCATATCTAGATCTTCAGCTCTGCCATGATCGTGCCTGTTGTCACTCAGTTGACAATCCTAGGTGGCTGTTAGGAGCAGCTTCTTTGTATATCTCAACCTGGATTCTTCCAAAGAGAGATTACAGCAAATGTATTTTTTGTGCATTATCTCTAGCTAGTGTTTTCACAGTGGGGAGAACATACCATTCTCCAGTTGACTTTGCATAGCACAAGTCCCCCAGAGGCCTAGAAGACTAATTCTAGTTTCTTCCAAATCTTAGGCACCTACAAAGTGAAAATAATTCTGGCTCTTTGTAGCGTCAAATGCGAAGTGCTTTTCTGTTAGAGATGCCATTTTATCAAGTTCAGGGGTGGGACAGCGAATAGTACGAAAAATTCCTTACACGTAGCCTTTTTTGGTTATCTCTTTCCTAGTTTTGGGAGGGAATAGGTAAAAATCAGACGTGTGTATTTTGCGTCCATATGCCTCACAGTAAACAAAAAAGGCATCTTTTCGTCATCCACTAAAATTAGAGAGCCAGGATCTCTGGACTTGTAAAACCCTCCCTTCTCCCCCTATCATTTCCGGTAAGTAGTCGCTTTGCAGGTTCCGGGGAATGGGAGCAGCGACTGGACTCAGTAGGGAATCTTATCTTTCCCAACCTCCCCCCCGCGGTGGAGCCAGTCCAGATCTGTATAGCCAAGACTCCGGGATTTGCAGTAACCTAGAGTCGGCGGGGCCGGGAGACGGGAGGCTCGGGTTCCCAGGTGGGGTCAGGGCGTCTGAACAGATTTTAGTGCGAGGGCAGGGCCCTGCGGAAACAGTATCTTTGGCGACTGGTAAGGAATTCCCCAGTTCCCCGCACCTCTCCAGCCCCGGGCCGGCAGCGTGGTGAAACAGGCCAACCTCCCCAGGTGTGCAGCCGGCGTTCCAGGCTACCTCCCCAACCTGGGGAAGCGGGGGTCAGTGTGTGTCTTTCTAGGCCACAAAGTACCACCTTTTCCCCAGGCACGTTCAGTCACAGGGTTCCGACTTCGATTCGTTGACACTACAATCAGGTCCAGATAGACGCGTTCCTGGTCAAGATGTGGAATCTCGGTCGGGCCCACAAAGCGTAGGACGGGTCACAGGCGCTCTCCGCTGCCGGCTCCCTCCGCCCCGAGTCTCTACTGGGTTGTAGCCAAAGCTCGGAACGCTGGATCCAGGCCCGGAGGAGCGGGACGGCGAACAGGAGCGGCGCCGCCAGCCGGGAGCCCGTGGCACCGGGCATGCTCATTGGCGCGGCCGGCTGGGTGGCCGCGAGAGCTGCACCCGGATCTGCTCGGCGGCGGCGACGTGAGCGCGCAGGGGGGCGGCGGCCTCGCCTCTCTCTCTCTCTGCGCCTGGGTCGGGTGGGTGACGCCAAGCGCGAGAGAGATGTCGGATTTCGACAGTAACCCGTTTGCGGACCCGGATCTCAACAACCCCTTCAAGGTGAGCGACGTCCCCAGCATCTCCCGCCGCCGCGACGCGTCGTTGTTGGTGAAAAAGATAAGTTCCTTCGCTCCCCCTGCGCCCGCCCCTTGGCTTCCCTCCGCCGCCCAACACGGGATCGGGGCCGCCGCGCCCCGTCTGGGGGTCGCACCCCGGCCCCGGCGACACTGGCTTGGGGGTCGGAGTGGAACCTCTTCCTCTCCGCGGCCGGCCGCCCCCTCCCCTCGTCCCTGACTGGTGGTGGTGGGGTCATGCCCTCGCCCGGAGTGGGCCCGCCTCTAGGGAGCCGGGAGAGCGAGAGCCCAGGACTGGTGGAGTTGTCACCTGCCAGGCGAGTGGCTGGCGGGGCCCGGGCGGGGGCTGGGAGGTGGCGGGGCGGGGGGCTCGTCCTCGGGTGGTGTTGTCATGGGGACCCGCTGCGGCGGCGAAGAGCTGCGTGGGGTGATGGCAGAGGTGTGGAGGAGAGGTGAGGGCACTGAGTACGCTGTAAAAAAAAAATGTTTTTATTTTTTAAACTTGTATTGCGCCCATTATACCACCAGCGGCGCTGCCATCCCTCCGCTCTCCCCTTTAGGCTGAGGTTGAGGGTACTGAGGTCAAAGCAGAAGTTAAAAATAAATAGACACACCTGGAAAACAATAGTGCACGTGGACGACCATCTTCCTATCTAACCGCTCTTAGTAAGGTGAACGACAGGATATTTTCCAAGCTCCTAATGCGTCACAGATTCTGAGGGCTGTATGAGGATACCACTTCCTACTGGGCTTCTTTCCTTGTTGGAGTCGACCTTATCAACCCCAGCTTCAGTAGGGCTTGGCACGGAAATGGGCAAAGGAAGGAGCTTGAGCTGTTTATTATGTGGTCTTAAATTAATGCAATGGCTGAAGAAGCACCTCTTTAAAAATATTCCAGGTTATTAATGAGCGCAGCAGCTTACACGTGTAATTTGTTTCCAACTGTTCAAGTTAGTTATTTCCTAATTTCCCCTCGATATATGCTATGGTAACTATAATTTGTAGTCACACAAAATGGAACAGTAACTGTAATTTATGGTCACACAATTGTCACTGCTGGCTTTTTGAATTTACATCTTTTTACTCCTGGTTGTCTCTCTTACAGGAAACCTGAAAAAGGAAAAATATCAGTTCTGATTATTAGCTTGATAATTTCATGGAGGATTATCTTAGCTGAATGATCCTGGTTATTGTTGACAACTTGACTTGCTCTGTAGAAATGTATAACAGACTCAGTCACTATTCCTTTGCCTCTAATGTCACTTAAGAAAATTTGATTCATCTGGCCTGGAACTTTCATCTTTTTACAGATGATATGGTTGCACTTGGAGAATTTTTTAGTATTCCATCATTCCACATTGCAGAAAATAAGATTATTCTTAAATCATATTCTAAAGTGACATTTCATAACTTGCCAAATTAATGTTATTTTAAAAATATTTTGAAGGTATCACATTAAGAATCTGTTAGCTTTCCCTAATTCAGATAGTTTACTGATGCTGATTATTCAGCAGCTGACAATTTGTCTGTTTTCTATCGGGGCATTTCCAGTTCATGGCTCATTTTATATAGCGGATTCTCTTGTTAAGGCAAAGACATCGTCTTCCTTAGCACAGACTGTTCTTTTGTGACATCTAGTATTGCCATGACACTTTCTTCTTCTGCAGTACATTAGATCTCTGTAGTAATTCTAAACCCAAAAGTAGTTTTAAATACTTATTGTGGCATAAAATTATAAACATTTTTTGTTCTTTATAAGTGGAAGCACTCGAGGGACAATGATTATTTAAGCTCATGAAATGCTTCAAGGGATGGATACGTTAGGCCTAAAGAAGACTTGGTTGCACACATGTTCCTGTTTATGGTCTTTCCCTGTTTTTGGTGACTGTCACAGCACTGGGTACCTGACTCTTTGTGTCTAGCTTCCCTTCCTCTTCTCAAAGTAAAACTACATTTATAGCATATTTTTAAATTCTTTCCTGCCACCTATGTAACTGTGATTTTTGAAATAACATTTCTGGTCCTCTCTACTTAAATACAGAAAGTTTCTAGATCCATCTTTTTGTTATCTTGTGGTCATCTTTCTTTTAAAATCTGTTCATTTTTTCAATATTTGAAATCTTTCGCTATTCAAAAATAAAGTTTATGTTTCAAAATACGATGTTTCATGTTTGGCAACCATCCCACTTTCTTCTTGATTAAAAACTATTTAATTTTCACTGCCTTTTCAGTACTTACTCATGTTTTTCCTTCACTTTCATATTAGGAACACTTCTACCAGCATCTTCTTTTGAGTTATGTCGTAAAAGTAATTTTTTGAGGATAATGTTAGATAATGTAACTTCAATGGTTTACTTGATTTTATTAGCTGTTGTATATTATTTGCTGGATTCAGTTCATTTTTTGAGTCTCTTTCTAGTGGTTGTGATAGGCTCACTAAAGGAGTTTTTGGAATTTCAATAGTTTTCATTGTGCATCAAGGAACTTGGAATAACTGGAATGTGTAGTAATTTGAAATAAAACAGATTGTTATATAGATGTTTCTAGAATTCACTCTTGAGTTGTTAAAATGTGTTTTTAAAGCTAGAGAGGAAAAGTATTTTCCCACATAGTCAACATGTATTTTTTGAATGCTTGCTGTATGTCCCTTGATCTATTCACTCATTTATTCATTCATTTATTCAACAGATATTGAAGAAATTATCTTTATCCTTAAGGATAGTCAAACATGTAGCCAGACATGCTTGGAAAGTGAAATAAAAGACAAGTTCAATAACTAGCAGAGATCAGTAGTAAAGGCTTCAGTAAGTCAGTGTAAGAGAGTGTAAGTGCCAGAATGAGTGAAGTTTGTTCAAAGGAAGGAAAAATTAATAAGTGGTAAGAAAATCATCATGTCTTCTAATATGCTTTGGCATATTCATATAATTAGATTTAAATTACATTTTGGAAATAATAATGTAATTTTTAAAATAGAACCAACATTTCAAAGCTTGGAAAGGAAAATCTTAAAATGTATTTAGTCAGATCTCATTCTATGGATGAGAAAAAGCCTAGAGATATGATATTTCACATTTGGGAACCATCCTCATTTCTTCTTGATTAAAAACTTTGATTTTTGTTGCTAACAGGCTTACATCCAGGTTAGGTAGTGCAGAAGTGGCCTTAGAATTTAGATCTCCTGATTCCTAGTTCATTGCTGATGGCACTCTGTGCTCCTTGGTTACATTTCTGACAAAAAAATTCTTGTTTAGTGTTTGGATTTGAACTTGAGGCTCTCATGGAGAGACAGTAGAGGGTAGTGTTTAAATGTTTTGGCTCAAGAATTTAAAGGAAACCCTCAAAACACTACATTTGATCCTGGCTTCGTTACTAACCAACTGTGATCTTGGAAAGTTAGCATCTCTACACCTCAGTTTACTCTTCTTAAAATATGATAATAGTATCCTCTTCATAGGATTGCTAATAGGAGTAGCTGAACATTAAGCATGTAATAAGTGTTCAATACATGGTAGCTTTAATTAGATAATAGTAACTAGTATTTGTAGTAATTCAAGAAATTGGATTTAATTATAGTTAATATATTATTAGCTTATTAAGTTGGTATATATGGTTCATGTTCCTTTTGAATCATCAAGAGTGCTAGTAATAGCTGTTTAGCAGGTCTTTTTTTTGACAATGCATACTGAATGAATCTATTTTTAGGTTACAAGTTTCTCGCTTCATGGTAACATAATTTTTTTTAAATTAAAGTATCATTAATATACAATCTTATGGTGGCTTTACATAAACAACACTGGTTTCAACATTCACCCATATTATCAGGTCCTTTCCTCCTCTTTTGTGGTCACTGTCTATCAGCGTAGTAAGATGCTTTGAATTTGTAGAGTTATTACTTGTCTTCTCCATGCTGTACTGCTTTCTCTGTGACCTGCCTATATTGTGATTGCTAATTATGGTGTCCCTTAATTCCCTTTTCTCTCCCCACCTAACTTCCCCAACCCCTCCCCTTCGATAACTACTGGTCCCTTCTCGGTGTCTCTAAATCTGCTATTTTGTTCCTTCAGTTTTGCTTTGTTGTTATACTCCACAAATGAGTGAAGTCATTTGGTATTTGTCTTTCACCCTCTGGCTTTTTGACTGAGCATAATACCCTCTAGCTCCATCCATGTTGCTGCAAATGGTAGGATTTGTTTTCTTCTTATGGCTGAATAATATTCCATAGTGTGTATGTACCACATCTTCTTTATCCATTCATCTATTGATGGACACTTAGGTTGCTTCCATGTCTTGGCTATTGTAAATAGTGCAGCAGTAAACATAGGGTTGCATATGTCTTTTTGAATTAGGGATCTTGTTTTCTTTGGGTAAATTCCTAAGAGTGGAATTACTAGGTCAAATGGTATTTCCATTTTTAGTTATTTGAGGAACCTCCATATTGCTTTCCATAATGGTTGAACCAATTTACATTCCCACCAACAGTGTAGGAAGGTTCCTCTTTCTCTTTCTCCACATCCTCGCTAGCATTTGTTGTTTCTTGTCTTGGATAGTGGCCATCCTAACTGGTGTGAGATGATATCTCATTGTGGTCTTAATTTGCATTTCCCTGATGATTAGCAATGTGGAGCATCTTTTCATGTGCCCGTTGGCCATCTGAATTTCTTCTTTGGAGAAGTATCTATTCAGATCCTCTGCCCATTTTTTAATTGGGTTATTTGTCTTTTGGATGTTGAAGCATGTGAGTTCTTTATATAGTTTGAATGTTAACCCCTTATTGGATAAATTGTTTATGAATATATTCTCCCATACTGTAGGGTGCCATTTTGTTCTGCTGATGGTGTCCTTTGTTGTACAGAAGCTTTTTAGTTTGATGTAGTTGCACTTGTTCATTTTTGCCTTGCCCTAGGAGATACATTCAGGAAAAAGCTGCTTATGTTTATAGTTAAAAGATTTTTGCCTATGTTTTCTTCTAAGAGTTTTATGTTTTCATGACTTACATTCAGGTTTTAATCCATTTCAAATTTACTTTTGTGTATGGAGTTAGACAATAATCCAGTTTGATTCTCTTGAATGTAGTTGTCCAGTTTTCCAAGCACCAGTTGTTGAAGAGGCTGTCTTTTCCCCATTGTATATTCATGACTTCTTTATCATATATTAATTGACTGTATATATGTGGGTTTATATCTGGGCTTTCTATTCTTTCCATTGATCTATGGCTCTGTTCTTGTGCCAGTACCAAATTGTTTTGATTACTGTGGCTTTGTAGTAGAGCTTGAAGTTAAAGAGCGTAATCCCCCCAGCTTTGCTTTGAATATGTAGATTGCTTTAGGCAGGAAGGCCATTTTGATGATATTAATTCTTCCTTTCCATGTACATGGGACAGATTTCTATTTATTGGTGTCTTTAATTTCTCCCATGAGTGTCTTATAGTTTTCAGAGTATAGGTCTTTCACCTCACTGGTTAGGTTTATTCCTAGGTATTTAATCTTTTTGATGCCATTGTAAATGGAGTTGTTTTTCTGGTTTCTTGTTCTGCTAATTCACTGTTAGTATATAGGAATGCAACAGATATCTCTGTATTTTGTATCCTGCAACTTTGCTGAATTCAGTTGTTTGGCAGGTCTTAGTTGAGGAATCAAAGCCAAAACCAATGTGATTTGTCCTAGGTGCACCCTACTAGATTAGACCCAGGTTGTCTGAAGTTTAGTTCTTTGTCACTACACATGCTTCCTCCCAAATAGAAGAACTGCATTAAAATTGAGTGCAGTGTCCATTTTGTTTTGGCCTCAAAAGTCAATTCTATTTAAATAATCCCTTAAATATGGCCTACAATTCAGCATTTTTATGTTTTCTTTTAAGGTACAAAAGTATTGGTGGTATCCTAAAAATTTAAAGTTGAAAACTAAAAACCTTGTCATTAAAAGGTGACCCATAATTCAAGGATGTTATCCATTTGTTTTCTTTCACAATAAGTTGATGTCAGTCCTCCCTTATCCATTTAAAACTTAAGACTAGAGAGTGGATAGTGCTTGGAAAGGATTTTGAGGATTTCTTGCTAACTTTGCAAACTTTATCTTTCAACATTAGTCTGTAACATGGTAATAGTAGTTTATGGTCTATAGTATTTTATATTCATGTCAGCTGCATGAGTTCACACTTTCTTAGGTTGATATTTTTAAAAAACGTGTTGAACTACTGATTATATTTCATCAAATTAGTTTGATATTTTTAAAAAGCATGTGTTGAACTACTGATTATATTTCATCAAATTAAGGTGGTTCGTTATTTTATTTACAGCCATATCAGTTATTTATTGCTGTGTAACAATCCCAAAATATAATGGCTTAAAACAATTATTTGCTCACTATTCTGCTGTTTAAGCTAGACTTAGCTGGGCAATTTGTTTTGAATGTTATTACCTGGAGTTACTCATGTGGCTGCAATTACCTGACAGCCTGATTGGGCCTGGATGGATTAAGATGTCCTCACTCAGTATCTGGCAGTTACCTGGGGCTGTCAGTGGGGGCAGCAATAAATTCTCTTTCCTGTGGCCTCTCTACTAGGAATAGCCTGGGCTTTTTGCATAGTGGCAGCAGTGTTCCAAGAGGCAGGAGTGGAAGCTATAAGGTTTCTTGAGTTATTTAACTTCTGCTACATTCTGTTAGTCAAAACAAGACACAAAGCCAGCCCAGATTTAAAAAGGGAGTGGGGAGGAGTAGACTCCAACTCTTTATGGGAGATGCTATATCTTCCTCCATATAGATCTAGAAACTGAAAAGATATACCTAGCACAAAATAGTGAGATGAGTACAGGATCATCTCAGTAGACACTCAGTAGACACTCCCATTCAAACAGAGGAGGGGGGGGGCACATAGCAGTTGCTTGTTTGTAGCAAGTGTGAAATCCAGCCATGCTTATTTGTCAGGGTCCCCTGCCTTGGGGGCAATGACTATATTCCTTGGTTAGGGCCTAGTTCTACTCCCTGGAAGTCTTTTCCTAATCTTTTGGTTTTTTATGCTTTTGGCTCCACCTTCTGAGAAGTCCTTTTTTGCCTGTAAGGAATGACCCTGTTTGCAGTTGAGTAGCATTTTCAGTCTGCTGCCTGCTTAATTGATAGTTGGGAGCCTAGAACCCTCTTCTCATTTTGAAATGACTCTGTTCCTTTTAGTCTAGGCTGATAGCCTCTTAATGAGATTTCTTATTAATCTTATCAGGATTCAAACTATCCCTTAAAACACATTTATAATTCTTTTTGAGACAGTCTTCTTTACTTAAGTGGAGATTGTCAGGGTGCTATGGATCAACACTTTAAAGATATTTAGAAACCTTTGTCCAAGTTGGGTATCTCTTATGACCAATGAAAGCTCTCAGGCATGTAATGTGAGGCTTCTAATGTGAGTGGGGTACCTCTCACAAATGCTGCATGACAAAACTAGTATTTGAACATGGGTTTATTCTGGTACCATGGCTTTGAAATAATCATAATTGAGATGATGGTGATTGTGAAAAATTTTGAAAGTAAACTATTCTTTTGATGATATTACCAAAAAAAAGTGTTTTTTGGAGTTCAGTTAATATTTAGTAGTGTTGAATGCATATCCAGGAAATTTGTTGGACATTTTACTAATATGGATCACCAGTGTGATATAATTCCTGAAAAATATATATTGGATTAATGAAATTATTGAACAGATCCTACAATAAACAATATTCTGTTCTTGTCTATCCCACCAGTATTGCCTTCAATTCCAGTGCATATTTAAAAATAATGATTTGAACAAAGTAAGTTGTTCCCAAAGAAGTCAGAATAGCCATGGGTCTGGAATCAAGTCCTAGGAAGAACAATTTATATTACTCAGTGGAGTAGTCTACGAAGGCTAAAGGGATGTATGTGATATTTAGATACTTGAAGGGTTCTTAGTAAGTTGAGTGAATACATTTGTTCTTGTTTCAGGAAAAAAAAAATCTAAGGCTAATTGGCAGAGTTCACATGAATGTAGATTTTGTCCTAACATAAAGATTAAAAAAAAATCTATTAGAATAACCTGGCAATGCTTTTTTTGGTATGGGATTCCTTAGCACTTGAAGGAACTTAAACAGAATTTGGATGACCTATCAGAGATGCTAAGGTAGAGATTTTTGTGTCTCAAGTTTTTTTCTACTTTGAAACTCTGTAATTGTTACATTTTTGTATCTCTGTGGACCATTTTGTGAGTGCATAAATTCTCTCATGTTTTAATCCGTTGGCTATTGGGATTGAGTCTGATCATCTCAGATAGGGAGGGAGGAGGCTTTATGTTTTAGGGAACTGCTATGCTCTGAGTGTCAGTGTCTGTTGAAGGAGCAGCCCTAAGTGGTTGCTTACACTTAAGTGGTTATGTCCTTTATTGTGTGACCCTTGCCATGCTGGCCTCAGCTGACTGATCAAAGTTCCCTGGCCCAAGGGAGCCAGTCTCTGAGCTGATCAGGAGCAGATAAGATTGCTTGGTCCGAAATAGTAGCAGACCCAGAGACTCCAAGAAGGAACTAGTGGGTACCAAAGGGGAGGGGTGTGGGGAGGGTGGGAGAAGGGGATTGTAGGGTATTATGTTTAGTACACATGGTGTGGGGAATCATGGGGAAAACAGTAGCACAGAGAAGGCAAACAGTGATTCTGTGTCATCTTACTACACTAATGGACAGTGACTGAATTGGGGTATGAGTGGGGACTTGATAATATGGGTAAATGTAGTGACCACATTGTTTTTCATGTGAAACTTTCATAAGAGTGTATATCAATAATACCTTAATAAAATAAAAAAAAAGATTGCTTGGTCCAAAATTTTTGCCCCAACAGGAAGAGTGATAGTTAACTATCACTTTCCCAGAAATGTGAAATGAAAGCACAGAGAAAAAGTTACTTAAGTGTAGTGGGAATAACCATGGAAAGACATGAGGAAAAAGCCAAGTTATTTTAATCATGAAGCAGTGGAGTAGGAATCTTCTGAACAGGGCTTCTGAGGGTCATTTTTTAGAATTCCTGTCCCTTATTATAGCTGCTTTTGAACTACAGGGAATATTGCCATGTCTTGAAGAATTCTGGTCTCTGTGAAACCTGGCATCCTCCTTTCTCTGTGTTATCTTTAAAATATCCTCTCTTCCCCCAGCATTTGAGGTGACCCAAGTCTTTTTCTTTCAACAAGAATTGCCAAAAGGTAAAAGTGAAGTAACACTTTCTTGCCAAAACCATTGTAGAATTAAACCTGTATTTAGATCTATTACAGACATAAATGATAGAATTAAACATGTATTTAGTTTTTTGTGGTAGAGTAATGAAAATCTAAACAGTATGAGAGGTTTTTAAATCACAAGATGGAAATTTCTCAACTTACAATAGGTGTGGGAAATAAAAGATGATGCAGAAGTTGGTTGAATTTGACTTTGTACCAGTTCCCTTACCACTTTTGTTCTGTTTCATTTGCTCCTGCTGAGGCAGCCTGTATTGTCCTATAGGTTCTGACTTCACATTGTAGAACAGTACTGGAGCTCCTGTTCCCCTTAACCTGTTCAAGAACTGCTACAAGAAGTCTTTGTAGAGCTGTATGCAAAGAGCAATCCAATAATCTCCCTAGCATTTGGGTTTGGGTGCTTTTAAAACTTAGTAATGCCAGTTCATTAGTTGATGGAAATTTGGGTTGTTTCCAGCTTTTAACTATTAAGAATAGTGCTGCTGTAAACATTTTTATGCAAGCTTTTGTTTGAATTCTACTGGGTATATACCTAGGAGGAGCACAATTGCTGGATCATTTTCCAAAGTGGCCACACCATTTATAATCCCACCAGCAATGTATGAGGGTTCTGTTTTTTCTGCATCTTTGTCAACACTTTTTATTATCTGTTCATGATTCTAGCCATCCTAGTGGGTGTGAAGTATCTCATTGTGGTTTTAATTTAAATTCCCCTGATGGCTTTATGATGTTGAGCATGTTTTTATGTGCTTGTTGGCCATTTGTATATCTTTGGGGAAATGTCTATTCAGATCCTTTGCCCATTTTAAAATTTGGTTATTTGTCTTTTTTATTTGAGTTGTAAGAAATTTTTGTATATTCTGGATACAAGTCCTTTATCTGGGTATATGATTTACAAATATTTCCCCCCATTTTGCTAATTGTGTTTTTACTTTATATCCTTTGAAGCACAGAAGTTTTAAATTTTTATTAAATCCACATTATCTGGGACTCTCTTGTCCCCTCCTGGCATGAGCTAGGAGCTCTTTCCTCTCACTTTATTTCTAAATAAAAGCCTGTACCTTGCTCTCCTAAAAAAAAAAAAAAAAAAAAAAAGTCCACATTATCTATATTTGGTAGCATATGTTTTGATACTGTATCCAAAAATCCCTATCTGAGGTCATGAAAATGTACCCCAAGTTTTCATCTAAGAGTTTGATTGTTTTAGCTGTAGGTTTATGATTCATTTTGAGTTGATTTTTGTATGTGGTGTGCAGTAAGGTTGAACTTCATTCTTTTGAATGTGGATATCCAGTTGTTCCTATGCTATTTGTTGATCAGACTGTTGTTTCCCCATTGAATGATATTGGCACCATTATTGAAAATCTCTATATTTTTTAAACCTGTGTTCTTGCAAAAGAAATGAAATATTTTATCTAAAAAAAGCCTTACAGTTTTCATGCAAAATGGCTCCTAAATACCAGATGAGTGTCCCTAGAGTATGTTAGCTTGTCTAGCTTCCAGAATTGCCAAAGCAAGTGTTGCAACTGCTTGTAAATCTCTTCTTATATTAAATACATTTTTTAAAAAGGTGTAGTGATGGGTTTGCACTTGTTTTTAGAATGTTATTATGAACATATTATCAGTATTACCAACTTGATTCTTTTCCTTAAAAAAACCACTTTCATTTATTTTACAGAATACAGATGAATTACTGAATACATTTTTTCATATAAGCAACTTACTGGAACCTCTTAAACTATAACAAAGTAAGAGATGAGTGTATATTGTAAAGTGGTGTGCATTTTGAGTATTGGTGAGATTAACCATTGAATTTTGGTGAAATCAAACTAGTAAGGGGTGTGTGATAGTTACACACTAATAATTTTAACTTGATAATAGAAGAAAAAGCAAATCAGACATTTGAAAGCAGGTGATTTGGTATATGTAGCTATTAAAAGGTTTTGCTTATCAGACACAGTCAAAACCATGCATATTGTAGAAAGAATATGTACACAACAAACACTGGAAGTTTCCACTTTCTCCAGGAGAATTAAGTAGTGGTGGAGTTGTATACATGCTATTGAGAGCCATTTGACCTGTGGGAATCCTTTAATGGTAGTTAGAGTCCTCATATGGTGATTTGAAATATATATGGAAAGTGGTGAGAAATGAAATTGGTAGGTGATAGACAGGAAAATAACATCAGGAGTAGCTACGCAGTATAATTATACCACCATTTAGCAATATTCTTGAAGCAGTTGATGCTTCTTTTAGGCTGATTTAGTTAGTCTTGTGGTTTTATTTATGGCTTAGCATACTTCATTTTTGGCATCTCAAATAGTTATAAAATTTTCAGTTGCTTACAAGTAAGTGGCATGTTGTAAAATACAAGTTAACATATACCCTAAACTTAAAAGAAGTGTGTTACATGCTTTTTTCTATCTGATCAAAAAATTTTTTAGTGGAAATGTTTACATTTGAATCTCAGAGGATCTTAACCACCACTTAGCACTGAGTTCATAAGAAAATGTTCTATGAACTATATATATATATATATTGCAGACAAATACTTCTGCATTTTTAGTCTGGTGTTAGAGGGATTAGAGGATGGAGTAAATGAAATTTGCAGAGGTTTGTCTTCTCTTTTAGAGGGGTGTAGGTAAAAAGGGTGGCTCTTGAAACAGGATGCCTATGTTAACTTCTCCACCTACTTGCTGGGTCACCTTAGGCAAATTACTTAATTTTTCTGCCTTTAGTAATCATTTGTTGTTTTTCTACATTTCTTATAAGAGTTTTTCTTTTGAATAAGACAAAGAAAAAGAAGCTCTTAAAATAATCTATAAAGGAAATAAATAATGGTGGAAGATTTATCTTTGGTTGCAACATGTGATTATTTACTCCTTTTATTTCATCCCTAAATTGCCTGTGTTTTCTAAGGCAGACTCTAATTTTTGTTAACTTTTAAACTTTTTGGTACTAACAGAAATAGTAACAAAAACAAAACATACAAATTACTGGTTGTCTTACAAAGCTTAGGAATTTTAGAAGCTATTATATATCACAACTCGAACTAAGGGTAACAACAAGGGAAGTTAATTTATTGTTATGACAAAATCACCTTGTAATGTAAAATTTATTTAAATATTGGACACTTGTGCACTTGATTAATGTTGGTGATTTTTGAAAAGGAACATCGAGTCCTTTTTTATTATCTTGAGTCCAATAGTTTCCAAAGTTATGATTACTTTTCAAAGTAATGGAAAGGTAACAGGAGATGAATCTCTGGTGTCACAATCAGAACTCTGAACACCCCCACTCCCACCCCTCACCACCCATTTATTGTTGTAGAGAATGTTTGGATTTGGTGGTACCATGATTTTAAGTGCTGGCCTTTGGGAGCTTAACCACCAAGTTAACAAGAGTAGGTTATATATTTAGCCAGAGTTCACTTCATAAGAACAAGTTCTCAGAACTATACATTTACTCTCAGGCGGAAAAACTACATTTAAAAGTTGACTGCCTATAATATAACCAACATGCTAAGACTTTAAAAAATGTGTTCACAGATCTCTGCCACATTTTGTGGTAATTGTTCTAATATTTCACTATTTAATATTTTAAGGGAGAGTGACAGAAAACCCATTAATCTCAGTGAAGAATCACTGTGTATGATAAAACAAACTTTTGTGCAGAAATCACTTGACAGTTTATTGAAAATAAGAGATACTTATATGGGAGGACCCTGCTGTTCTCCCAACCCTGGGTAATCAATTCAGTGACTCATTTGTTAGTGTTCTAAGATAATTGAACTTAAGGGTCAGTTGAACAGATGTAAGACCAAATATTTTCCTTTTCCATATGATCAACCTTTTTCTTTTTATGTCTGTAGACTTCAGCACATTAATATTGGGGCATCTAACCTTTCAAGTTTCAAAAGATATTTTGGTGACTTACTATAATAGGATGCAAAATAAATTATTCAATTGGTAAGTATTCAAACTCTAGGATCAGTGTAGTCCCTGATAGCTAATCCCCCTAACCCATCCCTTCTTACTTCTTTCCTAATGGGCATTTCTTTTTATTTAATGAGAGTAGTGATTTGGAATTTAGATTTTGAAGACTAAATGGATTTATAGCTGGTTGGCAACAATTTCTTCTAGGAAATATTACAACTAATTATCTTTTCAAAAAACAACTTTGAGATATTATTCATATACTATATGGTTTACCTGTTCTAAGGGTATAATTTAGTAACTTTTTATATTCATAATTGTGCAATCATCACTACTATCAATTTTAGAACATTTTTATCACTGCAAAAAGAAACACCATACCTTTTGGCAGTCATCACCCATTTCCCCCCCAACTTCCTCCAGCACTTGGCAGCTACTAAAATGCTTTCTGGACATTTCATGTAAATGGAATCTTACAATATGGTATGTAGTCTTTTATGTCTGGCAGCTTTCATACAGCATAATGTATTCAAGGTTTACTCCTTTTATTTTATCCCTAAATTGCCTATTGAAAAGACTCTCTTTTCCCCATTGTATATTCACAGCTCCTTTGTCATATATTAATAGACCATATATGTGTGGGCTTATATCTGGGCTCTCTATTCTGTTCAGTTGATCTGTGAGTCTTTTCTTGTTGCCCATACCATACTGTTTTGATTCCTGTAGCTTTGTGATTTAGCTTGAAGTCAAAGAGTGTGATACCCCCAGTTTGTTCTTGCTTCTCAAGATTGGTTGGGCTCTTCAACAACTGGTGTTGGTAAACCTGGACAGCTACATGCAAGAAAAGGAAATTGGATTATTGTCTAACTCCATACACAAAAGTAAACTCAAAATGGATCAATGACCTGAATGTAAGTCATGAAACCATAAAACTCACAGAAGAAAACATAGGCAATAATCTCTTGACTATAAACATGAGCAACTTTTTCCTGAACGCATCTCCTCACGCAAGGTAAATAAAAGCAAAAATGAACAAATGGGACTACATCAAACTACATCAAGCTAAAAAAATTCTGTATAGCAAAGTACACCATCAGCAGAACAAAAAGGCATCCTACTGTATGGAAGAATATATTCATAAATAACATATCCTACAAGGGTTAACATCCAAAATATATAAAGAACTCACACACCTCAATACCCAGAAAGCAAATAGCCTGATTAAAAAATGGGTGACGTATATGAACAGACAGTTCTCCAAAGAAGAAATTCAGGTCGTACATGAAAAGAAGCTCCACATCACTAATTATCAGAGAAATACAAATTAAAACCACAATGAGATACCACCTCACACCAGTTAAGATGGCCAAATTTGAAAAGACTAGGAACAACAATGCTGGCGTTGCAGAGAAAGGAGACCCCTCCTACACTGTTGGTGGGAATATAATTAGTTCAACTATTATGGAAAGCAATATGCAAGCACCTCAAAAAACTAAGAATAGAAATACCATTTGACACAGGAATTCCACTCATAGGAATTTACCCAAAGAAAACAAGTTTTCAGATACAAAAAGACATATGCACTCCTATGTTTTTCGCAGCACTATTTACAGTAGCCAAGATAGGGAAGCAACCTAAGTACCCATCAACAGATGAGTGGATAAAGAACATGTGGTACATATACACAATGGAATACTATTCAGCCATAAGAAGAAAACAAATTCTACCATTTGCAACAACATGGATGGAACTGGAGGATATTATGCTCAGTGAAATAAGCCAGGCAGAGAAAGACAAGTACCAAATAATTTCCCTCATTTGTGGAGTATAACAACGAAGCAAACTGAAGGAACAAAACAGACTCCAAGAAGGGACTAGCAGTTACTAAAGGGGAGGGGTGTGGGAGGGTGGGTGGGGAGGGAGGGAGAAGGGAATTGAGGGGTATTATGATTAATACATATGGGGTGTATGTGGGGTCATGGGGAAGACAGTGTAGCACAGAGAAGAAAAGTAGGTGCTCTGTGGCATCTTACTGCACTGATGGATAGTGACTTCAGTGGGGAATGGGGGGGACTTGATAATATGGGTGAATGTAGTAACCACAATGTTTTTCATGTGTAACCTTCATAGTATGTATATCAATGATACCTTAATAAAAAAAAAGATTAGTCTGGCTATTTGGGGTTTTTTGTGGGTTCCATATAAATTTTGGATTTTTATCTTTTGTTCATTGAAAAATGCTATTGTTATTTTGATAGGGACTGCACTGACTTTGTAAATTGATTTGGGCAGGATGGATGTCTTGACAATATTAATTCTTTCTATCAATGAACATTGAATAGATTTCCATTTATTTGTGTCTTCTTCAGTGTCTTTCATCACTGTATTAGTTTTCAGAGTACAGGTCTTTCACCTCCTTAATTAGGTTTATTCCTAGGTATTTCATTCTTTTTGATGTAATTGTAAATGGAATTATTTTCTTGATTTCTCTTTCTGCTAGTTTGTTGTTAGTATATAGGAATGCAAGAGATCTCTTTATATTCATTTTGTATCCTGAAACTTTGCTGAATCTAGTTCTAATAGTTTTTTGGTGGAGTCTTTAGAGTTTTCTATCTATAGCATGTCATTTGCAAATAGTGAGTTTTACTTCTTCCTTACCAATTTGTGGATGCCTTTTATCTCTTTTCTTGTCTGGTTGTTGTAGCTAGGACTTCCAGAACTATGTTGAATAAAAGTGGTAAAAGTGAGCATCCTTGTCTTGTTCCTGATCTTTGATAAAAAGCTTTCAGCTTTTTGCCATTGAATATGATGTTGACTGTGGGTTTGTCATATATGGCCTTTATTATGTTGAGGTATGTTCCCTCTATAGGCATTTTGCTGAGTTTTTTTTTCTTGGTCATGAATGGATGTTGAATTTGTCAAATGCTGTTTCAGGTCTGTTGAGATGATCATGTGATTTTTATCCTTTTTGTTAATGTGGTGTATCACATTGATTGAATTGTGGATATTGTACCATTCTTGCAACCCTGGAATAAGTCCCACTTGGTCATGATGGATGATCCTTTTGATGTATTTTTTAATTTTGTTTGCTAATATTTTGTTGAGGATTTTTGCATCTGTGTTCATCAGGGATATAGGTCTGCAATTTTCTTTCTCTGATTGTCCTTGTTTGGCTTTCATATTAGAGTAATGCGGAGTTCATAAAACGAGTTTGGAAGTATTTCCTCCTCTTCTATTTTTTGGGATAGTTTAAGAAGGGTGGGTATTAGCTCTTCTTTAAATGTTTGGTAGAATTCACCTTGGAAGCCATGTGGTTGTGGACTTTTGTTTATTGGGAGTTTTTTGATTACCAGTTGAATTTTGTTCCTGGTAATTAGTCTGTTCAGATTTTCTGTTTCTTCCTGGGTTAGTCTTGGAAGATCATGTTTCTAGTAATTTGTCAATTTCTTCTAGGTTGTCTAATTTATTGGCATATAATTTTTCATGGAATTCTCTTACACAATTGTATTTCTGTGGTATGAGTTATAACTTCTCCGATTTGTTTCTGATTTTATTAGTGTCCTCTTTTTTTTTCTTGATAAGACTGGCTAAGGGTTTGTCTATTTTGTTTATCTTCTTGAAGAACCATCTCTTGGTTTCATTGATTTTTTTCTATTTTATTCTTCTCAATTTTATTTCTGCTCTGATATTTATTATGTGCCTCCATCTGTTAACTTTGGGTTTCATTTTTTTTTCTAGTTTCTTTAGTTGTGAAGTTAGATTGTTTTTTGGGATTGTTCTTATCTATTGAGGTTTGCCTGTATTGTTGCATAATTTCCTCTTAGCACTGCTTTTGCTACATCCCACATATTTTAGGCAGTTGTGTTTCTGTTTTTATTTGTCTCCATGTGTTGTTTGAGTTCCTCTTTTATTTGTTCATTGAGTCATTGATTATTTTAGTTTTTTAGTCTCCATGTGTTTGTGGTTTTTCTTCATGTAATTCATTTCTGGTTTCATGTCATTGTGACCTGAGATTATGCTTAATATGGTTTCAGTCTTTGAATTTACTGAGGTGCTTATTGTTTCCTAATATATGATCTATTCTGGAGAACATTGTATATACACTTGAGAAAAATGGGTATCCTGCTGCTTTCCAGTGGAATGTTCTGTATACATCTGTTAAGTCAATCTGGTCTAATGTGTCACTCAGTGCCTCTGTTTCCTTATTTGTTTTTTGTCTGACTGATCTATCCATTGATGTAAGTGAGGTGTTAAAATCCCCTAATATAGTTGTGTTGCTATTTCTCCCTTGTAGGTCTGTTAGTATTCGTTTTACATATTTAGGTGCTCCTATGTTGGGTGAATAGATATTTACAGTTGTTATATCCTCCTGTTGGCCTAATCCCTTTATCATTATGTAATGTCCTTCTTTGTCTCTTGTTACTTCCTTAATTATGAAATCTATTTTATCTGATATTAGTACTGCTTCTCCTGCTTTTTCTCACTTTTATTTGCATTGAGTATCTTCTTCCATCCCTTCACTTTTCTACATATGTCTTCTTTCTACATATTTCACTTCACAAAGTCTACATATGTCTTTAGGTCTAAAATGAGTCTCTTGTAGGAAGCATATAGATGAGTCTTCTTCCTTTATCCATTCTTCCACCCTATGTCTTTTGAGTGCTGCATTTAGCCTATTTACATTTAAGATAACTATTGATAGATATGTACTTATTGCCATTTTATTAGTTGCTTTTGTAGTTCTTCTGTTCCTTTCTTCTTTTATACTCTTCTCTTGTGGTTTGATGGTTTTCTTCAGTGTTTACATGAATTTCTTTAAAAAATTTTTTGTATCTATTATAGGCTTTAGGTTTATGGTTACCATAAGTTTCATAGGCAGTTCCCCAAATATATAACAGTCTATATTAAGTTGGTCACTCTTTCAAACACAATCTAAATGTGCTACTTTTTTGTTTTTATTCCTTCTCCGCCCTTTATAAGATGTCATAACCTACATTTTTTTATACCCCTTGACTCATTTTGTGTATAGTCGATTTTACCACTTTTGTTTTTTTAACTAAATACTTTCCTAGTAAGTAAGTGGTCTACTACTTTTACTGTAGCTTTATTTTCACTGATGAAAATATTCAGACTTAAGAACATTTCCATCTACAGAAATCCTTTTAACTTATCCTGTAAGGGCAGTTTAGTGCTGGTGAATTCTTTTAACCTTGGTCTATCTAGGATGCCTTTTTTTATTATAACAATTTTAGTAGTCATAAAATGGTTTAATGATAAGTCCTTATGATTTTGATTTGCATTTCCCTAATGACTAATGATCATCTTTTAGCATCTTTTCTTGTGGTTATCAGCCATTTGCATATTTTCTTTAGAAACATGTCAATTCATATCCTTTGCTCATTTTGAAATTTATGTTGTCTTTTAGTTACTGATTAGAGCTCTTTATATATTCCAGATAGAAGTCACTTATCAATAAATTTGCAAAGTTTTTTCTCCAATTCCTTGGGTGTCCTTTACTTTCTTGATGGTATACTTTACAGCAGGAAAAAAAAATTTTTCCCTAGTCTCAAGGCTTTATTTATTTATTTATTTATTTATTGTTTTTTTACAATTTATTTTGGTATCATTAACCTACCATTACATGTGCAATATTATGGTGATTAAACTACCCCTTCATCAGGTTCCCCCCACCAAACCCATTACAATCACTGTCCATCAGCATAGTGAGATGCTATAGAATCACTACTTGTCTTCTCTGAGTTGTACAGCCCTCCCCGTGCCCCCCCTACCTTACATCTGCTAATCATAATGCCCCTTTACCCTCTTATCCCTCCCTTCCCACCCATCTTCCCCAGTCCCTTTCCCTTTGGTAACTATTAGTCCATTCTTGAGTTCTGTGAGTCTGCTGCTGTTTTGTTCCTTCAGTTTTTTCTTTGTTCTTATACTCCACATATGAGTGAAATCATTTGATACTTGTCTTTTTCGGCTTGGCTTATTTCACTGAGCATAATACCCTCTAACTCCATCCATGTTGTTGCAAATGGTAGGATTTGTTTTCTTCTTATGGCTGAATAATATTCCATTGTGTATATGTACCATGTCTTCTTTATCCATTCATCTATTGATGGACACAGGTTGCTTCCATTTCTTGGCTATTGTAAATAGTGCTGCAATGAACATAGCGGTGCATCTGTCTTTTTGAAACTGGGCTGCTGCATTCTTAGGGTAAACCTAGGAGTGGGATTCCTGGGTCAAATGGTATTTCTATTTTGAGTTTTTTGAGGAACCTCCATACTGCTTTCCACAATGGTTGAACTAATTTGCATTCCCACCAGCAATGTAGGAGGGTTCCCCTCTCTCCACATCCTCGCCAACATTTGTTGTTGTTTGTGTTTTGGATGTTGGCCATCCTCACTGGTGTGAGGTGATATCTCATTGTGGTTTTAATCTGCATTTCTCTGATGACCAGCGATGTGGAGCATTTTTTCATGTGCCTGTTGGCCATCTGAATTTCTTCTTTACAGAAATGTCTATTCATGTCCTCTGCCCATTTCTTAATTGGATTATTTGCTTTTTGTATGTTAAGGTGCTTGAGTTCTTTATATATTTTGGATCTCAACCCCTTATCAGATGCATCATTTATGAATATATTTTCCCATACTGTAGGATGTCTTTTTGTTCTACTGATGGTGTCCTTTGCTGTACAGAAGCTTTTCAACTTGATATAGTCCCATTTGTTCATTTTTACTTTTGTTTCCCTTGCCCAGGGGGATATGTTCATGAAGAAGTCGCTCATGTTTATGTCCAAGAGATTTTTGCCTATTTTTTTTTCTAAGAGTTTTATGGTTTCATGACTTACATTCAGGTCTTTGATCCACCTTGAGTTTACCTTTGTGTATGGGGTTAGACAGTAGTCCAGTTTCATTCTCTTACATGTAGCTGTCCGGTTTTTCCAACACCAGCTGCTGAAGAGGCTATCATCTCCCCATTGTATATCCAAGGCTCCTTTATCAAATATTAATTGACTGTAGGTGTTTGGGTTAATGTTTGGATTTTCTATTCTGTTCCACTGGTCAGTGGGTCTGTTTTTGTGCCAGTACCAAATTGTCTTGATTACTGTAGCTTTGTAGTAGAGCTTGAAGTCAGGGAGCGTAATACCCCCTGTTTGATTCCTCCTTCTCAGGATTGCTTTGGCTATTCGGGGTCTTTTCTGGTTCCATATGAATTTTAGAATTATTTGTTCCAGTTCATTGAAGAAAGCTGTTGGTAGTTTGATAGGGATTTAGGTAGTATAGCCATTTTGACAATATTTATTCTTCCTAGCCAAGAGCATGGGATGCATTTCCATTTGTTACTGTCCTCTTTAATTTCTCCTAGGAGTGTCTTGTAGTTTTCAGAGTACAGGTCTTTCACTTCCTTTGTTAGGTTTATTCCTAGGTATTTTATTCTTTTTGATACGATTGTGAATGGAATTGTTTTTCTGATTTCTCTTTCTATTAGTTCATCGTTAGTGTATAGGAAAACAACAGATTTCTGTGTGGTAATTTTGTATCCTACAACTTTGCTGAATTCAGTATATTAGTTCTAGTAGTTTTGGAGTGGAGTCTTTAGGGTTTTTTATGTACAGTATCAAGTCATCTGCAAATAGTGACAATTTGACTTCTTCTTTACCAATCTGGATGCCTTGTATTTCTTTGTTTTGTCTGATTGCTGTGTCTAGGACCTCCAGTACTATGTTGAATAACAGTGGAGAGAGTCAGCATCCCTGTCTTGTTCCCAATCTTAGATGAAAAGCTTTCAGCTTCTCGCTGTTAAGTATGATGTTAGCTGTGGGTTTGTCATATATGGCCTTTATGATGAGGTACTTGCCCTCTTTACCCTTTTTGTTGAGAGTTTTAATCATGAATGGATGCTGAATTTTGTCAAATGCTTTTTCAGCATCTAGGGAGATGATCATGTGGTTTTTGTTCTTCTTTTTATTGATGTGGTGGATGATGTTGATGGATTTTTGAATGTTGTACCATCCTTGCATCCCTGGGATGAATCCCACTTGATCATGGTGAACAATCCTCTTGATGTATTTTTGAATTCGGTTTGCTAATATTTTGTTGAGTATTTTTGCATCTACATTCATCAGGGATATTGGTCTGTAATTTTCTTTTTTAGTGAGGTCTTTGTCCGGTTTTGGTATTAGAGTGATGCTGGCTTCATAGAATGAGTTTGGAAGTATTCCCTCCTCTTCTATTTTTTGGAAAACTTTAAGGAGAATGGGTGTTATTTCTTCTCTATATGTCTGGTAGAACTCCAAGGTGAATCCATCAGGTCCGGGGGTTTTGTTTTTGGGTAGTTTTTTGATTACCGAATCAATTTCATTGCTGGTGATTGGTCTGTTTCGTTTTTCTGTTTCTTGGTCAGTTTTGGAAGGTTGTATTTTTCTAAGAAGTTGTCCATTTCTTCTAGGTTTTGCAGCTTGTTAGCATATAGATGCTCATAGTATTCTCTTACAATTCTTTGTATTTCTGTGGGGTCCATCGTTATTTTTCCTTTCTCATTTGTGATTCTGTTTATGTGTGTAGATTCTCTTTTTCTCTTAATGAGTCTGGCTAGGGGTGTATCTATTATGTTTATTTTTTCAAGGAACCAGCTCTTGGTTTCATTGATTTTTTCTATCATTTTATTCTTCTCAATTTTATTTATTTCTTCTCTGATCTTTATTATGTCTCTCCTTCTGGTGACTTTGGGCCTCCTTTGTTCTTCTTTTTCCAATTTCAATAATTGTATCTTTAGACTGTTCATTTGGGAATGTTCTTCCTTCTTTAAATAGGCCTGGATTGCAATATGCTTTCCTCTTAGAACTGTCTTTGCTGCGTCCCAGAGAAGTTGTGGCTTTATGTTGTTGTTGTCATTAGTCTCCATATATTCTTTGATTTCTGTTTTGATTGGTCGTTAACCCATTGATTAATTAGGAGAATGTTGTTAAGTCTCAATGTATTTGTGAGCCTTTTTGATTGCTTTCTAAAATTTATTTCTAGTTTTATACCTTTGTGATCTGAGAAGTTGGTTGGTAGGATTTCAACATTTTTGAATTTACTGAGGTTCTTTTTGTGGCCTAGTATGTGGTCTATTCTGGAAAATGTTCCATGTGCACTTGAGACGAATGTGTATCCTGCTGCTTTTGGGTGCAGAGTTCTGTAGATATCTGTTAGGTCCATCTGTTCTAGTGTGTTGTTCAGTGCCTCTGTGTCTTTACTTATTCTCTGTCTGGTTGATCTGTCCTTTGGAGTGAGTGGTGTGTTGAAGTCTCCTAAAATGAATGCATTGCTGTCTCTTTCCTCCTTCAATTCTGTTAGTATTTGTTTCACATATGCAAGCGCTCCTGTGTTGGGTGCATATATATTTATAATGGTTATATCTTCTTGTTGGACTGACCCCTTTATCATTATGTAATGTCCTTCTTTATCTCTTGCTACTTTCTTCATTTTGAAGTCTATTTTCTCTGATACAAGTACTGCAACACCTGCTTTTTCCTCTTTGTTGTTTGCATGAAATATCTTTTTCCATGCCTTCACTTTTAGTCTGTGTTTATCTTTGGGTTTGGGGTGAGTCTCTTGTAAGCAGCATATAGATGGGTCTTGCTTTTTAATCCACTCTGTTACTCTGTGTCTTTTGATTGGTGCATTCAGTCCATTTACATTTAGGGTGATTATTGATAGATAGGTACTTATTGCCATTGCTGGCTTTAGATTCGTGGTTACCAAAGGTTCAAGGGTTGCTTTTTTACTATCTAAGAATCTCACTTAACTTCTTTGTTAAGTTATTGTGAACGCTGTCTGATGTTTCTTTATCTCTCCCTTCCTAATCTTCCTCCTCCATTCTTTATATATTAGGTGTTTTATTCTTTGCCTTTAGTTAGTATTTGGATAGTCTGATTTCTTTGCTATGATTTTATTTTCTCTGGTGACATCTTTTAAGCCTTAGGGGTGCTTCCCTCTAGAGCAGTCCGTTTAAGATATCTTGTAGAGCTGGTTTATGAGAGGCAAAGTCTCTCAACTTTTGTTTGTGTGGAAATTGTTTAATACCTCTGTCATATTTAAATGATAATCGTGCTGGATACAGTATTCTTGGTTTGAGGCCCTTCTGTTTCATTACGTTAAATATATCATGCCATTCTCTTCTGGCCTGTAAGGTTTCTGTTGAGAAGTCTGATGATAGTCTGATGGGTTTTCCTTTGTAGGTGATCTTTTTTCTCTCTCGAGCTGCCTTTAATAGTCTGTCTTTATCTTTGCCCTTTGACATCTTAATTATTATATGTCTTTGTGTTGTCTTCCTTGGGTCCCTTGTGTTGGGAGATCTGTGGGCTTTCATGGACTGCGAGACTATTTCCTTCCCCAACGTGAGAAAGTTTTCAGCAATTATTTCTTCAAAGACACTTTCTATCCCTTTTTCTCTCTCTTCTTCCTCTGGTACTCCTATAATGCGAATATTGTTCCGTTTGGATTGGTCACACAGTTCTCTCAATATTCTTTCATTCCTAGAGATCCTTTTATCTCTCTCTGCCTCAGCTTCTCTGTGGTCCTGTTCTCTATTTTCTAATCCTTTAACAGTCTCTGACACCTCAGCCAGTCTGCTGTTAGGCCTGTCGATGTCTTGTCTTATTTCTGCATATTCTTTCCTCACTTCCCTCACTTCCTCCCTCAGCTCTTCACATTTCTCTGTAGATCCGTCAGCATGGCTATGACTTTTATTCTGAATCCTTTTTCAGGAAGACTGTGCATGTCCATCCCTTCAGGTTCCCTCTCTGGGGTTGTCTGGTCTGAAGCTTTGTCTGTACCATATTCCTCTGTCTTTTCATGGCTATAGAATTGGTAGCTGGTAGTTGCCACGTATGTAAGCTGGGCTCTTTATGACCTTAAAAAGGAAAAAAAAAAAAGAAGAAAAGGAAGAAAAAAATAATATAATAAAAAAATAAATTGAAAGATAAAGAAAGAAAAGAAAGAGAAGAAAAACAACAACTAAAAAACAAACGAACAAACAAAAAAACGCCCAC
>JAQQAC010009165.1:31134090-31205809 GCA_029783875.1 Phataginus tricuspis | reverse complement strand
TCCCACCCATCTTCCCCAGTCCCTTTCCCTTTGGTAACTATTAGTCCATTCTTGAGTTCTGTGAGTCTGCTGCTGTTTTGTTCCTTCAGTTTTTTCTTTGTTCTTATACTCCACATATGAGTGAAATCATTTGATACTTGTCTTTTTCGGCTTGGCTTATTTCACTGAGCATAATACCCTCTAACTCCATCCATGTTGTTGCAAATGGTAGGATTTGTTTTCTTCTTATGGCTGAATAATATTCCATTGTGTATATGTACCATGTCTTCTTTATCCATTCATCTATTGATGGACACAGGTTGCTTCCATTTCTTGGCTATTGTAAATAGTGCTGCAATGAACATAGCGGTGCATCTGTCTTTTTGAAACTGGGCTGCTGCATTCTTAGGGTAAACCTAGGAGTGGGATTCCTGGGTCAAATGGTATTTCTATTTTGAGTTTTTTGAGGAACCTCCATACTGCTTTCCACAATGGTTGAACTAATTTGCATTCCCACCAGCAGTATAGGAGGGTTCTCTTTTCTCCACATCCTCGCCAACATTTGTTGTTGTTTGTGTTTTGGATGTTGGCCATCCTCACTGGTGTGAGGTGATATCTCATTGTGGTTTTAATCTGCATTTCTCTGATGACCAGCGATGTGGAGCATTTTTTCATGTGCCTGTTGGCCATCTGAATTTCTTCTTTACAGAAATGTCTATTCATGTCCTCTGCCCATTTCTTAATTGGATTATTTGCTTTTTGTATGTTAAGGTGCTTGAGTTCTTTATATATTTTGGATCTCAACCCCTTATCAGATGCATCATTTATGAATATATTTTCCCATACTGTAGGATGTCTTTTTGTTCTACTGATGGTGTCCTTTGCTGTACAGAAGCTTTTCAACTTGATATAGTCCCATTTGTTCATTTTTACTTTTGTTTCCCTTGCCCAGGGGGATATGTTCATGAAGAAGTCGCTCATGTTTATGTCCAAGAGATTTTTGCCTATTTTTTTTTCTAAGAGTTTTATGGTTTCATGACTTACATTCAGGTCTTTGATCCACCTTGAGTTTACCTTTGTGTATGGGGTTAGACAGTAGTCCAGTTTCATTCTCTTACATGTAGCTGTCCGGTTTTTCCAACACCAGCTGCTGAAGAGGCTATCATCTCCCCATTGTATATCCAAGGCTCCTTTATCAAATATTAATTGACTGTAGGTGTTTGGGTTAATGTTTGGATTTTCTATTCTGTTCCACTGGTCAGTGGGTCTGTTTTTGTGCCAGTACCAAATTGTCTTGATTACTGTAGCTTTGTAGTAGAGCTTGAAGTCAGGGAGCGTAATACCCCCTGTTTGATTCCTCCTTCTCAGGATTGCTTTGGCTATTCGGGGTCTTTTCTGGTTCCATATGAATTTTAGAATTATTTGTTCCAGTTCATTGAAGAAACTGTTGGTAGTTTGATAGGGATTTAGGTAGTATAGCCATTTTGACAATATTTATTCTTCCTAGCCAAGAGCATGGGATGCATTTCCATTTGTTACTGTCCTCTTTAATTTCTCCTAGGAGTGTCTTGTAGTTTTCAGAGTACAGGTCTTTCACTTCCTTTGTTAGGTTTATTCCTAGGTATTTTATTCTTTTTGATACGATTGTGAATGGAATTGTTTTTCTGATTTCTCTTTCTATTAGTTCATCGTTAGTGTATAGGAAAACAACAGATTTCTGTGTGGTAATTTTGTATCCTACAACTTTGCTGAATTCAGTATATTAGTTCTAGTAGTTTTGGAGTGGAGTCTTTAGGGTTTTTTATGTACAGTATCAAGTCATCTGCAAATAGTGACAATTTGACTTCTTCTTTACCAATCTGGATGCCTTGTATTTCTTTGTTTTGTCTGATTGCTGTGTCTAGGACCTCCAGTACTATGTTGAATAACAGTGGAGAGAGTCAGCATCCCTGTCTTGTTCCCAATCTTAGATGAAAAGCTTTCAGCTTCTCGCTGTTAAGTATGATGTTAGCTGTGGGTTTGTCATATATGGCCTTTATGATGAGGTACTTGCCCTCTTTACCCTTTTTGTTGAGAGTTTTAATCATGAATGGATGCTGAATTTTGTCAAATGCTTTTTCAGCATCTAGGGAGATGATCATGTGGTTTTTGTTCTTCTTTTTATTGATGTGGTGGATGATGTTGATGGATTTTTGAATGTTGTACCATCCTTGCATCCCTGGGATGAATCCCACTTGATCATGGTGAACAATCCTCTTGATGTATTTTTGAATTTGGTTTGCTAATATTTTGTTGAGTATTTTTGCATCTACATTCATCAGGGATATTGGTCTGTAATTTTCTTTTTTAGTGAGGTCTTTGTCCGGTTTTGGTATTAGAGTGATGCTGGCTTCATAGAATGAGTTTGGAAGTATTCCCTCCTCTTCTATTTTTTGGAAAACTTTAAGGAGAATGGGTGTTATTTCTTCTCTATATGTCTGGTAGAACTCCAAGGTGAATCCATCAGGTCCGGGGGTTTTGTTTTTGGGTAGTTTTTTGATTACCGAATCAATTTCATTGCTGGTGATTGGTCTGTTTCGTTTTTCTGTTTCTTGGTCAGTTTTGGAAGGTTGTATTTTTCTAAGAAGTTGTCCATTTCTTCTAGGTTTTGCAGCTTGTTAGCATATAGATGCTCATAGTATTCTCTTACAATTCTTTGTATTTCTGTGGGGTCCATCGTTATTTTTCCTTTCTCATTTGTGATTCTGTTTATGTGTGTAGATTCTCTTTTTCTCTTAATGAGTCTGGCTAGGGGTGTATCTATTATGTTTATTTTTTCAAGGAACCAGCTCTTGGTTTCATTGATTTTTTCTATCATTTTATTCTTCTCAATTTTATTTATTTCTTCTCTGATCTTTATTATGTCTCTCCTTCTGGTGACTTTGGGCCTCCTTTGTTCTTCTTTTTCCAATTTCAATAATTGTATCTTTAGACTGTTCATTTGGGAATGTTCTTCCTTCTTTAAATAGGCCTGGATTGCAATATGCTTTCCTCTTAGAACTGTCTTTGCTGCGTCCCAGAGAAGTTGTGGCTTTATGTTGTTGTTGTCATTAGTCTCCATATATTCTTTGATTTCTGTTTTGATTGGTCGTTAACCCATTGATTAATTAGGAGAATGTTGTTAAGTCTCAATGTATTTGTGAGCCTTTTTGATTTCTTTCTAAAATTTATTTCTAGTTTTATACCTTTGTGATCTGAGAAGTTGGTTGGTAGGATTTCAACATTTTTGAATTTACTGAGGTTCTTTTTGTGGCCTAGTATGTGGTCTATTCTGGAAAATGTTCCATGTGCACTTGAGACGAATGTGTATCCTGCTGCTTTTGGGTGCAGAGTTCTGTAGATATCTGTTAGGTCCATCTGTTCTAGTGTGTTGTTCAGTGCCTCTGTGTCTTTACTTATTCTCTGTCTGGTTGATCTGTCCTTTGGAGTGAGTGGTGTGTTGAAGTCTCCTAAAATGAATGCATTGCTGTCTCTTTCCTCCTTCAATTCTGTTAGTATTTGTTTCACATATGCAAGCGCTCCTGTGTTGGGTGCATATATATTTATAATGGTTATATCTTCTTGTTGGACTGACCCCTTTATCATTATGTAATGTCCTTCTTTATCTCTTGCTACTTTCTTCATTTTGAAGTCTATTTTCTCTGATACAAGTACTGCAACACCTGCTTTTTCCTCTTTGTTGTTTGCATGAAATATCTTTTTCCATGCCTTCACTTTTAGTCTGTGTTTATCTTTGGGTTTGGGGTGAGTCTCTTGTAAGCAGCATATAGATGGGTCTTGCTTTTTAATCCACTCTGTTACTCTGTGTCTTTTGATTGGTGCATTCAGTCCATTTACATTTAGGGTGATTATTGATAGATAGGTACTTATTGCCATTGCTGGCTTTAGATTCGTGGTTACCAAAGGTTCAAGGGTTGCTTTTTTACTATCTAAGAATCTCACTTAACTTCTTTGTTAAGTTATTGTGAACGCTGTCTGATGTTTCTTTATCTCTCCCTTCCTAATCTTCCTCCTCCATTCTTTATATATTAGGTGTTTTATTCTTTGCCTTTAGTTAGTATTTGGATAGTCTGATTTCTTTGCTATGATTTTATTTTCTCTGGTGACATCTTTTAAGCCTTAGGGGTGCTTCCCTCTAGAGCAGTCCGTTTAAGATATCTTGTAGAGCTGGTTTATGAGAGGCAAAGTCTCTCAACTTTTGTTTGTGTGGAAATTGTTTAATACCTCTGTCATATTTAAATGATAATCGTGCTGGATACAGTATTCTTGGTTTGAGGCCCTTCTGTTTCATTACGTTAAATATATCATGCCATTCTCTTCTGGCCTGTAAGGTTTCTGTTGAGAAGTCTGATGATAGTCTGATGGGTTTTCCTTTGTAGGTGATCTTTTTTCTCTCTCGAGCTGCCTTTAATAGTCTGTCTTTATCTTTGCCCTTTGACATCTTAATTATTATATGTCTTTGTGTTGTCTTCCTTGGGTCCCTTGTGTTGGGAGATCTGTGGGCTTTCATGGACTGCGAGACTATTTCCTTCCCCAACGTGAGAAAGTTTTCAGCAATTATTTCTTCAAAGACACTTTCTATCCCTTTTTCTCTCTCTTCTTCCTCTGGTACTCCTATAATGCGAATATTGTTCCGTTTGGATTGGTCACACAGTTCTCTCAATATTCTTTCATTCCTAGATATCCTTTTATCTCTCTCTGCCTCAGCTTCTCTGTGGTCCTGTTCTCTATTTTCTAATCCTTTAACAGTCTCTGACACCTCAGCCAGTCTGCTGTTAGGCCTGTCGATGTCTTGTCTTATTTCTGCATATTCTTTCCTCACTTCCCTCACTTCCTCCCTCAGCTCTTCACATTTCTCTGTAGATCCGTCAGCATGGCTATGACTTTTATTCTGAATCCTTTTTCAGGAAGACTGTGCATGTCCATCCCTTCAGGTTCCCTCTCTGGGGTTGTCTGGTCTGAAGCTTTGTCTGTACCATATTCCTCTGTCTTTTCATGGCTATAGAATTGGTAGCTGGTAGTTGCCACGTATGTAAGCTGGGCTCTTTATGACCTTAAAAAGGAAAAAAAAAAAAGAAGAAAAGGAAGAAAAAAATAATATAATAAAAAAATAAATTGAAAGATAAAGAAAGAAAAGAAAGAGAAGAAAAACAACAACTAAAAAACAAACGAACAAACAAAAAAACGCCCACCGGGAGTGGATTCTGTGTGAATGCTGTAGGTGGCGCTGTTGCTCCACTATTCCAGAGCTGTGGCCACACCACTCTGCAAGGCCCTTTATAGCTCTGGCCTGAGTGGGAATGAATGGGAGGCTGTTGAGCTCTGTGGGAGTCCTAAGTGCGGCCACCCTTTCCCAGTCACCAGCTAAGGGGTCCGAAGCTCCCCAGGACTCCCAGCCTGCTGGGCTGAGTGTGCCCGGGTGATGCGGTCCTCTGCTGGGCTCCTGTCTCTTTAAGACCGCTTAAAAAAGCACGCGCTTTTCTTCTTCTTTTTTTTTCCTGTGTCCTCTGTCTCTCCAATCTCCACTATAGCGCACGCTGTGTGTCGGCGCTCCTTGCCCAGACTTCCACTCCCTCCTGGCTCTGAATCCTCTCCTCCCGCCTGTGCGCTGGGGTCGTGGAGTGCTCAGATCCCACCGGGTCACGGCTCTGTATCTTACCCGCCTTGCCGGGTGCCGGGTCCTCTCAGGTGAAGCTGCATGCTGTGTGCTTTCCTGTGTATTCTGGTCTCTCTTTTAGGAATAGTTGTATTTGCTGTGTTTTCGTGGATAAATATAATGTTGGGAGGAAATTTCTGCCGCTCTATTCACATCGCCATCTTCCCGGAAGCCTCCTACAGCAGGAAAATTTTTAATATTTATGTGCAATTATCTTTTTTTTTTCCTGTTGTTTATGTTTTGGTGTCATATTTAAGAAGCCATGGCTTAATTCAGCTTCATCGGTATTTACCCCTGTGTTTTCTGTAAGAGTTATAATTTCAGTGCATACATTTAGGGCTTTGATTCTTTTTGAGTTAATTTTTGCACATGGTCAAAGTACTGGTTGTTTAAAGTTATCGTATTTTTTAAATCTTTCCTAAGATTTACTATAGCTGTAAGACATTTTGATGCTATCTGAATGATCAGTTCTTTAACCTTTAAGAAGTCATTTGATTTCTTGCTCTGTCTTTAGACGTATCTTTTTTTGACTGGCTTTCATGTAGTTCATGTAGCTCAAATATGGTGCCACACAAATATAATGTGCAATTTGGAATAGAAGGGCCCCTTTAGTTTAGTGGTATCTCATAGCATTTGCCAATGGACCATCTAAATCTTTAACCAGTGGACTAATTACTATTATTTTTGTTAAATTATTAACATGACTTTGAGTGGACCCAATGGCATAATGTGAAAAACAAGTAATTTCATATTCTCAATTTTTGTCAACCATTTTATTTAAACTGAAGTGTTTGCCAGCTTAATAAGGTCTTTATAATTACTTAAATTTTTTGTGTAAACCCTGTGACTGCATTAGAGTTTAAAGAGTTTCAGACTTGGTAGTCTTCAAGAGTTGTTACTACTGAAGATGAAACAACAGTAGGTTATTTAGCCAAACATATATATATATATATATAGCTCTGAAAGTGAATTAGACACTATGATAGTCACTAGGGATATAAAGGTGAAGTCCCTGATGTCAAATAATCCACACTTTAGTTGGGAGACATAATGTGTGATAAATGCTTTGATGCTATAGAAACAAGAATAGCATTTTTTTCAGATTGGAGATTTGAAAAACTTAAAAGGTCATGCCTGAGCTGTCTTGAAGGAAAAAGAGGACTTGATCAATATTGTTGTCTCACTTCCCCTAAATGCCAAATCTGAGGCAGAGGGCTTTGCATTATTATAGTTCACTTCCCTCATTTTATAGATAAGGAAACTGAGACACAGTGATTGCTAGCTCCAAGTTTACTTAAGAATTACAGAACTTTGACTAAAACTATTCCATGAATGAGTTTAATAAGAATAATATTGCATAATTTCTCAGAGCAACTGCTAAAAGTGCTGCTGGCAATATAAAATGGAACAAGGAAAGGACCATACCTCTTAATTTCATTTTGGCTATGAGTTAAGAAACTAGAATTTGCTTTCTGTTTTATTTAAGTCCCTTACATAGATAATTAATTATCTGGAGGAAAGTTTCATGAAGTTATATTTTGAAATTATATTTTGCTTCTGAAGAATTCTTCATCTAGAATGTAGAGTGTACTGATAATGAAATAATAATTATTTTTTGTCAGTTAATGCTAGTGTTAACTTGGACAAATGGCCCAACTTAAGGCATTGTTTGTTAACTTTTAAATTGCATTTTTGAGGTTAATCTTTGTGGGGGTGATTACTTCAGTTGTTTTCCTAATTTATTAAGGACTGATTTGGATCCATAAAAATTAGTTTGTGAATTTCTTTTAGGTTTGAGTAAGACTGTCATAACTTGCAATGAAAATGAATACCAATTTTTCAAAATCATTTATTGAAAAATTTCTAGTGATTATTAAGCACTCTTAATGATGAGTTATAAAAGTTCTGGTAAATACCTCTTGTTTTACAGTCTTGCTGAGATTTTTTAATGGCTTTTTGCAGTTTTTTTTTTAATGATTGGGGCATTTAGAAACTAGTGTTTCTGCAGTTATGTGAAAATCTCAATATTTATGGAAATTCATAGAATTATAATAGCTCTGAGAACTATAAAAAAGGAAAAGAAAACTCAAATGAAAGTAGGGCCTCTTTTAGCCCCTACCTTGGGATTTGTTTGCTTAATCAAGTTCTCTAGTCTAGTGTATAACATTGGTTGGATTATGCAAAGCTATTGAAGAGTATTTTAGTTATTTCATAGAACAATGCAGTGTTCAGCCTTTTTCTTTTGAGGTAATAATATTTTAAGTATAAATTTGGATTCTTTATTACATTTTCTTTTCACAACTTGATCTTTGGAGTTGAATTTGAATCCTGACCATGTCATTTAGCTGTATGACTTCAGGCAAGTTGCTGTAAATATCTCTGAGCTAGTTAGTATTCTCTGCAGTGAAAGAAAGGATATAGACTCTAAGTCATAGTGCTGTTCTGAGGATTACATTAGGTAATTAAGGTGTCTAGTATTGCCCTAAACTAGATGAATTCTCTTTCTCTCTTTGAATCTATCTTTGCTTTAGCCTTCTTCAGTTTCCTGTATGTTTCCTTGATAGAATTGTAAATATGCATTTTCTTCTGAATGGTTGTTTTAATATTCAAATTGTCTTCTGGTATCTCATGTGAAAAAAATGTGAGGAAAGTGAAGTGTGGTGAAAGCCAGCTACTATATTATATAATAACATTGGATTGGAATTCTGAGCTTATTATTTTCCTTTTTGCTAACACAGTTGAATTTGCCCAAACAGATGAAAATTAATTTATAGTCCAGTCTTCAATAAATTATAATGCTTAGATCAGCACTGTCCAGTGGAAATATAACTTGTGCCATATATGTAATTAAAGTTTTCTAGTAGCCATAGAAAAAAAGATGAAATTAATTTTATATTTTATTTAACCCCATATATACAAAATATCTTTTCAACACATAGTTAACATAAAGATTAATAATGAGATATTTTACATTGTTTTGTGTTAAGTCTTTGAAATTAGAAACATGGTATGTTTTATACTTTAAGCACATTTCAATTTGGGTGAGTTAGGCTTCAAGAGATCTGTGTGTCTAGGGGCCACTATATTATATAGCACGGGTTTAAGTGAATACAATATATTATCACTACAGTAGATGGCTTTTGCATTGTATATTGTGTGTGATAAGAGAATGTTGATAGTTATGGCTCGTTTAAAATTTGTCGTCATTCCTCACAGTCATTTATGTAAATTGTGAGAATTGACCCATCTTTGCAATCTCTGTTCCATAAATTATTTCACCCTTTATTCGTTGTTCCTAAATTTTTAAAATTTCTCGAAGGCTGAAAATATGTTACTTGATTATTGAGGGCATAAACTAAACTTAATATATATTTATTTTCTTCATAATAGGATCTGTAGGTGTAACATGAGCAAGTTTTTATTTTGAGAAGTTCATTCTGAAGAATAGATGGGAGAAGGGGTCAGAGGATGGAAGGGTTACTAGTAAGAAGGCTATTGCAGTTTACATGTGAGAAATATTGACAGCTTGATCTGGGTTTGGGGAGGGAAGAGGAGGAGAAAACAGAGAAGTGGACAGAAAGGATGATTGAGGGGACTGGTAGTAACTTGAGGGTAATGATGTGTTTGAGGAAATATTTTTGTTTTTCTTTGCTTGTGTTCATTTTAAAGATGATTGAGACTTGAAATGTAGATGTAAGGCATCCTGTTGAGAGGAAGCAGTTTGAACTTTTGAGAGGAAAGGATAACTGATAGGATAATGCTGCAAAAAGATGTGATGAAATTTAGATATGAAGAGTTTTTTTCCTAAATAGATTTTTGTAAAGATGCCTTAAACTTTTGAACTGTGGTGAATATCTCACTCTAAGAAAAATAAAAGGTAAAGACTAGAGTTATAGTCATATTCTCTTCCCTCTTATGAAAGGGAAAGAGAAAGAAGGTGAAACTAGAGTTAAATTAAGCAGTGATTTAATAGCAGTTGTGGGTCAGTAACTATGTTGTGGATCATTATGAATACACTAGGACTCAGTAAATGTTCATGCTTATTAAAATGGCAGTAAATTGTTTTTACATAGTTCTTTTTTTAGATTAGCTCAGTTGCGTCCCAGGTACTTCTTTTTTTGGTTTTTTAATATTTTATTAAGGTATTATTGACATACACTCTTATGAAGGTTTCACACGAAAAAACAATGTGGTGACTACTTTTACTATATTATCAAGTCCACACCCATACCCCAGTGCAGTCACTGCTCATCAGTGTAGTAAGATGCAACAGATTCACTGTTTGCCTTCTCTGTGCTACACCGTTTTCAGCGTGACCCTCCACACCATGTGTACTAAACATAATAACCCTCAATCCCCTTCTCCCTCCCTACCCACCCACCTTCCCGCATCCCTCCCCTTTGGTAACCACTAGTTCCTTCTTGGAGTCTGGGAGTCTGCAGCTATTTTGTTCATTTAATTTTGCTGCATTATTATACTCCACAAATGCGGGAAATCATTTGGCACTTGTCTTTCTCTGCTTGGCTTATTTCACAGAGCATAATACCCTCCAGCTCCATCCATGTTGTTGCAAATGGTAGGATTTGTTTCTTTCTAATGGCTGAATAGTATTCTGTTGTGTATATGTACCACTTCTTCTTTATCCATTCATCTACTGATAGACACTTAGGTTGCTTCCATTTCTTGACTATTGTAAATAGTGCTGCAATAAACATAGGGGTGCATATATCTTTTTGAATCTGAGAAGTTGTATTCTTTGGGTAAATTCCAAGGTGTGGGATTCCTGGGTCAAATGGTATTTGTATTTTTAGTTTGTTGAGGAACCTACATACTGCTTTCTGCAACGGTTGAACTAGCTTACATTCCCAGCAGCAGTGTAAGAGGGTTCCCCTTTCTCCGCATCCTCACCAGCATTTGGATGGCGAGTCTTTTGGATGGTGGCCATCCTTACTGGTGTGAGGTGATATCTCATTGTCATTTTAATTTGCATTTCCCTAATGATTAGTGATATAAAGCATCTTTCCATGTGTCTGCTGGCCATCTTAATTTCTTCTTTGGAGAATTGTCTCTTCAAATCCTCTGCCCGTTTTTAATCGGATTATTTGCTTTTTGGATGTTGAGGTGTGTGAGTTCTTTATATATTTTGGATGTTAACCCAGTGTCGGATATATCATATACAAATATATTCTCCCATACTGTAGGATGCCTTTTTGTTCTGTTGATGACGTCCTTTGCCATACAGAAACTTTTTTGTTTGACGTAGTCCCATTTGTTCATTTTTGCTTTTGTTTCCCTTGCTCAAGGAGATGCATTCAGGAAGAAGTTGCTCATGCTTATATTCAGGAGATTTTTGCCTATGTTGTCTTCTAAGAGTTTTATGGTTTCATGACTTACATTCAGGTCTTTGATCCATTTCGAGTTTACTTTTGTGTATGGGGTTAAACAATAATCCAGTTTCATTCTCTTGCATGTAGCTGTCCAGTTTTGCCAACACCAGCTGTTGAAGAGGCTGTCATTTCCCCATTGTTCGTCCATAGCTCCTTTATCGTATATTAATTGACCATACATGGTTGGGTTTATATTAGGGCTCTCTAGTCTGTTCCACTGGTCTTTGGGTCTGTTCTTGTGTCAGTACCAAATTGTCTTGATTACTGTGGCTTTGTAGTAGAACTTGAATCGGGGAGCATAATCCCCCGAGCTTTTTCTTCCTTCTCAGGATTGCTTTGGCTATTCAGGGTCTTCTGTGGTTCCATATGAATTTTAGAATGATTTGCTCTAGTTCATTGAAGAATGCTGTTGGCATTTTGATAGGAATTGCATTAAATCTGTAGATTGCTTTAGGCAGGATGGCCATTTTGACAATATTATTTCTTCCTGGCCAAGAGCATGGGATGAATTTCCATTTATTAGTGTCCACTTTAATTTCTCTTAAGAGTGTCTTGTAGTTTTCAGGGTATAGGTCTTTCACTTCCTTGGTTAGGTTTAATCCTAGGTATTTTATTCTTTTCGATGCAATTGTGGAAAGAATTGTTTTCCTGAATCTCTTTCTGGTAGTTCATTGTTATTGTATAGGAATGTAACAGATTTCTGTATGTTAATTTTGTATCCTGCAACTTTCCTGAATTCAGATATTAGTTCTAGTAATTTTGCAGTGGATTCATTAGGGGGTTTTATGTACACTGTCATGTCATCTGCAAACATTGACAATTTAACTTCTTCCTTACCCATCTTGATGCCTTTTATTTCTTTCTTTTGTCTGATTGCCATGGCTAGGACCTCCAGTACTATGTTGAATAGAAGCAGAGAGAGTGCATATCCTTGTCTTGTTCCTGATCTTAGAGTGAAAGCTTTCAGCTTCTTGCTGTTAAGTATGATATTGGCTGTGGGTTTGTCATATATGGCCTTTGATATGTTGAGGTACTTGCCCTTTATACCCATTTTGTTGAGCATTTTTATTATGAATAGATGTTGAATTTTGTCAAATCCTTTTTCAGCATCTATAGAGATGATCATGTGTTTTTTTGTCCTTTTTGTTGATGTGGTAGGTGATATTGATGGATTTTCGAATGTTGTACCATCCTTGCATCCTTGGGATGAATCCTACTTGATCATGGTGTATGATCCTCTTTTTGTATTTTTTAATTCGGTTTGCTAATATTCTGTTGAGTCTTTTTGCATCTATGTTCATCAGTGATATTGGTCAGTAGTTGTCTTTTTTTTGTGGTGCCTGTGCCTGGTTTTGGTATTTGAGTGATGCTGGCCTCCTAGAACGAATTTCAAAATATTCCTCCTTTTCTAATTTTTGGAAAACTTTAAGGAGGATGGGTAGTAGGTCTTCTCTACATATATGATAAAATTCAGCAGTAAAGCCATCTGGTCCAGGAATTTTGTTCTTAGGTAGTTTTTTGATTATACATTCAATTTCATTGCTGGTAATTGGTATGTTTAGATTTTCTATTTCTTCCTGGGTCTGTCTTAGAAAGTTGTATATTTTGAGAAGGTTGTCCATTTCTTCTAGGTCATCCAGTTTGTTAGCATATTCTTTTTCATAGTATTCTCTAATAATTCTTTGTGTTTCTGTGGTGTCCATAGTGATATTTTCCTTTTCATTTGTGATTCTGTTTTTGTGTGTAAGCTCTTATTTTTTCTTTTTGATAAGTCTGGCTAGGGGTTTATCTATTTTGTTAATTTTCTTGAAGGAACAGCTCCTGGTTTCACTGATTCTTTCTATTGTTTTATTCTTATCTATTTTTTTTTTATTTCTGCTCTGATCTTTATTATGTCCCTCTTCCTACTGACTTTGGGCCTTATTTGTTCTTCTTTTTCTAGTTTCATGAAATGTGAGTTTAGTCTGTTCATTTGGGATTTTTCTTTTTTCTTGAGGTAAGCCTGTATTGCAGTGTACTTTCCTCTTAGAACTGACTTCCCTGCATCTCAAAGAAGTTGGGGTGTTGAGCTGTTGTTTTCATTTGTCTCCACATATTGCTTGATCTCTGTTTTTATTTGGTCATTGACCCATGGATTATTTAGGAGCATGTTGTTAAGCCTTGATGTGTTTGTGATTTTCTTGGTTTTTTTGAATAATTTATTTTTAGTTTCATACCTTTGTGGTCTGAGAGCTTGTTGGTACAATTTCAATCCTTCTGAAGTTACTGGCCAAGTATTTGATCTATTCTTAAAAATGTTTCATGTGCACTTGAAAAGAATGTGTATCCTGCTACTTTTGGATGGAGTGTTCTGTAGGTGTCTTAGCTGCATCTTTTCTAATGTGTTGTGCAGTGCCTCTATCTCCTTTCTTATTTTCTGTCTGGTTGTTTTTTCCTTTGGAGTGAGTGTTTGTTGAAGTGTCCTAAAGTGAATGCTTTGCATTCTATTTCCCCCTTTAATTCTGTTAGTATTTGTTTCACATGTGTAGATGCTCCTTCATTGTGTGCAGAGGTATTTATAATGGTTATATCCTCTTGTTGGGGTTACCCCTTTATCATTATTTAATGTCCTTCTTTGTCTATTGTGAGTTTCTTTGTTTTGAAGTCTATTTTTCTGATACAAGTACTGCAACTCCTGCTTTTTTTCTCCTTGTTAGTTACATGAAATATCTTTTCCATTCCTTCACTTTTAGTCTGTGAATGTCTTTGGGTTTGAAGTGAGTCTCTTGTAGGCAACATATAAATGGGTCTTGCTTATTATATATACACGATGGAATATCATTCAGCCATAATAAGAAAACAAATCCTACAATTTGTAACAATATTGATGGAGCTAGAGGGTATTATGCTCATTGACATAAGCCAGGCAGAGAAAGACAAGTACCAAAGGATTTCACTCATTTGTGGAGCATAAGAACAAAGCAGAAACTGAAGGAACAAAACAGCAGCAGACTCACAGAACCAAGAATGGACTAATAGTTACCAAAGGGAAAGGGACTGGGGGAGGGTGGGTGGGAAGGAAGGGAGAAGGGGAATAAGGGACATTATGATTAGCACACATAACCTAGAGGGGGCACGGGGAAGGCAGTATAGCACAGAGAAGACACGTAGTGACTCTGTAGTATCTTACTACACTGATGGACAGTGACTGTAATGGGGTATGTGCTAGGGAATTGATAATGGGGGCAATCTAGTAACCACAGTGTTGGTCATGTGATTATATATTAGTGATACCAAAAAATAAAAATAAAAGCAAACTACTGAGACTCAATACCAGAACTGCAGAAGGTGTGAGGTATGGCCCAGGAATCTACATTTGAAATGATCACTCAGGTGATCCTCCGGGGAAGCTTTTGCATGGGCGTGGATGCTGAGCAGGGGTTGGCTGGGAGCTGGCAGGAGACCTCAGACTCTACATCTTCTGGTGATGCAGCTGACCCGGGCTCCATCTCCTCCCTCCAGGCTCCACCTCTTTGGCTCTATTCTCCAGGATTATTTTAGAGAACAGAGTCACTTAGGGGAAAGACCCAAAATAAAAATATATGTAAACTGCTCAGTAACAAAGCCCTTCAGAGGCCCAAGGAAGCAGCAAACTCAAATCCTCGAGGATGGGTCACTGGGAAAATCCCTCAGGGCATCCAGGGAAGGTAAAATTGGAGAAGATGCTGCTGCAGGAGGGAGCTTTCTCTGGGTAGGCAGCACCATATACCTGTTTTTGCTCTCAGGGAACCTGCTGAAAGGTGGGACAGTTCTGTGAGGATCCATGGGGACTTGGGAAGAAAACTCATAGAACACTTACAATGAAATAAAATGCATTAAAGACAAAGATAATAACTATACAAAAATAGTCTTGCTTTTTCATCCATTCTGTATCTCTATGTCTTTTGATTGGTGCATTCAGTCCATCTACATTAAGGGATATTATTGGTAGATATGTATTTATTGCCATTGCAGGCTTTGGATTTGTGGTTTCCTAAGGTTCAAGGGCATTTTCTTTCCTTTCTAACAGTCTAAGTTAACTCGCTTATTACACTACTACAAACACAATCTAAAGAATCTTTTTTCCCCCTTCTTTTTCTTCCTCCTCCACTGTTTATAGGGTAGGTGTCATATTCTGTACTTTTTGTGTATCCCTTGAGTGACTTTGTGGGTAGCTGATTTAATTTTTCATTTGCTTAGTAATTAGTTGGTCTGCATCCTTTATTGTGGTTTTATTTTCTCTGGTGACAGCTGTTTAGCCTTATGAGCTCTGCCATCTATAGCAGTCCCTTTAAAATACACTGTAGATATGGTTTGTGAGAAGTAAGTTCCCTCATCTTTTGCTTATATGGAAATTGTTTAATACCTCCTTCAAATTTAAATGATAATATTTCCAGGTAGCATATTCTTGGTCGGAGGCACTTCTGTTTCATTGCATTAAATATATCATACCACTCCCTTCTGGCCTGTAAGTTTTCTTCTGCAAAGTCTGATGATAGCCTGATGGGTTTTCCTTTGTACGTGATCTTTTTTCTCTGTCTGACTGCTTTTAATAGTCTGTCCTTGTCCTTGATCTTTGCCATTTTAATTATTATATGTCTTGGTGTTGTCATCCTTGGGTCCTTTGTGTTGGGAGATCTGTGCACTTCCATGGCCTGAGAGACTATTTCCTTCCCCAGATTGGGGAAGTTTTTTGTCCTTTTTTGTAAGTCAACTTTTATTGGGTTTTAGGAGGAAACTGGGAAGGATTGCTTTAAACATAAGTTCATGGAGAAGAACAAGAGTTCCAGGCTGTGCAGTTTCTCTTTGACTGAAAGTACGTTGTTACTGGGGCAGTGATGAATCTTCCCAATTTTAAAGCAGGAGATGAAATCCCTCTGAAAAATGTCCTCACTTGTCAAGATAATCCTTATCTTCCTCCCTTCTGCAGGTCATGCAGGCTGCAAGGAGTGTTAGGTGCATGAGCACTCCCCCTGCAGGGCTTCCCCACTCCATTTTAAATGGGGTTTCCTTTACTGTCATAGCTGTTTTTTGAAGTGTGCAGTCCAGTGGTCTTAGGTACATTCATATTGTTGTGTGTCTACCACTGGCATCCATTTCATAGCTCTTTTCATCTTAAAAAACTGAAGCTCTATCCACTAAATACTAATACCCCATTCCTTCCTCTTCCAGCCCTGGTAACCCCCATTCTCCTTTCAGTCTCTATGAGTCTGACCACTCTAGGAACCTCAAAGAAGTGAAATCATACAGTATTTGTCCTTTTCTGCCTGGCTTTTGTCACTTAGCATGAAGTCCTCTAGGCTCATCCATGTTGTAGCAGGGGTCAGAATGTCTTTCCTTTTTAAGGCTTAAGATACTCATTTGTGTGTATGCACCATGTGGTGGTTATCCCTGCATCTCTCAGTGGACATTGATTGGGGAAGTTTTCAGTAATTATTTCCTCAAAGACACTTTCTATCCCTTTTTCTCTCTTCTTCTTCTTCTGTGAATACCTCCTTCAAATTTTACTTCCTCTGGTACTCCTATAATGCGAATATTGTTCCATTTGGATTGGTCGCAGAGCTGTCTTATTATTTTTTCATTCCTAGAGGTCCTTTTTTCTCTCTCTGCTTCAGCTTCTTTGTGTTTCTGTTCTCTAGTTTCTATTCCATTGACCATCTCCTCTTCCTCCTCTATTGTGCTTTTTAAATTCCTCCATGTGTATTTCATTTCAGCTATTGTATTTTTCAAAGTCTCTATCTCTTTCTTGAATTTGTCCCTGAGATCTTGAGTATTTTTCTGTAGCTCTGCGAGCAAGTTTATGATTTTTATTTTGAAGTTTTATCAAGAAGGTTGGTGATTTCAGCTTCACTGAGCCTTCTTTCTCGTGTTTGAGGTTTTTTGGATTGAAGAAGGTTCTTTGGACGTTTCATTCTTATTTGAATGCTATGGAATGATAATTTTGCATAGACAGTGCCCTCTAGTGCCCAGGATCTCTACTCGGGAGCTGTCCAGCTCCTGGAGCTATCGCGGGGTTCCCAGGCAAGTAGCACCAGTGCCTGCTGGGTGGACAGAACTCTTTCCTGCTTCCCAGCCACAGTGCCTGCCTCCACTCTCAGGGTTATTGGGCAGGGTGCACAAGGAGTAGCCTCTGTGTTGTGCCCCTGTATCTGCCATAGGTGGGGCTGCCTTCCGGCTGGCCTGGCGGGATTGTGGGGGCAGCAGGCTTGTAAGCAGGTGCTGGTGGGGAGGAAGGAGCGACATGCTGCCTATTGTGGTGGGAGGCCTTGGGGTTATGTTGCCAGCCAGCTAGATGGAGCGTCCGAATCTCCTGAAATTTCCCAATGTGCTGGGCTGAGCAGGCTGGGATGATTTTGTCCACCTGTCCTTTTTTCTGAGCAGCAAGCTCTGTGTATTTTTGCCCCTCTACCAGCCCTCTCACTGTTGGGGAGTCTTTCAAAGCACCCACCATTCTTTTGTCCTGGAGCGGCCAGTTGTGGGCACCTGTTATCCACAGAAGCTGGAATCTCAGTGGAGTAGATCTCCAGGGCTGGGTATTTAGCAGTTTTGGATTTTCTCTTCCTACTCTTTTTCTCTTCCTCCTGCCTGTGAGGTCAGGTGGGGGAGGGCCTGCATCCTGCTGAATCATGGCTTTGCTACTTTACCCCTTTCTGTGAGGTCTTCTTTTTGCCCAAGATGTTGGCAGTCTGTTGTGGTCTTCTTTCGGGTCTCTCTTTCAGTACTAGTTGTATTTGCTGTATTTTTGTATTATATGTTGTTTTGGGTGGAGGTTTCTGCCTCACTTCTCATGCAACCATCTTTTTCCCCCATACTCATTTTTTTTAGGGATATTTCTTGGTATTACTGCTTCAATTACCTTCAAGTACTTTTTGGACTTCTTTTTCCCCTTAGGCGTGGCAATAGTCACTCAGGAAAGAGAATTACCAGCCATGTATGGTTAAATAACAAAACCTATTTATCTATTTCTTGTAGTCAAATAAGTCACAGTCTAATTTGGGAAAAAGACTTGCATAATGATTATCATGGTTCTGTGAAATATATGCTAATGGAGAAGCAAACCAAGCTCTGTGGAGCACTGAGCCTAGGATGGAGTGATGGGTAGCAGGAAGGTGTCAGGAAGGTCATTGGTTAGCATATGGGGTAGTCTTTGAATTGAGTCTGTAAGGAAGAGGAGATGCTAGGTTGACATTGCCTGACGAATATTCTTGCCAGAGGAAGCAATGTCAAGGAAGAATATGGGGTCTGAGGACTCAAAGATTATCTAATTGTGGGTGTGAGGGTGGGGTGGGCATCTGGACCATTTGGATTTGCTGCATCTCCATTTGTTGACCCTAAACCTACTTCTAAATTAAGTTAACCATAGAAATCCCAATTTGAAAAATTTGATTAAAATATTCGTGTTTGTACTTTCTCAATTTTCCCTTCGAGGTACATATCCCCTCTTTGTAATCTTCCTAGCTCCTCATAATTTTGAGTAAACTTGAGAGGAGAACCGTGGGAAATAATAGTGATTTCATTCCCTTCTTCCCATTTTATTGTTGAGCAAGCCTAAACCTTTACTTTTGTCTTAGGACTTTTCATTTATCTGTCACCTGCTTTTTTCCCATTTTGAGTCTCCTTATGCAGTAGCTTGTTTCATTTGGTTAAGGGAGAAGGATCTTGCAAGATGAGCATGGTTATGAGTGAGTTGATGAGGCTGGAAAGGTAGGCAAAGGGTAGGCTAAATTTTCAGTAGCCTTGTATCTCATTTTGAGGAGTTCGTATTTAATAGTTGAGAGCCTCTAAAAAATATGAAATTGATGAGGGACAGAGGAGAGAGGTTATAAGAAGGAAATGACAAAATCAGCTTTTTTTCATTTTTGAAATGTAACTTTGATGACAGTGTTGAGGAAAGCAAGTGAAGAAGGTATATATGGATGAGATAGCAGTGGTCCTTTGACCTGCAGCCACATCACCTGGGGACCTAAAAATGCAGATTCTCAGGTCCTACCCCAGATCTGCTGAGTCAGAAGCTCTGGAGGTGGGGTGCAGTAATCTGTGTTTTATTTGATTCTGACACCTGGCAAAGTTTTAGACTAGGGATATTGTCCTGCTAGTGGGTTTCAGCCCTGGACAAGTTCACTATGGATTCAATGAGACCAAAGAATGAGAGTGGAACATTCTTGGGATGAAAGGGTTTATACCCAACTTTATTTTCACAGTGGCAGGTCAGTCATTAGAATCCCATCCACTCAGAGTGAGTCTGCATGCAGCAAGCCAGTGTCTGCCTCTGTGCCTCTCTGCCCCTGCAGCCATCTTAGTCTCTCTTCTCTGCTCTCCTGCAGCCCTGCCACCATTTCGCCCAGAGCATTGGGTGGAGGTCTTTATATAGAGAGAGTCAGTAACAACATATTGCCCACGTGTGTATTGAGTAAGCCAACCAGGGCCAGGTGAGAATTCTAACCATAGGAACCTTCACTTTATCCACAGATATAAAAGCCAGTGAGGCTACATTACAGTTTGCAAGTGTTTTTCAGGTGTAGTTGATTTTGTTGAGATGTTGTCTCGTCTGGGGGGGATTGCCCCAGGCATGTTCAATCTGGATAGGGTGAGACTGAATAACAACAATGGAACTTGAGGGTAAAAGGGTTTATACCAACTCTGATTCTCATGGTGGTAGGTTGAGTGATGGCATTTTGTCTGCCCCTGGCAAGTTTGCAATCTGTCACCATCTGTGCCTCCCAGCAGAGCCCTGGGCATAGCTCTTTATGTAGTAACACCTGACAGTAATGGCTCATTGCCAATGGGTGTGTAAGCACTAGCCTACCAGGAGGCCAATTACATCATCTAGTAGATTAGGATTGGGTGAGGATCCTGGCCACATGAACTTCCATTTTCCCTATAGATGTTCATATGGTTATGACTCACATTCACAAGCAAGAGAAATAGAACAACTGTTGCATGGGAGCGAGCTTTCAGCTCCAGGCAAGTTCACTCTGGATTCGCTGAAACTGAATAATGACAATGGAATGTTGGGGTTAAAAGGGTTTATACCAAACTTTATTCTTAGGGTGGCTGGTCAAGTGCTAGAATCACATCTGAATCCAGGAAGTCTCCAATTCCCCTCAGCCTCCATCCCTGCCAGCCAGGCAGAGCACTGGGCGGAGCTCTTTATGCAGCAACACAGACAATTATGGTTCATTGCCAACAGGTGTGCAAGCATGGGCCTTCTTTGCAGTCATTGAAGTTGTGCATGGGCAAGTGAATTAAGGTCAGGTGAGGATCCTGGCCATAGGCACTTCCATTTTCCCTACAGCTGTCTAGGATTTTGTGATTTAGTTGTTTATATGAAAGCCTAATATTAAAAGATTTGAAAAGTTGGGATGTATTATAGTTGAGAAAAGGGAAACAGTCCTGGATCGTGTGGAATAAACTATATCAAGTGGAAATAATGGAGTAAAACAACAAATACTTAATCCTGAATGCTCTAGATGTTGCCTACACATGACACTGATTTGCAGCGTGTCTTGCCAATGGGTTTCAGCCCTGGGAAAGTTGACTGTGGATTCAGTGAGACCAAAGAAATGACAGTGGAATGTTCTTGGGGTAAAAGGGTTTATTACCCGGCTTTGTTCCCCTGGCGATCGGTTGGGCACTAGAATTACGTCTGCAGGTCTGTAATTCTCCTTCATCTCTGCCTCCCCCCACAGAGTACTGGGCAGAGCTCTTTATATAGTGACTCAGTTAATAATAGCTTATTGTCTACGGGTATGGAAACAGTAGCCTAGCAGTAGGCCAATTACATCATCAAGTGACATAGGAACTTCAATTTTCCCCATACTTCACCCCTCCAGGATTCTCACCTCACAATCTACATGTTCTCATACATGTTCTCAGTCTTCTATAGTGGTCCCTGTGCAAGAAAACTGGAGCATTGTAACCAGATTCCATACCAGCAACAGAGGATAACAACAGCATACAGATAATAACAAAAATTATGCTACAACAAAATTTTGATACAGGTAACAAAAAGTATAATAATCCTTAAGCCTGAGGAGGTTATTCCAAGTATATTAAAAACCAGTTTTATTCAGATGAGTTCATGATCTCAGTAGTGGTACTGATAGGGAGCTCCATGCACTCCAGTGAGTAGCTTTTTTTTTGCTAGGGTGTGTGCCCAATCCACAAGGACCTTAAGAGTGATAAGACACATGTTTTAATGACACCAACATAGTCAAATCTCGTCCATCAGGTAGGATGCATACAAGAGAGTGGTCCTGTGATAGGACTGTGGCCGGAAGGGGGTCTTGTCCAGGTCTATATACCATACCTTTACCCCTCTCTCCGTGGGGTTTGCTATATATACTTCTACTGGAGGTGCATGCACTTGCCATAATGATAAAACAAAACTCCCTGGTAAGATGCTCCTATCTTCTGGCTGTTTAGGATATACTACTTTGATATTTGGGGGCCACTCTGCTGTTATTCCAGGAATACACAGGAGGCCAGTTTCGAGGCCTTGTCCCCAAGGTGCCAGGAGGTCCAGCCATCACTGGTCCATGTGTCAAAATGTCCAAAGCCTCATCCACTCAATGGAGTCTCCAGGGTTTAGTGCAGTTGGTGCTGGCAGCAAGATATTACTCTGGTGGCCTAACCTTGGCTTCAACAATTCCTCCTTGCTTTGTACTTGCAGTTTTATAGGGGAGGCTGCAATATGTATTAGGATGTCTACAGGACTCAGTGCTCCCTTTTGGGGTTTCTTGTTCAAATGCCGTAGCACTGTCCATAAGCAAACTGACCATCCCCACAAACTATTGGTGTCTGACTTCAGTCCAGATTTTAACATACCATTTTACCTCTTTCATGCCTGCTTTGGTAGGATTGTATTGCACATGAAACTTCCATTTGTTTCCTGTTTCATCCATTCTTATAGTGCATGTCCAGTGAAGTGGGTGCCTTTATCACTCTCAATTACCTGTGGTTTGCCATAGGCTGCAAAGAGATGCTCCAGACCTCTTTTGGTCATCTGTTGGTCTGCACAATGTGTAGGAAAAGCAACCAGAAGTCCAGTATCTGTGTCCACACATCATGGAATGTTGGTACCATTCTGACGTGGGCAGAGGCCCAGTATAGTCTATCTGCCATCTGATGAGGGGTATCAGTCCCTTAGCTATTCTCCCATGTTGCTGTGGAACTCAGTGTAAGTCTCTTCTAGAGCATATGATGCACTCCTCTGGGCCCTGCTGACTTTCTGTCAAAGGCAAGCCCCACCAATGGGCTACAACCCACATTGTCTTTTGTCCCACATGCAATAAACAATGATGTAACCATTGGGCCACATCAGAGGCAGGCTTTCCTTCTAGCCAGTGTACCTGGGCCAATTCATCTGCTTCATCATTTCCTGGGGATGTCAGCAGCAAATGACCTGTCATATGATATACTGCATCTATTTTAGTCTGACTACAGGCCCATAAGTCTTGCCACAGTTCTTGCCCTCAAAGGTGTTGGTGACTGACCAACCAGTTGGCATGGTACCATGTCGGTAACCACAGAGTCAAGCCTTGATAGATGGCCCAGCTGTCAGTGCAGACAAGTATTGGGGAGGGCTCCTTGCTGATCACAAGCTGCACTGCCCGCAACTCTGCCCATGGAATGCTCTTCCCCTCACCATCTTCCATCCATGCTGCTCAGTCTTAGGATGGAAAGCTAAGACCCTCCATTTTTGGGGCTGCCCACAGCTGGAGCCATCTGTGTACCATGCATCTTTGGGTATAGGGGCTCTTCCTCTCCAATAAGGACTCTCTGCTGTTAATGGTTCTAAAATAAATTCTTCCTGCCTTTCATTAGTACATATCACTTGCCCCAGTAAGCATTGGAGTTCTTCACTCAAGGGGCTAGTAGAGAGTTTGCTGTGCTGCTGTAGGTATGAACCCCACTTGGCCAGTGTAGGCATCTATGCCACACCACTCTGTGACTTTTGGGTACAGTCTTGTACCCACCTCACGATGGAATAGGTGGTTATTACTTTATTGGGGCCCTTCCATTGATGGGTTCTGTAACCAGCAAGACATGATACATGTCAGCCAATTGGTTTTCTGTCAAGGTGTACCATACCTCTGCTCCTTTCCAGAGTTGTGATCACATCCAACAGGTTGGCGAGTTTGTTCAAGCCTCTGCCAGAGACCCTAGCCATAAACATCTTCAGTCACATGAACATCCAGCTCACAGGGCCTTGATGGGTCTATCACACTCAAGGCCTGCACAGCCTTGATTGCCCATTTTGCTGTACTAAAGGCAGATGCGCATGTCTCATCCCTGTCCCACCTGACACCCTTTTGTACCAAATGGTATAAGAGTTTTAGAATTTGTGCGAAGTGTGGAATGACACTCTTCCAGTAGCCTAGAAGACCCAAAAACTCCTGTAACAATGCCACAGTTGTAGGGATAGGAAAGGCCTAGACTTTATCTATGTCTGCTTCTGGTATAAATTTAGTCTTACCCTATCAGATGACCCCCAAGAATTTGACTGACAAACAGGTCCCTGAACTTCAGTGCTGTTCACAGCCCATCATTTCTCCTGTAGATATTGCAGCAGTCCAGGAGCTGCACCTTCTAGATCTGAAAGAGAATCAGACATGAGCATGATATCATCAATATAATGGTACAGCCACACTATTGGTGGTTTCTTCCATGCTGCCATGTCCTGGGCTACAAGTCTATGACAGATGGTGGGCTGTGGAGGTACCCTGTGGAAAGACAGTGAATGTCCATTGCTGTCCTTCCCATGTGAAAGCAAATTGTTCGTGACTTTCCTGCTCTTTGTCAGTGGAAAAGAAGGCATCAACAAGATCTACAGCATAATGATATATTCGTATTTCATGACTGAGGGTATCCATCAAGTCTGCAATAGAGAGAATGACAGCATGCATAAGGGGTATGATTTTATTCAATTCTCTGTAATCCATGGTCATATGGCAGGAGCCATCTTGCTTTTTTTACTGGCCACACTGGGGAATTAGGACTATGGGTAGGCTTTATAATATCTACCTTTTCCAGTTCCTGGGGGGTTTCTCCAATTTCTTTATGCCTTCCAGGCAATTTGAATTGTTTGATATTAGTCACATGCCCCCAAGGAACAGGGAAAGTTATAGGCAGGTGCTTATCATGTCCCCTCAGAACTGCCTTCACCACACATATCCTCAGTCTGCACTCACCTGCAGTGGTCTGCAACCATAAACCCTGCAGGATATCAATCCCCAAAATATATTTGGGGATGGGATATACACAGTATACTCCTTTTGGGGTAGATGCTGTCCTTTTCCTAAAAGGATTTGGGCTTGTTTCACTTTGCTGGCCTTACCACCGTATTCATTTATAATAATGGGTGGTCCTGGGAATCCGCTCAGGATTGCCATAAACCTCTGAACATTCAGCTTCTGTGTCTGCCAGAGCCCGGACACATTGTATGTTCACTAGGGACCAGTGGATACTTATTTCAACATGTGACCTCCAGTCACCCCCCCCATGTCCCTCAGAGCAGGTACCTCGACCTTCCCCTCAATCAAACCATGTCCCCCAATCATCTTCCTTTGTGTGTTTAGATGAGGTTGTCTCACTCTCCAGCAGGAAGTCTTGAAAACCTGCAGGCTGGACTTGTGGCTCTGTCTCTGGGCCCTTCCTCTTCATTCTCATTGGATGGAACTTCTGCTCCCGTTTCAGTTGTTGCCACAGTTCCAGTAAGATTCTATTTGACTTCCCATCTAATTCCCTTCTGTCTCCTCCTCTCTGTATTAAATCAACCCACATCTGGGTCCTGGTAACCTTCATGGGGCCCTTTAATTTCTTCTTCTGAGTAGTAGACCTTATTTCTTTCCATGCTTTCATTGCTTCAGCCTTTCCCAAGTCTGCTACTGTACAGGTAACCTCACTTATGGGCTACCCTAAGTGAGGGGTAAGAATGGACACTAGTGGCCCAAAGAAGGATTTGGGAGCCATTTGAAGCACACATTTCTCATCCCTGCAGTAAAGGGATCCTCATCTGCACCACAATTCTCTGGACTATAGAGGTCATTTTTCATGCCTAGCTCCTGTAACATCTGTTGGAGCTCAGCATACACCTGCCATCTAGCAGGGGAGGATGATAAATCACCCTGATTAGACCACACAGCATGAAGTGTAGCCATAAGCCAATTGAGGAGGGAGTGATTTCCTGGGGTCTGATGTGCATTTTGTAATCCCTGCCTCAATGCAGGATGAAGTATCAGGGTGGCCAGCTTTCCCATCTCTGATCCAGACAGAGCAATTCCATCCCCTGCTATATCCCAAAGATGCAGGAGCCAAGCTGATATTGACTCCAAGGGCTTCTGCCAAAAGTGGGAGCCCAAACCATCAGGTCAGCCTGAGTATAGGGGCAGACATAGAGTGTTCTATGACCTGGCAAGGCGGCTGCAGCTCTCCCAGAGGAACCCTTGGTCGCTGTGTCTTTATTTTCTTTACAACCACTGGGTGTGCTTTCAATAGTTCAGAGGTTAGTGCCTCTGGCACTACCCCTTCATCCTTCTTCAGCTCCTCCGTTTCCGGGGCTGATGGCACCTTGCTCTCCACTCCCCAAAGTGCCTCCTCTTCTACACCCTTTACCTTTCTACAGTGCCTTGCAGCAGTGCTAGCTCAGTCCCCAACAGCTCTCTTACCTTCACCTCAATATCTTACAGATGGCATTCTCGTGGTGCCACTACTTATGCTTCCCTTAAGAGTACATTCTACTCCTCCATGGTCTTTGCCTCCTTTCAGAGCACCTTGCAGCACTTCTGTTTGATTCTGTAAAAAATCTTTTACCTCCTCCACTGGACTTCACAGCTCACGTTCTTGTGCTTTTTGAAAAACTGGTACATCCTTCTCCTTCATGGCCTTTACCTCTTCCACAATACCTTGTAGCATCAGCATTTCTTTTTTTTTAAAACACATCTCTTACTTCCTCCACAGCACCTCTCAGCTGGTATTCTTGTGCTGTCTGCTCTTGTATCAATGCCATTTCATTTTTCAAGAAGTCTACAGCAGTTTGCAGCTTGCATTCTTGTGCTGCCATATTTTGTATCTCTTTCTGGAGCACGTTCTTCTCATTTGTGGACTTTTTTTTAATACTGTGAGAAACAGCCAACCACAGTTCCCACCATCTCACAGGCACTCTGTTTCTCACAAGACCTCCTTATTATACCAAAGGCTACCTCTACTGGCTCAAGTGTCACTTCCATCTGCCTCCAGTCCTGGGGTGGGGCCCAGCCCTCTAGGAGGCAGGCCACCTCAGACCACATGCCCACTGGGGGACACTGAACTGTCTTCCCATTCATAGGGGCAGCCCACTGAAGCACCCCTCCCATAAGGGCAGCCTGTTCTGTTCCTTAGTCAACAATGAATCATAGACTGTGCTAAGTGTCTTGACAATGGGTTTCAGCCCCAAGAAAGTTCACTATGGATTCAGTTAGACTGAAGAATGACAATGGAACATCCCTGGGGTAAATGGCTTTATTACCTGACTTTGTTCTCCCAGCTATAGGTCAAACACTAGAACTACATCTGCATCCAACAGTGTGCAGGTCTGTAATCCTCCTTCATCTCTGCTTCTTCCTCTGCCCAGAGTACTGGGCGAACTCTTTATATAGTGACTCAGTCAATTTTTGCCTATGGATGTGAAAGCAGTAGCCTAGCAGTAGGCCAATTACATCATCAAGTAGTTTAGGTTCAGGTGAGGATCCTGGCCATAGGAACTTGGATTTTCCCCACAGTGTGTTACTTAGATGGGCAAAAGGGAAAACGTGCCGAAGATATTATCGAATAGGGGAATATGAACTTTCTGTGGAGTCCAAATGAAAGGACAGTGGAGTAACACAAGTTTTGCTAAGATGCTCTTGTGAGCAGTTCCACATAGCTAATTTAGAGGTGGTCTACTTTCATTCTTTATGTAATAGCAGTGGATTTGCATCTAACCCAGTTTTCATTTGTTTTTCTTTGAGGGTGCTAGGGCTGTGGGTTTAAATTTCAACTTTGTTAGAATGGGGCTGAGTAAATCTGATAATCTTTATTATTCTCTGTTAGCTTTGCCGTGTGACCAAAAGTACAGATAAAGCCAATACTGTATAAATATCAAAATTGTATCATAAAGGATAATTTTTTTTCTTCAACTTTTATTCCAGGACCCATCAGTTACACAAGTGACAAGAAATGTTCCACCAGGACTTGATGAATATAATCCATTCTCAGATTCTAGAACAGTAAGACTCTTCTTAATTAGATTGCTTTTAAGTGTTGTAATTGAAATAGGAATTGTGGTTCCTATTATTTCAAAGTGTTATAATTGAAACAGGAATTATTCAATTATGGTTTCTTTTTTATTTGATAGTTGTACTTACACAAAATAAGCTGTTAATATTTTATTTAGAATTTAGCAAGTTAGTTTTTTATAAACAGGAAGGGATAGCATTAGTAATTGAAAATTACCATGATGGTCCTAGTGAAATACTGTAAGTTTTCCTTTATGTTCTGCAAATTAAATTGCTAATAATTCCTCTTACAACAGGACTTCATATAGGAGAGGGAAATGTGTTTTGATATATGTTGTCTTCGTGGTAATGTGAGGTGAAGTTTTCTTAAAATGAGAGACCTATGTATGGAAATGTACTATGACGAATTGTATGATTGTCATTTGAATTAAGTTATTCCAAATAGTACCAGCCTTCTTCTTTGTTACACTAAAACCTCTGAAACTTTACCTGGTTTATGAACATACTCTTTTTAAAATTTAGTCTTTATTTATAAAATGGAGAGGTATGAAATAAAAATCCTGATATAATGAGTTCTCTTCTCTGGATGCATATTAGAACACCTAGGGAACTTTGTTACACTCTCCATTAGGGCCCTGATCATTCACAGGGCTGTTTTAGTTTTTGTTTTAGCTCTTTTGGTAATTTTATTATGAACCAGTTGTGAGAACTATTGAGGTTGGTTGAGAATTCTCCCCCTAAATTTCTCTTGCAAATAATTCTGTCTCCTGTAGTTGAGTCTTTAGCTTAAATATCATACTCATGAGGTTGCTACTTATAAAAATTGTTGGCTTTTGAAATGTTTGTCATCCTTCTAAAGATATTAATGTTATGTGGTTTATACTTAGATTTACATATCACTGATAATCCTTACTTAATCACCTCTTTCTGAAATATGTTTTCCAAAGTGTAGAAAACAATTTTAAAAGATTCTGTAGGTTTTTGCTTGGAAATTTCTTCAGGGTGCATTGTATTAAACTTTTGTTTTAAGATATTTGTACAAAGCAAAAATTAAAATGAGATTAAGCCTTTAATTTTACTTTATTATTTCAAAGCTCTCATTTTAACCTCATTCAAAGCCTTTGTTTATGTGTAGCAATTACAACACATTATTGGTATTACTGAAGTGTTCACTGAGCAAGTAAATTTCAGAATGAACCATTTGAAATGCCCAATAATTGACCAGTTTTGATATGTTAAAATGGAAGTTTCATATGGTTCAACCTTAGAGTAAATTTGTGCTATGAACGTATGAGAGAGCAGTTTGGTAGTGGTTGAAAGGTAGAAGAAGAAGAGCTGGCGTTTTATTTCACTGCATGTAGTTACTCTAACATGATTTCTGGAGGTTAGAGATGGGAACAAGAGTTTTTAAAGTTGGCTGGTAAGGAATAAAATGAAGTTTTCATATAATTTGTTGTGAGATTATACTAACAAGAACTGTATTTAACCTTATTACAGGATCAGCTTTTGATTATTCTTCTCAGTAGTAGTAGTAGTTACCAAGTTGTCTACTTTGTGCCATGTGCTTTGCCTATATTATCTTAGTGAATTCTGAAAACAACACTCAAAATGGGTATTTCTTATTTCCCTTTTACTGATAAAGAATTTGAGACAGAGGTTATCTGGCTAGTAAGTGGAAGAATTGGTTTACTAACTCATCTGTTTTCTATAAAGATATTATCTTTTCCATTTTGATAGTGCTGTCTTTAGAAATAGAGGCCTAAGAAGTGGAAGAAGCAGTCATAATATATGAAAAATGTCTCACACGTTGGAATTTTTCTTAAATTTATTATTATTATTTTTTATTAAGGTATCACTAATATACACTCTTATGAAGGTTTCACATGATCAACAATGTGATTACTACATTCACCCATATTATTGAGTCCGCCCCATACCCCATTGCAGTCACTGTCTGTCAGTGTAGTAAGATGGGACAGAGTCACTCTTTCCTTCTCTGCACTACACTGTCTTCCCTATGACTGCCCTCACCCCATGTGTGCCAATCATAATACCTCTTAATCCCCTTCTCCCTCCCTCCCCACCTGACACCCCCACTCCTCCCCTTTGGTAACCGCTAGTCCCTTTTTGGACTCTTTAAGTCTGCTGCTGTTTTGTTCCTTTAGTTTTGCTTCATTGTTATACTCCACAATAAGGGAAATCATTTGGCACTTGTATTTCTCCACCTGGCTTATTTCACTGAGCATAATATCCTCCAGCTCCATCCATGTTGTTGTAAATGGTAGGATTCGTTTCTTTCTTATGGTTGAATAGTATTCCATTGTGCATATGTACCTCCTCTTTTTATCCATTAATCTGCTGATGGACACTTAGGTTGCTTCCATATCTTGGCTATTGTAAATACTGCTGTAATAAATAAACATAGGAGTGCATATGTCTTTTTGAATCTGAGAAGTTATATTCTTTGGGTAATTTCCTAGGAGTGGAATTCCTGGGTCAAATGGTATTTCTATTTTTAGTTTTTTGAGAAACCGCCATATTGCTTTCACAATGGTTGAACTAGCTTACATTCCCACCAGCAGTGTAGGAGGGTTCCACTTTCTGTGCATCCTCACCAGCATTTGTTGTTCTTAGTCTTTTAGATGCTGGCCATCCTAACTGGTGTGAGGTGATATCTCATTGTGGTTTTTATTTGCATTTCCTTGATAATTAGTGATGTGGAGCATCTTTTCATGTGTCTGTTGGTCATCTGAATTTCTAATTTGGAAAATTGTCTGTTCATATCCTCCGCCCATTTTTTAATTGGGTTATTTGCTTTTTGGTTGTTGAGGCATGTGAGTTCTTTATATATTTTGAATGTTAACCCCTTGTCAGACATGTTGTTTACAAATATATTCTCCCATACAGTAGGATGACTTTTTGTTCTGTTGATGGTGTCCTTTGCCACTTGTTGAGGAGATGCATTAAGGAAGAAGTTGCTCATTTTTATATTCAGGAGATTTTTGCCTATGTTGTCTTATAAGAGTTTTATGGTTTCATGACTTACATTCAGGTCTTTGATCCATTTCATGTTTAGTTTTGTGTATGGGGTTTGTCAGTAATCCAGTGTCATTCTCTTGCATTTATCTGTCCACTTTTGGTAACACCAGTTATTGAAGAGGCTGTCATTTCCCTGTTGTATGTCTGTGGCTCCTTTATCATATATTAATTAACCATATATGCTTGGGTTTATATCTGAGCTCTCTAGTCTGTTCCATTAATCTATGAATACAGTCTTGAGTACTGTGGCTTTGTAGTAAAGCTTCAAGTCAGGGAGTGAAATCCCTCAGCTTTATTCTTCCTTCTCAGGATTGCTTTGGCTATTTGGGGTCTTTTGTGGTTCCATATGAATTTTAGAACTATTTTCTCTAGTTCTTTGAAGAATGCTGTTGGTATTTTGGTAGGGATTGCATTGAATCTGTAGATTGCTTTAGGCAGGATGGCCATTTTGACAATATTAATTCTTCCTATCCATGAGCATGGGATGTGTTTCCATTTATTGGTGTCTTCTTTAATTTCTCTCATGAGTGTCTTGTAATTTTCAGAGTGTAGGTCTTTCACTTCCTTCTTTCAGTTTATTCCTAGGTATTTTATTCTTTTTGATGCAATTGTGAATGGAATTGTTTTCCTGATTTCTCTCTCTGCTTAGCTCATCATTAGTGTATAGGAATGCAACAGATTTCTGTGTATTAATTTTGTATCCTTCAACTTTACTGAATTCAGATATTAGATCTAGTAGTTTTGGAATGGATTCTTTAGAGTTTTTTATGTACAATATCATGTCATCTGCAAACAGGGACAGTTTGACTTCTTCTTTACCAAACTGAATGCCTTTTTTTTTTTGTGTTGTCTGATTGCCGTGGCTAGGACCTCCAGTACTATGTTGAGTAGAAGCGGGGAGAGTGGGTATCCTTGTCTTGTTCCCGATCTTAGAGGAAAACTTTTCAGCTTCTTGCTGTTAAGTATGATGTTGGCTGTGGGTTTGTCATATATGGCCTTTATTATATTGAGGTACTTTCCCTCTATACCCATTTGCTGGCCTCCTAGAATGAGTTTATAAGTATTCCCTCCTCTTCTAATTTTTGGAAAACTTTAAGGAGGATGGGTATTAGGTCTTCACTAAATGTTTGATAAAATTCAACAGTGACACCATCTGGTATAGGGGTTTTGGTCTTAGGTAGTTTTTTAATTACCAGTTAATTTTTGTTGCTGGTAATTGGTCTGTTCAGATTTTCTGTTTCTTCCTTGGTCAACCTTGGAAGGTTGTATTTTTCTAGAAAGTTGTCCATTTTTTCTAGGTCATCCAGTTTGTTAGCATATAATTTTTCATAGTATTCTCTCATAATTCTTTGTATTTTTGTGGTTTCTGTAGTGATTTTTCCTTTCTCATTTCTGATTCTGTTTATGTGTGAGAACTCTCTTTTTTCTTTTTGATAAGTTTGGCTAGGGGTTTATCTATTTTGTTAATTTTCTTGAAGAACCAGCTCCTGGTTTCATTGATTCTTTCTATTGTTTTATTCTTCTCTATTCTTTTTTATTTCTGCTCTGATCTTTATTATGTCCCTCTTCCTACTGACTTTGGGCCTTATTTGTTCTTCTTTTTCTAGTTTCATGAAATGTGAGTTTAAACAGTTCATTTGGAATATTTCTTCTTTCTTGAGTTAAGCCTGTATTGCAATGTACTTTCTTCTTAGAACTGCCTTCCTTGCATCTCACAGAAGTTGTGTGTTGAGGTGCTGTTTTCATTTGTCTCCACATATTGCTTGATCTCTGTTTTTATTTGGTCATTGATCCACTGATTATTTAGGAGCATGTTGTTAAGCCTTGATGTGTTTGTGAGCCTTCTTCTTTTCTTTGAATAATTTATTTTTAGTTTTATACCTTTGTGGTCTGAGAGCTGGTTGGTAATTTTTCAATCCTTCTGAACTTACTGAGGCTTTTTGTTTTTGCTATTATTAATGTATAATTACATGAGCAATATTATGGCTGCTAGACTCCCCCTATTATCAAGTCCCCACCACATACCACATTACAGTCACTGTCCATCAGCGTAGTAAGATGCTGTAGTATCACTATTTGTCTTCCCTGTGTTATACTGTCTTCTCTGTATGCCCCTCCCAGTACATTATGTCTGCTAATCATAACACCCCTTTTTCCCACTTATCCCTCCTTTCCCACCCATCCTCCCCAGTCTGTTTCCCTTTGGTAACTGTTAGTTCATTCTTGGGTTCTGTGAGTCTGATGCTGTTTTGTTCCTGCAGTTTTTCTTTGTTCTTATACTCCACAAATGAGTGAAATCATTTGATACTTGTCTTTCTCCGCCTGGCTTATTTCACTGAGCATAATACCCTCTAGCTCCATCCATGTTGTTGCAAATGGTAGGATTTGTTTTCTTCTTATGGCTGAATAATATTCCATTGTGTATATGTACCACATCTTCTTTATCCATTCATCTACTGATGGACACTTAGGTTGCTTCCATTTCTTGGCTATTGTGAATAGTGCTGCGATAAACATAGGGGTGCATATGTCTTTTTCAAACTGGGCTGCTGCATTCTTAGGGTAAATTCCTAGGAGTGGAATTCCTGGGTCAAATAGTATTTCTATTTTGAGTTTTTTCAGGAACCTCCATACTGCTTTCCACAATGGTTTAACTAATGTACATTCCCACCAGCAGTGTAGGAGGGTCCCCCTTTCTCCATATCCTCATCAACATCTATTGTTGTTTGTGTTTTGGATGCTGGCCATCCTAACTTGTGTGAGGTGATATCTCATGGTGGTTTTAATTTGCATTTCTCTGATGATTAGCGATGTGGAGCATCTTTCATATGCCTGTTGGCCATCTGAATTTCTTCTTTGGAGAAGTGTCTGTTCAGCTCCTCTGCCCATTTTTTAATTGGCTTATTTGATTTTTGTTTGTTGAGGTCTGTGAGCTCTTTATATAATTTGGATGTCAACCCCTTATCGGATATGTCATTTATGAATATATTCTCCCATACTGTAGGATGTCTTTTTGTTCTGTTGATGGTATCCTTTGCTGTACAGAAAATTTTTAGTTTGATATAGTCCCACTTGTTCATTTTTGCTTTTGTTTCCCTTGCCCAAGGAAATATGTTCATGAAGAAGTTGCTCATATTTATGTCCAAGAGTTTTTTGCCTATGTTTTTTTCTGAGTTTATGGTTTCCTGACTTACATCCAGACCTTTGATCCATTTTGAGTTTACTTTTGTGTATGGGATTCAACAATAATCCAGTTTCATTTTGTTACAGGTAGCTGTCCAGTTTTGCCAACCCCAGTTGTTGAAGAGGCTGTCATTTCCCAATTGTATATCCATGGCTCCTTTATTGTATATTAATTGACCATATATGCCTGGGATTATATCTGGGCTCTCTAGTGCGTTCCATTGGTCTATGGGTCTGTTCTTGTGCCAGTACCACATTGTCTTGATTACTGTGGCTTTGTCGTAGAACTTGAAGTCAGGGAGTGTAATCCCCCCAGCTTTATTCTTCCTTCTCAGGATTACTTTGGCTATTCAGGGTCTTTTGTGGTTCCATATGAATTTTAGAACTATTTGCTCTAGTTCATTGAAGAATGCTGTTGGTATTTTGTTAGGAATTGCATTGAATCTGCTTTAGGCAGGATGACCAGTTTGGCAATATTAATTCTTCCTATCCATGAGCACGGAATGTGTTTCCATTTATTGGTCTGTTCTTTAATTTCTCTCATGAGTGTCTTGTAGTTTTCAGAGTATAAGTCTTTCACTTCCTTGGTTAGGTTTATTTCTAGGTATTTTATTCTTTTTGATGCAATTGTGAATGGAATTGTTTTCCTGATTTCTCTTTCTGCTAGTTCATTTCTATACACCATTAGTGTGTAGAAATGCAACGGATTTCTGTGTATTAATTTTGTGTCCCTCAAGTTTACTGAATTCAGGTATTAGATCTAGTAGTTTTGAAGTGAGTTCTTTAGGGTTTTTATGTACAATATCATGTCATCTGCAAAGAGGGACAGTTTGAGTTCTTCCTTACCAATCTGAATGCCTTTTATTTCTTTGTGTTGTCTGATTGCCATGGCTAGGACCTCTAGAATTATATCGACTGAGGCTTTTTTTGTTGCCTAGTATATGATCTATTTTTGAAAATGTTCCATGTGCACTTGAAAAGAATGTTTATCCTGCTGCTTTTGAGTGGAGTGTTATGTAGATGTCTGTTAGCTGCATCTCTTCTAATGTGTTGTGCAGTGCCTCTGTCTCCTTACTCATTTTCTGTCTGATTGATTTGTCCTTTGGAGTGAGTGTTGTGTTGGAGTCTCCTAAAGTGAACGCTTTATATTCTATTTCCCCCTTTAATTCTGTTAGTATTTATTTCACATATGTAGATGCTCCTTTGTTGGGTGCATAGATATTTATAATGGTTATATCCTCTTGTTGGACTGACCCCTTTATCATTATGTAATGTCCTTCTTTGTCTATTGTTATTTTCTTTGTTTTGAAGTCTATTTTTTCTGATACAAGTACTGCCACTCCTGCTTTTTTCTCCTTATTAGGTACATGAGATATCTTTTTACATCCCTTCTCTTTCAGTCTGTGTATGTCTTGGGTTTGAATTGAGTCTCTTGTATGCAACACATAGATAGGTCTTATATTTTTATCCATTCAGTGACTCTATACCTTTTGATTGGTCCATTCAGACCATTTACATTTAGAGTGATTATGAATGGGTATGTACTTATTGCAGTTGTAGGCTTTAGATTCGTGGTTATGAAAGGTTCAAGGATAACTGTCTCACTATATAACAGTCTAATTTAACTCAGTATGCTATTACAAGCACAATCTAAATGTTTTTTTCTCATTTTCCTTCCCCTTCCATTCTTTATTTATTAGGTATCATATTCTGTTCTCTTTGTCTATGCCTTGACTGACTTTGGGGGTAGTTGATTTGATTTGGCATCTGCTTAGTAATTTATTGTTCTACTTTATTTACTGTGGTTTTATTTCTTCTGATGACAGCTATTTATCCTTAGTAACACTTCCATGTATAGCTGTCCCTCCAATATATAGTGTAGAGACCATTTGTGGGTGGTAAATTCTCCTAGCTTTTGCTTATCTGGAAATTGTATAATCTCTCCTTCAAATTTAAATGATAATCTTGCTGCATAGCATATTCTTGGTTAAAGGTTCTTCTGCTTCCTTGTTATAAATATATCATACCACGTTCTTCTGGCCTGTAAGGCTTCTGTTGAGAAGTCTGATGATAGCCTTATGGTTTTCCTTTATATGTGATCTTTTTTCTCTTTCTGGCTATTTTAATATTCTGTCCTTATTCTTGATCCTTGCCATTTTAATTATTATATGTCTTCTTGTTGTCTTCCTTGGGTCCCTTCTGTTGTGAGATCTTTGCTACTCCATGGCCTGAGAGAGTATCTCCTTCCCCAGATTGGGCAAGTTTTCAGCAATTACCTCCTCAAAGACACTTTCTATCCCTTTTTGTCCCTCTTGTTCTGGTACTCCTATAAAGTGAATATTGTTCTGTTTGATTTATTAACACAATTCTCTCAATATTCTTTCATTCCTAGAGATCCTTTTTTCTCTCTGTGCCTCAGCTTCTTTTTATTTCTCTTCTCTAATTTCTAATCCATTTACCATCTCTTCTACTACACGTATTCTGCTTTTAAATTCCCCATTGTATATTTCATTTCAGATGTGAAATTTATGAATGACTGAATCTCTGTCCTAAATTCGTCTGAGTTCTTGAATATTTTTCTGTACCTCCATAAGCATATTTATGATTTTTATTTTGAATTCTCTTTTAGGAAGATTGATGAATTCAGTTTCACTTAGCACTTTTTCTGGTGTTTGTGGGGTTTTGTTTTGAACCAGGTTCCTTTGACCTTTCATTGTTATAGGCGGTGCCCTCTAGTGCCCAGAAGCTCTATTCTCTGGAGCTTCTTAGCCCCTTTAAAGATGTTGGGGTTCTCAGGGTAGTGGTTCTGGCACCTGTGGGGAGGGAAGAGCTGTTTTCTGCTTCCTGGCTGCTGTGTCTTTCTCCACTGCCAGAATTAGTGGGCTGAGTGCACTGGTGTAATTCTCTATGCTTTCGTTTGTAGCTGCTGTAGGTGGGGCCTCCCTCTGGCTGGCCTGACTCAAGGCAGGGGCTGTGTATTTGCAAGCCAGTGCCAGCCAGCCAGGAGGAAGGTTCCTCGGGCTGCATATCATGGTGTGGGCCTCAGAGCTATGTAACTGGGCTTGGTGATGGAGCTCCTGAAGCTCCTGAAAGTTCACAACCTGTTGGGCAGAGTGTGCCCAGACTATTTTGTCCACCTGCTTTTTGTCCTGATTAGCAAGCTCTGTGCAATCCTTGCCCCTTTAGCAGCCCTCTCACTGTTAGTGTGTCTCTCAGACTCCCTGCCTTTCTTTTGTCTCAGAGTAGCCAGATATTAATCCCTGTTTTCCACAATCAGCTGGAATCTCAGTCTCTTCATGTATTCCATCTGTCTCAGCTTTCCAATCCCCACTAATCTCCAGGACACCATGCAATGTAGGTTCATGTTCCCAGAGCAGATCTCCAGGCCTAGGTGTTCTGCAGTCCTAGGCCTCCACCCCCTTCCTGCTCCATTTCTCTTTCTCCCACTAGTCAGCTGTGGTGGGTGGGTGAAGGGCTTGGGTCCCACCATGTCACAGCTTTGGTACATTACCCTATTCTGTGAGGTCTGTTCTTTTCTCCAGGTGTATGCAGTCTGGCGCAGCCTTCTTTCCTGTTGCTCTTTCATGATTAGTTGTATTAACTATATTTTCGTATTATGTGTAGTTTTGGGACAAGGCCTCAGTCTCACCTCTCTTGCTGCCATTTTTAATCCCATATGTTGGGATTTTAAAAAAATGACACAAAGAATATATATTCAGAAAAAACATAAAAATGTATGTTATGGTCCTTATGTTGAGGCTTTCCAGTTAAGGAAACGTTTTCTGAAAGAGAGTAGTCTTAAGTAGGTAGCTAGGCAATAGTGACAAGTTGATTTACAGTGAAGCACTTATATTTGATGAGGTATGATACAGTGTCAGAATTAGGAAAATTATTGTTATGACAATACTTATGCATTTTACACTGAACTTTTTAGATGATGGAAAGCCCAGTTGAAATAAAGAAGAAAGAATTCCTTTGTTTCCTGTATGTATGGTTTCAGAAATTTGACTGTTTTTTATGGCTATGACTATATTCAAAAACAGATTAGATGTACTTAGATAATTGACTTAAGTCATATGTTAGAACTCATTCTAAATACTATTTTAGTTGATTGGTGGTATTCCTATTTGTCTTAGAAAAATATTTGTGAAAATAAAGCTTTTGGATGGTTGCTTGAATGAAGTGAACTACTTCTTGAGGTCAAGTAGGAAGATCTTTGGCAGAATGAGCGGATAACCTTGCTAAGACTTACAAAGTTCTTGTCTTATTCTTTTTTTTTAATTAGCATTTCCTTTTATATTTAGTTTTCTATTTAGAGGATGCTTTCAGGTATTTAAGGCAGGTAACTATTAAATATTTCAATAATTTTAATAATTTATGTATTAATTCATTCTATATTATAAATTCAAAGAAAAGATTTATCACAACATACCTTACAGTGTAGACTAAGTCAGTTTGTTTGCAGTGTAATGGAATGCCATTGAGCACTTGAAAGGTACCTAGTCTGAATTGAGATGTACTGTAAAAATGATAGAGTGGTGAAATCATATTTTTTTGTTTGAATTAAAAATGCATTTTCCCACTGAAATTATGTTGAGCATAGTGGGTAGGTTTCCTGGTTTACCATCTAAATTTTAATGTATAAATTACTAGATGAATTAGCTCATCCTTGAGAATTGCTTTGTATTTATGTTTTCCTTTTAAATATGGTAACAGTTTAAAACAACTGCTGCAGCTTGAGTCTCACTAGTTTCAGCCACTGGTGAATGGCATTCATGGCTTTGGACAGGATTTCTTCTGATGGGTATTAAAGTGGCTCTAGGGTTAGGGATACCTATGTGTGTGGAGGAAGTGTGGCACTGCTGACATAAATCCTTAGTGACATTTCTCAGGGCTAGTTTTAATGTCACATCTTTTTCTTCAGGGCTAGGCTACTTGGTTCCTTTTCTGTTCTGTTAGTCAGCATGTATGATTTCTGTCACATAGAGCAGCAAGATCTGTACCTTCCAGCAGAAAAAACCAAGAGAAGAAAATGACCAAGTGGTCACTTCTGATCATGAGAGACATAGATAATTTATTTATGTGAGTATGAACTGCCTTGAAGATAATTCATGATACAGAGTTGACTGACAGTCATAAGACCTGGATTCTAACCTAGGCCCTGCTACTAGTTAGTTGGTAACTTTAGGCAAACCATCTAACCTCTTTGGTCATCTTTTTTTTCTTTTTTGTGTAACAATGAGGCAGAGAGGAAGATGTTGAGCTAAATAATTTTTAATACCAATTTCTCTTTTGAAAATGGATAAAACATTTAGCTCCAGAGACTGACTGGTTATAATTGTGCACAGTAATTTACCTATCTTTAATTATTCAAAAGCATTTTCTATACTCTAAAACCTGTCTTTATTTTCTCTTGCTGTGCATTTATTTCTTTTAACTTTTTTCCTTTCTCCTTTGCTTCTCATTGTCTTTCTTGCAGCTCATTTTCTGTTCCTTCTGGGACCACTCTTCTTTGTTTCTGGTCTCATTTAATGATAACTATTGCCTTCTATCCTCCTAGTGTCATTGGCTAGAAATATCTGAGTCCTCTTTGGCTCAAACAGCTTCTTTTACTATATCTAATCAGTTGCCACATCCTGTCACTTATACCTCCAGGAGATATTATCTGTCCTTTTCATTCCTCCTAAACTGTCCTAATTCAAGTACTCATGTGAAATAATACAATGGCTTGTCTACTTACCTGTCTCCAATTTCTCTTCAGACCATTTTTTCACTTTGACTAGAATTATTTTCCTAAAGTAGAGATCAGATTAGGTCTACTCTTCTTAGATATGTGCATTGATTATGCATTGCCTACTTAATAGTGTGGCATATGGGGCCCTCTGTGATTTGACCTCAGACTATCCTTTTTAAATTTAATTTTAATTTTTAGTAGACTTAATTTTTTAGAGCTCTTTTAGGCTTACAGAAAAATGGAGCAGAAACTAGAGAGCCTCATATATGTCCCCCCAAACCATCTTTTTTAGCCTTACTCTCTAATGTGCAATTTGCTCCAGCTGAAATGATCTGATCACTGATCCAATCCTATTGAAACCACCTCCCCTAAGCCTTGACATCACTGAATGGATTTGAGAGACTGGGTATGGTCATAATGCCTGGCTTACCTAGGTTATCCTAATCTTCAGTGGGTCAAGATGAACCTCTTGTACTAAGTATATTCATTTTCTATTACTGTGTAACAAATTTAGCACCTTGAAACAACACATTATTTCACAGTTTCTGTGGATTAGGGGTCTGTGCCCAGTTTATATGGGTTAGAGACAAGGGTGTTGTCTGGGCTGCATTCTCATCTAGAGACTTGACTGGGGAACAGTTTGCTTCCAAGTTCATTTAGGTTGTTGGCAGAATTAACATCCATGTGATTGTATGACTGAGGGCCCTGGCTTTTTGTTGACTGTCAGCTGGAGACCAAGTCATAAAGGCAATCCACGATTCCTAGAGGCTGCATAATTTCTTGCCACATGGGCTTCTCCAGTATGGCCACTTATTTTGTCAAGTTGCAGAGTCTCTCACTCTAGTCTGCTAAAATGGAGTCTTTTATAATGTGACCTAATCAAGGGACTAATGTCCCATCACTTTCACTGTATTTTGTTGGTGAGAAACACGTCACAGGTCCTGTTTGCATTTAAGGAGGAGGTATTCTACAGAGATATCAGTACCAGGATTGGAGAATTATTGAGCTTTACTTCAGGGTCTGTAGACCACACTGGGAATAACATGGTACATTAGGATTAGGACTGTGTTTCTTCATATCTCTTCATGCTCATTTAAAAGGGTCAAACTGGGACCCCCAGAACCTATCACTTCCTACCCTCAACACCTGTCTTCCTTAAGATTACCAGGACTAATCTCACTATGCCTTTGATTCCTATTTATATCAATCTCTACAAGAAGCCCCAGATCCCAGAGAACTTCTCATCTCCTGGGTTTTAATCCTCATGATGCTCTGCACATTCCATATTACAGATCCTTCTATTTTCTTAACTCCTGAAACTTTCCATTTTGCTCTCTGGAACTAACAGTCCATCTTTATCAAAATCCCCTATATCCATATCCCTTTCTTTGAATATTTTGTCTTTTGCTCTATGGAAATTGGCCTATTTCTGAGCACACTGCTTATGCTGCAACCTTCATAAAAATTAGCTGCTTTTTTCTGACAATTCTCAGATAACTGGCCATCAAGATGGGGTCAGTATCTTACATGTTTCTTGCTGCTTTCAGACATTCTTCCTCCTCTCTGTCTAAAAAATTCTCACCTTTGAATCTCATGTCTTCAGATTATATTTGTGTACCACCAACTCCTTGTGGCTGTCTGAAATTACCACCCTTTCTTTTTATCACTTTATTTTAGTTCTTGGTTCACCATTGCTCTTTCTAACACTATTCTTATTTTGACTTTCTGTTGACCTTTTGAACATCCTGCCTCTCAATGCCTTGGCCACTTCACTTTCATTGATTTTTTGCTTTCCATGTTATCTTAAGTCACGCACTCCCATGGTCATATCCTAGACTCATTATAGTCACTTAACTCTTCCATAATCCTAATCTCATATATTTTTTAGTCACTCTAGTTCCTCAATTTTAGCACATCTTTCAACTCCACCAGGACCTCTAGTTTGTTGATCCTATTTTGTCAGTGCCTGTTATCCACTCTTATTCTCTCCTTTCAGCTTAAATTCCACAGTGGTTTTCTTCACTCCCTTGCATGCATCCTCAACTCCTTTGCCTTCCTCCTTCCCCATTACTTTGATATAATCCCTTAGCTAAAACCCAAGTGCCTTTTAAATACAACTCTGGCTATTCTCTGCCCTTACCCTAGAAGCTAAATATAGCTGGGAAACTATGCTGAAGAGTTTCACTTTCAGTTCATGACCAGCTCTAAATTGTACTGAATATTCTGGTCATTCAGTTGTCCACTCTGTTCTTTTTGTCTCCTCATCTTTAAGATCCTTTATCCTATTCTACTCTCAGCTGATGGCCTAAGCTTATATTACTGAAAAATTTGCAGCAGTCAGTAGAGCATGTCCACAGTTTCCCATCACCGTATTCACCTGCCTACCAGTACATTTATACCCATATACTCTGCCTGTTATTTATAGAGGGAACTGTCTTTGCTTTTATCTAAAGCCATTCTATTTTTGTATTAGATTCTATCTACTCTCACCTTAAGAACTTTGCTAAATCGCCCCCTCCTACATCGTAAGCTTTTTTACTTTCTACTAGATTATTCATATCATTATAAAAACGTGTTTTCTCCATTTTTAGAAAAAAAAACAAAAGTTTTTTATTTTATCATCATAAAAACATGTTTCTCCATTTTTAGAAAACAGAACCACAAAAGTTTATTTTTATTCACTTAACAGCTTTACTGAGATATAGTTAATATACCATTCAGCCATATAAAGTATACAAGTTATTGTTTTTAATGTAGTCATAGAATTGTACAACCATTACCAAATTCTACTTTTAGAATATTTTCGTCCCTCGCCCACTCCCAGAAGAAACCTTATACCCTTCAGAGTCACTTCATGTTCTCCCTCCCTCTCCAGTCTTAGACAACTACTTATTTACTTTCTGTCTCTACAGACTTCCTATTTTGGTATTTCATGTAAATGGAATCATTCAGTATGTGGTCTTTTATGACTGGTTTCTTTACGTTTTCACAGTTCACCTATGTTGTGGGATGTATCAGTGCTTCATTAGTTTTTTATTTTTATACCACATTTTATTCATTCATCAGTTGGTGGGCATTTAGGTTGTTTCTAAATTTTTGGCTGCTGTAAACATTTGTGTATTACTTTTTGTTTGAAGGTGTTTTCATTTCTCTTGGATAGATACTTAGGAGTAGAATTGCAGAGTCATGTGGTAACTCTAGTGTAACATTTTGAGGAGCTTTTAGACTGTTTTCCAAAGTGACTGTACTGTATTACATTCCTAGCAACAATGTTTAAGGGTTCTAATTTCTGCACATCCTTGCCCATGTTATTTTCTGACTCTGCCTATAGCCATCCTAGTGTGTATGAAGTGTTATCTCCTTGTGCTTTTGTTTTGCATTTCTCTGATAACTAATGATGGTGAACTTTTTTTTCATGCACTTACTGTCCATTTGTGTATTTTCTTTAGAGAAATGTCCAGATCCCTTGCCCATCTTTAAATTGAGTTGTCATTTTAATTTTGAATTGTAACAGTTTGTTATATATTCTGGGTTTAAGTCCTTTATTGCATATACGATTTGCAGATATTTTCTCCCATTCTGTGGGACATCTTTTCACTTTCCTCACTGTCCTTTGATACATAGAGTTTCAAATTTTGATGTCAAATTTATCTTTTTTTTCTTTAGTTGCTTATGTTTTTGGTATCATATCTAAGAAACCTTTGCCTAACTCGAGGTTGTAAAGATTTAATCCAATGCTTTCTTCTAAGAGCTGTATGGTTTTATTGCTTACATTTAGGTTTACAGCCCACTTTGAGTTAATTTTTGTGTATTATGTGAGATTTGTGTGCAACCTGATTCTTTTGCATTGATTATCTACTTGTTCCACACCATTTGTTGGAAAGACTATTCTTTCCCATTAGATTATCTTGTCACTCTTGTTGAAAATCAGTTCATGATAAATGTGAGGGCTAATTTTGGACTATGTTCTGTTGATCTGTCTGTCTATATTGTGCCAGGACCACACTGCCTCGATTACTGTAACTCTAACAAAACTTTTATCTTCACTTCATCTCCTTTTCCAGTCAATATCTGGCATCCCCTTCCCTGCAGGACTTTGTCTGCTCCCATTGCTGCAGGACTCCTCTAAAGAATTGTCTGCTTGTTTTTTTCGTCAGTCCTTTCTCCTAAAAGGTACTGCAATAAGGGTTTGATTCCCAACATTTCACCACAGTGGACTTGTCAAGGTAGTCAATGACTTCCACCTTGCTAAATCTGATGGTAAATTTTTAGCCTTAAGCTTTTTCCATCTATCATCAGCACTGACAGTTGATCACTATTTCATTTTTAGAAAACTTTCTTCATTTGGCTTTCAGAGCACTAAAGTTTTTCCTTCTCAGTTTCCTTTGCTGTTTTCTCTCTTCCCTTGCCTCTTCACCCCCAGTATATTGGAGTGCACCTGGAGTTAGGCTGATTTTCTTCTCTATATCTGCTGCAATGGTGATTTCATCTAGTCTTAGAGCTTTAAATACTATTTATATGCTGATGACTTCCACATTTACATCTCCACAGACCTCTGTTCTGAACTCCAGACTCCTATTCAACTGCCTACTAGACATGTCCGGTTGGATTTTAGAAATTACAAATACAACACATCAGAAATTCATAATCCAGCTCATTTTCAGTCTTTTTAATTTCTGTCACTAGCTGCATAGGCCAAAACCTTGATTTCACTATTTCCATTTCCTTATATCTCACATTCTGTCAGAAAATCCTGTTGTCTCATCCTCAAAAATACATCCAGATCTGATCTGCATAGCTACCCCTTGACTAGAACTGTGCCTAGATTACTGCAGTGGTGGTTAACTAACTGCTGTCCCTCTTTCCACCTCTGCCCCATTTCAATCTATTCTCAACTCAGCCTGAGTGATCCCTTAAAAAAAGAAGTTGATCATTTCATTCTCCTGTTTAAAACTCTCAATTAACTTTTTAATTTTCTTTACAGTAAAACCAAGAGTCCTTAAAATAGCCTATAATCTAGTCCCTAATACCTCTCTGTTCTTTATCTCTTCACACTCCTTCCCTCATGTATTCCTATCCAGCACACTGGGCTTCCTCATATATGCCAGGCATTCTCCTGACTGCACTGGCTATTCCCACTCCTAAGATGGTCTTCTGCCAGAGATCTGCGAGGCTGACCTCTTTACTTCCATAAAGTCTTTGCTCAAATACTGGCGTTCCTTAACCGCCTTTGTAAAATTATTCCCACTCAACCTTTATTCATGGCCCTTTTACTCTGTTCCTTTTTTTTTGTTGTTGTTATTCCATAAAATTTACCTGGTTTCTTAGATATTCTATAATGTATTTATTATATGTTGTTTATCTTTCATGCTAGAATGTAAGCTTAAGGCGGGTAGGGTTATTCACTGTTTTGTTCATTAATCTATCCCAAGGTCTAGAACTGTTCATGGCACATTGTAGTTGATCAATAGATGTTTGGTGAATGTGTGAATGAATATGTTTGGTCATGCCTCTGTTCCTTTACGTGCCTTTGGAAATTCCCATCCTTGTATATCCCTCTTCCTCCTATTATGTACATCCCCCCCCCCAAATATTCTAATTTTTAAAAGCCTTGTTTTAAAATGATTATATATTCAGATAAATTATTTCTGTTTGTCCTGATTCTGACATTTCGTATGTGTAATTTTCACCATATAAGGGAATTTGTGTTAAGCATAGACACAGTCAGTCAGTTCTTGTGTGCTCAGTCAGCGCTTGGTAAAGTCAGTGAAAGCAGCAAAATATTTTAGATTTCTTTTGGTAGTCTCTCCATTAGGTGAAAGAATACACAGTGGTTTATAGAAGCTGTACATTTTGTTGCCTTAGTAGGGAGTTCTCAAATTTCAAGGTGTGTAAGAATCACCTTGGGGAACTTACTAAAAATGCAAGCTTGTTAAAAGTGCAAATCCTGTTCTCCTCAATTACTACATTTTTTTTGAATCACTATTTCTATACTGGGACCCAGAGTCTCCATTTTCAATAAGCACCAGTGGTTTCTGATGCAGGAGATCTATGAACATTAATATTAAAGAACACCACTCTGATGCTTGTTTGTGGAGTCAAAGAATAAACTTAGTAAATACTCAAAGTAGGGGAGATAGGGAGAGGCTTTTATTGAGAGATACAGTGAAGGACACAGCTCCTGGCTCATGCCAAGAGGGGACAAGACAACCCATGGTGGTGTGTTGTCTGGGGGATTTATAGGCGGTTAAGAGACAAAGGGTTGGAGATGCAGACCTACTAAATGTTCCTCAAATGTTTATCTTTGCAGAGACACTAAGTTTCTTTTCTTTTTTAATTTTTATTTTTATTTATTATTTTATTTTTTTATTATGCTATTATTAATGTACAATTACATGAACAACATTATGGTTACTAGACTCCCCCTATTATCAAGTCCCCACAATATACCCCATTACAGTCACATCAGCGTAGTGTAAGATGTCCATGAGCATAGTAACATGCTATAGAATCACTACTTCTCTTCACTGTGTTATACTCCCTTCGCTGTATCCCCCCTCACCTGCTACATTATGTGTGCTAATCATAATACCCCTTTTCACCCTTATCCCTCCCTTCCCACCCATCCTCCCCAGTCCCTTTCCCTTTGGTAACTGTTAGTCCATTCTTGGGTTCTGTGGCTCTGTTGCTGTTTTGTTCCTTCAGTTTTTCCTTTGTTCTTATACTCCACAGATGAGTGAAATCATTTGATACTTGTCTTTCTCCGCCTGGCTTATTTCACTGAGCATAATACCCTCTAGCTCCACCCATGTTATTGCAAATGGTAGGATTTGTTTTCTTCTTATGGATGAATAATATTCCATTGTGTATATGTACCACATCTTCTTTATCCATTCATCTACTGATGGACACTTAGGTTGCTTCCATTTCTTGGCTATTGTAAATAGTGCTGCAATAAACATAGGGGTGCATATGTCTTTTTCAAACTGGGCTGCTGCACTCCTAGGGTAAATTCCTGGGAGTGGGATTCCTGGGTCAAATGTATTTCTATTTTGAGTTTTTTGAGGAACCTCCATACTGCTTTCCACAATGATTTAACTAATGTACATTCTCACCAGCAGTGTAGGAGGGTTCCCCTTTCTACACATCCTTGCAAATATCTGTTGTTGTTTGTGTTTTGGATGCTGGCCATCCTAACTTGTGTGAGGTGATATCTCATTGTGGTTTTAATTTGCATTTCTTTGATGATTAGAGATGTGGAGCATCTTTTCATGTGCCTGTTGGCCATCTGAATTTCTTCTTTGGAGAAGTGTCTATTCATATCCTCTGCCCATTTTTTAATTGGCTTATTTGCTTTTTGTTTGTTGAGGTGTGTGAGCTCCTTATATATTTTAGATGTCAACCCTTTATTGGATATGTCATTTATGAATATATTCTCCCATACTGTAGGATGCCTTTTTGTTCTATTGATGGTGTCATTTGCTGTACAGAAGCTTTTTAGTTTGATATAGTCTCACTTGTTCATTTCTGCTTTTGTTTCCCTTGCCTGGGGGGATATGTTCATGAAGTTGCTCATGTTTATGTCCAAGAGATTTTTGGCTATATTTTTTTCTAAGAGTTTTATGGTTTCATGACTTACAGTCAGATCTTTAATCCATTTTGAGTTTACGGTTGTGTATGGGGTTAGACAGTAATCCAGTTTCATTCTCTTACATGTAGCTGTCCAGTTTTGCCAACACCAGCTGTTGAAGAGACGGTCATTTCCCCATTATAAAACAATGGCTCCTTTATCATATATTAATTGACCATATATGCTTGGGTTTATATCTGGGCTCTCTAGTCTGTTCCATTGGTCTATGGGTCTGTTCTTGTGCCAGTACCAAATTGTTTTGATTACTGTAGCTTTGTAGTAGAGCTTGAAGTCAGGGAGCGTAATTCCCCCTGCTTTATTCTTCCTTCTCAGGATTGCTTTGGCTATTCGGGGTCTTTTGTGGTTCCATATGAATTTTAGAACTATTTGCTGTAGTTCGTTGAAGAGTACTGTTGGTATTTTGATAGGGATTGCATTGAATCTGTAGATTGCTTTAGGCAGGATGGCCATTTTGACAATATTAATTCTTCCTATCCATGAGCACGGGATGTGTTTCCATTTTTTGGTCTCTTCTTTAATTTCTCTCATGAGTGTCTTGTAGTTTTCACAGTGTAAGTCTTTCACTTCCTTGGTTAGGTTTTATCCTAGGTATTTTATTCTTTTTGATGCAGTTCTGAATGGAATTGTTTTCCTGATTCCTCTTACTGCTAGTTCATTGTTAGTATATAGGAATGCCACAGATTTCTGTGTATTAATTTTGTGTCCCTCAACTTTACTGAATTCAGATATTAGATTTAGTAGTTTTGGAGTGTAGTCTTTAGGGTTTTCTATGTACAATATCATGTCATCTGCAAAGAGGGACAGTTTGACTTCTTCCTTACCAATCTGGATGCCTTTTATTTCTTTGTGTTGTCTGATTGCCGTGGCTAGGATCTCTAGAACTGTGTTGAATAAAAGTGGGGAGAGTGGGCATCCTTATCTTGTTACCAATCTTAAATGAAAACTTTCGTCTTCTCTCTGTTAAGTATAATGTTGAGGTACTTGCTATACCCATTTTGTTGAGAGTTTTTATCATGAATGGATGTTAAATTTTGTTGAATGCTTTTTCATCTTCTATGGAGATGATCATGTGGTTTTTGTCCTTTTTGTTGATGTAGTGGATGATGTTGATGGATTTTCAAATGTTGTACCAACTTGCATCCCTGGGATGAACCCCACTTATCATGTTGGATAATCTTTTTGATGTATTTTTGAATTCAGTTTGCTAATATTTTGTTAAGTATTTTTGCATCTATGTTCATCAATTTTTCTGTAATCCATATTGGTCTGTAACTTTCTTTTTTTGTGGTGTCTTTGCCTGGTTTTGGTATTAGAGTGATGTTGGCCTCATAGAATGAGTTTGGGAGTATTCCCTCCTCTTCTACTTTTTGGAAAACTTTAATGAGGATGGGTATTAGGTCTTCAGTAAATGTTTGATTAAATTCAGTAGTGAAACCATTTGGTCCAGGAGTTTCATTCTTAGGTAGATTTTTGATTACCAATTCAATTTCTTTGCTGGTAATTGGTCTGTTCAGATTTTCTGTTTCTTCCTGAGTCAGCCTTGGAAGGTTGTATTGGTCTAGGAAGTTGTCCTTTTCTTTGAGGTTATCCAGTTTGTGAGCATATAATTTTTCATAGTATTCCCTAATAATTCTCTGTATTTCTGTGGTGTCTGTAGTGATTTTTCCTTTGTTATTTCTGATTCAGTTTATGTGTGTAGACTCTCTTTTTTTCTTGATAAGTCTGGCTATGAGTTTATCTATTTTGTTTATTTTCTCAAAGAACCTGGTCTTGCTTTCATTGATTCAATTGTTTTATTCTTCTCAATTTTATTTATTTATTCCTTAATCTTTATTATGTCCCTCCTTATACTGACGTTGGGCCTCATTTTTTCTTCCTTTTTCTAGTATCATTAATTGTGAGTTTAGACAGTTCATTTAGAATTGTTCTTTTCTGAGGTAGGCCTGTGTTGCAATATATTTCCCTCTTAGCACGGCCTTCGCTGCATCCCACAGATTTTGTAGTGTTGAATTATTGTTGTCATTTGTCTCCATATTTTGTTTGATCTCTGTTTTTATTTCGTCATTGATCCATTGATTATTTAGGAGCATGTTATTAAGCCTCCACCTGTTTGTGGGCTTTTTCATTTTCTTTGTATAATTTATTTCTAGTTTCATACCTTTGTGGTCTGAGAAGCTGGTTGGTACAATTTCAATCTTTTTAAATTTTCTGAGGTTCTTTTTGTGGCCTCGTATATGATCTATTCTTGAAAATGTTCCATGTGCACTTGAGAAGAATGTGTATCCTGTTGCTTTTGGATGGAGTGTTCTATAGATGTCTGTTAGGTCCATCTGTTCTAATATGTTGTTCAGTGCCTCTGTCTCTTTAGTTATTTTCTGTCTGATTGATCTGTCCTTTGGAGTGAGTGGTGTGTTGAAGTCTCCCAAAATGAATGCATTGCATTCTATTTCCCCCTTTAATTCTGTTAGTATTGGTTTCACATATATAGGTGATCCTGTGTTGGGTGCATAAATATTTATAATAGTTATATCCTATTGTTGGACTGACCCGTTTATCATTATGTAATGTCCTTCTTTGTCTCCTGTGACTTTCTTTGTTTTGAAGTCTATTTTGTCTGATACAAGTACTGTACCTCCTGCTTTTTTCTTCCTATTAGTTGCAAGAAATATCTTTTTCCATCCCTTTACTTTCAGTCTGTGTTTGTCTTTGGGTTTGAAGTGAGTCTCTTGTAGTCAGCACACAGATGGGTCATTTTTTTAATCCATTCAGCGACTCTACATCTTTTTATTGGTGCATTAAGACCATTTACATTTAGGGTGATTATCAATAGATATGTACTTAATGCCATTGCAGTCTTTTGATTTGTGCCAAAGGTTCAAGGGTAATTCCCTTACTATCTAACAGTCTAATTTAACTCACTTCATATGCTATTAAAAACACAACCTAAAGATTCTTTTTTTTCCCTCCTTTTTCTTCCTCCTCCATTCTTTGTATGTTATGAATTGTATTCTGTACTCTTTTTCTATCCCTTGGGTGACATGTATTTAGCCTTAGAAATACTTCCATGTATAGGAGTCCCTCCAAAATGCACTGTAGAGGTGGTTTGTGGGAGGTATACTCTCTCAGCTTTTGCTTATCTGAAAATTGTTTAATCCCTCCTTCAAATTTAAATGATAACCTTGCAGGGTAGAATATTCTTGGTTCAAGGCCCTTCTTCTTCATTGCATTAAATATGTCATGCCTCTCCCTTCTGACCTATAAGGTTTCTATTGAGAAATTTGATGATAGTCTGATGGGTTTTCCTTTGTATGTGATCGTTTTTCTCTTTCTGGCTGGTTTTAAATCTGTCTTTATCCTTGATCTTTGCCATTTTAATTATTATATGTCTTGTTGTCTTCCTTGGTCCCTTGTGTTGGGAGAGCTATGCATCTCCATGGCTTGAGAGACTATTTCCTTCCCCAGATTGGGGAAGTTTTCAGCAATTACCTCCTCAATGACACCTTCTATCCCTTTTTCTCTCTCTTCTTCCTTTGGTACCCCTATTATGCGGATATTGTTCCATGTGGATAGGTCACACAGTTCTCTCAATATTCTTTCATTCTTAGAGCTTCTTTTTTCTCTCTGTGCCTCAGCTTCTTTGTATTCCTCTTCTCTAATTTCTATTCCATTTCTCGTCTGTTCTCCTACATCTAATCTGCTTTTAAATCCCTCTATTGTATGTTTCATTGTAGATATGGAATTTCTTAATGATTGAATCTCTGTCTTAAATTCATTCCTGAGTTCTTGAAAATTTTTCTGTACCTCCATAAGCATGTTTATGATTTTTATGTTGAACTCTCTTTCAGAGAGATTGATGAGTTCAGTTTCATTTGGCCCTTTTTCTGAGTTTGTGAGATTTTGGTGTGAACTGTATTCTTTTGACGTTTCAGATTTCTGTGTAGTGTCCTCTAGTGTCCATAAGCTCCAGTCTCTTTAGCTGCTCAGCCCCCAGAGTGAGGTTGGGGGTCATAGGGGCGCGGAGCTGGTGCCTGGGGTGAGGAGAGATCTTTTTTCCTGATTCCCGTCTGCTGTGCCTGTCTCCCGTATCAGAGCCAGTGGGCCTAACACACGGGTGTAAGCGTCTCTGTGCTCTGCTTCTCTAGCTGTTGTAGGCGGGGCCTCCCTCTGACTGGCCTTACACCGCACAGTGACTGCCAGTTTGTGAGCCGGTGCCGTCAGGCCAGGAAGAAAGCTTTTCAGGCTGCATATCACAATGGGGGGCCTTGGAGCTGAGTAGCGAGCCAGGGGATGGTCGCCTGAAGCTCCCCAAAGTTCCCAATCTGCTGGGCATAGCACACCCAGACAACCTTGTTCCCCTATCCCTTCTCCTGTGCAGCAAGCTACATGCAAACCCCACCCCTTCAGCAGCCCTCTCGCTGCTAGGAAGCCTATCAGACTGCCTGACTTTCCCTTGTCCCATAATGTCTGGGTGTGGATTCTGTCCTCCACAAATGGCCAGAATCTGTCCCTCAAGCACTCTACCTGTCCCAGCTACCCATCCTCCAGAGCTCCACACAATGTAGGTTTCTGCTTGCAAAGAAGACCTCCAGCTCTATGTGTTCAGCAGTCCCAGGCTTCTACCTCCTCCCTGCTCCGTTTCTCTTCCTCCTGCCAGTGAGCTGGCGTTGGGGAAGGGCCTGCATCCCACCGGATCAAGGCTTTGGTATGTTACCCTGTTTCATGAGGTCTACTCTGTTCGTGAGGTGTGTATGCAGTCTGGTGCAGCCTTCTTTCCTGTTTCTGTTTTAGGGTTAGTTGTATTAACTATATTTTTGCACTGTCTGTGGTTTTGGGAGGAGTTCTCTGTCTTACCTCTCACGCCACCATCTTGAATCTAAGAATGGACAGTAAGTTTCTTTTCAGTCTTCTGGATGATTTTGCACAGTTAATACAAGAAATTTACTGTTCTGATTCTTTCTCAGAATAGCAGCTTCTTGGTTTGGGAGCATATCAATCAAGACTGCATATCCTGCTCCCAAGGTGGGCTGGGTTATTGTCTGTTACGTTAAGAAACTTATTTTTTCTTTTTGGGTTTTAAAATGCAATGTTATCTTTAAGATATAATCTTTCTTGTTTTTACTATGTTGTTTGTGACTGGGCTTGCTTGCTATATTAATTGCCCAGGTTATATATTACTTGATTAGGGGCTGGAGGAGGGAGAGCAGCATCTGGGCAAAATTAAAGAAGATAAGCTGGGTCTTTTAGCAGGCTAAAGTAAATTTTACAGTAGCCTCATTTAATTGACACAATGAAGACATGGGCTATGCTGAGGTACTTTCTTATCTGGGGGATGTTCAAACATTCCAGGCCAAGTTACTCCTGGCTTTTTAGTCTTAACTGATCTCACTGAAGAATGTTTATATTCCTAGTTTGATATTTTACTTTAGAGAATTAATGTGACTCTGACTTTGCTTAAGTGTTTAATATGGAGTTTTCATAGGGGTCCTTTTCTGGAGGTCTCACCCTACTCTGACTACACTCACAGTTCCTGTCTCAACTTTAGTGTTCTGAGGAAATTTATCAGTTCATGGGTGGAAAAACAAGGAGAAATTTTCTTGATTAGGTGGTTAGAATATGGAAGAAAACCAGAAAGGAGAACATATGTTCGTTTATGCACGAGAAAGACAACTTGTGGACCTCTAATGCCTGGAAGAGATTTTGAATATTAATTTATTTAATAATGAAAAACCTTTAGACTTTCCAGTGCAGAGAGCTCACTATGTTATAGAATAGTTCATCATTATTATATTACTGTGATTGTTATAATAGTCTTAATTGTACTGAGCCAAAATACATATTCCTATAATTTTCACCTATTTGTCTTAGTTGAATTCTCCTAAGCTCACAGAACCTGAAAACATAGAAATGTTATTGCTAGTTCTTTTAAAACATGTGTTACTTAAGTGTCCATTGATGGATGGGTGGATAAATAAAATATAGTATAGATATACAACAGAATATTATTCAGCCATAAAAAAGAAGGAACATGGATGCCATTTTCAACAACATGGATGGACCTTGAAGGCATTATGCTAAGTGAAGTAAGTCAGAGAAAGACAAATACCATATGCTCTCACTTACATGTGCAGTCTTAGGCAGCAGCAAGAAAAATCTAGCTCATAGATGCAGAGACTAGATCGATGGCTGGCAGAGGTGGGTGGGGGTGGGTGACATGGGTCAAGAGGATCAAAAGGTACAAACTTCCAGTTTTAAAACAAGTCATGGGGGTTTAATGTACAGCATGGTGATTACAGTCAACAATATTATATTTTTGAAAGTTGGGAAGATCTTGAAAGTTGTCATCACAAGAAAAAAAACTTTTTGTAACTACATATGGGGATGGATCATAACTAGATTTATTGTGATCATTTTGTAATACATAAAATATTGAATCATTACATGGTATACCTGAAACTAATATGTTATATGTCAGTTATACCTCAATAAAAATAATAAAGGAATTATAACCTTTTAACTTTCACCAAGATATTTTAAAATATAGGCCTAACTTTGTAACTTCCTAACTTTGTAATTTCACCTATTGGAGAAGGATATACAGCCTTGCTCTGCCAGACTTTGTTTTTGATTTCCGCAAGGAAGCTCTCCTATTCTTCTTTGCTTCTCTTAATTTTTTTGTCTCGATCTCTGCACTTTCTGCTTTTCTCAGTGCTTCAGGTTTTTCCCAGGGGCTGCCAGAATAATGGCAGGCACAGTTTCAGGGTTGTCAGGAGAAGTGCTTTATTTACTCTAGTGCATCCAGTTGCACTAGAGTATTCTGTTTTTTTTTTCTATACATAGGTTGACTTTTATTCTATATCTGGAATTTTAATGAGTGTAAAATTAAGATGATACACCCAGGAGTGTCCAGTGAGGCAGAGAGATACTCCTTTCTACATCTCATGTTTTCCTTCTGGTGTCATTTTTCCTATTCCTAAAGTAGAATTTCCTTTAGTGGGGTTTATTAGTAGTAACTCTTTAATTAATTATCATTATTATTTCACCTTGGTTCTCAAAAGCTAATCTTACTGGATTTAGAGATTTACACTGACGTTACTTCTGATCAGTTTAGCACATTCTACTTGGGCTTCCATTGTCGCTGTTGAAAAGGTAGCTCTCAGTCTTATATTCCTTTGTTCATGTAATCCTTTTTTCTTGCAGTTTTTAAGGTCTCTTGTTCTTAGGGGTTGCCTTTTCACTATGATGTGTCTAGGTGTTAGATTTTTTAAAATCTGATATGGGTTTTAGAGTTTTGAATCTGAGAATTCGTGTCCTCATATTCTGTTTGAATATTGACCCTCCCTCATTCTCTGCTCTCTTCCTCTGGAACTCTTAGTTCTTAGACTGTAGCACTCTACTGTCATCTTTCTTAACATTTCATAGTTTCCATTTCTTTTTTTGGGGTCTCTCTGCTCCATTTCATGCAGTTTCTTTATACCCACTTCTATTTCCTTACTAACTCTTTATCTTTGTGTAGTCTGCCGTTTAACTTGTCTATTCAATTTATAATTGCAGTTGTAAAAGTTTTTGTTTCTAGATGTTCCATTTGTATTGATTCAAGATGATGTTTGGTCAGTTCTCACAGTTTCTTGTTTAGCTATACCTTTATTATCCTCTTTTATTTCCTTATTAAACATATTTTTTTCTGATAATTCTTACATCTTGGGTCCTATTTCATAATTTGTATTTCTATGAATGCTTGCTCTTGGTGGTTTTTTCCTTCTCTGTTGAAATCATGTGCCAGAGTTACTTGCAACTTTATCTGTGAAAATTCTTTGAAGCCTGGTTTTAAAGTGTGTTCCTCTACTTTTGCCAGGTGCCTGAGTTCACTACCAACCTGGGGTCCCTTGCAATGAAAATCTCAGCTTGGATAATTTTCTCTGTGTGGGGAGTGTGAATTCTGGTCCCAAGGCTCTTCTGCAAGTTGATAGGTTTATGATTCAGAATTGTCAGGGAAGATTTCTAATTTTTTCCTTCTTTATCCAGAGTCAATGGCAAGACAGGCAAGTATTCCTACTGTTTCTGGGAAGCTGTTTTTCTTATCCACTGAGAATGTTCCTTTTTTATGGAGTCCTGGCTTTATGGAGGGATCAGAGATTAATTTTACCTTGCACTGGCTCCAAAACTTTGTATCCAGCTTATTAAACCCCAGAGATTTTGTGAATTGCATGGAATAAGGCTCTTCTTTGTTGGATTTGTAGTTTTCCTTACTTTCTGGGCTTCCAATATTTCCTATCAGATTAATTATGTATCTAAAATAACATTTAAATAAAATTTGATCCAGCATTTTTTTTGTATTATAAAGCAGGGAGTTCTTTACATGTGTGGTCTGCTGTGTTACCAGAAATGGAAGTCTCTTTTTTTAATTGGATAAATTTGACATATAATATTGTATAAATTAAAGTTACAGATGGTATTAATTCAATACATTTGTGTATTATAATATGATTGCCATTGATATGTTTGTCACATTACATGTTTATAGCACAATATTATTGTTTATGTCCAATATATTGCATATGAAATCTCTACTGCTTATTTAGTGTTTATTACAAGTTTGAACCCTTAGACACCATCAGTCTTATCTCCTGGTAACCATCATTTTACTCAGTTTTTAAACAGATTTGACTTTTTGAGAGTCCACATGTAAGTGGATCATGCAATACTTGTCTTTATCTCACCCAGCATAATGTGCTCAAGGTCCATCCATGTTGTCTCAAATGTCAGGATATCCTCTTTTCTCATGACTGAGCAATGCTCCATTGTGCATGTATATCGCATATTCTTATCCATCCATTCGTTCATTCTTGGGCATTGGATTGTTTCCATATCTTGCTATTTATGAATTAATGCTGGGGTAAACATGGCAGTGTATGTATCTAACTGAACTCCTGTTATTAGTTCTTTTGGGTATATGGCCAGAAGTGTAATGCTGGATCATATGGTAGATCTATTTTTAATTTTTTGAGGAACCTCCATATTGTTTTCCATCGTGGTTGGACTAATTTACATTCCCACCAACAGTGTGTAAGGGTTCCTTTTTCTCCTTGCCACAGCAGCTGTTGTCTCATTTCTTCTTGAACAATACCCATTCTATGAAGTGTGAGGTGATATATCAAAGTTTTTGTTTGCACTTCTCTGATGATCAGTGATGTTGAGCTTCTTTTCATGTGCCTTTTGGCCATTTTGATATCCTCTTTGAAAAATGTGGGTTTTTTTACCCATTTTTATTTTACTCATTTATTTTGGTTTTATTTTTATTTTTTTATTGGAATAAGGTTCATAAACAATAGTATATTGGTTTCAGATGTACAATATAATGACTTGATAATTATATACATTACCAGATGCTTGCCATGGTAAGGGTAGTTATCCCATTACCATACCAAGGTATTATATTATTATGGATTATATTCTCTATGTGTCCATTCCTGTGACTTATTTTACAATTTGAAGTTTGTACCTCTTTATCCCCTTCACCTATTTTACCCATCCCTCCACTTCCTTCCCTGTGGTAACCAATAGTCAGCTTTCTATACTTGTGGATTTGTTTCTTTTCTGTTCATTTGTTTTGTTTTTTGGATTCCACACATAAGTGAAATCATATGGTATTTGTCTGTCTTTGCCTGGCTTATTTTACTTATCATGATCTCTAGGTCCATCCATGTTGTCAGAAATGGCAAGAGTTCCTCCTTTTTTATGACTGAGTAATATTCCATTGTGCATATGTACCACTTCTTCTTTATCCATTCATTTAATCGATGGACATTTTGGTTTCTTCCATGTTCTTGCTATTGTAAATAATGCTGCAGTGAACATGGGTGTGCACATATCTTCTCAAATTAGTGATTTTGTTTATTTTGGGTAAATTCCCAGAATTGGAATTGTTGGGTCATATGGAATTTCTGTTTTTAGTTTTTTGAGGAACTTCCATATTGCTTTCCATAGTGGCTGGACCCGTTTACATTCCCACCAACAGTGTAGGAGGGTTCCCCTCTCTACATCCTCACCAACACTTACTATTTCTTTTCTTGTTGATACTAGCCATTCTGACTGGTGTGAGATGATATCTCATTGTGGTTTTGATTTGCATTTCCCTGACCATTAGTAATTTTGAGCATCTTTTCATGTGCCTGTTGGCCATCTGTATGTCTTTTTGGAAGAATGTCTATTCAGGTACTCTGCCCATTTTTTCATTGGATTTTTTGGGGGGTTTTTGCTGTTGAGTTGTGTAAGTTCTTTATATATTTTGGATATTAGCCCCTTATAAGACATATCACTTGCAAGTAAATTTTCCCATACTATAGGTTTCCCTTTTTGATTTGATGAGGGTTTCCTTTGCTGTGCAGAAACTTTTGAACTTATTACTGGGCTTTCTATTCTGTTACATTATCTATAGATCTGTTCTTGTGCCAGTTCCATACTCTTAATCACTGTAGCTTTGCAGTACAGCTTGAAATCAGGGAATGTAATACTCCCAGCTTTGTTCTTCTTTCTCAAGATTGCTTTGGCTATTTGGGGTCTTTTGTGGTTCCATATAAATTTTAGGATTATTTCCTCTAGTTCATTGAAAAATGTATTTTGATAGGGATTGTATTGAATCTGTAAATTGTTTTGGACAGGATGGCCATTTTGATAGTATTCTTCCTATCCATGAGCATAGGATAGATTTCCATTTGTGTCATCTTTAATTTCTCTCATCAATATCTTACAGTTTTCAGAGTAGAGGTCTTTCACCTCCTTGGTTTATTCCTAGGTATTTCATTCTTTCTGAAGCAATTGTAAATGGAATTGTTTTCCTGATTTTTCTTTCTGCTAGTTCATTGTTAGGATGTAAGAACACAACAGATTTCTGTGTACTAATTTTGTATCCTGCAATTTTGCTGAATCCAGTTATTCTAATTGTTTTTGGTGGGGTCTTTAGGGTTTTCTATGTATAATACCATGTCATCTGCAGAGAGTGACAGTTTTACTTCTTCCTTACCAATTTGGATGCCTTTTAATCTCTCTTGTCTGATTGTTTTGGCTAGGACTTCCAGTACTATGTTGAATAAAAGTAGTAAGAGTGGACATCCTTGTCTTGTTCCTATCTTAGAGGAAAAGCTTACAGCTTTTGCCATTGAATATGATCTTGGCTGTAGGGTTGTCATGTATGTGCTTTATTATGTTGAGATATGTTCTCTGTATACTCATTTTGTTGACAGTTTTTTAAATCATGAATGGATATTGAATTTTGTCAAATGCTTTTTCAACATCCTTTGAGATTATCATTTGGTTTTTATCCTTGGTTTGTTAATGTGGTGCATCACATTGATTGATTTGTGGATATTGTACCATCCTTGTATCCCTGGAATAAATCCTACTTGGTCATGATGGATGATCCTTTTAATGTATTTGGTTTAATGAATTTGGTTTGCTAATATCATGTTGAGGATTTTTGCGTTTGTGTTCATCAGGGATGTTGGTCTGTGATCTTTTTTTGTAGTGTGTCTTTTTTGTATTAAAGTGGTGATGGGTTCATAGAATGAGTTTGGAAGTATTTCCTCCTCTTCTATTTTTTGGAATACTTTAAGAAGGATGAGTATTAGCTGGTCTTTAAATGTTTGGTAGAACTAACCTGGGAAGTCATCTAGTTCTGGTATTTTGTTTGTTGGGAGTTTTTTGGTTATCAGTTCAGCTTCATTACTAGTAATTGGTTCAGATTTTCAGTTTTTTTCCTAGGTTAGTTGGAAATGATTGCTATTTCTAGGAATTTATCCAATTCTAGGTTGTCCAATTTATTGGCATACCATTTTTTTGTAGAGTTCTCTTATAATCTTTGAATTTCTGTTGTGTTGATGGTAACTTATGATTTTTCATTTCAGATTTTGTTTATTTGTGTCCTCTCTCTTTTTTTCTTGATAAATCTGGCCAAGGGTTTGTCTAATTTGTTTATCTTCTTGAAAGACCAACTCTTGGTTTCATTGATTTTTTCTATTGTTTTCTTATTCTGTATTTTATTTCTGCTCTGATCTTTATATGTCCTTCCTACTAATTTTGTTCTTTTTCTAGTTCTTTTAATTGTAGGGTTAGATGGTTTATTTGGTATTGTTCTTGTTTCTTGAGGTAGGCCTGTATTCCTATAAATTCCAATTTAGAACCACTTCTGCTGCATCCCACATATATTGAAGTGTTGTGTTTCTATTTTCATTTATCTCCAAGTATTGTTTGATTTCCTCTTTGATCTGTTTCTTAATCCATTGATTATTTAGAAGCATGTTGTTTATTCTTCATGTGTTTGTTTGTTTTTGTTTTTTTTCTTGTAACTGATTTCTTTTCATATCACTATAAATGATTTCTGATAAGATGGTTCATATAATTTCAGTCTTCTTAAATTTTTTGAGACTTGTTTTGTGTCTTAATATCTGATCTGTTTTGGAGAGTGTTCCATGTGAACTTGAGAAAAATATATTCTGTTGCTTTTGAGTAGGATATTCTGCATATATCTGCTATGTCCATCTAGTCTAATGTGTCATGCAGTGCCTCTGTTTCCTTATTTATTTTCTGTCTGGTTGATTTATCCATTGATGTAAATGAGGTGTTAAGTCCCCCAATATGATTGTGTTGCTGTCTATTTATCCCTTTGGTCTGTTAGTGTTTCTTTTTGTATATTTGGGAGCTCCTATGTTGGGTGCATAGGTGTTTATGATTGTTGTATTTTCTTGTTGGACTGCTCCCTTTATCATTATATAATGTCTTCTTTCATTTCTTCTTACTTTCTCTGTTTTTAAGTCAGTTTTGTCTGATATAAGTATTGCAACTCCACCTGCTTTTTTCCATCCCTTCAGTTTTAGTCTGTGTGTCTTTAAGTCTGAAGTGAATCTCTTGTAGGCAACAAATAGATCGGCCCTGTTTTTTTAACCTTTCATTCATCCTAAGTCTTTTGATTGGAGCATTTAAGCCATTTAAATTTAAAGTAAGTGTCAATATATATGTACCTATTGCCATTTTGTTAAATGTTTCCTGGTTGTTTATATTGTTGTTTTCTGATCTTCTCTTCCTCTCTTCTGTTGTGTTTTATGACTTCCTTAAGTGTTATGGTTGGGTTCTCATCTCTTTCTTTTTTGTGTGTCTGTTATAAGTTTTTGGTTTGGTTACCATGGGTTGTTGTATGACATCCTGTGGATATACAATCTGTAATAAGCTGATGGTCACTTTAAGTTCAAACACATTCTAACAGCACTATATTTCTTACTCCTCCTCCTTCATGTTTTATGTGTATACTATCTTTTATACCTTTTCCTTGTTCCCTTAACTACTTTTTTAGATGTAATTTCTTTTGCTACTTTTTCCTTTTTGACAAAATTATACTGGCTTTTAGTAACTGATTTACTACTTTTGCTAGTTTGCTTTACCAGTGGAAATTTTTCTCTTTCTTAAATTTTTTGCTTCTATTTAGGGTCTTTTCAAGTCCCTTTAACATTTATTGTAAGGCTGGTGGTTAACCACTTAACTTATATTTATCTGTGAAGCTCTTTATCTCTCCTTCAATTATGAATAATAACCTTGCTGGGTAGAGTATTCTTGGTTGGAGATTTTTTTCTGTTCAACAGTTTGAATATATCATGCCATTTCCTTCTGGCTTATAGAGTTTCTGCAGAAAAATCAGCTGATAACCTTACAGAGTTTCCCTTATTCATATTTCATTATTTTTCTTTTGCTGCTTTTAAGATTCTCTGTCTTTGATCTTCACATTTTGATTATTATGTTTCTTGACATGGGCCTCCTTGGGTTAATCTTGCTTGGAGCTCTCTGCTTCCTGGACCTGGAAGATTATTTCCTTCCAGAGGTTAGGGAAGTTTTCAGCTATGATCTCTTCAAATAAATTTTCTATTCTTTTCTTTCTTCTCCTTCTGGGACTCCTATAATGCGGATGTTTGGATGTTTGATATTGTCCCAGAGATATCTTACCTTCCTAATTTCTTTGAATTCTTTCTTCCTTCTGCTGTTCATCTTGAGTGCTTGTCATTACTCTTATCTTCCAAGTCATTGATCCATTCTTCTGCATCTAATCTGCTGTTCATTCCCTCCAGTGTATTTTTTTTTATTTCACCTATTGAATTCTTCACCTTTGATCGGTTCTTTTTTAGACTTTTTTCTTTGTTGAGGTCTACCTTGAGTCTTGCTATTGTTTTTTCCAGTCCAGTAAACATCTTTATAACCATTACTTTAAACTTTATCAGCTAGATTCGTTAACTCTGTTTCATTTAGTATTTTTTTTTTCATGTTCTGTCATTTGGAATATATTTCTTTGTCACTTCATTTTGTATGACTTTCTGTGCTTGGTTCTTTGAATTAATTGAAAGGACTAACTCTCCCAGCCTTGAAGGATTGGCCATGTGGAGGAGAGTCCTTGGGTAAACTGTGTGTGCCCTGTGGTTTTTGGCAAGCTGTAGGCCAAGTAAGTATGAGATGGGCTTTTTCTGATGCTCAGGTTCTCAGAGCATGGTCCTGGATATTCAGCTTGGGGGCCCATTGAAGGGGCTGCAGGGTGGACACCTGTGGGGTTCTCTACTAGTGGGGGGAGGGTGGTGGGTCAGTGGCAGGTTGGGGATATACTCCAGGTAAATCCCTGATTGGCTCTATCTGAGTCCCTGTGCCTCCTTATCTGTATGCTCATCCGTACTCTGGACCTCTCAGGACCACTCTGGGGTATTCCTGTGTCAGGTGCCCACCAGGTCCCCCTGGTTGCATGGAGTCAGGCTCCTTGCACATTCCCTCTTGGCCCCTGTGTGCTCTGGGCTTCTCCCAGGAATTTCTGTGTGGGCACCTTCCAGTCCCACTCATGATCAGGGGTCTGGCCCCACAGCATATTTCCCCATAGAGCTCTGGGGAGTTGCCTTGGTGGCACCACCCCACATACTCATGTACAGGGGATCTCACTGTAAGCCAGGGAGCTTTCTGGTCCTGCTTTGGGGGCAGGGAAGGTAGATAACAGCAGGCAACAGATGGGACTACTGGATCTTCTGCAGGCATGCCTGGGTGTGGGTGGGGGTTAGGTAGCTGCCTATGTCAAGTCTGAGGTTACCATGTGCTCCCAGATCCTTCTCTCAGCTACACTGAGATGTGTGGAAGAAGCATAAGTAATGATGCTGGCTGGTTCTTCCAATCTTGGATTGCCTCTAGATGTTTCCTTACCAAGCAGTGGATGTTTAGCTCTGAAACTTAGGTTCTTTCACTTATGGTCTCAGTGCATTTAAGCCACTGGGCTTTTTCCTGCACCTCAGGGCAGGGAGTCCACACCTGAATCTCATGATTTTCCTCTCCCTCTTCTGTTCTGCTCACTGTGCTGGGGGTGGGGCTCCTTCAGTTACCATGTCTCTGTCTCTCCTACCATTTTCTTTTTTAATGTGATCTTTCTGTCCCTTGTATAGAAGGTGTTCATTTGGGTCTAAATCCTTCTTCAGGGTAAAATGCTCTGTGTGTATGTGTAGATTCAGTGAGTAGATGGGAGAAGGTAGATTCAGGCTCTCCCTACTCTGCCATCTTCCCAGAATCCCATTTGCCCATTCAAAAATTGGATTATTTTTTGATTAAGTTGTCTTAAGTTCTCTATATATTTTGAACATTAGCTCCTTCTCTGATACATGGTTTGCAAACATTTTGTTCCATTCTTTAGGCTTGTTTTTTTATTAATTGTTTCCCTTGCTGTACAGAAGCTTACTTTGATGTAGTCCAATTAGTTGATTTTTGCTTTTGTTGTTTGTGGTTTTTGGCATCATGTCCAAAAAAATCATTGTCAGGAGCATTATCAGTGAGCTTCTTCATTATGTTTTCTCCCAGGAGTTTTATGTTATCAACTCCTATGTTTAAGTCTTGGATCCCTTCTGAGTTAATTTTTATGAGTGGTGTGAACTAAGTATCTCATTTCATTGTTTACATGTGTTTCTACAGTTTCCCAGCACCATATATTGAAGAGACTGTTCTTTACCTGTTGGGTGTTCTTGGCTCCCTTGTTGAATATTAGTTGACCATATATGCTGGGATTTAATTCTGGGCTCTCTATTCTGTTCCATTGGTCTGTATGTCTGTTTTTGTGCCAGTATCACACTAGTTTTATCACTATAGCTTTGTAGTATAGTTTGAAAGCACAAAGTGTGATAATTCTTTTTTTTCACTTTTAATGTACACAGAAATGACTGTGAAACATACAATATTTCAGTATTTTAATAAATGTACAAGATTTCAATATTTTTTGAAGGAAAAAACTAAACTAAACCTATAGCTCATCAGAAATAAAATAAGTCTGTCTGACCCACTGCTTATTTAGGAAGTGTCACTCTGAAATGTTATCACAAATTTTGGTAATACAATCAATAAAATGCTTAGTTCACTTAGTACACTTTTTACAATAGAAGATTAGGATTTAGCTCTTTACTCCACATGCATCACTCTAATAGTATACCCTAATTTTTTGATAAATTAGTACTTATTGTTTATATAGTTATGACTGGTAAATTTTGTTCACAATCTACCCACATGAGTATTATGGTTAAATTTGTCTCTTATGTACATTTCTGTTTTTCCTGAAATTTATAATTGCCTTCAGCTTTTTTTTTGTTTTGTTTTCCTTCCCTCTGTCAGAAGTGTAAACCTATTAAATTGGTCAAATACAGTAGGTAGCCTGTTAATCTCGAAGGATGGCCTTCTGTTCCAGTCTGGACTGGCTGCATGAGACCTCCTGCAAATCTGTCTTTGCTATTCCCTCTACCTTCAACTGGGGAATCTCTTTGTTTCTCTTCTGTGTGATTCCCTGGATACCATGCTTTGATTTTCCCTGGTTTCATGCTCTGTTTTAATGGAATTCATTTAGCTTCCTAAAAAAGGGAGCACAGAAAGTGAATTTCCTGTCTTTGCATGCCTGAGTATAGAATTCTAGATTAAAAATAGTTTGCTTTTTTGAAGACATTAACCCATGGTTTTCTGTTTTTCGGAGTATTATTAAATCCAATGTCATTCTGAGTATGCAACTGAATATACTTTGTGTGCAACCTGATTTTCTCTCTGGAAGCCTTTAGAAGTTCCTGTTAATATTTATTTACTCTGAAATTTCATGGGTGATTTAAAAAAAATTTTTGTTCATTTATTTGCTTTCACTTCCTGTGCTGGGCATTTAATGTGTCTTTTCAATCTGGAAACTCATGTCCTTTAGTTTAGGAAAAGGTTATTGAATTACTTTCTAAATAATTTTCCAACCAACTACTTGATTTCTTCTCTCTTTCCAAAACGCCTGCTACTCAGTTATTCTATCTCCTAAATTGAACTTCTGATCTCTTTTATTTATTTCTTATTTTCCATTTCTTTGTATTTTTATTCTACAGTCAAAAATATTTCCTCAGCTTTATCATAGAATCCTTTTATTGGAATAGCTACTTCCATTTCCATACCTTTCATTTCCAAGAAGTTTTTATTATTTTCTGAATTTACTTTAAAAAATAAATTCCTAGAGTTCCAGAAGATGGCGGCATGAGTAGGGCGGTGGAAATCTCCTCCCAAAACCATATATATTTCTGAAAAGAAAACAAATACAACTATTCCTAACAGAGAGACTAGAAGATGCAGTACAACAACCAGGCTACAGCTACATCAGCAAGAACTCAGCGCCTCATGAAGCAGGTAAGATACAAAGCCACCTGACGGGACCTGAGCACTCCCCAACCCCAGCACACCAGCGGGAGGAAAAGAATCAGAGTGGGGAGGGAGTGGAGGCACAGGACTACTAAATAACCAGCCCTGGTGATCTGCACCGGGAGCACAGACACACATGGCATGGTGTACTGGAGATTAGAGAAACGGAAGGGCAGGATCCAAGACGGAGACTGCGAGTGGGTCCTCACAGCCAGCTCCCCTGGGACAAAAGAGAAGTGGGCACTTTCTTAAAAGTCTTAAAGAGACAACGGCCCAGCAGTGGAACAAAATTGTCCCAGCACACTCAACCCAGCAGGCTGGGAATCTTGAGGAACTTCGGGCCCCCTAACCGGCTGCCGGGTAAAGCAGCCCCAAAGCTCCTCACAGAGATAAGCAGCCTGCCATTCGTCCCCCCCTGCCAGTGCTCCCGTGGATCCGACACAGTTGCAGAACAGCGGGAGAGCGACCCCGCCCACAACAACTACACAAAATCCCCTCCTGGCAGGCATGCAACTAACTGGGAAGGGGGGCACAGAATCTCGTCCCAGCAGGCGCGGAGCTAACCAGGAAATGCTGCACAGAATCTCCTCCCAGCGGGCGCACAGCTAACTTGGAAGGACCACACAGAATCTCCTCCTGGCAGGCGCACAGCTAACAGGGAAGGGCTGCAGAAGCCAGAGCAAGGGCCAAAAGTCACCAATGGGTGCAGAACACACCCGGCGTGGTTGCAAAACCCCACAGTGCTCTAGGCTAGCCTGAGGAGGGCCCTGTCCATGACAGTTTAGGGGATTATCCCAGAGACTGCCTCCCAGTGTGCGGGTAACCGGCAAAGGCTGCGGAGAAGGGCAACAAGAACATCTAGCAGTAAGGCACTTTGTTCTCCCAGGTGACGCACGTGGCACCTGCCTGTGACCACTTCTATCACCATGAAAAGACAGAAGAATATGGTCCAGTCAAAACTAACCCAGACAACTCCAGAGAGAGGGCCAGGTGGGATAGATTTAAACAATCTTCCTGAAAAAAACTTCAGAATAAAAGTCATAACCATGCTGATGGACCTACAGAGAAAAGTGGAAGAGCTAAGGGAGGAAGTGAGGAGATATATTACAGAAATGAAACAATCGATTGACGGGCTGAAGAGCAGACTGGACGAGGTGCAAGAGACTGTTAATGGAATAGAAATCAGAGAACAGGAGTACAGACAAGCTGAGGCAGAGAGAGATAAAAGGATCTCTAGGAATGAAAGAATATTAAGAGAACTGTGTGACCAATCCAAACAGAACAATATTCGTATTATAGGAGTACCAGAGGAGGAAGAGAGAGAAAAAGGGATAGAAAGTGTCTTTGAAGACATAATTGAGGAGAACTTCTGCAAGCTGGGAAAGGAAATAGGTTCTCAGACCATGGAAGCCCACACATCTCCCAAAACAAGGGACCCAAGGATGACAACACCAACACATAATAATTAAACTGGCAAAGATCAAAGACAAGGACAGAGTATTAAAGGCAGCCACAGAGAGAAAATAGATCACCTACAAAGGAAAACCCATCAAGCTTAGATCAGACTTCTCAATAGAGACCTTACAGGCCAGAAGAGAATGGCATGACATATTTAATGCAATGAAACAGAAGGGCCTTGAACCTAGAATGCTGTATCCAGCACGATTATCATTTAAGTTTCAGGGAGGGATTAAACAATTCCCAGACAAGCGAAAGCTGAGGGAATTTGCCTCCCACAAAACCACCTCTACAGGATATCTTAAAGGGAAGGCTCTAGATGGAAGAACTCCTAAGGCTAAAAAGATGTCACTGAGAAACTAAATTCATACCAAAGAAATCAGACCATACAAATACTAACTAAAGGCAAAATATAAATCAACTTTCCACAAAAACAGTCAAAGGAACACAAAAGAGAACAGAATAAAGCACTTAATATATGAAGAATGGAGGAGGAAGAATAAGAAGGGAGAGAAATAAAGAATCATCAGACTGTGTATATAATAGCTTAACAAAAAAGTTAAGTTAGACTGTTAGATAGTAAAGAAGCTACCCTTTAACCTTTGGTAACCACAAATCTAAAAGCTGGCAATGGCAATAAGTACGTATCTATCGATAATCCCCTAAATGTAAATGGACTGACTGCACTAATCAAAAGACACAGAGTAATAGAATGGATAAAAAAGCAAGACCAATCTATATGCTGCTTACAGGAGACACACTTCCAATCCAAAGATATACACAGACTAAAAGTGAAGGGATGGAAAAAGATATTCATGCAAACAACAGGGAGAAAAAATCAGGAGTTGCAGTACTTGTATCAGACAAAATAGACTTCAAAACAAAGAAAGTGGCAAGAGATAAAGAAGAACATTACATGATAAAGGTCAGCCCAACAAGAGGATATAACTATTATAAATATATATGCACCCAACACAGGAGCATCGACATATGTGAAACAAATACTAACAGAATTAAGGAGGAAATAGAAAGCAGTGCATTCATTTTAGGAGACTTCAACACACCACTCACTCCAAAGGACCGATCAACCAGACAGAAAATAAGTAAAGACACAGAGGCACTGAACAACACACTAGAACAGATGGACCTAACAGACACCTACAGAACTCTACACCCAAAAGCAGCAGGATACATATTCTTCTCAAGTGCACATGGAACATTTTTCAGAACAGACCACATACTGGGCCACAAAAAGAACCTCAGTAAATTCAAAAATATTGAAATTCTACCAACCAACTTCTCAGATCACAAAGGTTTAAAAGTAGAAATAAATTGTATAAAGAAAACAAAAAGGCTCACAAATACATGTTGGCTTAATAACATGCTCCTAAATAATCAGTGGGTCAACGACTAAATTAAAAGAGATCAAACAATATGTGGAGACAAATGAGAACAACACAAAGCCACAACTTCTGTGGGACGCAGTAAAGGCAGTTCTAAGAGGAAAGTATATTGCAATCCAGGCCTATATAGAGAAGGAAGAACAATCCCAAATGAATAATCTAAAGTCACAATTATTAAAATTGGAAAAAGAAGAACAATTGAGGCCCAAAGTCACCAGAAGGAGGGACATAATAAAGATAAGAGAAGAAATAAATAAAATTGAGAAGAATAAAACAATAGGACCAATCAATGAAACCAAGCACTGGATCTTTGAAAAAGATAAACAAAATAGATAAACCCCTAGCCAGGCTTATTAAGAGAAAAAGAGAATCTACACACATAAACAGAATCAGATGGACTCCACAGCAATACAAAGAATTATGAGAGAATACTATGAAAATCTATATGCTAACAAGCAGGAAAACCTAGGAGAAATGGACAACTTCTTAGAAAAATACAACCTTCCAAGACTGACCAAGGAAGAAACAGAAAACCTAAACAGAACAATTACCAGCAACGAAATTGAATCGGTAATCAGAAAACTACCCAAGAAAAAAAAAACCCGGGCCAGATGGATTCACCTCTGAATTTTATCAGACATATAGAGAAGAAATAATACAAATTCTCCTTAAACTTTTCCAAAAAATAGAAGAGGAGGGAATACTTCCAAACTCATTCTATGAGGCCAGCATCACTCTAATGTCAAAACCAGGCAAAGATCCCACCAAGAAAGAAAATTACAGACCAATATCCCTTATGAACATAGATGCAAAAATATTCAACAAAATATTACCAAACCGAATTCAAAAATACATCAAGAGGATCATACACCATGATCAAGTGGGATTCATCTCAGGAATGCAAGGATGGTACAACATTCAAAAATCCATCCACCACATCCAAAACATCATCCAGCACATCAACAAAAAGAAGAACAAAACCACATGATCACCTCCATAGATGCTGAAAAAACATTTGACATAATTAAGCATCCATTCATGATAAAAACTCTTAATAAAATGGGTATAGAGGGCAAGTATCTCAACATAATAAAGGCCATATATGACAAACCCACAGCCAACATCATACTTAACAGCAAGAAGCTGAAAGCTTTTCATCTAAGATCAGGAACAAGACAGGGATGCCCACTCTCCCCACTGTTATTCAACATAGTACTGGAGGTCCTAGCCACGGCAATCAGACAAAACAAAGAAATACAAGGCATCCAGATTGGTAAAGAAGAAGTCAAACTGTCAGTATTTGCAGATAACATGATATTGTACATAAAAAAACCCTAAAGACTCCACTCCAAAACTACTCCAACTAATATCTGATTTCAGCAAAGTTGCACGATACCAAATTAATATAGAGAAAGCTGTTGCTTTCCTATACACTAATGATGAGCTAGCAGAAAGAGAAATCAGGAAAACAATTCCATTCACAATTGCATCAAAAAGAATAAAATACCTAGGAATAAACCTAACGAAGGAAGTGAAAGACCTATACCCTGAAAACTACAAGACACTCCTAAGAGAAATTAAAGAGGACACTAACAAATGGAAATTATTCCCATGCTCAGGGCTAGGAAGAATAAATATTGTCAAAATGGCTATAATACCTAAAGCAACCTATAGATTCAATGCAATCCCTATCAAAATACCAATAGCATTCTTCAATGAACTGGAACAAATAGTTCTAAATTTCATATGGAACCATAAAAGACCCCGAATATCCAAAGCCATCCTGAGAAGGAAGAATGAAGCTTTGGGGATAATGCTCCCCGACTTCAATCTCTACTACAAAGCCATAGTAATCAAAACAATTTAGTACTGGCACAGGAACAGACCCATAGACCAATGGGACAGACTAGAGATCCCACATATAAACCCATGCATATAAGGTCAATTACTATGTGATAAAAGCGCCATGGACATACCTTGGATAAATGATAGCCTATTCAACAACTGGTGTTGGCAAAACTGGACAGCTACATGCAAGATAATGAAACTGGGTTATTGTTTAACCCCATATAGAAAAGTAAACTCAAAATGGATCAAAGGCCCGAATGTAAGTCATGAAACCATAAAACTCTTAGAAGACAACATAGGCAAAAATCTCCTCAATATAAACACAAGTAACTTCTTCCTGATCGCATCTCCTGAAGCAAAGGAAACAGAAGCAAAAATGAACTAGTGGGACTACATCAAACTAAAAACTTCTGTATGGCAAAGGACACCATAAACGGAACAAATAGGCATCCTACAGTACGGGAGAATATATTTGTAAACAACATATCTGACACTGGGTTAACATCCAAAATATATAAAGAACTCACATGCCTCAACATGCAAAAAGTAAATAACCTCATTAAAAAATGAGCAGAGAATATGTAGAGACAATTCTCCAAAGCAGAAATTCAGATGGCCAACAGACACATGAAAAGATGCTCCATATCACTAATCATCAGGGAAATGCAAATTAAAACCACAATGAGATATCACCTTATAGCCATATGGATGGCCAACTTCGAAAAGACTAAGAACAACAAATGCTGGTGTGGATGCGGAGGAAGGGGAACCCTCCTGTGCTGCTGGTGGGAATGTAAGCTAGTTCAACTGTTATGGAAAGCAATATGTAGGTTCCTCAAAAAACTAAATATAGAAATACCATTTGACCCAGGAATCCCACTGCTTGAAATTTGCCTAAAGAATACAAGTTCTCAGATTCTAAAAAACATATGCACCTCTATGTTTATCGCAGTGCTATTTACAATAGCTAAGATATGGAAGCAACCTAAGTGTCTATTAGTAGATGAATGTATAAAGAAGAGGTGTACATATTCACAATGGGATACTATTCAGCCATAAGAAAGAAACAAATTCTACCATTTGCAACAACATGGATGGAGCTGGGGGATATTATGCTCAGTGAAATAAGCTAGGCAGAGAAAGATAATTTCCAAATGATTTCCCTCATTTGTGGAGTATAACAACGAAGCAAAATTAAAGGAATAAAACAGCATCAGACTCACAGAGTCCAAGAAGTGACTAGCGGTTACCAAAGGGTCGGCGTGTGGGAGGGCCAGTCAGGAGGGAGGGAGATGGGGATTGTGGGGTGTTATGTTAAGCCCACATGGTTTGAGAGGTCACAGAAAAATAACTGTAGCACAGAGAAGGCAAATAGGTAATCTGTGGCATGTTACTACACTGATGGACAGTGTCTGCAATGGGGTACAGATAAGGACTTGATAATATGGGTAAATGTAGTAACCACAGTGTTTTTTTATGTGGAACCTTCACAAGAGTGTATATCAATAATAGCCTAATAGAAAATTAAAATAAAATAAAGTACACTGCATAGTCCACTTGTGCATGATAAATTCCCTCAACTTTTGCTTATCTGGAAAATTTTTAATCCCTGATTCAAATTTAAATGATAATCTTTCTTGGTAGCGTATTTTTGGTTGTAGGCCCTTCTGTTTCAGTGCATTAAATCTATCATGCCACTCCCTCTGGCCTGTAAGGTTTCTGCTGAGAAGTCTGATGAGAGCCTGATGGGTTCTCTTGTAGGTGATCTTTTTTCTTTCTCTGGCTGCTGTTAATACTCTGTCCTTGTCCTTGATCGTTGCCATTTTAATTATTTTATGTCTTGATGTTGTCTTCCTTGGGTGCCTTGTTTGGGGAGATGTCTGTAATTATATGGCCTGATAAAATATTTACTTCCCCAGATTGGGGAAGTTTTCAGTAATTATTTCTTTTTTTTTTCTTTTACAATTTATTTTGGTATCATTAACCTACAATTACATGTGCAGTATTGTGATTAAACTACCCCCTTCATCAGGTCCCCCCCACCAGCCCCATTACAGTCACTGTCCATCAGCGTAGTGAGATGCTATAGAGTCACTACTTGTCTTCTCTGAGTTGTACAGCCCTCCCCGTGCCCCCCCACTTTACGTTTGCTAATGGTAATACCCCTTTTACCCTCTTATCCCTCCCTTCCCGCCCTTCTTCCCCAGTCCCTTTCCCTTTGGTAACTATTAGTCCGATCTTAGGTTCTGTGAGTCTGCTGCTATTTTGTTCCTTCAGTATTGTTCTTTGTTCTTATACTCCACATATGAGTGAAATCGTTTGATACTTGTCTTTTTCAGCTTGGCTTATTTCACTGAGCATAATA
>JAQQAC010009165.1:30639813-31133690 GCA_029783875.1 Phataginus tricuspis | reverse complement strand
TTTTGGAGTGGAGTCTTTAGGGTTTTTTATGTACAGTATCATGTCATCTGCAAATAGTGACAATTTGACTTCTTCTTTACCAATCTGGATTCCTTGTATATCTGTGTTTTGTCTGATTGCCGTGGCTAGGACCTGCAGTAATTATTTCTTAAAAGACATTTTCTGTCCCTTTTTTCTCTTTTCTTCTGGTTCCACTATAATGTGAATATTTTTTCCATTTGGATTGATCCCAGAGTTGTCTTATTACTCTTCCATTCCTAGAGATCCTTTTTTCTCTCTCTTCCTCAACTTGTTTGTATTCCTGGTCTCTAATTTTTATTCCATTTACTGTCTTCTCTGCCTCTTCTCATCTTCTTTTAAATCCCTCCATTGTTTGTTTCATTTCAGATACTGTTTTTTTCAAATTTTCTCTGTTTCTTGAATGTGTCCCTGAGATCTTGAATATTTTTGCATAGTTCGCTTAGCATGTTTGTGATTTTTATTTTGAAATCTTTATCAAGAAGATTGGTGATTTCAGTTTCACTGAGCCCTCTTTTTTGTGTTCTTGATGAATTTTGGATTCAAGAAGGTTCTTCTGCCTTTTCATAATTCTATGGAATAGTGTGGAATAAAGCTTTGGTGTAGGTGGTGCCCTCTAGTGCCCAGAAGCTCTTCTCTTCAGAGCTGCGCAGCACCTGGTGTAATGGCGGGGGTTGCAGGCTAACAACACTGGTGCCTGGCAGGAGTAAAGAGCTCTCTCCTGCTTCCCAGCCTCAGTGCCTGCCTCCAGTGCCAGTGCCAATGAGCTGAGTGTGCAGAGAGCAGCCTCTTTGATACACCCTTGCAGCTGCCATAGTTGGCTTTGCCCTCCTGCTGGCCTGGTATGATGGCGTGGGCAGGAATTTTATGAGCTTCTGCCAGCTGGGAGGTAGGAGCGGCATTCTGAGTATTATGGTGGGGGACCTCGGGGCTGTGTTGCCAGCCAGGTGGATGGAGCCCTTTAAGGTCCCTAAAGTTCCCAACCTACTTGGCTCTCTGTGCTGGGACAATTTTGTCCACCTTTCCTTTCTCCTGAGCAGCAAGCTCTTTGTAATCCTTGTCCCTTTAGCAGTCCTCTTGCTGTTGGGTAGGCTTTGAAAGAACCTGCCTTTCTTTTGTCGCAGAGTGGCCAATTGTGGGTTCCTGTTCACCACAAGCAGCTGGAATCTCAGTTCTCTGAGTATTCTGCCTGTCTTTGTTTTCCAGCCCCTCTAATCTCTAGAGCACCATGCAATGTGGGTTCGTACTCCCAGAATAGATTTCCAGGGCTGTGTATTTAGTTGTCCGGGGGTTCTACCTTCTCTCGTTTGTTTCTCTTCCTCCTGCCAGTGAGCTGGGGTGAGGGTAGGGTTTGATTCACACCAGATCGTGGCTTTGTAACTTTACCCTTTTCCATGAGATCTTCTCTTTTCTCCAGATGTAGGCCATCTGTTGCAGCCTTCCTTCTGGTCACTCTTTTATGATTAGTTGTGTTTGCTGTATTTTTGTATTGTATATGGGTTTCGCAGGAGGATGGCTTTGTTCTTTTCTTCTCAGGCTTGCTTTGGCTCTTTGGGGTCTTTTGTGGTTTCACACAAATTTCAGGATTGTTTATTTTTGTGAAGAATGCATTTGGTATTTTGATGATGTTCTCATCGAATCTGTAGGTTGCTTTGACAGGATGGGTATTTCGAGAATATTAATTCTTCCAATCATGAACACAGGATGTTTTTCCAATTTTTTTTTTTCATCTTGGTTACTTTCATCAGTGTCTTATAGTTTTTGTTGTCTAGGTCTTTCACTTCCTTGGTTAAATTTATTACTAAGTGTTTTATTTTTTAATGCTATTATGAATGGTATAATTTTATTCATATATTTTTCTTTTTCCAATGCTTCATTAGTATCGTTAAAGAATGCAACTGATTCCTGTATGTTGATTTTGTATCTTGCCTCTTTACTGAAATTATAATGCCAAATTTTGTTCAAGAATTATTATATGAACTAATTCATACTCCCTCTATGATTAGAATGTGAGAATACCCATTTTACAATGCCTATTTCAACATGTGGTGATAACCTTATGGTAATGATCATCTTATAAATAATTAGGTGAAATTTGCATTTCTTTTATTACAGGTGAGGTTGAAATTTGTAATGTCTATTTTCCTTTTGTAGTTCCTTTACAGGCTGCCTGTTCAGGGATTTTTTTTTTTTGGTATCATTAATCTCCAGTTACATGTGCCACATTATGGTTACTAGACTCCCCCCATATCATCAAGTCCCCCCCATATACCCCATTACAGTCACTGTCCATCAGCGTAGTGAGATGCTATAGAATCACTACTTGTCTTCTCTGAGTTGTATAGCCCTCCCCGTGCCCCCCTCACATTATGTCTGCTAATCGTAATGCCCCTTTTTCCCCCTTGTCCCTCCCTTCCCACCAATCCTCTCCACTCCCGTTCCGTTTGGTAACTGTTAGTCCATTCTTGGGTTCTGTGAGGCTGCTGCTGTTTTGTTCCTTCAGTTTGTTTTCTTTGTTCTTATACTCCATGTATGAGTGAAATCCTTTGATACTTGTCTTTTTCCGCTTGGCTTATTTCACTGAGCATAACCCTCAAGCTCCATCCATGTTGTTGCAAATGTCTGGATTTGTTTTCTTCTTATGGCTGAAAAATATGTTACAAGAAAAATTGAAGAGCATTAAAAAGTGAATAGTCCCTGACTTAAATAAGAGTTTCCTTTTGGTATATAATCCACATGACATTCCGCAGAAAAATAGTCTTAAATTCTTTGTTGTCTGTTTTTCAAATGACAACTTCTTCATTTCCTGTCTGCCGACTCCTAGCTTCTGCTCATTTTTCCATAGTTTTCTGCTAAAGATGCATCCGAAGAATGGTTGGTCCATCTGTTACTCTAAATCTGTTTTCTCCTACTTGTTTCTTGGCTGAAATTCTCATCAAACCCAACATTTATGTTATATATTTTTCCTTCCTTTTTCATTGAGGTGAAACTCACATAAAATAAAATTAGCCATTTTAAAGTGAGCAATTCACTGGCATTCAGGACATTCACAATATTGTATAATCACCACCTCTAGTTCCAAAATATTGTCATTTTCCCAGAAAGAAAACCAAAATCCATTAAGCAGTCACTCCCCTCGTCCCATCTTCCCAGCCCTGGACAACCAACCACCAGTCTGCTTTCTGTCTCTATGGATCTACCTATTCTGAATATTTCACGTATATGGGATCACAAAATAGATGGCCTTTTGTGTCTGGCTTCTCTTACTTAACATAGTGTTTTCTAGGTTTGCCTATGATGTAGCACACATCAGTATTTCATTCTTCTTTACAGGTGAATAATATTCCATGGTATATATATGGCACAATTTGTTTAGCCATTCATCCATTGATGTAAACTTAGGTTGCTTCTACGTTTGGCTATTATGAATAATGCTGTTATGAACATCCTTGGATAAGTGTTTGAGTCTCTTTTTTCAATTCTTTTGCATCATATATTTTTAATAACCTTTTTCTGTTGGAGGAATTTAGCTTTTAAGAAAAAGCTGCAAAGGTGGCACAGAGAGTTCCCCTTAACTGTAACATCTAACATACCCATGGTACATTTGCCAAAAGGAGAAAACCAACATTAGTACAATATCATTTACAAACTCCAGATTTTATTTAATTTCACTAACTCTTCCATGAAAGTCATTTTTTCCATTCCAGGATCCAATCCAGGATTCCACATTGTGTTCAGTCATTATGTGTCCCTAGTCTCCTCTGGTTTGTAATGGTTTCTCAGTCTTCCCTTGTTTTTGGACCTTGAGAGTTTTGAGGCATACTGGTTAGGTATTCTGCAGAATGTCCCTCAGTTTGTGTTTGCCTGATGTTCTTCTCATCATTAAACTGGAGGTGGGGGGAAGAATGCCATGAAGGAGAAGTGCCTTTCCATCGCATCTCACCAGGGGTGTGCATGCTATATCACTATGACTTATCACTGGACATTAATCTCAATCACCTGGCCCAAGCTGTACTGGGTTTCTCCACTCTATAGTCCCTCCGACACCCTTTCCATACTCTACTCTTTGGAAACAAGTCACTAAGTCCAGCCCACAGTCCTAGAGGGAGGGTCTATATAAATAATTTGGAATTCTTCTGTTAAGGAAGTTTGTTTCTCCCATTATTTATTTATTCAACTGTTTATTTATGTTAGTATGGACTACTGGATATTTATTTTATAGTTCATATTCTTTTGAGGTCTTGTCACCAATAGACCTTGCTTACCTTAAGGAAAGTGGTCAATGCAGAGTGAGTGCCGCTAGAGTGCTCTGAGGGCACGAGGACCTCGGGAGGATGCGGAATGCAGCGGCCACAGAACACGATGTGCAGGTCTCACAGCATGGGGAGTTTGAAGATGGTATTTTTTGAGTGGAGGTAGAATACATTTTGGTGTTAACTTTTCATTGAATTCTATATCTAAACTTTTTAGAGAGCTTGTTTGATTAGGGCATAGGTTTTCTGCTTCCTTGTTCTGTGCTCTTGTTAGTTGCCATCAAATCTTTGCATGATGTCATATTTGTAGCTATTAATATACTTGTAGATATATGAAGTGGTTAAATGCAAAATGTCCCCACCAAGCTTACACAGACCCTCCTGAAAAACGACTTGTGCTGTCAACAGATGTCTGTTACCCAGAATTTACAACCATGAGGTTTGGGTTTGGGAATAGCTTTGAGACCAAGTGGTCCCACTTACTTCCTATTATTGAGGAAGAAATGGAGCCCTGTGGCCTTAAGGCCTTTCCCTGATTACAGTGAAGCAGTGGTAAAGCTACAAGTTAGAGATGGAGAAAGAGAGCCATGAAAAAAAGGGAAAACTTGTCTTCGGTCATAAAATAAGCTAATGGTGGAACTGAGGGAAATAACCATATTGGCTAACGGCCTCCCCCATATCAAAACTATGTAGAGTGTTTGATTCGTGTTTAGGTCTGGTTCCTTCTTCCTTGCTCCTTTCACTGAAGAATTATATTGCTGTTATTTTTTCAAATATTAAAATGTTGAGTATAATGATGAAGTTATTCACTGTTACAAAATCACGAGAGGAAAATTCATTTCAGATTTTTGTTTTCCCTTACTAGAGAACATGTGAAAACAGTGTCTGTACAAAGATATATAATTGTTTAGTTTATAGATTCAGTCTCATTATTTAAAAGCCTGGCATATGACCACCTTACAGCTGTAACAAAGCATTGCTCTTTACTGGAGATATTTTTACATTAGTATAGCCTTCAGTTTGGGGATTACACCTTTTAATATGGTTGAATAGAGTTGAGAACCTGTAGTAAGGCAAATTAGTATATAGTTATTACAAAGTGCTGCATACAGGTAACACTTCGGGTATTTTTTTTTTTTTGGTATCATTAATGTACAATCACTTGAACAACATTATGGTTACTAGACCCCCATTTATAAAGCCCCCCCCCACATACTGCATTACAGTCATTACAGTCACTTTCATTCAGCGTAGTAAGATGCTATAGAATCATTACTTCTCTTCTCTGTAAAAACTGCCTGTCCCGTATCCCCCCACCTGCAACATTATGTGTACCAATCGTTATGCCCCTTTTCCCCCCTTATCCATCTCTTCCCACCTATCCTCCCCAGTCCCTTTCCCTTTGGTAACTGTTAGTCCATTCTTGGGTTCTCTGAGTCTGCTGCTGTTTTGTTCCTTCAGTTTTTGCTTTGTTTTTATACTCCACAGATGAGTGAAATCATTTGATACTTGTCTTTCTTTGCCTGGCTTATTTCACTGAGCATAATACCTTCTAGCTCCATCCATGTTGTTGCAAATGGTAGGACTTGTTTTCTTCTCATGGCTGAATAATATTCCATTGTGTATATGTACCAAATCTTCTTTATCCATTCATCTACTGATGGACACGTAGGTTGATTCCATTTCTTGGCTTTTGTAAATAATGCTGTGATAAACATGGGGTGCATGTGCCTTTTTGAAACTGAGCTGCTGCATTCTTAGGGTAAATTCCTAGGAGTGGGATTCCTGGGTCAAATAGTATTTCTATTTTGAGTTTTTTGAGGAACCTCCATACTGCTTTCCACAATGGTTGTACTAATTTACATTCCCACCAGCAGTGTAGGAGGCTTCCCCTGTCTCCACATCCTCACCAACATTTGTTTGTCTTTTGGATGGTGGCCATTCTCACTGGTGTGAGGTGATATTTCATTGTGGTTTTAATTTGCATTTCTCTGATGATTAATGATGTGGAGCATCTTTTCATGTGTCTGTTGGCCATCTGAATTTCGTCTTTGGAGAAGTGTCTATTCAGATCCTCTGCCCATTTTTTAATTGGATTATTTGCTTTCTGTTTGTTGAGGCGCATGAGTTCTTTATATGTTTTGGATGTCAACCCCGTATCAGATATGTCATTTATAAATATATTCTCCCATACTGTAGGATGTCATTTTGTTCTACTGATGGTCTCCTTTGCTGTACAGAAGCTTTTCCCCTTGATATAGTCCCACTTGTTCATTTTTGCTTTTGTTTCCCTTGCCTGGGGAGATATGCTCATGAAGAAGTGGCTCATGTTCATGTCCAATAGGTTTTTGCCTATGTTTTTTTCTAAGAGTTTTATTGTTTCATGACTTACATTCAGGTCTTTGATCCATTTTGAGTTTACTTTTGTGTATGGGGTTAGACAATAATCCAGTTTCATTCTCTTACATGTTGTCCAGTTTTGCCAATAGCAGCTGTTGAAGAAGCGGTCATTTCCCCATTTTATATCCATTGCTCCTTTATCATATATTAATTGACCATATATGTTTGGATTAATGTCTGGACTCTGTATTCTGTTCCACTGGTCTGTGGGTCTGTTCTTGTGCCAGTACCAAATTGTCTTGATTACTGTGGTTTTGTAGTAGATCTTGAAGTCTGGGAGCATAATTCCCCCTGTTTTATTCCTCCTTCTCAGGATTACTTTGGCTATTCAGGGTCTTTTGTGGTTCCATGTAAATTTTGGAATTATTTTTTTCCAGTTCATTGAAGAATGTTGTTGGTATTTTGATAGGGATTGCAATGAAAGTGTAGGTTGCTTTAGGTAGTATAGCCATTTGACAATATTTATTCTTCCTACCCAAGAGCATGGGATGAATTTCCATTTGTTACTGCCCTCCTCAATTTCTCTTAGGAGTGTCTTGTAGTTTTCAGGGTATAGGTCTTTCACTTCCTTTGTTAGGTTTATTCCTAGGTATTTTATTCTTTTTGATGCGATTGTGAATTGGATTGTTTTCCTGATTTCTTTTTCTGTTAGCTCATCAATAGTGTATAGGAAAGCCACAGATTTCTGTGTATTGTTTTGTATCCTGCAAGTTTGTTGAATTCAGATATTAGTTCGAGTAGTTTTGGAGTGGATTCTTTAGAGTTTTTTTATGTACAATATCATGTCATCTGCAAATAGTGACAGTTTGACTTCTTCTTTACCAATCTGGATGCCTTGTATTACTTTGTTTTGTCTGATTGCCATGGCTAGGACCTCCAGCACTATGTTGAATTAACAGTGGGGAGAGTCAGCATCCCTGTGTTGTTTCCGATCTTATATGAAAAGCTTTCAGCTTCTCATTGTTAAGTATGATGTTGGCTGTGGGCTTGTTGTATATGGACTTTATTATGTTGAGGTACTTGCCCTCTATACCCATTTTGTTGAGAGTTTTTATCATGAATGGATGTTGAATTTTGTCAAATGCTTTTTCAGCATCTATGGAGATGATCATGTGGTTTTTGTTCTTTTTGTTGATGTGATGGATGATATTGATGGATTTTCAAATGTTGTACCATCCTTCCATCCCTGAGATGAATCCCACTTGATCATGGTGTATGATCCTTTTGATGTATTTTTTAATTTGTTTTGGTAATATTTTGTTGAATATTTTTGCATCTACGTTCATCAGGGATATTGGTCTGTAATTTTCTTTTTTGGTGAGATCTTTGCCTGGTTTTGGTATTAGAGTGATGCTGGCTTCATAGAATGAGTTTGGAAGTATTCCCTCCTCTTCTATTTTTTTGGAAAACCTTAGGGAGAATGGGTATTATTTCTTCTCTATATATCTGAAAATGCAGCAGTGAATCCATCTTTCCCAGGGCTTTTGTTCTTAGGTAGTTTTCTGATTACCGATTCAATTTTGTTGCTGGTGATTGGTCTGTTTAGTTTTTCTGTTTCTTGCTTTGTCAGTCTTGGAAGGTTGTATTTCTTTAAGAAGTTGTCCATTTCTTCTTGGTTTTCCTGCTTGTTAGCATATAGATTTTCATAGTATTCTCTCATAATTCTATGTATTTCTGTGGGGTCTGTCATGATTTTTCCTTTCTCATTTCTGATTCTGTTTATGTGTGTAGATTCTCTTTTTCTTTTAATAAGTCTGACTAAGGGCTTATCTGTTTTGTTTATTTTTTGAAAGAAGCAGCTCTTGGTTTCATTGATTTTTTTCTATTTTAATCTTCTCAATTTTATTTATTTCTTCTCTTATCTTTATTATGTCCCTCCTTCTGGTGACTTTGGGCCTCAATTTGTTCTTCTTTTTCCAATTTCAATAATTGTGACTTTAGATGATTCATTTGGGATTGTTCTTCCTTTTCTATATAGGCCTGGATTGCAATATACTTTCCTCTTAGAACTGCCTTTACTGCGTCCCACAGAAGTTGTGGCTTTGTGTTGTTCTCATTTGTCTCCACATATTGTTTGATCTCTCTTTTAATTTAGCCATTGACCCATTGATATTTAGGAGCATGTTATTAAGCCAACATGTATTTGTGAGCCTTTTTGTTTTCTTTATACAATTTATTTCTACTTTTAAACCTTTGTGATCTGAGAAGTTGGTTGGTAGAATTTCAATATTTTTGAATTTACTGAGGTTCTTTTTGTGGCCCAGTATGTGGTCTGTTCTGAAAAATGTTCCATGTGCACTTGAGAAGAATATGTATCCTGCTGCTTTTGGGTGTAGAGTTCTGTAGATGTCTGTTAGGTCCATGTGTTCTAGTGTGTTGTTCAGTGCCTCTGTGTCTTTACTTATTTTCTGTCTGGTTGATCTGTCCTTTGGAGTGAGTGGTGTGTTGAAGTCTCGTAAAATGAATGCATTGCTTTCTATTTCCTCCTTAATTCTTGTTGTATTTGTTTCACATATGTCGGTGCTCCTGTGTTGGGTGCATATATATTTATAATGGTTATATCCTCTTGTTGGACTGACCTTTATCATGTAATGTTCTTCTTTATCTCTTGCCACTTTCTTTGTTTTGAAGTCTATTTTGTCTGATACAAGTACTGCAACTCCTGCTTTTTTCTCCCTGTTGTTTGCATGAATATCTTTTTCCATCCCTTCACTTTTAGTCTATGTATATCTTTGGGTTGGAGGTGAGTCTCCTGTAAGCAGCATATAGATGGATCTTGCTTTTTCATCCATTCTATTACTCTGTGTCTTTTGATTGGTGCATTCAGTCCATTTACGTTTAGGGGATTATTGATAAATATGTACTTATTGCCATTGCCAGCTTTTAGATTTGTGGTTACCAATGGTTCAAGGGTAGCTTCTTTACTATCTAGCAGTCTAACTTAACTTTTTTGTTAAGCTATTATATACACAGTCTGATGATTCTTTATTTCTCTCCCTTCTTATTCTTCCTCCTCCATTCTTTATATATTAAGTGTTTTATTCTGTACTCTTTTGCATTCCTTTGACTGTTTTTGTGGAAAGTTGATTTTATTTTTTGCCTTTAGTTAGTATTTGTATGGTCTGCTTTCTTTGGTATGAATTTGTTTTCTCTGGTGACATCTTTTTAGCCTGAGTGCTTCCATCTAGAGCATTCCCTTAAGATATCCTGTAGAAGTGGTTTGTGGGAGGCAAATTCCCTCAACTTTCACTTGTCTGGGAATTGTTTAATCCCTCCCTGAAATTTAAATGATAATCGTGCTGGATACAGCATTCTAGGTTCAAGGCCCTTCTGTTTCATTGCATTAAATATGTCATGCCATTCTCTTCTGGCCTGTAAGGTCTCTATTGAGAAGTCTGATCTAAGCTTGATGGGTTTTCCTTTGTAGGTGATCTATTTTCTCTCTGTGGCTGCCTTTAATACTCTGTCCTTGTCTTTGATCTTTGCCAGTTTAATTATTATGTGTTGGTGTTGTCATCCTTGGGTCCCTTGTTTTGGGAGATGTGTGGGCTTCCATGGTCTGAGAACCTATTTCCTTTCCCAGCTTGCAGAAGTTCTCCTCAATTATGTCTTCAAAGACACTTTCTATCCCTTTTTCTCTCTCTTCCTCCTCTGGTACTCCTATAATACGAATATTGTTCTGTTTGGATTGGTCACACAGTTCTCTTAATATTCTTTCATTCCTAGAGATCCTTTTATCTCTCTCTGCCTCAGCTTGTCTGTACTCCTGTTCTCTGATTTCTATTCCATTAACAGTCTCTTGCACCTCGTCCAGTCTGCTCTTCAGCCCGTCAATCGATTGTTTCATTTCTGTAATATATCTCCTCACTTCCTCCCTTAGCTCTTCCACTTTTCTCTGTAGGTCCATCAGCATGGTTATGACTTTTATTCTGACGTTTATTTCAGGAAGATTGTTTAAATCTATCCCACCAGGCGCTTTCTCTGGGATTTTCTAGGTTAGTTTTGACTGGACCATATTCTTCTGTCTTTTCATGGCGATAGAAGTGGTCGCAGGCAGATGCCACATGTGTCAGCTGGGAGAACAAAGTCCCTTCCTGTTTCTTGTTCTCCTTGCCCTTTCTCCGCAGCCTGTGCCGGTTACCCGCACACTGGGAAGCAGTCCCTGGGATAATCCCCTAAACTGCCGTGGACAGGGCTGCCCTCAAGCTAGCCTAGAGCACTGCAGGGTTTGCAGCCACGCTGGGTGCATTCTGTGCCCCTTGGTTCCTTTCAGCGCTTGCTCTGGCTTCTGTAGCCCTTCCCAGTTAGCTGCGTGACTGCTCTGGCTGCTGTAGCCCTTCCCAGTTAGCTGCGCCCCTGCTGGGAGGAGATTCTGTGCGTCTCTTCCCTGTAAGCTCCGCACCCGCCAGGAGGAGATTCTGCGTGGCCCTTCCTGGTTAGCTGCACGCCTGCCAGGAAGAGATTCTGTGCGGCTCTTCACGGTTACCTGTGCACTCGCCAGTAGGAGATTCTGTGTGTCCCTTCCCGGTTAGCTGCGTGTCCGCCGGTAGGAGAATCTTTGGTCGTTCCTGGTTAGTTCCGCATCCTCCAGGAGGAGTTTCTGTGCGGTCCTTTCTGGTTAGCTGCGCTCCCGCTGGGAGGAGAGCGGTCCTTCCCAGTTAGCTGTGCGCCTTCCGGGAGGAGATTCTGTGCAGCCCTTCCCTGTTAGCTGTGTGCTCGCGGGAGGAGATTCTGTGTGTTGTTGTGGGCGGGGACGCTCTCCTGCTGTTCCACAGCTGTGGCTGATCCGCTGCAGCACCGGCCAGTGGCAACAAATGACAGGCTGCTTATCCCCGTGAGTGGTTTTGGGGCTGCTTTACCCTGCAGCCGGTTAGGGGGCCCGAAGCCTGCTGGGTTGAGTGCGCTGGGATGATTTTGTTCCGCTGTTGGGCCCTTGTCTCTTTAAGACTTTTAAGAAAGCACCCGCTTTTCTTTTGTCCCAGGGGAGCCAGCTGTGGGGACTCGCTCGCAGTCCCTGTCTCAGATCCTGCCCTTCCGTTTCTCTAATCTCCGGTACACCATGTGATGTATGTCTGTGTTCCCAATGCGGATCACCAGGGCTGGTTATTTAGCAGGCCTGTGCTTCCACTCCCTCCCCACTCTGATTCTTTTCCTCCTGCCAGTGAGCTGGGGTGGGGGAGTGCTTGGTCCCACCAGGTTGTGTCTTTGTATCTTACCTGCTTCGTGAGGCGCTGAGTTCTCGCAGATGTAGCTGTAGCCTGGCTGTTGTACTGTATCTTCTGGTCTCTCTTTTAGGAATAGCTGTATTTGTTGTATTTTCCCAAATATATATGGTTTTGGGAGGAAAGTTCCACTGCCCTGCACATGCTGCCATCTTCCTGGAAACTCCTATGGGTTTTTTTTTTTAATGTAATTTTCCCAAGTAACATGTTCTTCTGTTTATTTATAAGAAGAAACAGATTTGTACATAATAAATTGTATTACTTATTTGACTTATATGTGTTACTTATTCCTTAGATTTTTGCCTTTTAATCTTGGTCAAGAAATAGTTTATATCATTAAAGTTCTAAATTTGTATTAGGCAGATGTGTTACCTTTTTATTATGGTTTCTCCTCACTCCTTCTAAATGTTAATAATGGCTTTGTTCTAATTCAAGATCAGATAGTCATCTTTATCCTTTGTACTGTAATATTTTCTCGTGTCTTTATCATTTCATTTTTAAAAATCCATTTTGAATTTGTTGTGATGAGGTACAGAGATCTGAGTTTTTCCCCAAAAACATTTCAATAAACATCCCACCAACATTTATTACTAATATTTTCTGTTCCCACTGTTTTGAAATGGTGCTTTGTTCATATGGTTTAATTTTTATATATATTTTCATTGTGTATATACTGTAATTCCACGTTTTGGTATTTTAGACTTTATATTTTTCTATCTCATGGTTGTGAAATGATATATCAGTTTTTGCAGTTCATGATTACTAGTTAAGTGGAACCGTTGGTTCATATTTTTATTGGGCATTGCTGTTTCCTCTTTGTTTTGTCTGTTCGGATCTTTTGCTCACTTTTCTATTAGTATTTCATAGTTTTATGAATTTGTTAGTATTACTTATGTATTCTTGGTAACAAAATTTTATTTCATGCATTATAACCAATTTTCCCTTCTGTGATTTGACTTTTCACTGTTAGTAAATTTCAGTGTATAGGTTCCCCCTGGTATCTGAAAGCAGAATGCTCCTATGAAACCTTTCATATGCTGAAATAAATGTAAAGTGAAGAGTATCCTCCACTTGATAAAAGTTGTTAACACCAGTTTGCTTTTACAAAAGATGTATTTTAGTAAGGTAATACCTTTTTTTGTAAAAGTGAAGAAAATCCTTTTGGATTTCTTTCATTTACCAAAAACAACTTTAGGGAAGTAGGGGTATACCTATAGCTGATTTGTCAATTTTAACTTTATAGTTTGTGTGTTTTCTGATCTTAATTTAACAAATACCTATTGAGCATTTATTATAACCACTGTTTTAGGCACTTGGGAATACATTATAGACAAAAAACACAACGATTTCTAGAGTTACATTCAAGAAGCTCTTATGTACTCTATGTTCATAAAAATATTCACCTATATTTTTTCCTAAAAATGTTAAAGTTTTGCTTTCCACTTTTAAATCATTAGTCCTACTGGAATTTACTTTGGTATGGTATAAAGTAGGAAATCTAGTTTAATTGTTCCATCTGGTTAACTAGTTACCCCAGTACCATTTAATGAGTAATACTTTATTTCTCTACTTTTTGTAGTGTCATCTCTGTTGGATATCAAGTTTCTGCATTGTATGGCTTTGTTTCTGTGTTCCTTCTGTTTATTGTTGTATTTCTACTATTCCCTTATAATAAATCTTGATAGCACATGTCTGCCTCTCTTATTTTTCTTCAAATTGTTTGACTATTGTCAGCCCTTGGCTTTTCTATCTGAATTTTAGAATCAGCTGTACACTTCAGTTATATCCTCAGTTATGCCTGGTTTCCTTTTCAGGGCTGCTATTTGCTGTATCAGGGTGCAGTTCTGGTACATTGGTGGTGTCTTTTGGCTTTAATAATTCTGATCTTGGAATTTCCCTTTGTAGCTGTTCCGTTGTGTGCTTTCTCTCTCTCTCTCTCTCTTTTTTTTCTTCCTTTCTGTCTTGTCTTCTTTTTCCTATGGACATTTAAAAAGGTACTTTAAAAAATATATTTTTAGCTTAAATATGTAGTACATTGTGTGCATGGGGGTGCGGCAAATAATAGAAAAGCATATAAAGCAAAAGGTGCAAATTGCTCTGATGTCCATTTGCTGAGTGAAAGGTATCTCACTGTGACCCTCCTTACCCCAGCACGACTCAGGAGACACAGGCCCACGCAAGAAATTTTAATAGCTGAAAGAGAGAATGGCTGCCTCTGAGCAGAGAGCAGCAGCTCGGGTGAGGAAGTGCATTTTTAAGGAGTAGGGTGTGTTCTACTATGGGGGTGTTGGTGATTGGATTTTAAGGGGTGGGGCAACCATGTGGTTGGTGATTGGATCTTAAGGGGTGGGGCGAAATGTTTAGAGATAAGGTGAGGCAAGTCCAGACATGATTTTCCCTGGCCCATGTGCTTGGGACCATGGGGTAAATGGAGGATAAAGTACTATATTCTTACATTCCTCCCTTTTCTGTTTTATAAATTGTAGAGGACTTGGGAAAGGGGTGAAGGTCAGTCTTCAGTAACTGCTTCCTGCTGATTAGGGGTGATGAAGTTCATTTTTGCATTGATGGGGGGTGGTCCTCGGATGAGCCCTTGGTCTGAAGTGGCGATGGTGTGTTCCAGGTTTAATAAGGATCATCGTCTTTGGACAGGGGTTGGTAATCCTGTAATATAAGCTGGTTAAAGTTCTGGTTAGAAATTTTTTGCATTTGGGAGTGGAGTGTTTTTTGAATGCAATTAATAAGACAAGGGGCTATGAGCAGGATCAGAAGGATTAGGAGAAGGGGAGTAGCAAATGGGAGGAAGATTTGCCATAGTTGACTAGGGATAGACCAAGAGGTGTTTTGGGCTAGTTGTTGTCTTCTCTTTTCCAAGTCTTCCTGTAATTGTTTGATTTTGTTTTTTACTATTCCGGACTGGTTAACATTAAAGCAGCATTCTTCCTGCATATATAGGCAGAGTCCCCCTTTTTCTGCCATTAGGAGATCTAATCCACAGTGATTCTGGAGGACTACAGCAGCTAGAGAATCCAATTGGGTTTGAAGGGTTAATATGGATTCAGCTACTTGTTGAATATCCCCTATTAGTTGATTAGAGAGTTGTTGATAATAAGTAATGGATGTGGTTATTCCAGCAGTTCCAGTGGCTATGCCTGCTGTGACCCCTAAGGTGGCTAGTAGGGGAATAAATTTAATGGCATGTTTGGGTCAGGGTCTTACATTGCCCATTAGGAGTATAGGGACTTCCTCATCCCCTGGGACAATGTCTGTGGATGGAAATAAGAGGACCAAAGTGCATGTCCCTCTCCATCCAGGGGGAAGGCAGTGATAGACAGTTGTCCCACACAGGAGGGAGGTTTCAGGGACTGGCGAGCAGTGAGCCTTTGTGGATGGTGAGTAGGTGAGAGTTTGTCTACACTGTTCTTTCTGTAATTCTCCTACAGAGGTGTTTCCTGTTGAGGAAAAACACCTCTGGGAGAACTGAAAAAGGGGCACTCTAGAAAGCTTGGGTGAGACATCAGCCAGGTCTGGGGAAGTCTCATTGAGCTGTATTGAACTGTTGAATTGTAGAGGAGTAGCTATTAAATGAGAGAAGCCTGCTTTCAAACACATCCAGCACCCCTGAGCCAGAGAGGGATTGGTAAGGTTAAATAAGTGATGGGTAGTATTAACTATTTGAGTTAGGAGAGGGTCTTTAGGTGTGGGTTCCCATCTGATTGACAGATTGAGGGGATGCCTGATGGGATTGAACATGTGAAGTATTTGGGGCAAAACTGTAAAGACATATTCCCAGCGGGCTTGAGTCTGTACTCCACCCCTGTCTGACATGGCTGCGTGGGTAAAGAAGTTCCAACAACTGAGGGAAAAAGCACTATTTACCCTAGTTCTCCAGGGGCACTGGCTTATCCTAGCCTTACCGTTGGATTTCCCTGTCCAGTATTTCCGATTGCTATGTTTACATAGGGTGGCTGAATCATAGCATTCCTTGGGGACATATGTGTAGGCAGAAAAGCAACCTGTAGGGCAAAGGGAATCCTTGATGGTGCAATCTTTTGGACAGTCTGAAAGAGAAGAAAGGACTGGTGTTGGGGAAAATAGGTCTGGTGAGAGAATAACTGTTGAGACCAGGATTAACAGTCCTGAAGCATGACGCATGGTGGTTGTAAGGGAGGTCTTAGGACTCCGTGCTGGTGGAAACTTCTTCAGTGATGAGTGGAAGTGGAGATGAGCATCGTGAAATGCGGAGAGTAAGAGGTCCCGTCAGGGTGGAGGAGTAGGAACCTGTGGGAGATTTGGTGGGAGGGGAATAAGGTGAGACAAGTGGTTTAAGGTTGGAGTTGTGTATCCAATGGGGAAGACCCTGAACTTTAACTGCAGTTGGCATGGAAAGGATTACTGTGTATGGTCCTTGCCATTTGGGAGTTAGGGATGGTGTCACTTGGTGTGGTGGGGATAGCAGCACAGAGTCTCCTGGTGATAGAAAGTAAGAGAAGTGGGGTCTTGTGGTTTTGGTGTATAGAGGTCAGTGTGGGACCAGAGGAGAGAGCGAATGTGTTGAAGTAAAGGGTTGATAAGATGAGGAGGAAGTTCGGAGTTGAGACCTGGAGCAGCACGGGGTGGCCATACATGAGTTCAAAAGGAGAAAGTGTAGCAGGTTTTTTTGGTAAGACCCGGAGTCGAAGTAGGGCCAAGGGGAGGAGTTTTATCCAGTCAAGGTGGAGCTCCAGGGATAATTTAGTAAGAATAGATTTGAGGGTTCTATTGGTTCTTTCCACTTTACTTGAAGATTGTGGGTGATAGGGGATGTGAAAATGCCATGGAATATTAAGGGCTTTAGTGGTTGCTTGGGAGATTTGAGAGATAAACTTGGGGCCATTGTCTGATTGTAAGGAAGTAGGTATTCCAAAGCGTGGGATGATTTCAGACAGTAGGACGTTGGAAACAGTCTGAGCTTGTTTGTTAGTTGCAGGGAAGGGTTCAACCCATCCTGAAAATGTGTCCACCAGTACTAAAAGATACCAGTGGCATTTTACTGGAGGCATGTGAGTAAAGTTGAACTGCCAATCAGTCCCAGGAATGAGCCCTCATGTTTGATGGGTAGGAAAGGTGGGTGGTCAGGAAGGTGAGTTGGGATTGACTTTTTGACAGATCTCGCATGAAGTGGTGAGTATTTTGAGGAAGGCAGTCTCTGAATGAGAAAGAAGCAGGTAAGTTTTAAGAAAGTGCTGTAAAGATTGGAGGTTAGGGTGGAATAAGTGATGTAAGTAGGAGAGTATGGCCTCAGTGGAAGGTGGGCTGGTAGTTGTGGAAACGGATTTTTTAGGACTTGGAACGAGGGCACCTATTACAAGGGCTAATGCTGCCTTTTGGGCTGCCTCGTCTGCCCTGTTGTTACCAAGGGAGATGGATAACTGATCTGACCAGTGGGAGCGGCAATGTACTAGGCCTATGGCTGTTGGGAGATGTAAGGCTTCTATCAGTAGTATGATGTGTTTGGCGTTGGCAATAGGGCTGCCTTTGGTGTTGAGGAGTCCCTGTTCTTTTCAGATTGCTGCGAGGGACAGTAGGATGTGGAAAGCATATTTAGAGTCAGTATAGCTAGTAAGAGAGGACCCCTGGGCTAAAGTGAAGGCACAAGTAAGGGCGATCAGTTCTGCTTGTTGGTTTGTGGTGTTAGGAGGTAAGGGCTTTGCCTCAATAGTTTTGTCCAGAGAGACAATGGCATATCCTGCCCGTCGAACACCCTCATGGATAAAGGAACTGCCATCAGTAAACCAGGTATATGTGGCCTGAGGAAGGACACCCTCCTGAATGTGGGAGGGACAGGGTAGGAGTTCATCTAGAGTTTGTAAACAGTTATGGAAGGGGGGTTGTGATCCTGCCTGTGGATCGGGAGGTAATGGAAGAAGGGTGGAGGGATTAAGGGGAGGACAGGTCTTGAAATTGAGGGAGGTGTCCTCAACTAGGGCAACCTGAAGTGATGAATCCGGCAGGGGGAGAGAGTCTGCAGGCCGTTGTAGGTAAGGAATTCAGAAAGATGATGGGGGGAGAGAACAGTTGTGGGTGACGCGAAGATAAGTTTTTTGGATTCTTGAATGAGGACGGCAGCCGTTGCTAGGGCTTGCAGGCAAGGAGCCCATCCCCGAATAGTAGGATCTAGTTTTTTGGAAAGGTAGGCAACCAGGGCAAAGGAGGGTCCTAACATATGTCCTAAAGCTCCCAGGGTGAAGCCCTGCCTTTCTGAGACATATAGAGAAAAGGGGCGTGTGAGATCAGGCAAGTGCAGAGCGGGGGCTTGTAGAAGGGCTAGCTGGAGTTTATAGAAGGGCTTAGCTATAGGCGTCAGTATGGGCTCAGTGAGAGGTCGTCGGGATGCTTCATATAGGGGGGCAGCGAGGAGTGAAAAGTTGGGGATCCATGAACAAAGGAACCCAGCAAGACCCAGGAAGTAGAGAATTTCATCTTTGTTGTTTGGAACGGGCATGGTTTGGAGAAGTTTTTTCCTGTCTATGGTAATGGCCTTGTAGCCCGGGGATAGCTGAACTCCCAGGTAAGTGACTTGAGCAGCAGATAGCTGAACTTGGGAATGTGAAACCCGATAGCCATGTTCTAAGAGAAAGTTTAAAAGGAGAATAGTTTCCTGTTGAGAGGTTTGTAGGGAGGGACTGCACAGGAGAAGATCATCTACATATTGAAGGAGGGTGGAGCTCAAGAGTGTAAGGGATTTGGGGTCTTGTGCCAGAGCTTGTCCAAAAACGTGAGGACTATCTCTAACGCCTTGGGGAAGGATTGTCCAGGTCAATTGAGTAGAAGTCTGGGTGGCAGGATTGGTCCAAGTGAAAGCAAATAGATCTTGAGAGTCGGGATGGAGGGGGATTGTGAAGAATGCATCCTTGAGGTCAAGGACAGAAGAGTGAGTGGTGGAAGCAGGAATGGTGGACAATAAAGTATAGGGGTTAGGGACTACAGGATGGATGGGAACAATGGCTGCATTAATTACTCTTAGGTCCTGGACAAGCCTGTAAGAACCATTAGGCTTTTTAACTGCCAGTATAGGAGTATTGAAATGGGGAATTGGCTGGTCGTAGTAGCCATTTGTATAAAAGTTCCTGGATAATTGGCTGCAGGCCCAGTAAACTCTTGAGGGGCAGTGGGTACTGAGGTTGAGAGGGAAAAAAGGAGGGGTCTTTAAGTCTGATAATTACTGGGGGGCAGGTGGCGATAGAGGGGGTGAGGGTATCCCAGACTACAGGGTGGACTAGGTGGGGTGGCAGAGGAAAAGGAGAGGGAGGTGGGTTTGCAGCACATTGGAGGGCGAGTAAAAGTGGGATTGAAGGCGAGTCGGGGTTGAGGTGCAGTCCGGGAGCAAAAGTAATGGAAGCTCCAACTTTTTGTAATAGGTCTCTTCCCATAAGGGGGATAGGACAATGGGGAATCACCACAAAGGAGTGAGAGAGGGCAATGCCTCTAAAGATGCAGTGAAGCATGGGAGTTTGTAAAGGTTGATAAGGTGTCCCCTCTACCCCGACTATAGAGGACTGAGAGAGGGAGGTAGGTCCCCAAAACTCCTTCAGGACTGAGTAGGTGGCTCCAGTGTCCAAAAGGAAAGAGATGGGCCTACCCGCTACTACAATGCTTACCCTGGGCTCCTGTACAGTGATGGTAGTGGTGGGGTGGAGGAGTCCTGGGCCCCCTCAATCACCAGTTGCCAGACCCAGAAGGTCTATGTGTGGAGTGTTAGAGCTGGATGGCCTGGCACCTCTTGGTGTGCGAGGACAGTCACCAGCCCAGTGTCCCTCCTGATGGCACTTAGGGCATGGACCAGGGGGCTTCCAGGGATTTGGGCAAGCTCTAGCCCAATGACCCGTTTGACCACATTTGAAGCATGGACCGGGAGGTCCTCCTGGCTGCTTCTTAGGAAGTGAGAATACCCGAGCACCAGTGGTTGGTGTAGGTTGAAAGGCCTTAGCCAGCATTTGATATTTTTGTTTATGGGCCTTTTCATCTCTTCCATTATATACTTTGAAGGCCACTGCCAGGACTTCTGCCTGAGGAGTTAAGGATCCTTTCTCTAGATGTCTAAGTTTAGCCTCAATGTCAGGGAAACTCTGGGTGAAGAAGTAGGTCATTAATAATTGTCTCCCATCTGGGGTCTCAGGGTCTAGGTTGGTATATTGTAAAAGAGCTTTGGTGAGGCAGTCTAGGAACATAGAGGGAGTCTCAGTTTTATCCTGAATAACTTCTTGGAGTTTCTCATAGTTAATGGCTTTATTGGCTGACTTCCTGAGACCCACCATGAGGCAGGTGATGAATTGATCTCGGCTGGTGACTCCCCCTGCTGTATTATAGTCCCAATTAGGGTCTCGGTCAGGAACTGCCTCAGCACCTACTGGATGGGCTGGAGTAGTTTGGTGAACCTCATTGGCATGAGTTCTAGCCTGTTCCCAGACTCGCCTACGCTCCTCAGGCAAAAGTGTGCTGGATAGGATCATGTGACTATCATGAAAGGTAAGATCATATGACTGAGTTAGGTACTGGAACTCTTTTATGTAAGTAGCTGGGTTGTAGGTGAAAGAACCTAATCTTTTCTCAATTTGAAATAGGTCAGAGAGAGAGAAAGGGACACGGACCCGGATGACGCCCTCCGTACCAGCTACTTCCCGTAGTGGGGCTAGGATCTGGGTTCAAGAGCGAGTGACTGGAGGACCTGGTAGGGGATCTCGGGATGGGAGGGAAACTGGCTGTAGTTGAGGAGGCGGGGTTGTTGCCCCACCCCTAAAGGGAGCCTGTGGTGGGAGACTTGGCAGGGGTTGAGGGGGAGGAGGCTGGGCAGTTTCCGCAGCAGCACCAGGTGGTTGAGGAGGAGGAGAAGGAGGAGGTGCCATAGGGATTTGGGGTCTGTAGGGTGGGGGTTTGTCAGCGGGGTCAAAGTCAGAGGAGGTGGTGGGATCTGGTTTGTTGGAGGGTGAGGACTTTAAGGCGAGTAGTAGGTGTTTAGGATTGCAGGAGAGACAGAAGGAGGGCTTGGTTTGGAGGTAGGAGAAAGCCTGGATATATGGGATCTCTTTCCATTTGCCGTGCACTCACAGAAGTTGTATAAGTCGCGGAGAATTTTAGGATCTAAAGAGCCACTGGGGGGCCATTTAGACTGGTTATCCAAGGAATATTGTGGCCATATCTCATTACAGTAGCGAATAAGCTTAAAAGGTTTGAGGTCTGGAGTGAGGTGGAGGGGTTTTAGACTATTGAGTAAGCACCCTAGTGGTGAATCTGCGGGAATGGAGGGGCCAGATCCCATGATGAGAATGAGACCATCCACAAGTCGCTGAGGCATCCCAGAGCGATTGAGAAGGTCGCAGAGAAGACCAGACACAGTTAGGGGGTCGTTACCACCTCTAACTGAGCAGTCGAGGTGAAAACGCCAAGGAGGTTCAGTACCTGGTACCAGGAGTTTACTAGTAGATAAAGGGAGACCGAACCTCAGTGAATGAGGATTCTCACCATGGGGAGGCAGAGAAGGGTCGACTATGGGGATCAACCATAGCCATGAAGGCCGTGGCTGGGGTTCCCCTGCCCCAGAGGAGACCACAGGGGTGCCGGATGTTCAACGGTCACTTCCCAGGTTCCAAAGGGACATTTAAGTCGACTATGAAGGGGAGACTTACCAAATTGAAGGCCGGTGTTGGGCGAGAAGACAAGCAACCGGGGAAATGGACGGTGAGCCTATGGAGGAGGATAAGGCAGTGAGGGTTCCCAAACCAGCTCAGATTCCCAGAAGAAGAGCAAAGTCAATGGGAGAACCTGAACCGAGTCATGGCATCAATGAAAGTGTATCTCGCCACGACCCTCCTTACCCCAGCACGACTCAGGAGACACGAGCCCACACAAGAGATTTTTAATAGCTGAAAGAGAGAATGGCTGCCTCTGAGCAAAGAGCAGCAGCTCGGGTGAGGAAGTGCATTTTTAAGGAGTAGGGTGTGTTCTACTATGGGGACGTTGGTGATTGGATCTTAAGGGGTGGGGCAACCATGTGGTTGGTGATTGGATCTTAAGGGGTGGGGCGAAATGTTTAGAGATAAGGTGAGGCAAGTCCAGACATGATTTTCCCTGGCCCATGTGCTTGGGACCATGGGGTAAATGGAGGATAAAGTACTATATTCTTACACTGAGACCATCAAGATCTTTTTCTGGGTGTGTACAAATGTGTATTTGTAAAAGAAAAAATGGTCATATGCATTCTGTTCTGCAGTTTGCTTTATTTCATCTAGTATTTAAAAGGCATTCTTCTGTAGCTTTCACTTACTTCTCTTGATAACTGTATTGTATATACAGTGATTTAACCCACTGTCCTTTGACAGTCTTGGAGACGTCTAACTTTTTGATTATGTAACTACATTCAAATACCACTGGTCTCTGTCAGCAAACTGGAGGTTGGCAGTTTATTTTTCATCTCCCAATGCCCCTCCTCCTTACTCTTTTCAAGGATATTAGTGAGGTTCTGTCAAGAGCTCATACTATGTACTGGCACATGGGTTTCTTAGGTGGGAAGAGTTAACAGGTAACCTTGGTGTCAGTTGTTCAGTCTGGTGCTATTTGTATTTTACCAAAAAGAAATATTTGAAGTTTTAGTTGTTTTTTTTTTTTTAGCATATGGTATCCTGGATGATAGTGAGGTGTAGTATTAGAGGTAACAGCCAGATTGAAGGATTGAGAAATATGTAAGTTTGAGAAAACAGAGATGGAGAGTTTAAGCAGCTCTTAGTCATACTCTTGAGAAGGTAAGGCAGGAAGAGAGGCATGTCTGGGCATTTTGCTATTTGTCAGTATTATGCCTTTTGAAAGAAGTTGAAGCTTGATCTGTGTTATGTAATTTGTCTTTTTCTTAATCTTTCTAGCCTCCACCAGGCAGTGTGAAAATGCCTAATGTACCCAGTACACAACCAGCAATAATGAAACCAACAGAGGAACATCCATCTTATACACAGATTGCAAAGGTTAGCTCATGTTACATGTATAAATTCATATTGAAAATTATAATATCAATAACATTTACTTTCAGAGTAAAATAATTCTTTATATGTTGCATTCCTTATTTCTTGACTTACTTTTGAATCTGGGTTAGCTATAGCTTGTCAGCTCTACAATACTCATGCTTCTTTTTTAACTTATAACATTTGCTTTAATCCATTATTACCAGTGACTGAATTTATAGATCACCTTGGTATACAATTTTCATGGTAAAATTTTTAATGCCTTTGGTCTCACTTTTTGATATAAAATATCATTACAGTAACAATGATAGAATAATAGATAATGCTGGAAAAGAGTTATAATGGCTAAGCAAAGGACAGTGGTAGGAAGTAGAAGATGGCAAAAATATGAGAAAAAAGGAGATGAATAGGATGTTTGGTATCACATAAAGGCAGATGGAATATGCCCAACATTCTCATTGAGGTTTTCATAACCAAAAGACCCAAATGGGACAGATATTTTCTTAGTACCTTCTGAAACCATAATCTTCAGTGAAGTCCTATATTTTGGAAGAGCACTCGAATTAGGTTTCTAGTATAATAGAGAGAGAAGTAGGAGATAGTTTATCAGTGTTGGACTATTTTATAACTCTGATAACCTATTCACTTATTTATTTATTTATTTTAGGAACATGCCTTGGCCCAAGCTGAACTTCTTAAGCGCCAGGAAGAACTAGAAAGAAAAGCTGCAGAATTAGATCGTCGAGAACGAGAAATGCAAAACCTCAGTCAACATGGTAGTATCAAAGTTTAAATAAAAGTAACTTCTAAACACTGAATTATGCCTGCACTAGTGCTAGGGTATTCGGTTTGTGGGTAAAACGCTGCCCTGTTTTCCTGTTAGAGGAAGGAGATGAACACAGCAGATTTCCTACTTGATACTCTGTAGCTCTTTAATCTTGGCAAATTTGCATAATCCTTTGACAGATTAGAGCAGTATTCACCTTAGCACACAGAACATGAAGGATGTGATTATTTTGTTTTTTGGCCAGGAGCCTTTGAATCTGCAATTGGGTCATCTTTGGGTCTATTGAAGTTTTTATGAGTGTATGGGAATGTGTCCTCTATTTGACTCTTTTTTGGTTTATTCAGCCTGGTTTCAAATTATCTGCCCCTGTCCATGTAAGTGTATCATTATCTGTTAAATCATGTTAAAACAATTATGTCTGTGATGACTCTAGGAAGCCTAGGGTATTTTGGTGATGCCAAAGAAATAAGTGCTAAATTGATTATTTGCTGTGAAAGCTGTTTAGGCTATCAAAGTGACTGTCAAAGGCCACTTCAAGAGAGTATCTTAGGGAAAGCTAGCAGTGTGTGGGTAAAAAGGGATAAGAGAGCTAGACAAGTTGTTAGTATGTCTGGGATTACGATGGAATGAAAAGGCTACTTCAACAATAATATACAGAACTATTTCTTCCATATCTTAGAATGTATAAATCTAGGGCCTTGTAAGCTCACATTTATTCTGGGTTGTTTTCTTGCTTGCAACATTAGAGACAGCATCTATGAAATGGAAAACTAAAGGTTTAATTGAGATCAATGTTTCCAAAATACCTGCAACCATAATTTGTCCTATTTTCTTAACAGTGATTAATACAAGTTATTTCTATGAGATATATTTTAGTAAAGGTAGCAATGAAGAATGGGAAATTAAGTTAGACTTGCATTAATTATCTTGTACATTTAAGTACTTTTCATCTATTAACTCTTTTAATCATGAGGACAATTCTGTGAAGGGTGAGAAAGTTGTTATTCTGTTATTTCTACTGTTAACTCCATAAAGAAACAAAAGATTGTACAGGTGTAGAAACAAAGTAAGGAGCTTAAGGTGCCCAAGTTCTCATTGTCAGTAAGAGGCTAGGCACTTCTGGTTTTAGTTCCTTGTTCTGCTTCTCAAATAGTATGAGACTTGTATGAGAAAAGCATGAACTATACGAAATTCGAAAGGAATGATGAACAGCCAGAGACATGTTGGGGAGAATCAGAAATAGGTCATTCTTTTTTTCCACTATAAAATTTTTCTAGTCTCTAAGTATGTAAAAATTTAATTGGTAAAAATTGTGGGATATATCTAAAATGAGAAAATGAGCTTTAGGTGCTATTTTTACTCTCTATTTTTAATATTTTGACTTCCTGCTTTAATTTTAGTTTATTTCTCCCACCACTTCCCAAGCCCTATTTTCAATATAATCTTTTAAATGGACATGTTTTCTGGCCTCACAGTTTTAATTTGTTTTTCTCTAAGTTTTTGAAGATGCTATAATTCCTTAGCTTCTTTTTCATGACTGCTTCTTATTTTCTCATAGTTTTATGGTTTTCTTATATGTCTCTTTTGAATATATTTTTTCTAGACTTTGTGATTTCCAAATTTAATTCTTTGGTATTGGTTACTCTTGTGTTTCTTCATGGAGTTAATAGTAGAAAACTCGAAAGATTCAGAAGTTGGTCTTCCCTCTCCACATGGGTTAGAAATTATATTTAAAGATTTAAGATGCTGAGGAGGAAATTGTTGAGATTTAAAAACTGCATGGTCTTTACATGAGAGCCAGACTCTTGAGACTTTGAAATAAGTCTGTTTCTAGGGGTCCCAGGGTATGTCCTTGTGTTCTTTTTTTCTTTCCTTATTTCAACTGTACATGAATGGTTCTTGGTGAACATTGTATTATATGACACTGGAAAATTATTTTACCATGTACAGTTTCTAAAGTGACATTCTGGGAAATTTAAAAAATATAAAGCTTGACTCTCCAAGTTGTAGGAATGTAGAGATAGTGTTATTATATTTGTAAAACACCTATTAAAAGAATAGGTAATATTCTTTTTATTATGAACCAAAAACAGAAGCACATGTGTCCTAATATAAACAACTTCCTTTTTTAATTTACAGGCAGAAAAAATAACTGGCCACCTCTTCCTGCCAACTTCCCTGTGGGACCTTGTTTCTATCAGGACTTTTCCGTAGACATTCCTGTAGAATTTCAAAAGACAGTGAAGATTATGTACTACTTGTGGATGTGTGAGTACAGAACAGAGTTATATTAATGATCAAAATCCACTTCTTTTGGGAACTCATATATTAAGAATAGTATTGCAAAGCAGTCTTTTCCTATAGACCTTTTCATTTTCAGAGTGAAACATACCATGTGTAGGTACTTCAGAATTGTACTGAATGTGACAACCTAAGTTCTTAGCTGAAGAAAACCTAAGTATCGAGAACTGGCATTCTTTTGAGGAAAGACTTCCCTGTCATGTAGGTAGAATTTTACAATAATCCTTTTTCCTTGAAAAATGTTACCTAGACATTATTTGCTATGAAAATATTATGTGTATTATTTTTATGCAAATTAAGGTCATTAAAAAATTCTGTCAAAGTATTATGACTTTTTAAAAAGGGGCATAAAATATGCTAATATTATAAACTAATTTTTCTTATAGCTTTGAGCACAATTTACTTTTCATATTCAAGTGGTAATGAATATTTTGTAACTGCAAGTAACTAATTAATATAGGATGTTTTATTGAATAGAATATTAGGACATACATTTAGGCTGTGATGCTCACATTTTTTTGAGTATAATTACAACTCATGGAATACTGAACATGTCAAGCTGTTAACAATTTGCTATATATACACAGAATTCCCACTTTCTCTGTTTCCTTTTTATTCCAAATAGTAGTAGTCTCAGCCCCATTGTTAGAGAGGTCCAGCTGTCATGACTTCTCACCTGCATGACTGCTGAGTTAATGGATAATATGTAGGGTACATTCTTGATGGAGGAAATTTGAGTGCTTTTACTGTATGATTAGGCAGTCTTTTTTCCCTAAATACATGATGTAATTTATCTCAAAATCTTTTAGGAGCATTCTTCATATACGTGAAGCTGCTTTGGAATGTGAGAAGCAATTCCTTATGGGTAGAACATTCTTACCTCTTATTTTCAGCTTCTTTTTGAGGTTTTGTTGTTGATCTAATATCTTTTGATAAATCCCCCAGTGTCCCTTAGTGAAAATCCCTTAGTGTAAAATGTATTTTTGATGGGAGGATGTGCATTGGAAGAGAATTCGATAAGGGATTTAGTAAACAAATTGAACGGGAAAGATACTTTTAAATGAATGGGTAATGCTTTACCATTGTTGATTGTTTCAAAATAGGTCTCTTTTGTCTAGAATATAACTTTCTGAGGTTCTTAGGAATAATGTAGCTGGCTATAGTTTTTCCTAATCCTGTCCAGTTGGCAGATTTGTTAACTATATCAAAAAGGGCTCAAGATTCCAGCTAAGGCTTTGATTTGAAAAAGCATTACCTGGAACAAAGTAAGAGCTGGTACCAGCCCAGTAATGTCTCTAAATTTCATAGGATATAGACAGTTATAAGTTACTTTCAGGAAGTGTCAACTTGTTACTAATTTTGGAGTTGACTGATGCTTTCATACTGTAATAATAGTTGTAACGAGATAAAACATTTATTGAGGATTTACTTTGTGCCAGACACAGTGCTAATCACTTTATGTACATCATTTTATTAAATCCCAAGCACATTGAAGCAGGCATTATATTACTTAGTTTTATAGATAGGGAAACTAAATCTTAGAGAATATGAATAACTTGTCCAAGATTATACAGCAAAAAGTTTGGAGTTGGATGTATTGAATCCAGAGGCCAGAATCTAGATTTCCATGTTATACCACCTACAAAGTACCAAAATGAAGAAGTAACTTACATTTTAAACCCAAATATAATGAAGATATGCTTTCAAAGGTACCTTAGTTGAAGCAAATAATTTATTCTATAAAATGAAGCCTTTAGAAGTATCACTATGAAATGAATCTCAACAACTTTGAGTGTACTCTTGAATTTAAAACAGAGAAAGAAAAAGGCCAGTTACATTAATGACCATGTAGTGAAAAAGATAATATACTGTAACAAAGCTAGTTATGTTAAGTGTGTATATTGTAAGGCAGAGCTTATCAAGAACAACATTGTAGTGATAGTTGCAAATTCAGGTCCACTAATACCAGATTTTAGTGTTTAATACAGCAAATCGAAATTTTACGTGAAGCAGAGTTGTTCAACTTGAAAATCATGTAAACAAAATGGCCTAAAAATTTTAGTGTTCTACCTCCACTTATAATCCACCAAGTAGACTGGAATTGGATTGAATTTACCAACATAGACTCATGCATTTCACATTACTTTGCCTTTCTCTCTATATTTTTTTATCTCTGTATAATTATACAGTGTATAAGTGATTGTTTAATAAGTAGGCCTGGACATTTTACTCTTCTTTGGGGTGCATATAAATGACTTATTCATCTTGGTTTATGATTACTATGTAAACATTTTAATTAAAAGTAATTTAATAGATTACACAAAATTTAATTTTTTTTTATCTATGCTTGGAAGAATTTTTGTGAACTTTTAAATACACATACCATATATTATGTCTTTCCTTAAGCAGATTATGGGTTAGGGGATAAACCTTTAAAAATTATTTCTCTGAAGGTTGAAATTGAGTTAGACTGTTCTGAACATTTAAAACTTCTAAAACTTTTTAGGCAGTGGGATGCCATTCAGTGTTACAGAATAATAATTTTCTTTCTCACATTCTTTTGAATTCTGTTTTTTAAGCCCTTGACAGAACTACTGTTATTTTGAGGCAAAAGATTTTGAGTAAATTTATTAATAAGCTTGCTTTCATGAAGCTAGAAATCCTAGTTGGAATAAAATAATTAGTAAAAGTCTTTCTTGTGTGAATTTTAAGCTGGAAGAGCTCCTTCCTGCATTTCTATAGCTGAGAAATTGAATCGCACACAGGTTGATTGGCTTAGTATTAAGAAACTATAACCCAGATGTTTTCACTCTTCCTCTGGAGCTCTTTCTCTTACTCTAGAGTTTATTTATCTAGTTGTTAGGTAGGAGCAAACTTTCAGTCAACCTAGAATTTATGTTTTTATCCTGTTTCATTAATTATTAATTTTATTTGATTAATTTAAAGAGATTTTAAAGTTTGTTTTTAGTGTATGTTGAGATTTTTATATTAGATTCACTAGGTTTTCCATTTGTTATTTTTAATTCAAGTAATAATTTGGTGTATTTTTACTGTATTGATGATTTACACTGGACTTTAATTTTTGAAAGAATTTATTTCCTATAATATATTCAGCCTGTAATAAATTTGAAAAAAACTCATTTTAAAAGTTATTAACTATAATGGGTAAATGTGGTTCTTTAGTATCATAGTGTAGTTAGATTTTACTCAGATTTTTTTGTTTTAGGTCTGTCAGGGAAAATAATATTAAGAACATATGAAGGTTTTGCCAAGATCTGTTTGTGTTAACTAAAAGAAAGCTCTGCCACACCAGCTGAAATGCATCATGGTGTGTTTCTTTTTTCTTTAAGTTTACTTCTCTACCAAAACACAGTTTTTATCCCAGGGCTTTAAAAAAATGGACAACTCTATTAAGATGAATTAATAATCATTAGAGATTAACTGTATAGCTTCTGGAATTTGCTACTGTGTTAGTATTTTTAGTCCAAAATTCTAATTAATTGTATTAGTTAAAAATGTCAGAATGAGATTGCCAGGGCACTTCTCCAGTTTTCTCCTTTCTGTGTAGTCTGCTCAGGAGGAGTCTGCAGCCCCACTCTGTAAAAATACAGTTCTGAGTGTAGAATCTTTTTCCTGTCAAGTCCTGGTTCTTTTCCTGGCAGACACTATTTTTCTTCTTGGGCCTTGGATCAGGAGCCACGTCACATGTTTCTTTCTCAGGGAAGAAGACCTTAAAGTGTTGCTTCTCTGGTTTACCTGTGTAATTGCTCATTAGGAGAGAGCCAGAAGAATTTTTGCCAAACAGTGCATGTATTAGGACTCCTTTTCCCGTGTATATTCAGTTTACATATCAAATATGTAAGTAACAGCAATGGTTTGACAAATACTAAATGGAAGAATGGAGTAAAATACATTTGTGCTTATAGGAAGTATTCTTTCATTTACAATTTTTGTTGAATGAACTCATAAATTGAATGTAAACATTTCTTTCTATTTTGTTTTTTGATTCCACAGTCCACGCTGTAACACTGTTTCTAAATATCTTCGGATGCTTGGCTTGGTTTTGTGTTGATCCTACAAGAGGGGTTGATTTTGGATTGAGTATCCTGTGGTTCTTGCTTTTTACTCCTTGTTCATTTGTCTGTTGGTACAGACCACTTTACGGAGCTTTCAGGTAAAATGTGTGTGCTTTAAAATATGCTCTTTAAAGCCTGTGAAGTAAATAATTGATAGAACACCATAAAGGGAAAATTGACACATTTTCATTAAAAATTTTAAAATTTATTATATACCTTCCAAAAAGTCCATATATCAACAAGCTTGTGTAGTCATTAGGTTTTATAAGTCATAAAATTCCATTTTTATCTCCCACCTGAGAAAAAGATCAAATATGAAAATGCAGGGAAGATGAGAACAGGCTTAGTTCTTAATATTTGTAAAAAATATTTGTATCCCTGTGATTCAGTTAACTTTAAGGAAAAATTTGTACTTCATTCACCCCACCTTCAAAAAAAAATCACAAGCAGTGATTACAGCCTAATTCTTAAGTGAACCTAAGTAAGGTAAATATACATGGGATAATTAAAGTGAGTCCCTTTCACCTAGCAGCTTGGCAATTATCTGTACAATTCATTTTTGTTTTTTCAAAATGCAGCAACATTTTAAAACTCTTAAGACTATACAATTAAGTAATACTTTGCATGAGATGTTTTAGTCAATGGTTAGGATTAACATTTCCTAAATTCTTGTTCTTTGGGATAGTGATAAATGTGGAAAAATGCGTCCATTAATTTGAATGGTAACAGCTAGATAATAAAGTTAATCAAGTTTTTTCATCTCAGGGTTTCTTAGACTCTTTATGAGCCTAGTGCACTTTGTGATTTGACCATGAAACCATTAGTTATTTGTAGGACACCTTGTTGGACTACCATTTTAAGGAATAAACATTGAGAAATATAGGTTTAGATGATAGTCCTGTATGAGTTCATATATTCAGTTGTTTATCAACTTTTTTATTTGAGTAAACTCAAATAATGCACCTCTTTCAACTGTTATGAATGAGGGTCAGCATTATTAAGATATAGGCATGTATTATATAGCCATGTATTGTATAGATGATATGTTAGGGGAATTAGAGAGCCACATTCAGTTGCTTAATTTTTTTCCTGTTTCAACATACAATTCCTTTGATTAATCAGAATTTGTGTCACCACTGACCCCCCCACAAAAAAAAAAAAAACAGAATTAGAAATCCAGATATGTAAACAGATGAAAAAAAAAACAGAAGGTAAAGGGAAAAGATTAGGGAATTTGAAGAGAAAAGGTGTCATTCAATAGAAAACGAACTTGGTTAGAAATAGCATAAAGGAAAGAAAATAGATGGGAGGAGGAAAAAGGAGGAAAGAACCTTTGGATATTGGAAGATGGGGGTTGGTTGTCAAGGATTGGAAAGAGGTGCCCCTGTAGGTGTGAGTTGGGGAGAAATAAAAAGGACCTGTTTGCTCCTTGCATGATCTAGGAAGAGTTACTCCTGTTCTTTCCTTGTTATCTAAGCCTGGCTATTAAGGTTTTTTAATTTTTAATTTTTTAACTTCTGGCCTCTGTCTGTCTACTTCTATCACATTATCAGTATATCTGTAATGGTGCTGGTGGGTGGGTATGGGGTTGTCTTTGAGACTTTAAAAGTGACCTGAGACTAGAGACTGCATTTTAAATCTTCTATGACTGATGTAGCCAAAACAAACTATTAAAAGCTGCTTTCTGCCCTTATTACTTGAAGTCATTCAGTTCCTTTTATTCCCTTTCTTTGCCAGTTGAAATAAAAATTCATTGTGGAACATTTTTACTTCTGGCATTATTAATCCCTAGGCTAAGTTCTTAGCTGCATCTCAACTCTATAGAGTGTATCACAAATATGTTAATAATCTGGGTTTCATTGTTCAGAGTGGAATTGGGAGGAATAATTTTTTAATGGGAAAAGTTGAAATTAAAGTATTTTAAATCAGTAACATACCTTCTTAGTGCCTAACTTAGGCATTTCCTTCATCCAGGTTGCCAAGTGTTTCGGAACCTGTTAAGTCTCTTCTGAAGGAAACATCTAGTAAAAGTTTGTTAAACATTTATTGATGATAGATTCTCCCTTAAATATGAAAATCTTAAACCAGATACATTGGCTATAATTATTTATATTAATAAGGGTTTTAAATAGACTTATTCACATAAGTACTTTATTTGAGATCAGTTTTGGCAGGAATTACTGCCTTTGGAAACAGGCAGAGTCAGAGGATATGCAAGTGTTTCAAGAATGATGATTAAGAAATGAAACACAAGCGTGTAATCATAAGTGAGTAGAAAATGGGTAACTAAAACCTTTTAGGCAAGATTCACATATTTCTTAAAAGTTGTTATTGAAAGCATTTTGTTTTTATTAATCAGGATCTGGAGTGAAGCTAAATCACTAAAAATTTTTCAAGTTTTATTCTTTGGTTAATGATATATTTGCGAATTTTTTTCGATGGTTTCCCGTAGCAGTGCAGAAAAGAATAGTAAGCAGTAACAAAACCCTGGAAGGGACTGATTTTAGAATAAATCAAGACATTGCAAACATACAGATTTTTTTTAGTTGCCCAGTGATTTTTTTTTCTTGTAGATGGGTGGTGATTCCAAGTCCAGAGTACTTGTTAGCTTTGTTGTGGAGTGCTAAGTATAACTAGAGGGCTTATCAGGAAGTCTTGCTATTTCTAAAATGTTCAATTCTTTGTTAGGTGTCCCTCAGTCAGAGTTGCATTTTTAATTGCCATATATACTTCATCTCCTCTTTTGCCTCCCTGTTGACTCACAGCCTAAAACTAAACACTCAATATCTCAAGAAATTCCTTTTTAAAGGTTAACAGTTAACTAGTCATCAAGAATTTGTTGTAATTTGCTAAATAATATGGGAGCTGAATAAACCCTTTTTATATTAATTCTGAGAAGAAAAATATAACTGTCTTAACAATTATAAAATGCCTTTTAGATTAAGTTAAAGTATTTAATAATAGCCTTAAAGCTCTTTGAAAAATTTAAATCTACATTTAAGTGATTATATTCAATAATCACATGTAATAAATCATACTGATAATTACATATAATGATTTTTAAATGTGATAAGGTAGACTAGGAATAATCATGTTTTAATTAATTTTATTTTATTTAATTAATGTATGAGAAGTTGGTTTTCCAGTGTCATCTGAGTTTCTCTTTTAGTATGTCATCTGCAAGTTCATTATTGAGTTCACTTGATTCTTTTAGAGAGATATTAATAGTAAGATAAATAACTTTTGATTGCAAAGCAGTTGAAAATTATGAAATATCCTAAGGTTAAATTAATCACTCATTGAACACTGACAGCATACTAAACTGGAGATACAAAGAAGACACGGCACTTGCCCTTAAAAAGATAAAAGGAATTTAAAAGTAGGCATTTCTGGAACTTTGACTAGTGGAATATATAAATGCAAAAAATGTTTGAATTCCAAAGGAATTTACTATTGATATCATACCTTGTGACTAATCTCTAATATTAGATCAGTTATTTCAAGTTATTCTTCTTGGGTTACCTTTTTGAAGATTTAAGCTTTTAATATTTTTCTCTGAAATCAGGAAAAAAAACCCTTGCTTTTATTGGCACTATTGGAATATCAGAGTGTTAATTAAAAAGATAGTTTTCAAATTGTATAAAATATTGTTCTATATGAAAATGACTTCTCTTAGTTTTCAACCAAGAAGCTGCTTTTACTGATCTATTTAAAGGACTTTGTTCTCCATAAAAGTAATCCCATTGCTTGACTATGAAGGGAAATTACATAGAGAATTTGAAGTGTATGTGGTTTTAAATGTTAAGTTTATTAGGTATCTGAATTAAACCTGTAGTTGTCATTTTTGTCATTTACATATTTTAAGAGAACAGTAACTTTGTTCTTAATGCTTCCACAAATCACTAAGCATTATATAAATACTTTAAAATATTAGGTAATGAGATAATGTTTTGTGAAAAAGTGAAGCTACTGGAAACAGACTGAGAAAGGGTAATAATGACTTCCCCACTTAAAAGTTGTATGCTCTTAGGAAATGCAGTAAAATCTCAGTGCTTCAGTTGTGTGTGAACTGGGGATAATATTCAGAGTTGGTAGGAGGGTTAGGGATAATGGATGTAACAGTTTGGCTTTATAGGTAGTCAACAAGTGGTAGCTGGAATTAATGTTTTACTTTTTTGTTTTTGTTAGGTGATATAATTTACTTTTGACAATCCATAAACCTGTTACTTATAATAAACTATCTTTTGCTACTCTTAGTTCATTGTCCTCTTGTGCCCCAGTCTGAACTAGAGGGAATCATAAATTTGCACTAAGGTGTATGTAGGTCCTTTGTATTATTAGATAAAAATAAACTATTCTGATAATCTAGTCTTTTAATTGGAGTTTGTTGTATATTTATGTTTAATATATAATTACTGACATATATGGATTTATACCTACATCTTTCTATTTATTATCTACTACTTATTATATAAAACATATGTTATATATGTTTTTCTCTTTCTTTGCCTTCATTTAAATTAATAAAATATCCTTTTTTAAAGTATATATTATTATTTTCTCTGTTACTTGTTTTAGTACAGGGCTGGCAATGAATTCCCTCAGGTTTTGTTTGTCTGAAAACATTTTCATTTCACTTTCATTTATTTTAGCTTCATAATTGGCAAAATTATATATTTAAAGTACATAATGTGATTGTTTGATATTTGTACACGTTGTGAGTGGATTTCCACAATTGAATTAATTAATTAAGATGTCCATCACCTCACACTTATTTCCCTTTTTTTTTTTTTTGGTGTGAACACTTAAGATCCAGTCTCTTAACAAATTTCAATTATACAATACAGTATTGTCAAGTATAGTCATTATGCTCTACATTTACATCCTCAGACCTTATTCATCTTAGGACTGAAAGTTTGTACCCTTTTACCAATTTCTCCCCATTTCTCCCAACCCCCAGCAGCCATCATTCTATCTCTGCTTCTTGATTCCACACATGATACTATGCAGTATTTATTTTTTTATCCGGCTTATTTTACTTAGCCTAATGCCCTCCAGGTTCATTTATGTTGTCACAAATGACAGGATTTCCTTCTTTTTTAAGGCTTGAATAATATTCCATTATATATATATATACACCACATTTCCTTCATCCTTCCATTAATGTACACTTCAGTTGTCTCCATGTTTTGGCTATCATGAATAATACTGCAGTGAACATGGGATTACAGATACCTGTCTGTGGTAATGATTTTGTTTCTTTTGGATTAATAACTAGAGTAGAATTTCTGGATCTTACTGTAGTTCTATGTATGAATTTTTGAGGAACTTCCATATGGAACCTCAGAACATTCCTGCCAACAGTGAACAAGTGTTTCCTTTTCTCCACGTCCTTGCCACCACTTGTTATTTCTTGTCTCTTTGATAGTTGCTCTTCTAACAAGGTGTGAGGTGATATCTCGTTGTGGTTTTGATTTTCATTTCCCTGATGATCAGTGATGTTGAGCATCTTTTCATGTGTCTGTTGACCATCTGTATGTCTTCTTTGGAAAAATGTCTTTTCAGATCCTCTATCCATTTTTTAATAAGATTTTTTTTTGCTATTGAATTATATGAGCTCTTTTTACACACAAATGATTTGAAAATAATTTTCACTCATTCATTAGGTTGCCACTTCTTTTGTTGATGGTTTCCTTTGCTTTTGCTATGCAGAGCTTTATATTTGATTTAGTCCCACTTGATCTCTGCTTTTGTTGCTTTTGTTTCTGGTATCAAATTAAAAAATCATCACCAAGACCAATACCAAGGAGCTTACCTGAGTTCTCTTCTAAGAGTTTATGGTTTCAAGTCTTATGTTCAAGTCTTTAATCCATTTTGAGTTAATTTTTGTGTATAATGTAAGATGTGGTCCAATTTCTCTCTTTTGCATGTGGCTATCCAATTTTCCCAACACTGTTTATTGAAGATTCTTTCCCCATTGTGTATTATTGCCACCTTTGTCATAGATTAATTGTCCAAATAAGCAATGGGTTTATTTCTGAGCAGCCTGTTCTATTCCACTGATCTTTGTATCTGTTTTTATGCCAGCACCATACTGTTTATTATAGCTTCATAATATAGTTTGAAATGAGAGAGTGTGGCACCTCCAACTTTGTTCTTTATTCTCATGATTGCTTTGGCTATTCAGTGTTTTTGTGTTTCCATACAAATTTTAGTATTGTTTTTTCTCGTTTTGTGAAAAATGCCATTGGAATTTTGATAGGGATTGCATTGAATCGTGTAGACTTATTTGGATAGTATGGACATTTTAACAATATAATTATTCCAGTCCATGAGCACAAAATGTGTTTCCATTTATTTGTCATTTTCCACTCATCAGTGTCTTACAGTTTTAAGTGTACAGATCTTTTACCTCCTTGGTTATATTTATTCCTATTATTTTATTTTTTTGATGCATTTGTAAATGGGATTATTTTCTTTGATAGTTCATTGTTAGTGTATACAAATGCAACAGGTTTTTGTATATTGATTTTGTATCCTGTAACTTCACTAAATTTATTAGTTCTAACATTTTTTTGGCTGAATATGTAGGGTTTTCTGTATATAACATGTCAACTGTAAGTAGTGATAGTTCTTTCTTTCCGATTTGAATGCCCTTTTATTTCTTTTTCTTATTGCTAGAACTTCCAATATGTATTGAATAAAAATGGTGAGAGTGGGCATCCTTGTCTTGTTCTTGATCTTAGAGGAAACTCTTAGCTTTTCACCATTGAATATGATGTTAGCTGTGGGCTTGTCTTAAATGGCCTTTATTATGTTGAAGAATGTTTCTTCTGTATCTACTTCGTGGAGAGTTATCATAAATGGATGTTGAATTTTGCTAAGTGCTTTTTCTGCATCTAGTGAGATGATCATATAATTTTTATTCTTCACTTTGTTAATGTGATTTGTGGATGTTGAACCATCCCGGTTGACCATGGTGTATAATTCTTTCCATATGTAGTTGAATTTGGTTTGCTATTTTTTGTTGATTTTGCCTCTATGTTCATCAGGGATATTGGCCTGTAATTTTATTTTCTTGTAGTTTATTTGTCTGATTTTGGAATCAGAGTAATGGTGGCCTTATAAAATGAGTTTGGACGTCTTTTCTCTTCTATTTTTGGAAAAGTTTGAGAAGGATTGGTATTAATTCTTCCTTAAATGTTCAGTAGAATTCACCAATAAAGTTATGTGATCCAGACTTAGTTTTTTGGGTGGTTTTTGGCTACCAATTTAATTTCATTACTAGTTATTGTTTATTTATAAAATTTCCTGTTTATTCTTGATTCAGATTTGGTAGGTTATATGTTTCTAGGAATTTATCCATTTCTTCCAGATTATCTAATTTGTTGGAGTATAAAGTCATGTATTCTTAATTTCAGTAGTTTCTTTTAGTTGTACCATGTACACTTGAGTCTTTTTTTTTTTTTGAAGATTTTAATTTCTTGTGAAATCCTGTTCATGTCTTTAGGTACATGCTTTTGTATCTAGATCATGCTGTGGTTCTGTTTGTATTGTCTGTTTTTTTTTTCTTGGCATTTTGTGCTTTCTCTTGGCATACTAAGCAGGACTTAACTGTATCCGGGCATGGTTAATAAAGAATAGTAGAGGCTTCTCATGATGTTCAGTTGTTTCAGAGATAGTTTGGCCCTTGCCCTGTTTGTTAGCTAGAAGAGTGGCCAGGGGCTGAGCTGAATCAAGGCTCAGAATTACACTTTTGTTTACTTTCTGTCTGACTCTTCCTCAGTCCTAGAGGTTGACCCTCCAAGGTTTTTAATTGAGAGCCTTGTTGGTTCACCAGGGCTTTCCACTAGCAAGTCCTGGACTCATACAGTGTATTCCTTTGATCCCTGGGGGGGAGAAGGAAGGGAGTACAATATAGACATGAAAACTATTTCATAATAATATTACAATGTTATTCTCTTACAAAAGTATACAGTGGAGTTTTCTAAAGGCTACATGACTTGTGAAATTGCAAAGAGTCTGAATGCAGAAGCAGAAAAGAGAATGCATCTATTCTCTATTAAGCCTGACATTAAAAAGGTTTGCAAAAATAAAAAGTAATGCAACTCATTTTGCTTTTTGGGGGCGAGGAGGGAGGATAGTTTTCATGAAAATGTTATTTTATTGACTAGTAAGAGATTTATTATTTTAAGTCCTTTTAAGTATTTCTAAATTTTAGTTTCTAATTTGGTAAATCAAGAGCTATAACCCACATAACATAATCAAAAGTTTCTTGTGATTCTTAAAAATAAAAAGGTCCTGAGACCAAAAGTTTGAGAATTGCTATTCTAATCCTTCTCCCCTTATGGAACACTGCAGAAAACTCTACTCTGTTTTCAGAGGCTCTGTTTATCATTTTTGGTTCTGCATTTGGTACAAGCCTTGATAGAGACACTGGCTGCATGTTTGGGTTTTTATGCTTCTCACTTCTCATCAATATTTTGTTACATTGCATCTTTAGTTTTGTGTCTCTAGTCCTGTGAGAATGATGAAAGTTCTGTTGGTTTGTCTCCTTCCTGGTGGCAGCACTCTGTGTAGGCAGTGTCTGCATTTTAAGCCTATTGTCCTGCATTCAGGTAAAACATGCCTGTAGAATGTCAGCTTACATCTCTATAGTTCTCTTCCACTCCAGAATCATAGTCCCTTTATGCCTGAATGTGTTAGCAGCTCATCAATGGATTTAAAAACTTTTTTTCCTGCTGTTTTAGTTGTTCTTGGTAGGGGTATGGTTAACACTAGCTATTCTGTATTATTCAGAAGTCTAAAAATAAAATTAATTTGTAGTTAGTGTAAACCCAAAAATGTTGTTTGCATTTTCTTCCCTTCACACAGTGGAAACAGAGCCAGTGTTTTTTAGCTTTGAAGGCAATTTTTAAATAGTTCTTTTCCTCACTTTTTAATTTTCATATATTTGATACATACCCAAGAATGTATGAAACATAAGTTACAAGGCATAATAATGAAACATGTGAACTGTGGACCCACTGATTAATTTAAGAACTAGAACATTATCCATACTGTTGAAGCTATGGCTTGATCCCCATTTCCCTGCTCCACAGGTAACCATTAGGCTGATCTTAGATAATTGCTCATTCCCTACTTGATAATTTATCATGTATGTATGTCCTGAAACCTCTTTAAGCTTTTAGAGAAACTTTTTAAAGTAATTTAAATTTTTATCAAAGTGATACATTCTTTTGTAAAAAGAATGCCCCTTTCTTGCTCCTTACATATTTTTGGCATTTACCTTCATATTTAAAAATAACAATCATACATTGCCATTTTTTGATGTTTTAATAGCTTTATGGAGATGCATTTCACTTGCCATAACGTTCATCCACTCAATGGATGATTTTAAGTAAATTTATAAAATTGTGCAGCCATCCCCATAATCAGTTTTAGAACTTTTTCATCACCCCGGAAGTTTCCCTGGTTCCCATTTGCAGTTCATTTCCATATACATCCCCCAGCTCTAGACCACCACTGATGTGTTATCTGTCTCAAAAGTTTCTCTTTTCTGGACGCGTCTTGGAAATGGAATCACAGAATAGTCTTCTGCCGTATTCTTTCATTTAGAATAATATTTTGAATTTCATCCAGGTTTTAAAATGTATAAATAATTTCTTTTAAATTCTGAATAGTATTCCATGGTGTGCCTATACCATGTTTTAGTTATCCATTCACCAGCTAATGGACATTTGGCTACTTGTCAGTTTTTGGCTTTACAAATAATATTGTTATGAACATTTGTGACAAGTCTTTGTGTGAACATATTTTCATTTCTCTTGGGTTGATTCTTAGAGAAGGCACTACTGAGTTATAACTTTCTTTAACATGTTTAAATTTTTAAGAAACTGCCAAACTTTTTTCAAAAGTGGTTGTATTATTTTACATTCTCACCAGCAGTGTTGTTTGAGATTTCCAGTTTTTCTGCATCTTCCCTAACACCACTTCTTATTCTCTTCTTGATTATAGCCATTCTAGTGGGTGTGCAGTAGTATTTTATTGTGGTTTTAATTTGCATTTCCCTAGTTACTAATGTGCTGACTACCTTTTCTTTCACTTATTAGCTACATGTTTATCTTTTTTTGGTGAAATGTCTATTCAAGTTGATGCCCATTTAAAAAATTGTGTTGTTTGATTCCTTACTATTAAGTTTGAAGAGTTGTATTTTGTTACATGTTCTGTTGTAAGAGTTATATATTCTGGATAAAAGTCCCTTATATGATTTGCAGATATTTTCTCCCAACCTGAGACTTCCTACTGGTACCCCAGGAAGCACTAAAACTTTACATTTTAATGTAATCTATTGATTTTTTTCTTTTATGTCTCATTCTATTAGTGTCATATCTAAGAATTTACATAAGCCATGGTTATAAAGATTTTCTCTTATATTTTGTTCCAGAAGTTTCTAGTTTTATCTGTTATATGATCCATTTTGAGTTTAATTTTTGCTTATTGTATGAGCTAAAGGCATAAATTCATCTCCTTGAATGTGGATATACAAGTATCTTAGCACTGTTTTTTAAAACAACCATTTAAACTCCCTAAACTCCCACTGGTGTGAATGGGGTCTCTGTGTTTCCATGCTTTTATTACATAGGTTTGAATATGTAAATGATGCATAACATTAGGTGGCATGTTCTTAAAGGCACAGGATATAGTGTATCTGCAGGCATCTGTCTCCTCCACTCAACATTGTGTTTTTGAGATTCATTCATGTTCATCCATGTAGCCGTCTCATTGATTTCTGATTGCTGCATAATATTCCAGCATATGGTGAAAGCCTACTTTCTTTGTTCTGTCCTTTCCTTTGTGTTTCTGGCCATGGCAGTATTGCTGCAAGGAGTGATCTTGGACAGCCTCCTGTGCACACAGGTGTGGATTTCTCTTGTGGGGTGAACTGCTGTGTTGTCAGGGGGTGTGTGAAAAAATAAAACAACTTGGTACTAAATCACCTTTGCACTTTTATTGGGAAAAATGACTTGTCTGTATACATGGATCTATGTCTGGGCTTTCCTTATTGTATTGTTTTGGTACCTTTGTTGAAAATCCATTGTCCGTAAATGTAAGGATTTATTTTGGGACTTCATTCTGATCCGTTGAACTGTAAGCTTATCTTTACACTAATATCCCATTCTTTATTAATGTTGCTTTATAATGTCAGTGTTCCAACTTTGTTTTATTCAGAACTATTTTGCCTACTTAAGATACTTTGTATTTCATTTAAATTTTATAATCAATTTTTCCATTTCTACAAACAAGAAAAAAGCCTCTTGAAATTTTGATAGGGACAGAGTTAAATTTGTGACCAGTTTGAGGAGAATTGATAATGATAATGAATTTTGTAATCCATGAGTTTGGGATGTCTCTCCATTTACTTAGATATTTTTTAATTTATTTCAGTAGTTTTTTTCAGTTTTAATTGTACAAATCTTGTGCTTCTTTTGTTAAATTTATTATGAAGGATTTTATCCTTTTTATGTTATTTTTAGTGGAATTAACTAAATTTCTTTATTTTCTTTTGTGATTGTTCATTGCTAGTAGTTAGAAATACAGTGGTCTTCTGTATACAGTGATCTTGTATACTTCTACCTTGCTAAACTTCTTGGTTAATTTTAGTGTGTGTGTGTGCATGTACATGCTCACATTCTTTAGGAATATTTCTATGTATGTAGGATTATGTTATCTGCAAATAGTTTTGCTTTTTCCTTTCTAAATTGGATATCTTTAGTAAATCTGCCTTTTTTCTTTCCTTCCATTTGTATTCCACTAGTTTCAACTTCTAGTACAATGGGCATAGAAATGGGAACAGTAACATCCATGCTTTGTTTTTTATTTTAGAGGAAAAGCACCATTAAGTATGATGTTAGCTACAGAGTTTTTGTATCTGCCTTTTATTGGTTTGAGGAACCTCTCTTATATTTCCAGTTTGTTGAAAGTTTTTAATCATGAATGGTGTTGGATTTTTCCAGATGTATTTTCCTCTTCCTGTTGAGATAATCATATGGTTTTGTGCCTTTATTCTGTTAATATGGTGAGTTACATTGATTGATTTTCAGATATTAAACCAACCTTGCATTTGTGAGAGAAATCCCATTTGGTCATGTTAGTTCCATGTAGCAGTGCAGTGAAAGAGCTGTTTTTGTGGCTTACCCTACTGTCGTTGAAATTTTGTGCCAAGAGAGTTGTGGGAAGGGAGCAGTTCCAGTCAAGAATGCTACAGACTTATAGTGTTCTTACCCAAAGTTCAGTAATTTTCTCAGTTTATTTTATGAATTTGGTCAGCCATTGAAATGGTGTTGCCCAGCTTTTTTTTCTTTTGAGATTTGTTGACTGTCACTCTGCATTTCTTCATCTTAAGTTTCAGGTGTCTTGTACTCAAATCCTGCTGTTATTCATGGTGAAGTTTCAACTTTTCCATAGCTTGTGTGGTCCCCCTTACACCCCCATATACACACTCTTGCTCCTCACAGTTCTTCCATTACATGTAAGATAATTTTTAGGTTAGGTTAATATCTGGAGTTCCTTGTTTATTACTATATAAATAGCATTTACAGCTGGACTTGTTAGCATACTGTGATTACATTTTGTCTTTTCTACAACTACAATTACTACAGTAAATAGTTGCCTTGTTTTGGTCTACTTAATATGTGTGCACATGCATTCACTCACCCACACACTTCTGATTCTTTCCATAGTTCCTGGCATAATTGAAAAACTGTGGTCAAATATATCAGGTGATCTCTGTTTCACTTTTTTTTCTCCCTGTGGAGACATCCCACTTAGAGTCCTCAGTCATTCTCCTATCCCTTTTGAACTGGTTGGTTTCTACGTTGTCTGACATTTCTTCTTATTCTGTGTTAGGTTACTGTATCCTTTTGTTTGTTTGCTTTATCCTTTTTTGGTGTAGCACATTTTCTAGGAGGTTGCTGAGAAAAGGATATATATAAAAGAGATTCTTCTTTTTTGAGTCTTAAGACATCTGGAAATACTTATTTTTAGATAAGTATTACATTCATCTTATAGTTTGGCTGGATATAGGTTGGAAATTATAACTCTCAGAATTTTGAAAGCATCGGTCCCTTGCTTTTAGTATCCAGTATTTCTTTTTTTTTTAATTTATTCTGGTATCATTAATCTACAATTACATGTGCAATATTATGATTATTAAACTACCCCCTTCATCAGGTCCCCCCCACAAACCCCATTACAGTCACTGTCCATCAGCGTAGTGAGATGCTATAGAATCACTACTTGTCTTCTCTGAGTTGTACAGCCCTCCCTGTGCGCCCCCAACATTACATCTGCTAATCATAATACCCCTTTTTCCCCCTTATCCCTCCCTTCCCATCCATCTTCCCCAGTCCCTTTCCCTTTGGTAACTATTAGTCCATTCTTGGGTTCTGTGAGTCTGCTGCTGTTTTGTTCCTTCAGTATTTTTCTTTGTTCTTATACTCCACATATGAGTGAAACCATTTGATACTTGTCTTTTTCAGCTTGGCTTATTTCACTGAGCATAATACCCTCTAGCTCCATCCACGTTGTTGCAAATGGTAGGATTTGTTTTCTTCTTATGGCTGAATAATATTCCATTGTGTATATGTACCGCATCTTCTTTATCCATTCATCTACTGATGGACACGTAGGTTGCTTCCATTTAGTATCCAGTATTTCTGATGAGAAATCTGATGCCATTCTGATTTGTAATCTTTTATGTGGTTCATTTTTTTCCCCTTTTTGGGGAACCTTTTAAGATTTTTCTCTCTATTCCTATTTTAAAACTTAGTGAAAATGTGTCTTGGTGATCTTATTTCATGCTGGTCACTCTCTGAACCCCTTTAATTTAGAGACTTAGGTCCCTAAATCCTGTGAAAATTTACTATTTCTTTGATTATTTATTTTCTTTTTGTTTTCTTTGTGTTCTTTTAAATCTTGTTATTCAGATATTGGAACGCTTGAGGAAGTTAATGTTCTTATCTTTTTCTTATATTGTCCATCCTTTTGTTTTATTCTGCTTTCTAGAAAATTCCCTGAACTCATAAGAATCTGCATGACATTAGTCTTTCAAAACAACCTTGAAAGCTAGAAGACAATTGAATAGGGCTTTCAATTCAAAGGAAGTATACTTTCTAACCTGGAATTCTATACTCAAACTACCAATTGACAGAGTAATGATATTATAGACAACAGAATTTCAAAAAAGTCCTGCATCATTTCTCAGGACTCCATTACAGTAAAGGAGCTCTGCCGAAATGAGGGAGAAACCAAGAAAAAGGAAAACACAGAATCCATGAAATGAGAGCACTGGCCCAAGAGAGAAGTCCTGATTATTCCCAAGATAATATTGAAGAGAGGGCTTGAGATGACAAATGGGTAGTCATCTCAGAATTCTTACCAGTTCAGATTTGAGTAAGTCAGAAGATTTTAAGATAAATGGCCATAGGAAGATAAAATTGTTAAAATTATTAATGAATTTGAATGTGTTAAGAACAGATTTTCACAAATTAAGGAAAGGTGAGTACTCAGTTACTGATAAGTACATATAAAAACAACAGACGGAAAAAAAAAACAACAGACGGTTGCTGACTCCAGGGAAATCTAGAATGACTGTGCAGAAGAGGAAACCTAGTAATAGCATGCTTTATGTCTCAGCAGTGAATGACATTTACCAGGTCATAATAACTGAGTGGTATTATAATCTAACCAAAATTATAACTATATTTGGAAGATGGGGGAAACAAAATATCAGTATGTAAGGTAGGGGTGGAAGTAGAGAAGAATTTTAAAGGAAAGCTAAATCCTTATTTGTGGAATAACAAGTGACTCTAATGTTCAAATGGAAAATCAAGAAGTAGCAATATAAGCATGCTACTCATGGTTATGGAAATAAATACCTAAATAATCAATGAAAAGTTAAAAATGGTTACATCTGGGGATGGCAGTGGATGGTGAAAAAGTTGTTGGAGATGTGGAAGATGACTGTTTTTCAAAACAAACATGTAGGACTAATTCTTTAAACTATCACACATATAACTTTATAAAAAATAAAATTATTTTGAAAATATGCACTGTGAAGCAAATTGGAAGTTCTTTGAGTGTGCTCAGGGCCTTCACCACCTTCATAAATAAAGTAGGATCTTGGGCAGGACTGTTTCATTGGTGTGTTTGCTGTTAGCAGGCTTATTTTCCTTAGAAACAAATGTTTCAGAGTGACATTTTCTACCCTCCCACATGGTATTAATATGGCTTCTGGTGTTCACAGAGTTGTGTGAATATGATATTGAGCATCATTTTACCATTCAGACTATGAATGTTACTTAATTCACTATTTTCAATATGATTGTGCTCATCTGGTTCCATGTCCTGGTTTCAGAATCCCTGTGGTTCATTTTCTCCAGAAAATAAGTGTCCAGTGTTCTGCCTTGGTTATAGAATGCATTTGCTTTATAGGAATGGGGACCAAAGACTGGGGTTCAGATTGCTTACAGACTTTCAACCAGTCCCCCTGTTTTTACCTCTGCTTGCATGTTGCCTTGCGGAGGTAGCTTGTTTCCTTCTAAGTTTTAAGCTTTTCTAAGGTTCAAGTAGTTTCAGTTTGCCTCTTCACTTTCTCTGTTGCTAACTTAGATTTCAGTGTGGTCTATTGAATCAGTTATTACTTGCCCATCTCCTTCCTAACATACAATTTTATTACCATCAGCTTCCCTTTGTTTTTGTCCCTGTAGTTTTATTAAAACAAACAGGAACAAAATGATTTATTGTCATTTTAGTGGTACTTTGGGAGGGAGTAGAGGTAATGTATGTTAAATCCATTGTGTTTAACTGGAGATCCAAGTATACTAATTTTTACTGTATTATTAGACTTTATTTCTTGAGCAGTTTTAGGTTCACAACAAAATTGAGAAGAAAGTACAGAGATTTCTCCTATACAACTTGCCCCCCAACATGCGTAGCTTTCCCTGTTATCAGTATCCCTGCTGGAGTGGTATATTTGCTTGCATTGCTGAACCTACATTGACACAATAGTACCAACCCAAGATCATATATTAGGGTTCAACTTGTACAATTTAGAGGTTTGTCCAAATACAATGCCATGTACCTACCATTATAATTTCATACAGAGTGGTTTCTTTGCCTTAAAAATCCTCTGCGCTTTGCCTGTTCATCCCTTCTTCTTTCTCTAAACCCCGGCAGCTGCTGGTCTTTTTGCTATCACCATACTTTTGCCTTTTCCAGAATGGAATCATACAGTATGTATCATTTTCAGATTGCCTTCCTTCACTTAGTAATATGCATTTAAGTTTCCTAACTATGTTTTTTCATAGCTCGATAGCTCATTTCATTTGAGCATTGAAATAATAATACTCCATTATCTGGATACACCTGTTTATTCATTTAGCTACTGAACGACGTCTTGGTTGCTTCTGATTTTTGGCAATTATGAGTAAAGCTGCTGTCAAGATCTGTGTGCATGTTTCTGTGTGGACATAAGTTTTCAAATCCTCTTGAGTTAAAGAACCTATACAACAATTTGAGAAGAACTGACATCTTGATAATATTGACTCTTCCTGTCCACGAACATGAATACTACTTCATTTATTTATATCCTTGATTTATTTCATCAGAATTTTGTTGCTTTCCTCATATAGATCTTATAATATTTTGTTAGATTTGTACCTGAGTATCTCATTTTTGGGGTGGCATTTTTTATTTCAAATTTTACTTGTTCATTGCTACTATATAAGCAAAGCAATTGATTTTTGCATATTAGCTTTGTATCCTGTAACTTTGCCATAATCGCTTTAATTAGTTCCAGGAGGTTGCTTTGTTGATTCTTTTGGATTTTATACATAGATGATCATGTCATGCATGAACAAAGACAGTTTTATTTCTTCCTTCCCAATCTTTATATGTTTTATTTACTTTCCTTGTCTAACTGCATTTTCTGGACTTACAGTATAATTTTGAAAAGCTGTGGTGAGAGAGGTTATCTTTGCCTTGTTCCTTATCTTAGAAAGGTTTCACTTTCTCACCCTTATGTGTGGTGGTAACCATGGGTTTTTGTAGATACTCTTTATCAACTTGAGGAAGTTGCCCTTCAATTCTTAGTTTACCAAGAATTTATATCATGAATGGGTTTTGTATTTGTCAAATGCATTTTCTGAATCCATTGATTCCTACAGTTTACATTATGCATTTACAACTACGTCCACTTTTAAACATTACTAATTCTCAGATAATATGAGTACTTTATAATATCATAATTCCTCCCTTTTTAGCATTGTTGTTATTCATTTCACTTATACAAATATATAAATATATATATACACACACATGAAATGTATATATATGTATATATACCTAAGCATATATAATCAAATAGTGTTATTTTTTTGAATAAACTGATAGATCAATTAAGAATAAGAAAAATTAAAATTCTACCCTCACTTGTTATTTGATGCTGTTCCTTTTCTTATGTAGATCTGAGTTTCTGACCTATTATTTACCTTATCTCGAAAGATTTTTTAAAAAATATTTCTTGTAAGGCAGGTCTAACAGCAGCAAATCTCTGAATTTTTGTTTGTTATTTTGTTTGTTGAGTTTTTTTTCTCCTTCACTTTTGAAGAATAATAGAGGATTCAGAATTCTAGGTTGGTTGGTCTTTTTCTCTCAACAGTGAATATTTTACCGTACTGTCTTCTTGCTTGCATGGTTCCTGAGGAGATGTCAGATGTCATGTTTAACTTTCTTCCTCTATGGTTAAGGTGTATTTTCCCCTTTTTTCTTTATCTTTGATTTTCTGTAGTTTGAATATGATTTGCCTCTGTGTAGTCCTGTTTGGTGTTCTCAGACTTCCTGGGTCTGTTGTTTGGTATTTGACATGAATTTGGGGAAATTCTCAGTCATTATTGTTTCTAATATTTTTTGTGTTCCTGTCTATTCTTTTTCTGGTGTTCCCATTTCATATGCTACACCTTTTGTAGTTGTTCCATTTTATTTTTCTTTTCAGTCTTTTTCTCTTCACTTTTCACTTTGGGAGGTTACTGTTAAGTTATCCCCAAACTTAGAGATTCTTTCCTCAGCCATGTCCAGTCTACTGATAAGCCCATCAAAGGCAGTCTTCATTTCTGTTTCAGTGTTTTATATCTCTAGTATTTCTGTTTGGTTCTTTCTTAGACTCTCTATCACTCTGCTTATAATGCTAATCTATTCTTGAATGTTGTCTGCTTTGTACAGTAGTAGAGCCCTTAGGGTATTAATCATAGTTGCAAATTTCTGACCTGATAATTCCCACCTACCAGCCGTATCTGACACTAGTTCTGATGCTTGCTCTATCTCTTCAAACTGTTTTTTCCATTTTAGCATGCCTTGTAATTTTTACTTGGTACTTGGACATGACGTACTGGGTAAAAGGAACTGCCATAGGCCTTTAGTAAGGTGTGGGGGGAGAGAAAGTGTGCTGTCACAGTCCTCTGGGCTTCTGACCTGTGTGCAGTGCTCTTCAGCCCCCTCCTCTCCCTCGGGTGCAATGGATGGATAGGGGTAGGTATTTCCCTTTCCTGCTGTCAGTCAGGCTCGAAGCTTTGATTTTCTGTATTCACCTGTCTGTCTCTCCAATTTTGGGGTAGTATTTGCCCTGTGACCTCACTTCTCTTTTGGATCTAAGAAGAGTTGATGATTTTTTAGTTTGTTAAGCTTTTTATTTATCTTTAGGATGGATTGCCAATGTGTAAGTTTCTTACAGATATATTTTTTAAAAACAATCTGTCTTTAAGCAACAGACAGTACTTTTTTGTCTTGTTTCTTATAACATACTTAATATCCATGGGGATATTACTCCTTTTATATTGGAATATTTTGCTCATTGAAACTAGAAATTAAATACAATTGAACTGTAACACCATTTTGAAATCTTGAAAAACGTATTAAAACAGAGTACAAACCAGAAAGTCAATTAAATTTTTTTTATAAAAGGATGTTCATATTTGATTTTAAGTGTAAAAACATATCCAAAGCTTAGGAATTGATATTAGTTCATTTTTATGCTGTTTAAATTAAATAGCCTTTCAAGTTAGGATGATTCTTTTTCATACTGTTAATAGAACTAGAAAAAGACAATTTTTCTATTTTGTTACCAAAATGAGTCTCACATTAAACTTATCCAAAGGAAAGATATATTCTTCCTATACCTGAAAGAAGAGCCTATTGTTTATTATATTTTCTTACATGTACATGAATAGATAGTGCTTTAGGGTCTATAAATCATGTTAGGATCTGATATTGTTTAATACAATATAGGTCACTAGTTGCTGAGATTTTCACCTAGACCTTGAGACTGGCATTTTAGGGTTCCTGTGTTCCTTCTTACCTTTTTTATATCATCACAAATTTAATTTGTGAATCCAAGTACTTCAGTGATCTCCATTGAATGGGTTAATTTATTTTAGAATATTTAATCCAGTATCTGTTTTTGAATAATTCTTAACCAGTGTAGTTAAGAATTTACTATTTATCCCAAAGTTTGGTGTCAGGTCAGTGTTGAAAATGTGAAGAAAGCTGGCGCATTACTTTCTATGCAACTTTTTCATGATTGTTTTTCTAAGTGTGATGTGAGGACCCTTGGGGTTCTCCTTTCAGAGAGCTTAGGTTCTCCCTTTCTTACTTTTTAGAAGCTGTTTTTCTTTAATTTTCAACTAAAATAACATATCATATAGTAGACTGAGTGGAGAAGCTGGTATGAAAATCCATAAAGAATGTAGCAGTGCTAGGGATTTAAAAACTGAAACTAATACCTCCTTCCCTGTGCACTTGTAAGAATGTATATCTGCTATAGTTGAAGAGAACATTGGGTAAATATCAATGTGGTCAAATTGGTTGATGATGTTGTTCAGGTCTTCTGTATCAATACTAATTTTTTGTCCATTTGTTTTGTCAATTCCTGAGAGTTATGTTGAAATTACCAACTTTAATTGTGGATTTTTCTATCTTTTAGTTCTGTCAGTTTTTACTTCATATAGTTTGACAGTCTCTTATTAGGCAGGTGTATATTTATGGTATGTCTTCCATGTACTTTGACTTCTTATCATTATGTAATGTCCCTCTTTATCCTCGTAATAATCCTTTTTTCTGTAATCCATTTTATCTGATATTACAACCAGTCCAGCCTTTTCTTGGTTCATGTTTGCATATTATGTATTTTCTATTCCTTTATTTTATTTTATTTCATTTTGTTTTTGGATTAGTGTTTTTTATTTCCTTCAGATAAATACCTACAAGTGGAAATGCTGGGTTGCATGGTAGTTCTATTTTAATTTTTTGAGGAAACTCCATACTGTTTTCCAGAGCAGCTGCAACAATTTACATTTTCACCAAAAGTACACAAGTATTTGTCCCCTTTTCTCCACATCCTCACAAACACTTGTTATTTCTTGTCTTTTTGATAGTGGCCATTCTAGCTGGTGTGAGGTGGTATCTCATTGTGCTTTTTGATTTGCATTTCCCTGATGATTAGTGATGTGGAGCATCTTTTCATGTGCCTGTTGTCATCTGTATTACTTCTTGGCAAAAATGGCTTTTCAGGTCTTCGGCCCATTTTTTTTGTTTGTTTGGTTCCTTCGGTTTTTTTTTTTTTTTTTTTTGGTATCTTTAATATACAATCACTTGAGCAACATTGTGGTTACTAGATTCCCCCCATTATCAGGTCCCCATCACATACCCCATTACAGTCACTGTTGATCAGCATAGTAAGATGCTATAGAGTCACTACTTGTCTTCTCTGTGCTATACTGCCTTCCCCGTGTACCCCCCCATTATGTGTGCTAATTGTAATGCCCCTTATTGCCCTTCTCCCTCCCTTCCCAACCCCCCACACCTCCATCCCTTTCCCTTTGGTAACTGTTAGTTGCCATTCTTGGGTTCTGTGAGTCTGCTGCTGTTTTGTTCCTTCAGTTTTTGCTTTGTTGCTCCACATATGAGTGAATTCATTTGGTACTTGTCTTTCTCCGCCTGGCTTATTTCACTGAGCATAATACCCTCTAGCTCCATCCATGTTGTTGCAAATGGTAGGATCTGTTTTCTTCTTATGACTGAATACTATTCCACTGTGTATATGTACCACATCTTCTTTATCCATTCATCTACTGATGGACACTTAGGTTGCTTCCATTTCTTGGCTATTGTAAATGGTGCTGCGATAAATACAGGGGTGCATATGTCTTTTTGAAACTGGGCTGCTGCATTCTTAGGGTAAATTCCTAGGAGTGGAATTCCTGGGTCAAAAGGTATATCTATTTTGAGATTTTTGAGGAACCTCCATACTACTTTCCACAATGGTTGAACTAATTTGCATTCCCACCAGCAGTGTAGGAGGGTTCCCCTTTCTCCACATCCTCACCAACATTTGTTGTTGTTTGTCGTTAGGATGTTGGCCATCCTAACTGGTGTGAGGTGATACCTCATTGTGGTTTTAATTTGCATTTCTCTGATGACTAGTGATGTGAGCATCTTTTCATGTGCCTGTTGGCCATCTGAATTTCTTCTTTGGAGAAGTGTCTATTCATGTCCTCTGCCCATTTTTTAATTGGATTATTTGCTTTTTGTTTGTTGAGGTGCGTGAGCTCTTTATGTAATTTGGATGTCAACCCCTTATCAGATATGTCCTTTATGAATGTATTCCCCCATACTGTAGGATGTCTTTTTGTTCTACTCATGGTATCCTTTGCTGTACTGAAGATGTTTAATTTGATATACTCCCATTTGTTCATCTTGCCTTTGTTTCCTGTTCTTCTAAGAGTTTTATGGTTTCATCACTTGCATTCAGATCTTTGATCCATTAGACAGTAATCCAGTTTCATTCTTTTGCATGTAGCTGTCTAGTTTTGCCAACACCAGCTCTTGAAGAGGCTGTCATTTCCCCATTGTATATCCATGGCTCCTTTATCGTATATTAATTGACCATATATGCTTGGGTTTATATCTGGATGCTCTATTCTGTTCCACTGATCTGTGGGTCTGTTCTTGTGCCAATACCAAATTGTCTTGATTACTTTGACTTTGTAGTAGAGCTTGAAGTTGAGAAGTGAGATCCTCCCTGCATTATTCTTCCTTCTCAGGATTGCTTTGGCTGTTCAGGGTTTGTGAATCCATATGAATTTTAGAACTATTTGTTCCAGTTCATTGAAGAATGCTGTCAGTATTTTATAGGGATTGCATTGAATCTGTAGATTGCTTTAGGCAGGTTGGCCATTTTGACAATATTAATTCTTCCTACCCAAGAGCATGGGGTGAACTTCCATTTATTAGTGTCCTCTTTAATTTCTCTTAGGAGTGTCTTGTAGTTTTCAGCGTATAGGTCTTTCACTTCCTTGGTTAGGTTTATTCCTAGGTATTTTATTCTTTTTGATGCAACTGTGAATGGAATTGTTTTCCTGATTTCTCTTTCTGCTAGTTCATTGTTAGTGTTTAGGAATGCAACAGATTTCTGTGTATTAATTTTGTATCCTGCAACTTTCCTGAATTCAGATATTAGTTCTAGTACTTTTGGAGTGGATTCTTTAGGGTTTTTTATGTACAATATCATATCATCTGCAAACAGGGACAGTTTAACTTCCTCCTTACCAATCTGGATGCCTTTTATTTCTTTGTGTTGTCTGACTGCTGTGGCTAGGACCTTCAGTACTATGTTGAATAAAAGCGGGGAGAGTGGGCATCCTTGTCTTGTTCCTGATCTTAGAGGAAAAGCTTTCAGCTTCTCGCTGTTAAATATGATGTTGGCTGTGGGTTTGTCATATATGGCCTTTATTATGTTGAGGTACTTGCCCTCTACACCCATTTTGTTGAGAGTTTTTTCATGAATGGATGTTGAATTTTGTCAAATGCTTTCTCAGCATCTATGGAGATGATCATGTGGTTTTTGTCCTTCTTTTTGTTGATGTGGTGGGTGATGATGATGGATTTTTGAATGTTGTACAATCCTTGCATCCCTGGGATGAATCCCACTTGATCATGGTGTATGATCCTCCTCATGTATTTTTGAATTCGGCTTGCTAATATTTTGTTGAGTATTTTTGCATCTATGTTCATCAGGGATATTGGTCTGTAGTTTTCTTTTTTTTGTGGTGTCTTTGCCTGGGTTTGGTGTTCCTTTACTTTTAACCTTTTAATATTTTTATATTTAAAGTGGCTCCTTTGGGTAGGGAAAGTATAATTGCATCTTGCTTTTGCATTTTATGTTTGCCTTCATCAATGCCATTTCTTCAATTTTCCTTTTTTTAGTATATACATATTTCTGTCTCATATCATAATTGTTTTGCCAGAAGATGACTTTCCCTTACTATTTCTTTTAGTCTGGGTATGCTAAAACTAGTAATCAGTTCTCTAGGTTTTGTCAGAAAGTTTTATTTTTTTGTTCATTGTAAAAGATATTTTCTCTGGATTCATAGTTTTTTTTTTTTGTTTCTTTCAGTACTTTAAACAAATCACTTTGACGTGTTCTGGCTTGCAAATGTTCTGATGAGAAGTCTGGTATAATCCTTACTATTGTTTCTATATTTAATGTCTTTTGTTGCCTTCAAGATTTTTTCTTTATTTCTCATTTTGGGCAATTTGAATGTGTTGTGTGTCTGTGTTGTGTATGTGTGTGTTTTGGTACATATCCTTAGTGTTCTTAAACTATTTTTATTTTTATTTAAAGATGTTTTAAAGGCACTTCAGGTTTTCTTTTCACCACCTGTAAATGTTTCTTTTAACGTTTCCTTGTTATTTCTTTCAATAAGCTATTATTTTTCTGATTTTTTTATTGAAGTATAGATGATATACAATGTTATCTTGGTTTCAAGTATTCAACATAGTGATTTGACAGTTATATACATTTATTAAATGCTCACCCCAACTAGTATAGTTACTGTCTGTCAATATAGAAAGACATTACAGAACACTATATTCTCTATGCTGCACTTTCATACCCATGACTAAATTATATTATGGTTGAGATTTTGTACTTCTTTATCCCCTTCATGTATGTCATAAATCCCCAACCCCTCTTCATAGTAACCACTAGTCACTTCTCAGTATCTGTGAGTCTATTGCTGCTTTGTTTCATTGTGTCTTTAGATTCCATATATAAGTAAAATCATATGGTATTTGTCTTTCTTTGCCTGGCTTATTTCCCTTAGCTTATACCTGCTAGGGCCATCTATGTTGTCACAAATGGCAGGATTTCTTTCTTTTTTATGGATGAATAATACTCCATTGTATATATGTACCACATCTTCTTTATCCATTCATCTGTTGATGGACATTTTGATTCCATACCTTGGCTATTGTAAATAATGTTGCAATAAACATAGGAGTGCATGTGTCTTTTCTTTGGTTTCTCTGGGTAGATTCCTAGAAGTAGAGTATCTTACCTTCTTTGTTTATGGGCCTTCTCACAACATACTGGCAGACATCATCTTCTTTAGAAAGACTGAAAAGCTTGCGGATTCTACTAGCTCCTTTGGGTCCCAGGCGATGAGGCACTGTAGTGTCAGTGAGTCCAGGAATATCCTTCTCCCCTTTTTTTACAATCACCAAGTTGAGAATTTCTACTTTTAGTTTCTTTGGGAACTTCCATACTACTTTCCATAGTGGCTGCACCAACTTACATTCCCATCAACAGTGTAGGAGGGTTCCCATTTCTCTCACTTGCTCACCAATACTTTTTATTTCTTGTCTTTTGAATAGTGGCCATTCTGTCTGGTGTGAGGTGATATCTCATTGTGGTTTTGATTCGTGTTTCCCTGATGATTAGCTATGTGGAGCATATTTTTGTGTGCCTCTTGACCATCTGTATATCCTCTTTGGAAAAATATCTATTCAGGTCCTCTGCCCATTTTTTAATCAGGTTATTTTTTATTTTTGGTGTTGAGTTGTAAGAATTCTTTATATATTTTGGATGTTAACCCCTTATTGACAATATCATTTATGAATATATTCTCCTATACTGTAGGTTACCTTTTTGTTTTGTTGATGGTTTCCTTTGCTGTTCAGAAACTTTTTAATTTGATGTAGTCCCACTTGTTTATTTTTGCTTTTTTCCCTTGCTTAAGGAGACATGTACAGAAAAAATTACTCATGTTTATGTTCACAGTATTGTGCCTATGTTTTCTTCTAAGAGTTTTATGATTTAATGTCTTATAGTCAGGTCTTTAATCCATTTCAAGTTTACTTTTGTGTATGGTATTACAGAGTGATCCAGTTTCATTCTCTTGCATGTAGCTGTCTAGTTTCCCCAGCACCATTTATTGAAGAGACTGCCTTTTTCCCATTGTAATTCATGGCTCCTTTGTCATATATTAACTGACCATAGATGTGTAGCTTTGTATCTGGGTTCTCTATTCTGTTCCATTGATCTATGGGTCTGTTCTTGTGCCAGTACCATATTGTTTTGATTCCTGTAGCTTTGTTGTATGGCTTGAAGTCAGGGCATGTGATTCTCCTAGCTTTGTTCTTGTTTCTCAAGATTTGTTTGGCTATTTTGGGTCTTTTGTGGTTCTGTATAAATTTTAGGATTACTTGCTCTAGTTCATTGAAAATTCCATTGGAATTTTGATAGGGATTGCATTGAATGTGTAATTGCTTTGGGCAGGATGGTTGTTCTGATAGTATTAATTCTTCCTATCCATGAACACATGATAGATTTCCATTTGTTTGTGTCTTCAGTTTCTTTCATCAGTGGTTATAGTTTTCAGAGTACAGGTCTTTCACCTCCTTGGTTAGGTTTACTCCTAGATATTTCATTCTTTTTGATGTAATTGTAAATGGAATTGTTTTCTTGATTTCTCTCTTTGCTAGTTTTGTTGTAAGTATATAGGAATGCAATGGATTTCTATATGTTGGTTTTGTATCCTGAAACTTTGCTGAATGCAACTGGTCTAATAGTTGTTTGGTGGAGTCTTTAGAGTTTTCTATCTATAGGATAATGTCATCTGCAAACAGTGACAGTTTTACTTCTTCCTTACCAATTTGTGGGTGCCTTTTATTTCTCTTGTCTGATTGTTGTGGCCAGGACTTCCAGTACTATATTGAATAAAAGTGGTAAGAGTGGGCATCCTTATCTTGTTCCTGGTCTTAGAGGAAAGGCTGTCAGCTTCTTGCCATAGAATATGATGTTGGCTGTGGGTTTGTCATATATGTCCTTTCTTATGTTGAGGTATGTTCCCTTTATACTGATTTTGTTGTGAGGTTTTTTTTTTTATCATGATTGGATGTTCAATTTTGTCAAATGCTTTTTCAGAACTTTTGAGATGATCGTGTGGTTTTATCCTTCTTTTTGTTAAGGTGATGTATCACATTGATTGATTTGTGGATATTGTACCATCCTTGCATCCCTGTAATTAATTCCACTTGGTCTTGACGGATGATCTTTTCGATGTATGTTTTAATTTGGTTTGCTAATATTTTGTTGAGGATTTTTGCATCTGTGTTCATCAGGCATATTGGTCTGTAATTTTCTTTTTTTGTAGTTTCTTTGTTTGGTTTTGGTATTAGAGTGATGCTGAGCTCATAGAGTAATAGTTTAAGAAGGATGGGTATTATCTCTTTAAATGTTTGGCAGAATTCGGCTGTGAAGCCATCTGGATTGGGATTTTGTTTTTTGGGAGGTTTTTGATTACCAATTTGATTTAATTGCTTTCAATTGGTGTGTTCAGGTTTTCTGTTTCTTCCTGAGTCAATCTTGGAAGGTTGTATTTTTCTAGGAAGTTCTCCATTTCTTCTAGGTTGTCCAATTTATTGGCATATAATTTTTCATGAAATTCTCTTACAATTCTTTGTATTTCTGTCATGTCAGTTGTAACTTCTTTTTTGCTTCTTTATTTCCTCCCTCTTTTTTCTTCATAAGTCTGGTTAGGAGTTTGTCTGTTTATCTTGAAGAATCAGCTTTTGGTTTCACTGATTTTTTTTCTATTGTTTTATTCTATTGTATATATTTCTGCTCTAATCTTTATTATGTCCCTCCTTCTAATTTTGGGCTTTGCTCTTCTTTTTCTAGTTCCTTTAGGTGTAGCGGTAGATTGTTTATTTAGTTTTTTTTTTTAGTTAGGCCTGTATTACTATAAACTTTCCTTTCAGAACCACTTTTGCTGCATCCCACATATTTTGAGCTGTTGTGTTTCTGTTTTCATTTGTCTCTGTGTGTTGGTTGATTGCCTCTTTGATCTGTTTCTTAATCCATTGATTATTTAGAAGTATGTTGTTTATCCTTCACATATTTGTGTTATTTTTGGTTTTCTTCATGTAATTGATTTCTAGTTTCATTTCTATTGGGGTCTGAAAAGATGCTTGATAGAATTTCAGTCTTTTTGAATTTATTGAGGCTCTTTTTGTGTTCTAATCTATTCTAGAGAATGTTCCATGTGCACTTGAGGAAAATGTATATCCTATACTACTTTTGTGTAGAATGATCTGTATATATGTGTTAAGTCCATCAGGTCTATGTCATTCAACACCTCTGTTTCCATATTTTCTGTCTGGATGATCTATCACTGATGTAAGTGAAGTGTTAAAATAACTTTGTGTTGCTGTCAGTTTCTCTCTTTAGGGCTGTTAGTATTTGCTTTATATATTTAGGTGCTCCCATATTGGGTGCATAGATGTTTACAATTGTTATGTCCCCTTGTTGGACTGATCCCTATATCATTATGTAATATCTTTTTTTGTCTCTTGTTACTTTCTTTGTTTTGAAGTCTATTTTGTCTGACATAAGCACTGCTACTCCTGCTTTATTCTTCCTTATATTTGCATGAAATATCTTTTTCCATCCCATTACTTTCAGTCTCTGTATGTGTCTAGGTCTGAAATGAGTCTCTTTCAGGATATAGATGGTTCTCGTTTCTTTATCCATTCTGCTACCCTATGTCTTTTGATTGGTGTATTTACTCCAGTTACTTTTAAGGTAATTATTGATTAATTCTTGATAGATATGTATTGTTTCCATTTTATTAATTATGTTCTGGTTGTTTTGTAGTTCCTCTCTGTTCCTTTCTTCCTCTTGTGATTTGATGGGGTTTTTTTTAGTGTTATTCTTGGTTTCCTTTTTATTTTTTTGTGTATTTTTTATAGAGTTCAGGGTTGTGATTATCGTAAGGTTGATAGTAGTTTCCTACATATATAATTCTATGTTAAGTTGATGGTTGCTTGATTTTGAACACATTCTAAAACTACTCTTTTTTTAATTCTTGTTCCCTCTCCACACTTTATGTGTAAGATGTCATAATCTATCTCGGTGTGACCCTTGACTAATTTTGTGTGTAGTTTGACTTTACTACTCTTGTTTTTTTAAGTTTGTACTTGCTTTGTTAGTAATTGGTCTATTACTTTTACTGTAGGCTTATTTTCACTAATTAAAAATGTTTAGGCTTAAGAACATTTCCATCTGAAGAATCCCCTTTAGAACATATCATGTGAGCCTGGTTTAGTGGTGATAAATTCTTTTAACCTTCATTTATCTGGGAAGCTTTTAATCTTTCCTTCAATTCTGAAAAATAACCCTGCCAGGTAGAGAAGTCTTGGTTGTAGGTTCTTCCCTTTCAATACTTTGAATGTTTCATCCTACTTCCTTCTGTCCTGAAATTTGCTGCTGAAAAATCTGTTGTTAGCCTTATAAAATTTCCCTTATAGCTGTTAGCCTCTCTTTTGCTGCTTTTAAGATTATCTTTTTATCTTTAAACTTTGCCATTTTAATACTATGTCTTGGTGTTGTCTTACTGGGGTTCATCTTGTTAGGGGCTCTCTGTGCTTCCAGGACCTGTATGTCTATTTCCTTGCCCAGACTAGGGAAGTTTTCAGCTATTATTGCTTCAAATAGACTTTCTGCTCCTTGTTTCTCTCTTCTCATTCCGAGATCCATGTTATGCGAATATTGTTTCATTTGGAGTTGTCACACAGCTCTATTAGCATCTTCCCATTTTTAGAAATTCTTTTTTCTCTGTTCCTCTGTTGCTCTGTAGTTCTCCATCTTCCATTACACTGATTTGCTCCTTCACTTCCAGAAGTCTGCTATTCATTCACCAATTGTAGTTTTCATTTCAGTTATTATATTCTTCAGCTCTGAGGGGCTCTTTTTCATTATTTCTATCTCTTTGTTGAAGTTCACTGAGATCATCAATTCTTTTCCCCAGTTCAGTGAGCATCTTTATGACCATTTTTTTGAATTCTTCATTAAGAGAATTTCCAATCTCTGTTTCAGTTAGCCCCTTTTCTGGTTTTTTATCTTGTTCTTTGTTTGGAACATATTCCTCTACCTCCTCATTTGGCTGGGTTTCAGTGTTTCCCCTTTGTATTAGATACACCAACTGTGCCTCCTGCTCTTGAAAGTAATGGCTTTATGAAGTGGGCATACTGTGGTGCCCAGAAGCTCAAGACTCTTTGCTCACCAGTACCTGGTTGTCTTTTGCAGCTGACTTGCTGTTAGTTGGCTCTGGGTGGTGCCTCCCTTTCTGCCTATCTACTGGCAATGGCTGATGCCCACAGCTCGCCTCTGTGTGCCCTTTGTTTGATGTGAGGGTTTCTGCTGGGATTCATTGTGGGTGGGGCCTCCTCTGTCTCCTGTCAGCAATGGCCGACTGCTTTTGAGACAAGTGTGCTGGGTAGTGTAGGCATGCTGTGGGGCACTGGGGTTGAGCCAGAGGGGCAGGTGGAGAGTTTAGAGCTCGTTCCCACAAGCATCTGGCCAGTTGAACTGTGGGAGGGCCAGGAGAGCCAGGAAAGTGTAGTCTGCCTTCTGCCTGCCACTCGGCAAAGTGGGACTGCTGCTGGGCTGTGTACTGGTCAGGGCAGGTATACAGGGGAGTGTCACTGCAGGGCTGAGCTGCTGGTGAGGGAGGTGGAGAGGTTCAGAGCCGGCTCCTGCAAGCCCTGAGCAGCTGGGCTGAGGGAGGGTTGGGGAAGCATTGTTCTCCTGTCCTTTCTTCTCCAGAGAGAGCTCCCTCTGACCCCATCTCTTCTGGCACATTCCCTGTTGCTGGTAAATCTTTCAAACTGCCATCTCTGTGTTAGGTCTCATTTGTCTGTCCTCTACAAGTGACAGGAATCTTGGCCCCAAAGAGTGTTTCAGGTCTCCCTGTGTCCAGCCCCATTAATGACCAAAGCCCAATGCAGTGTGGACTTGTATTTCCAGAGCATATCTCCAGGGTGGGGTGTGCTGGACTCCTGAGTATTCATTTCCTCTCCACTCTGTTCCTCTCTCTATTGTGGGCTGGGTTGGGGGAAAGAAAGAAACTATTCTTTTAAAGGCAAACCATTTGTTAAGGTATCTTATTGTGCTACCTGGCATAATTTGCACTTCAGGGTAAGTCAGTACTGTCATATATCCCCCTCCTTAAAGACTAGCTGAGATGCAGAAGGAGGTGTTAGCTTCTGAGTTTTAAAATCCCTAGCAGTGTTAAAATATTTGAGGTTTGCAGTAAATACAGAAATAATATAAGTTGCATGAGACAAATATTTTAATAGTATCTTTTGATGAGTTAGTTCTCGATTCTTTGTGTGTTCTCTTAGTTATTTTGCACACACCTGATGCTAAAAAGAAATACACATTAACTGAGTAGTATTGTGCCTAGAATACAAAAGTAGGTATGTAAGAAACATTTACATATGGTGTAGGTAGAAGTAGTTTAGGTGAACAGAGCAGAAAGATACGTACGTATATTTACCTATGTATATGTAAGTAAATGTAAGTAATGTGTCCATAAACATGTAAGTTAGAATAAAATAATTAAATATATTTGTCAGTATGCATATGTGTATACACTATTATGGCAATAAATATAAATGATTTTAAGATTATTCCCTTATCCATTAGTGTGCTTATCAGCTACTAGCCAAATGAGAACAAGGTCTGAGTTTAGTTTTTGAAACAGTTAGCAAACAAGAAGCGACTGAATATGTATTGTACATGGCAAGAAGATGATGCAAGGAAAGAGTTCTGTGTATTTTTTTTTCTTCAAGTCAATCTAAGATGCATAGGAAGATGACTTAAGCCAATAGAATATAGAGGATCATAACCCTTATAGTAATAAATTCAAAGTGAATTGATATTAGTGATAAAGTTTTTAGTTAATAAAAGTTAATAAAAGTTAATTTGTTATGGGTAATATTCCGTGAGATGTATTATTTTTTCCTCTAGCATTTTACTGTAAGAAGCAATATATACTTACTAACTTGACCTACAATATGAAGTTAAGATAGTTGACTTATAATTTAAGTATATGTGAACACTTAAGGAAAGAGTTTAGGGAAAAAAGGGTGTTTCAAAGTGGATGATTAGTAAGAATGATAGGACTATAAAGTGAGAGTATTAACATTAAACTTCTTTGTGACAAAAGACAAAGTCATAAGAAACAGCTTTCTGGTGGAATATATTCATAGTGCATCAAAACTCAACCTATGTTTATTGTTCAATATATTCTATTGAGAGATGTGTCTTGGCATATTTTTAGAAAAAGCATGTTCACAGGTTACCTGTTTCATAAGAGCACGGCCTTGCTCAGTATGCTGGAAGTAGTTTAATTGTGACCTAATATCTCAGTTCAGTTTCCTTTTAGTTAATTTTGTTGTTCAAAGGTAATTTGAAAATGGTTGGCCAGTCTGACTTCAGTTCTAATTATGAATAGCAGTTCAATTATTAAGAGTTTAGTCACTCAAGAAAATCTTTGACCAAGTAAAAGTTGCAGTCCTTGTTTTTATTAGTTTCAAAATATTATTTTGCCTGTTGTATCTGCCCTCTTTTAAATAGGGAATATTTTAAAGAACCTAAATTATTACAAATAAAAAGAAAATTTATTCTCCCTTTATATAAAAAACACTGGTTAATTTAATTTAGATAGTGGTATCCTTTGATTGATAATTAGCTTTGTTGACAAAGGGAATTTAACTAATATCTTAGAGCGTTTTATCACATGGTTAAAAACATTAACTTTACAGATATGCAGACCAATCTCAGCATTTCTGTTACCAGCTCTCTCTTGGATTACTTACCCTGTTAAATCTGTTTATTCATCAGTAAAATGCAGTCAATGTTAGTGTCTGTCCCATGTGGAGTGTTCTAAGTATTAAATGGGTAATGCATGTGTTTGCTGTGGTCACTGTCACATAATGTTCAGCAAATGTTAGCTCTTATTATAAAACATAGTCAAGTATAGAGCTTGAAGCCTTTCTAGGTTTAAAATTGTCCAAGTTTAAAATTCATTACATGTGAACTTCTCATAATGCTCCTCTGTTTTGGGCAGAAAAACAGACTCTTTCATCCCAGTCCTATGCCTTTTAGTTTAGACTAGTCTAGTGAGTGGTTCTTAACAGTTTTCATGTCTCCATTATGAATCTAAAATTTTTTGAGTCCTCTTCCTAAGGAAAAAATATATATGCAAAATATGCACAATTTGGGTGGATTCATGGTGCTGCATTTTAAAGCCTATCTATAAAACACCTGTTCTTGGATAAAGACTTGATTTCAGAACAAAATAATTGGAAAATAGGGCTGGTTTAGTCTTGCATCCCAAAGTAACCAAGACAAGGACAGCAGCTGTACTTCATAGGTTTCTTTTTATTTTAATGCCTTTATACCATCAAAAATTTCATGTATTACTTGGTTCTGCTGGTAGAAATGAAGTTATCACCCATGTCCCAGAAATTTTCAAGATCTCAGTGGAAGCCAGATATCACTTCTGTAAGCAGAATAATAATTCTGTGAACAAAACAGTTTTAGTCCAGTACTGTACTAGTATAACAGAGGTAACAAGTTACATTAATTGATTGGTTACTATATGTCTGTACATCCCCTGCTAAACCTTTACATGTTACTATTTCATCCACATAAAAGTACATTCCTCTATTATTCCCATTTTGCTAATAGAAAATCTCACATTTAGGCTCAGATTTTTGACTGAAGTTACACAACTGTAAGTGGGAGAGTCTGGATTCCAACTCGTTTTTCTTTAGAGTTACATGCTCTTAACTACACTCTGAATTACCAAAGGTAAAACATTTAGTATTTTACTTAAGTTGTACCCCCTAATCATGGTTAACTGTAAAACTTGTGCTAGCCCTTTTGAAATAACGAAATACCTTGTCTTCCCTCCTTCCCCAAACTGTAGTTGTAATTAATATCTTTGACATTGATATGTAATGTGAAATAAACTTTCTGAGATCATACATGTCTATTTTCTAAAATTTATTATGACAATTTAGGGAAGAACTTTTTATTAGAAGGTGTGCTTTAACTTCACAGTATATATTTGAAGACATTAAACCAAAACAATTGCCTTATTTGAGATTCAGTTTTCTAATAGACTGATCTGGAAGAGCCAAGATGGCAAGTAGTAGGAAACTTTTATTATTTATTTATTCGGATAAGAAATAGATTACATAGGTGAATTTATTATAAAGAAATATTCACAGTACCATAAATACTTACTTGTAAACTGAGGCAGATTACATTTAAAGCTGCTTAAATCAATTGATAGTGTTTTTCTAACTATACTTCTACTCTTACTTTGGCTTAAAAAAGCTACGTGCAAGCTGGGTTATTTAAACAGTCTGTTTCCTAGTCTCTTCCTGTATATAAGACCCACCACTTTTGGTTCTGGATGCCAATACAAGTCCTTCTGCACCCCCTATGGAGGTGTTTTTCCTGGACCTTTTGTGATTCTGGCTTGGGTACAGCCTTCCACCTGGGGGTCTTCTGGCACTTTCAGAGCTCTTCAGCCTTACCTGGCTCTTCCCTTAAGCATCTCAAATGAACTTGATCTTCATGTGATGATTGTACTGCACAAGATTGTTATTTACACTTTACAGAGTTTTCCACCATTTGCTATATGGGTAATTTTATATTTAATATGCTTTTTAAGCACTGTGACTAGCTCAGTTTTTGCATTTAAATCCTTAATACATTTTAGGCTTTTGGCAAGGAATGTGACTTCATATTGCAAAATGTTTTCACAGGAGAGTTAGATTCACTTTTTTATATCATTTTGATATAAAGAACTATATTTTCAGGGACTGCTTATATAGTTAAAAACAAAGCAACCTTTTTAAAATTTGTGTTTGACTGATTTTGCATTTGTAACAATTTGGACAGACCAGATAGAAGAAGGTTTGTGCACTCTTGGAGGTAAGAGTCCAGATAGTTAATAAGTGCTGGTATGTAGAGTTTGTACCTCAAAGAAATTTGAAGTGTTTTAAAATAATCATTTATATTAGCATGGTAAGTGTATAATGAAATGAATTTTACTTTCTCCTTGTCCAAAAAGTCAGTTAATCAAATAAGGCAAATAAAGTATATTGCAAAAGATATTGAGCCTGCTTAAAGAGTAGAAGCAGACAAAATGGGTTTCAAAGAGTTGGAGGTTTCCATTTGATTAATTTAGTATACTAACTGTATATTTGTATGTGCTGACTCTACATAAAAGAGGAAGGTGAAACAATTTTTAACATCTCTCCATTTGTATTTGAAAGAAATATTTTCTTTATAGTAGGACTGCTTAATTTTTAAAATTCTGGATCTTTTAATTTCTTAAGTAGAGGTGATTATTAGGCAGTTTCAGCTTCTAGAATACATCTGTGAGTTTGGAACTAAGTGGAAAGATTCCTCTTAAGTAACTGAAATAGCTATTGTAAAGCCTCTAGACGTTATCCTGTGTATGAAGCCCTTATGTAGCATAAATGTTACATATATATTAATCATTTTGGTATTCTGGTTTCTTAGTACACTGATAATGAAGTAAAAATCTTAACAAGAAAAATATAATATTAAGTTATAGTCTTCATTCTCTACCAGAGACAGGGAAGTAGAAATGTATTTTAGAAGTATATTTCAAAACAGTAAAAAAAAATTAATTATAAAAATGATGATTATTTACCTAGTGAGTCTGGAGGGATGAAGCACTAATAAAAATAGAGTTTTATATTGTGTCATTTTTTTGTCATTATTTTGTTTTGGTGATTTTTCTTATGTTTTATGGTCAGTAAATAATACCAATCTTGATGTCATATATTACTGATAGAATTACTATAAAGGGTAGAACCATTTGATTTAAATCTGACTGCTATGGAAAACATTATTCACAAACTATTAAAATCTGGTTTTTTACACTTTGGAGAAATGGCTTGTTCTAGAGCTGGAACAGGGAAAATACAAGATGAGTGGAGATCAAGTGTCTAAGTGAACAGATTCTAAATTCTAAAAGGCTAAAGTTGGAATAATTTGAGCAACAAAATAATGATAGTGTGTGTAATTTTAACCTAGAGAATAAAATATGCATGGGTCTATACTGATATCAACAAATAATTAATAATATGCTGAAGGGACAAATTTTCCTTCTGGAAGACTTTCAAATAATAAATGTGGATTCTACTCCTTCTAGGAGGAGGTGGAGCTTAATTTAATTGTTTTCTGTTTGAGTGTGGGGCTGACTTAGTGACTCATCTTAAAAGCTAAAGTACATGTTTGCCAGGCAGAAAAAAGGACTGTGTTGGGCATTCTGGGCAGAATATAAGTAAAGGCATTGAGATAGCAAGACATGTTCCTCCAGTTTGTATTATGAAGAGATGTATATACCATTATATTATTTGGACTTCATCCTGTGGTCAGTGGTTCTCACAAACTAGAAGATAGTAAGAATTACCTAGGGAGCGTTCCTATAAAAACAGTTTTACAATATAACATAGAGGAGGTGGATCTTGAAATAAGAGACTGAAAAGCAGGCTTGGTCAGAGAAGTGACAATAGTAGAAGTGAGTAATATTAAGAAAGCCAAGGTCAAGAGTGTTTAAGAAGGGTCTTCAGTGTCAAATACCATAAAAAGAAAGTAAACAGACTTGAGAAATTCAGTTTGGAAATTCATAGATTTACCAATAACTTTGAAGTACCTCTGGAGGAGTATGTGAGGAGAAGCAAAATTAAAGTGCGTTGAGAAGTGAAGAGAAGAAGGAGGAGGGGGAAATCAGCGGTAGAACACTCCTTCAAAACTGTTGTTTTTGATGCAAAGGAGGGAGATAGAGGATGTTGAAGTATAGCAGGGGAGACAGGGATAAAGGAGGGCTATTTGAAGATGAGAACGATTTGAATATGTTTATACATTGAAGGGAAGAAACCTAGTGGAAGAGGTGAAGACAGGTTAGGGACAGGTTAGGGGAGAGGATAAGTGACTGCTGAAGTAGTGTGCTCCAGAGGAGCTAGAATGATGGGCTAAAGATTTTTATGCAAGTGTTAGTTTTGAAAGGAGAAGTACTGCCTCCTTATAGATAAGCAGCAAGGAAGGTTTTTCCTATATATATAAACTTGGAAAGTCATTGTAGGGAGCAGAAAGTTGAGGAGGTTTATTCCTATGACTTCTGTTTTCTTCTCTGATGAAGGAAACAGTTCTATGCTGAGGTTGAGTAAGTTGAAATGTTAAAGGCCTTGAAAGGTGTCTTTGGGTTTGGAATAGTCACTGTGATGAACATAAAATGGAAAAAACTTAGGAGAGTTGAAAATCTTGGCAAACAAATCCAACAGTATGTTACATGGATACTGTGTCATTATCAAGTGACTAGAGCTCATTCCTGGAATTTAAAGTTGGTTTAACATTAGAAAATTGATTAGTGTAATTCACCATATTGCAAACTAAAATAGAAAAACCATACTGATCATCTTAATCGATGCCTAAAAACATTTGACAAAATTCAACACTCAGTCACTTTCATATTAAAAACACTCAGTTAACTTGGAATGCAAGAACTTTCTCAGCTTGTTAAAGGGCATCTAGGAAAAGCTATAACTAATAGCTTTAAAATCATACTTAATGGTGACACTGACAGCTTTCTGCCGGAGTTCAAGAACAAGATAAGGATGTTCACTTTACCTCTTCTGTTCAACATTGTAGTGGTAGTTCTTTCCATTAACAGGCAAGAAAAAGAAATAAATACAAGGCATCCAGATTAGAAAAGAAGTAAAGCAGTCTTCATTTGCAGATTACTTGATTTTCTATGTAGAAAATATAAATGGAGAGAGATACCTTGTTAATGGTTTGGAAGATTAAATAATATTATGATGTAAATTCTCTCAAAGTGGATGTATACATGCAATGCAATCCCAATAAAAATTCCATTAGGTTATTTTATAGAAATGGACAAGGTCTAAAAGGTATATAGAAATGTAAAAGCCTAAAATAACCAGAAACAAACAAAAAACCAAAAACCTTTGAAAAAGGACAAGAAATTTGGAAGGCTAACATTACCTAATTTGAAGATTTATTAGAAACTCCAGTAATCATAATAGTGGGATACAGCTGTAAAGGTAGACAAATAGAACAATGGGACATAATAGTATGTTTACAAATAAATCCACCCATATATAGATTACTGATTTTAAAAAAGGTACAAAGGTAATGCAGTGTGAAGAAAGGATAGTCATTTAAAAATGGCTGGAACAATTGGATATCTGTATGCAAAAACAAAAACAAAAACAAAAAAATATTTAATCCCCATCTCATAAAAGGGACATAGACTTAAATGTAAAACTAAAAAACATAAAACTTCTAGGAAAAAACAGGGATAAAAATCTTTGTATCCTTGGCTTTGGCAAAGATTTTATAGATACAATAGAACCAATATCCATAAAAGAACAAATTGATTAGTTGGAGTTCGTAAAAATGCAAAACTTCTGTTCTTTAAGATATTCTTAAGGGAATGAAAAGATAAGCCACAGATTGGGAGAAAATCCTGCCAAGCATATATCTGGTAAACGACCTGTATATTCAAATGTTCATACAAAGACTTACACATAAATGCTCATAGCAGCTTTATTTGTAATAGTCAAAAACTAGAAACAATGTAAATGTCCAACACCAGATGAATGAATAAAAAAACTGTGATATATCTATATAGGGGAATACTACTCAGCTATGAAAAGGAATTAACTGTTGCTACATGCAAAAACATGAGTGAATCTCAGAATAATTGTGCTTAGTGAAGGCAGACAAGAAAAGCATATCTACTGTATATTCCTGTTTATATGAAACTCTAAAATATGAAAACTATAGTGACAGCAATGGATAAGAAAGGGATTATCCAGGTATACAAGGAAACTTTTGGGAAATGTTCACTACAATTATAGAAGATTCATGGGTATATACATAAGTCAAACCTTATTAAATTGTATATTTTTAGTATTTGTACTTTATGTTAGTTATAATTCAGTGAAGCTGTCTAAGGAAAAATGAAAACAAAGTAAATTTTTTTGCCAAAATGTTCTGTGGCACATTTGGAATTTGGAAAGATAAAGTGAGACTGGGATAATAATATCATCATCACCTAGTATTTGGATAAGGTGCTCACATACATTGTTTTATTTTTAAGCCTCAGGTACTTGCCACTGGTATTTTTAAAAGTTTTTTCTTTTAATGTTTGAGTGTGATTCTGCATGTGAATATAAAGTTATTGAAAAAAATGACATTTTCCCTTCTTTCTTGCCCTCCCCCTTTGTTTTTTTTTAAAAAAGGAGTGACAGTTCATTCAGATTCTTTGTATTCTTCTTCGTCTATATTTGTCAGTTTGCTGTACATGTACTCCAGGCTGCAGGATTTCATAATTGGGGCAACTGGTAAGTCATTTACTTTAATTATTCTAGCTTTAATCTGGTTATCTAGTATCTTTATATAACTTTTGGCTTCCTAAAAATACTTAACAAAGAAAAGCCAGATCAACAAAGGTAAATATGAGTAATAATAGTTAAAAAATGAAATTTCAGAAATTTCTAAGGGATAACCTTTGGACAGACCACCCTATTGAAAATTGTGTTCCCAATTTTAAAAACAGTACATTATATCTAGTTCAAGTAAGAAGTATATGATGTGCACTAAGAGAAAGAGTAAAAGGGATACTCAGAAGTGGTCAGATAGATAGGGGCAAGGATTTGGAAGGGAGAGAAAAGAACTTCAAGGATTTTAAGGAAAAGGGTACCTATTATATATAAAGCACTACAAACATATTTTCATACACACACACACATCCATACACACTTGGACACATGTCTTTGACAAGTGGATTCACTGTAATGCTCATTCAGTGGGGGAGAAACCGAGATGGTTTGGACCCAGACTAGGAGGTAATGGCAGGTTTATAGTTCTTTTCCTATACTTTGGAGCAAACATTCCTAGGATGAAGTGGTAGATGGGAGAGTACACATCTCTAAAATTATCCCTCCCTCTCTAAAATTATCCCTCCCTCTTTTATCTTTCAGCTAAGTTGCATGCATTTGAATTCTTACAAGCTGAAAGTATGTGTAAGGCAACTTTGCTGCACTGTGTACATAAACTAAAATAAGCGTGTAACTAGAGTGTACTGAGGACTTAGATTTAGTATGTTGCTACTGAGTCAGAGTAGTGACTGGTCATCAGACAACTATCAGTAGCTTTATGGATCTAATGGACATATATACATAAAGAGAATTTATATAAGTGTTTTAAATCAGTTGTAGGAAAAAGTAGCATTCATTATCATTTTAAATAATGTTTAGTCTGGCATTTGTGCAAAAGGAAGTGTTTTAAATAATACACTGTTCATGTTAACAGCACAAGTTTTTTAATTATGTAATTAATTTCTTTTGCTTTTCAGCACAAATTTATAAAAAAGTGTTAAAATTGAGCATAATAGTATGTGTAGTAGTTACTAAATAGCACAAGAGTCTGCTAGTGAGGGTACATACAGGGTGACCTGTTTTAAGATAGACCTCATGTAATTCAGATTTTTAAAAATTAAACTTTATTTTGAGATAATGTAGATATGTATACAATTACAAGAAATAATACAGAGAAATCCCATTTACTTTTTACCCTGTTTTCCCCAGTGGTAACGTCTTGCAAAACTGTGGTATATTATCAAAACCAGGATCTTGACACTGATACAGTCAAGATATAGAACATTTCCATCACCAGAAGCTCCCTCATGTAGCCCTTTTATAGCCACATTCATTCCCTCCTGTTCCCTCCTTAACCCCAGCAATCATGTCATTTCTGTTATTTATCGTCTCAAGAACGTTATATACATGGAATCATATAGTATGTAGCCTTGGGCTTTTTACTCAGCCTAATTCTCTGGAGAATTCATCCAGGTGGTTGTGTCTATCAGTAGTTTGTTCTCTTAGTTAATTCCTGAGTAGAATTCCATAGTAAGGATATACCAAGGTTTGTTTAACCATTCACCAGTTGAAGGATTCTGGATTGTTTCTAATTTGGGACTGTCATGAATACAGCTGCTATGAACATTTGTGAACAGGTTTTATGTAAACATTTAAGTTTTCATTTCTCTGTGATAAAATACCCAAGACTATAATTGTTGGTTCATATGGAAGTTACATGTTTAGTGTTTATTTATTTATTTTTAACAGGGAGAAGCTGAAAGCTTTATTATTATTATTAATCTGCATTTATATGAGCAACATTATGATTACTAGACTCCCCCTATTATCAAGTCCCCGCCACATACCCCACTGTCCATCAGTGTAGTAAGATGCTATAGAATCACTACTTCTCTTCTCTGTGTTATACTGCCTTCCCCATATGCCCCCCCATTACATTATGTGTGCTAATTGTAATACCTCTTTTTCCCCCTTATCCCTCCCTTCCCACCCATTTTCCCCAGTCCCTTTCCCTTTGGTAACTGTTAGTCCATTCTTAGGTTCTGTGAGGCTGCTGCTGTTTTGTTCCTTCAGTTTTTTTCTTTGTTCTTATACTCTACATATGAGTGAAATCATTTGATACTTGTCTTTCTCCACCTGGCTTATTTACCCTCTAGCTCCATCTATGTTCTTGCAAATGGTAGGATTTGTTTTCTTCTTATGGCTGAATAATATTCCATTGTGTATATGTACCACATCTTCTTTATCCATTCACTACTAATGGACACTTAGGTTGCTTCCATTTCTTGTCTATTGTAACTAGTGCTGCGATAAACATAGGGGTGTATATGTCTTTTTAAAACTGGGCTGCTGCATTCTTAGGGTAAATTCCTAGAGTGGAATTCCCGGGCCAAATGGTATTTCTATTTTGAGTTTTTGAGGAACCTCCATACTGCTTTCCACAATGGTTGAACTAATGTACATTCCCACCAGCAGTGTAGGAGGGTTCCCCTTTCTCCACATCCTTGCTTATCTCTTGTTGTTTGTCTTTTGGATGGTGGCCATCCTAATTGGTATGAGGTGATATCTCATGGTGTTTTAATTTATATTTCTCTGATGATTTGCGGTGTGGAGCATCTTTACATGTGCCTGTTGGCCATCTGAATTTCTTCTTTGGAGAAGTGTCTATTCATGTCCTCTGCCCATTTCTTAATTGGGATATTTGCTTTTTCTTTGTTGAGGTGCATGAGCTTTTTATATACTTTGGATGTCAACCCTTTATTGGATATGTCATTTATGAATATATTCTCCCATACTGTAGGATGCCTTTTTGTTCTACTGATGGTGTCCTTGGCTGTACAAAAGGTTTTTAGTTTGATATAGTCCCACTTGTTCATTTCTACTTTTGTTTCCCTTGCCTGGGGAGATATGTTGATGAAGAAGTTGCTCATGTTTATGTCCAAGAGATTTTTTCCTATGTTTTTTTCTAAGAGTATTATGGTTTCATGACTTACATTCAGGACTTTGATCCATTTTGACTTTACTTTTGTATATGGGGTTAGACAGTAATCCAGTTTCATTCTCTTACATGTAGCTGTCCAGTTTTGCCAGCACCAGCTGTTGAAGAGGCTGTCATTTCCCCATTGTATATCCATGGCTCCTTTACTGTATATTAATTGACCATATATGCTTGGATTTATATCTGGGCTCTCTAGTCTGCTCAATTGGTCTATAGGTCTATTCTTGTGCCAGTACCAAATTGTCTTGATTACTGTGGCTTTGTAGTAGAGCTTGAAGTCAGGGAGCATAATTCCCCCACTTTATTCTTCCTTCTCAGGATTGCTTTGGCTATTCAGGATCTTTTGTGGTTCCATATGAATTTTGGAATGATTTGCTCTAGTTCATTGAAGAATGCTGTTGGTATTTTGATAGGGAATTTCATTGAATCTGTATATGGCTTTAGGTAGGATGGCCATTTTGACAATATTAATTCTTCCTATCCATGAGCACAGGATGTATTTCCATTTATTGGTATCGTCTTCAATTTCTCTCATGAGTGTCTTGTAGTTTTCAGCATATAGGTCTTTCACTTCCTTGGTTAGGTTTATTCCTAGGTATTTTATTCTTTTTGATGCAATTGTGAATGGAATTGTGTTCCTGATTTCTCTTTCCGCTAGTTCATCATTAGTGTATAGGAATGCAACAGATTTCTGCATATTAATTTTGTGTCCTACAACTTTACTGAATTCAGATATTACATCTAGTAGCTTTGGAGTGTAGTCTTTAGGGTTTTTTTATGTACAATATCATGTCATCTGCAAACGGGGACAGTTTGACTTCTTCCTTACCAATCTGGATGCCTTTTATTTCTTTGTGTTGTCTGATTGCTGTGGCTAGGACCTTCAGTACTATGTTGAATAAAAGCGGGGAGAGTGGGCATCCTTGTCTTGTTCCTGATCTTAGAGGAAAAGCTTTCAGCTTCTCGCTGTTAAATATGATGTTGGCTGTGGGTTTGTCATATATGGCCTTTATTATGTTGAGGTACTTGCCCTCTACACCCATTTTGTTGAGAGTTTTTATCATGAATGGATGTTGAATTTTGTCGAATGCTTTCTCAGCATCTATGGAGACGATCATGTGGTTTTTGTCCTTTTTGTTGATGTGGTGGATGATGATGATGGATTTTTGAACGTTGTACCATCCTTGCATCCCTGGGATGAATCCCACTTGATCATGATGGATGATCTTTTTGATGTAGTTTTTTAATTCAGTTTGCTAATATTTTGTTGAGTATTTTTGCATCTATGTTCATCAGGGATATTGGTCTGTAATTTTCTTTTTTTGTGGTGTCTTTGCCTGGTTTTGGTATTAGAGTGATGTTGGCCTCATAGAATGAGTTTGGGAGTATTCCCTCCTCTTCTACTTTTCGGAAAACTTTAAGGAGGATGGATATTAGGTCTTCACTAAATGTTTGATAAAATTCAGCAGTGAAGCCATCTGCTTCAGGGGTTTTGTTCTTAGGTAGTTTTTTGATTACCAATTCAATTTCTTTGCTGGTAATTGGTCTATTCAATTTTTCTGTTTCTTCCTGGATGAGCCTTGGAAGGTTGTATTTTTCTAGAAAGTTGTCCATTTCTTCTAGGTTATCCAGTTTGTTAGCATATAATTTTTCATAGTATTCTCTCATAATTATTTGTATTTCTGTGGTGTCCATTGTGATTTTTCCTTTCTCATTTCTGATTCTGTTTATGTGTGTAGACTCTCTTTTTTTCTTTATAAGTCTGGCTAGGGATTTATCTATTTTGTTTATTTTCTCAAAGAACCAGCTCCTGCTTTCATTGATTCTTTCTATTGTTTTATTCTTCTCAATTTTATTTATTTCTGCTCTAATCTTTATTATTTCCCTCCTTCTACTGACTTTGGGCCTTACCTGTTCTTCCTTTTCTAGTTTCATTAATTGTGAGTTTAGGCTATTCATTTGGGATTGTTCTTCTTTCCTGAGGTAGGCCTGTATTGCAATATATGTCCCTCTTAGCACGGCCTCCGCTGAGTCCCACGGATTTGTTGGTGTTGAATTATTGTTGTCATTTGTCTCCATATATTGCTTGATCTCTGTTTTTATTTGGTCATTGATCCATTGATTATTTAGGAGCATGTTATTAAGCCTCCATGTGTTTGTGGGCTTTTTTTCTATGAGTAATTTATATCTAGTTTCATACCTTTATGATCTGAGAAGCTGGTTGGTGCAATTTCAATCTTTTTGAATTTGCTGAGGTTCTTTTTGTGGCCTAGTATGTGAACTATTCTGGAAAATGTTCCATGTGTACTTGAGAAGAATGTGTATCCTGTTGCTTTTGGATACAGTGTTCTGTAGATGTCCGTTAGGTTCATCTGTTCTAATACATTGTTCAGTGCCTCTGTCTCTGTATTTATTTTCTATCTGGTTATCTGTCCTTTGGAGTGAGTGGTGTGTTGAAGTCTCCTAGAATGAATGCATTGCATTCTATTTCTCTCTTTAATTCTGTTAGTATTTGTTTCACATATGTAGGTGATCCTGTGTTGGGTGCATAGGTATTTATAATAGTTATATCCTCTCGTTGGACTGACCTCTTTATCATTGTGTAATGTCCTTCTTTGTCTCTTGTTTCTTTCTTTGTTTTGAAGTCTATTTTGTCTGATACAAGTACTGCAACTCCTGCTTTTTCTCAATATTAGTTGCATGAAATATCTTTTTCCATCCCTTCAGTTTTAGTCTGTGTATGTCTTTGGGTTTGAAGTGAATCTCTTGTAGGCAGCATATAGATGGGTCTTGTTTTTTTATCCATTCAGTGACTCTTCGTCTTTTGATTGGTGCATTCAGACCATTTACATTTAGGGTGATTATTGATAGGTATGTACTTAATGCCATTGCAGGCTTAAAATTCGTGATTACCAAAGGTTCAAGGGTATTTCCCTTAACTATCTAACAGTCTAATTTAACTCACTTCGTATGCTATTACAAACACAACCTAAGGATTCTTTTTTTTTCTCCTTTTTCTTCTTCCTCCATTCTTTGTATGTTATGAATCATATTCTGTACTCTTTGTCTGTCCCTTGGGTGACATCTATTTAGCCTTAGGAATACTTCCATCTCTAGGAGTCCCTCCAAAATGCACTGTAGAGGTGGTTTGTGGGAGGTAAATTCTCTCAGCTTTTGCTTATCTGAAAATTGTTTAATCCCTCCTTCAAATTTAAATGATAACCTTGCCGGATAGAGTATTCTTGGTTCAAGTCCCTTCTGCTTCATTGCATTAAATATATCATGCCACTCCCTTCTGGCCTGTAAGGTTTCTGTTGTGAAGTCTGATGATAGCCTGATGGGTTTTCCTTTGTATGTGATCTTTTTTCTCTCTCTAGCTGCTTTTAAAAGTCTGTCTTTATCCTTGATCTTTGCCATTTTAATTATTATATGTCTTGATGTTGTCTTCCTTGGGTCCCTTGTGTTGGGAGAGCTGTGTGTCTCCATGGCTTGAGAGACTATCTCCTTCCCCAGATGGGGAAGTTTTCAACAATTACTTACTCAATGACACTTTCTATCCCTTTTTCTCTCTCTTCTTCTTCTGGTACCCCTATAATGAGAATATTGTTCCGTTTGGATTGGTCACACAGTTCTCTCAATATTCTTTCATTCTTAGAGATTCTTTTTTCTCTCTGTGCCTCAACTTCTTTGTATTCCTCTTCTCTAATTTCTATTCCATTTACCGTCTCTTCTACTACATCTAGTCTGCTTTTAAATCCCTCCATTGTATGTTTCATTTCAGATATGGAATTTCTTAATGATTGAATCTCTGTCTTAAATTCGTTCCTGAGTTCTTGAATATTTTTCTGTACCTCCTTAAGCATGTTTATGATTTTTATGTTGAACTCTCTTTCAGGAAGATTGGTGAGTTCAGTTTCATTTGGCCCTTTTTCTGGGGTTTGTGAGATTTTGGTCTGAAACATGTTCTTTTTACGTTTCATATTTCTGTGTGGGTCCGTCTAGTGCCCAGTAGCTCTAGTGTCTGGAACTGCTCAACCCCTAGAGTGTCGTTGGGGGTCGCATGGGAGTGGAGCTGGTGCCCTGTTTTGTGAGGTCTGCTCTGTTTGTGAGGTCTGTATGCAGTCTGGTGCAGCCTTCTTTCCTGTTGCTATTTTAGGGTTAGTTGTATTAACTGTATTTTCTCACTATGTGTCATTTTGGGAGGAGTTCTCTGTCTCACCTCTTATGCCGCCATCTTTAGAAATGTTCAGTGTTTTTAAGGAACTAACCAACTGTTTTCCAGTATGACTGTACCATTTTACATTCCTATCAGAAATTTAGCCTCCACAACTTCACCAGTAATTGATATTGTCATTTTTTATCTAAGCCATTTTGATAATGTGTAATGATATTTTACTAAGGTTTTAATTTGTATTTCCATAATGAGTCAAGATGTTGAACATCTTTTCATGTGCTTATTTGCCATCTTTATATCTTCTTGGTGAAATGTCTCTTTATGTCTCCTGCTCATTTCTATTTTTTTCTTTTACGGTTGTTTTTTGAAAGCTCTTTATATATTCTGGATGCTAACCCTTTGTTGGATATGTGATTTGCAAATATTTGCTTCCATAATTAAGCAGAATTTAAAATGAACTTTAAAAAGTAATAATGAACTCATAAAATTAAAAAAATGTAGCATCTGTTGGTACACACTTTACCCTCTAGAATTTGGTTTGGGTTTGGATTGAGACTATGAGATTTATTAGCTGTGTGACCTTGGGTATGTTATCTGAATATCTCTGTGACTCAGTTCCTCATCTGTAAAATAAGGATTAAATACAGCACCTATTTTAGGGATTGTGCAAGAACAAAATAGTTAATACATATAAAGAACTTGAACCTTGCCTGGAGAGTAGGTGCTGCATACTTTAGTTATTAGGTGTTAGTTTTTAGAAAATGTACATTAACTTATTTGCCTAATTACACTTTTCTTTCTGTTACTTCATAGTGGTTGGATTTCATCCCTTACTGGCCTCAACAAAAGCATTCCTGTTGGAATCATGATGATAATTATAGCAGCTCTTTTCACAGCATCAGCAGTCATCTCACTAGTTATGTTTAAAAAGGTAGGTGACATTTTATTTCTGCACATTTTTATAGTAACCTGATGTTCTCATTTTCCTATTTTGCTCTTAATTCAGTGTAACCTCAAGCCATTTTGTTGTTCTTATTGTGCAACTTTGCTCTGAGGATTTTTACGATTAAGTTATACATAGATAAATTTTAGAAAAATTGCCTCACATATTTAACTTCCTGTAAAAAGGGACTATTTTTAACTCCTGTTACCTGAAGCATTCTTTCGTAAATCAAAGAGTCAACCTCATTTTTAAAATTTGGATTTTTAAAGTATATCCTGATTTCTTTTTTTTTAATATGAAGCATATTATCCTGAATAAAGAGAAGTAAAACTATTGTGTGGTATGTGTATTTTATTTATGTTTAAAATTGAAAGACACTAAATTATCCAAGAGTGTAAAGTGGAACCGGTGACTGGTTCAGGCTGTGTTATGACATGAATTTTGTTTTTAGTGATTGCCCAATTATCTTAGCTAGACTTCTTCCCATAGAAATCCTGTGGCTGTTGTCACAGTCTTAAAAAAAGTCATTACATAGGGTAGGAAGAAATCAGTGTCCTTATTTGTTTCAAGTATTTTTGTGTTTTGAATATATATTTTTGAATATATATATACTCTCATGGGTTTAAACATGATATAGAAACTCTGGGAATAACACCTATGTTTTAAAATGATACTTTTTGGTAGGTCTTACTTTAAAGAAAAATATCCATAGCAAAATTTTTTTCTCTTACTGTCCAGTAAGTTGAAAATATGTACAAGGACTGCATAGAAATAACTGTATCTTATATTTAAGAACACTTTGCACTCTTGAAATATTTTACTTACCCTTTTTGCCTGTTATCCTTTTAACTCTGAAGGCTAGGCTGTGTTTCCCAAATGAAAGTATTGATGTGGGAATTGTGCTAGTTTGGTTGACTTTTTTTACCTCATAGTTAAAGAAGTTACTGTCACCTTTTTTTATATGTGTTCACTGTCTCTCAGTACTATACAAGTCCCTAAACTTTTCTTAATCTCATATTCTTTGTCCATGAGGTAGGAATTTAGATGAGATGATTTTCTGTATGATTTTATGAAGTACAATAAATGGGGATAATGTAAGCTAAAATATAATTTGAGACAACTTTTGTATTTGTAATGGCAAGGATTTCTCTTGCTTTGTTAGAAATTGAGATCCAATAAAAACACCTGATTTTTCTTTTTCCTTTTTCTTTTTCTTTTCTTTTCCACACTTGCTCAAAACTGGTTGTTACAAAAAAAAAAATCCTTTGTGGGTATGTAGCCAGTTTATAACCACTAGGGGTCAGGCTGTTCATAAACAGTTAATGCCCTCTGAAAGTTATGAGAGCACACTATTTTAGCTCTAGAATTGTACATTTTATTAGGCTATTCTCTCTCTCCAGCCCCATCTAAACATGCTGTATGGTATGTATTTATTTCAGTTACAGTGAATACAAATTTGAGAATTTTGTTGGCATTCCAAAGTCTTGCATAATTGGAGTAGGTAATCATTTGTATGTAAAGAGCCCAGGGTATATATCATTTCTCCCATAGTGTCATTTTATAATCCAGATTTAAAATAAATTGAAATGCAAGAGTAACTGTCTCTTGTATCTCTTCACAGATAAAGGAATAGTTTATTCTTTGACTTTCACGGATGGATTTCTTAAATTTTCTCCTAGATTATTTCTAAATGGTATTTTTTTTTTTAAGTCTTTCTTTCTATATTAAACTATTGGAAAGAATGAAGAATAGTTTTGGGCTAAGGGGGAGGTGTTATAAATGGGTCAAATAACAATAAGTGAATGAGTCACAGGAGATTATATATCAAGGGAATCCAAAAGTCCCCCTTCTTTTAATTGTCATAAGAACAAGAATAACGTAGTATGGAAGAGATAAACAGTTAATACATAATTCGTATTTGAGACCTAGTTTTGAAAGATTATTTTTTGCATGAAATTAAAAAAAATTGTTCATAGACTTCTGTGTCCACATTCATAAATAATTATTAATAGTGACTTTTTGTATTTCAAAAACATTTTAGAAAAAAGTTATTTTATTTCTTTAAAACATAAGTGTCCCTGAGTGCTTTAAAAATTTTATATATACCAAAATATCCGTTTTACCAGTACTCTTTTATTTTGTGTGGAAGTATAGAATTTGGAGATATGATCCAGAACTATGACAAATCTCATTTATTGGTTAAATCGGTATTTTATAGTAAATGCTTTGTGAAAATATCCTATTATATATAAGTGATAGTCTTCTTAGGTTAAAAGTGACTCTCACTTTCTATGAAACTTTATTGTTCGAGCACCACCTCCCCCTCCCATTCTCTTTTTACTTTATTTTGAATCTAGGGCAGAATGCTGGTAATATACTGCTTTTCTGTAGTCTCAAATAGGCATGCCGTTCCCCTCCCCAATCATGTAACACTGTGGTCTTTCCTGACTAGGAATTAATTTCAGATGATTACATTGCTTATTAAAATGCTGGTCCACATGCTTGTTATCTTCATCCAGGGGACACAGCATAGGAACATTAATATTTTTGAATCCCTGTAACAGTTGGCACTCTGAGCAGGTTGTTTATCTCCTGTCCTCGGTTGGTATCCTTAGTATGTTCACTTTTTTTTTGATTGCCTGAATTTTTGTTTTGTTATTCTTTTCTGTAAGTACTAGGCTAGTTACTTGGTAGATCCCAAGTCTAGAAAACATAGCTCAGTTATTATTACAATTATCTTAACTTTGTCATCTTCAAATTGGGTATATGTCTTAGTATTTATAATGTTATCCATATGATATTGTTATCTAAATCATCTTTATATGTATTCTTTTAACAGCTTCTTTGAGAGATAATTCACATACCTCTTCACAGATAAATTCCTGAAATTCACCCATTTGAAGTGTATAATTCAGTGGTTTTTGGTGTATTACTGATTTTTTTTAATTGTGGCAAAATATATATAACAAAGTTTTCCACTTTAATCATTTTTAAGTGTACGATTCAGTGGCATTAATTATATTCATAGTGTCATATAACCATCACCACTATTTCCAAAACTTTTTCATCCTCCCTAACAGAAACTCTGCTGTCATTAAGCAATAACTCTCTGTTTGCCTCTGCCCCCAGCCCCTGGTTACCTTTAATCTGCTTTCTGTCCCTACAAATTTGCCTCTTCTAGATATTTCATAGAAGTGCAATCATACAACATTTTCCTTTTGGTTCTGGCTTATTTCACTTAACATAGTTTTCAAGGTTCACCCATGTTGTAGTATGTATCAGAATTTCATTCTTTTTTATGGCTAAAAAATATTCCACTGTATGTGAATACTACATTGTGTTTATTAGTCTGTCGATAGATATTTGGTTGTTTCCACCTTTTGGCTATTGTGAATTATGGTACTGTAAATATTGGTGTACAGGTATCTCTTTGAATCTCTGCTTTCAGTTCTTTTGGGTATATCTAGGCATGGAATTGCTTGGTGGTCATATGGTAGGTAATTCTATGTTTAGCTCTTTGAGGAACTACCAAACTATTTCCCTCAGTGGCTGCACTGTTTACATTCCCTCCAACAATGCACAAGGGTTCCAATTTCTCCACGTCCTCATCCACACTTATTTTCCACTCTTCTGATTATAGCCATCCTAGTAGCTATAAAGCAGTATGTTCACTTTTAAAACAATTAACCTCTGAGGTAATTGCAAACTAAGAATTTTACTTTGTAACACAGGTATAGTCTGCTAGAGCAGTATTGCACTTATTTGGTTTTTTTTTTAAATAATGATAATTTGGGGCCATTTGTTTAATCCCTAGCAGACAAACAAACAAATAATTACTCAGTAGCTTCTAGACAAGTTACTATGCCTTTTGGGGGGAATGAGTGGAAATTAGCTCTTCCTCTGAAGGACCTAAAAACATGTGGGGTATAAAACATGTAGATAAACCATACAAAAGTTAGAAGTACAGTATTTATTCCTGTAAAATGTATGAAGAATTAGAGATGCTCACAAAAGGGGGAGCCACAGCTAGTTCAGGCAGAAAGAGGGCGACAGTATTTGACATAGGTCTTGAAAGGTGAGTGGGATTTCAATAGTGTGACACTAGAGAGGTAATTCAAGAGGTTACAGAAGTGGTATCTGACCAAGATCTATGGGCAGGAGGGTTCATAGATGGTTCCTAGGAAATGTTTCACTGCAAAAATTAGGCTTAGAGATCCATATATTTTTTTGAAACCTCAATATAAGAATAAAAAGTTCAAAAACTCATTTGTTTTTCCCCCAGCTTTTAAAAAAGTTAAAGTAATTATAGTGTGACAGGGTTCTTATAATAAAAATATGTTTTCTTGAAAATGGTATTCTGTAAGCTTTAATGGAAACATGTTTGGATTATTTTGTTTAAATAAATTAAATTACCATGGTTTCTTACTTTCCATAGCATACAAATTTTTTTGTATCTCATACACCATCACAGTATACACTGTGATATTTTTGAAGATGTGTTAAGGAAGCAGGATTCCTTTCTGGAGTTGCATCTTGGCTGTAATATTTCTGCAGATATTTAAAAATGAATTTTAATTTTTATTAGTGTAACACATTTAGATAATTCTCATTTGATCCTTATGAAAACTGAGAGACAGGGCAACAAATATTCTTGTTTTATGGGAAATAAATGTGAGATTTGAGTATTGACCAGCCATCTAGAAAGTGGAATCAGCAGGTACCAAATCTGTCCTTTCTGTGATATTCCTAACCTAACTAAATATTTAGGTTAATGCAATTCTCATAAATAGAAGAAAAAGCAAATATTTAAGTTGTTTAGTTTTAAAACAAATTATATTTTTATCTTAAAACTTTGTCCCTAATTTCATAAGGAATACGAGTTATCAGTGGATATCACTCTGAAACATAGTAGGGAAATAAATGATAAGCTTTTTGAAATGTTGAACCTTATTATTGGCCTGTTATCTCACTGGGACACTGAAATAAAGAGTCACCCTTTTCATGTGGATTTAATGCAGTTAAATACAGTATTTGAACATTATGCATTGATTTCATTGGTCATTTTTCCCTCTAGGTGGCTCTGTGAGTCTATATAGATGTAGACTGTTGGGCAATGTTTGCTATTCCTACCTTTATTTTGCCTCTGCTCTGTGGGACTATGAATTACATTTTAAGTAATTAAACTATGAAGCCCATGAATACATAACATCAGCCACTCAATTAAAACAAATTTGAAAAAAGAAATAACAAAGTAAATTAGAACAAGTGTTTTTTACATGCCCATAAACTTGGGGAGAAAAGGGCAGAAACAGATGAGTGAACCTATAATTGCATTGCACTGTGATTGGGTCAAATAAGTAAAAGTTTGTTAGATTTCTATAATATACCTTATTTTCTAGGATCTAATCATATGTACTCATCTTGAGATAAATTTCCTGAATGTAAGAGTGATTATCTGCATTTTTAATATTCCATAGAAAACTTGGTTTTGAAAAGGAGATAAAAATAGTTATTTCTATACTTAGGATAGTGCTATGGGGCTAGAAGAAAAGAATTCTAGGGTTTACCAGTATGTGTACTCATCAGTCCCTGTAGTAGTACTTGTCTCTGACCCTTTCCCACTTTGATCCATGCTACTGTGGTTTTTACTTTCACCACTATATCAGAAGAACTTCATTCCTTAACATGCTTTTTTTTCTGTTGGCATCTGTGAAAAGGTCCCCTGGTTTTTCCCATTCCTCCCCTAATCATTCCTTGTTGTTGTGGGTGCCTCTTAAATATTGGTGTCTTCACAAGCTTTGGTACCTGACTCTCTTCTCTTCCTACTTTGTTTTCTCCATGGACAGTTTCATTTATGGCAGAGTTGCGGCCACTATTTGTGTGCCAGCACTTTCCAAGTCCATGTCTATAGCCCATTCCTCTCTTGGGCTCCAAACCAAATCTTCACCTGCCTGCTGTGGCAGGCCTAGAGTCGGTATTTAATAAACATGTGTGGAATGTATGAATATTTAGAACTTAATTCAGCATTATCTCCCACCACCACCCAAATCAACCTATTCTCTCTGTGCTTGTCTTCTTGAAATGACTTCCCAGTATCCAACTTTGACTTGAAAGTCTTTGACTCATTCCCTTTCCTCACTCCACATTTATCAGTTCCTCTCCAGGTTTGGGGAAAGGATGGACTTGGGTGTTGTACCCCTATCCTCCAAACCTGTTTCCATTGCATTCCTGTCAGGCTTCTAATGTAGATCTAATGACAGTGCAGTATAAGTTCACTTTTCTCTCTTCTTCCTGTTCCTCCAGTTTGTAGGCATGTAATAAATATATATTTGTTCTAATTTTCTTTCATTTCCTTTGTCCAATCTGTATTAAATTGAGTGGCTGATGTTATGTATTGATGTGCTTCATAGTTCCTGCATCTTGAAACTTAAGCTAATAGAGTATTTTTTAACCCTAGTCATGAAAATAAGTCCCAAGATTTAAGTATGAATTGGTGTGCAGAGAGAATTCCCAGAAGTATTTCTTTGTAAATCCTTTAGGACTTGACCATGTACAAAAAATTAAATTGTATACAGAATTATCTTTAAGGACATAAGTAGTGCTTGGTGCATTAAATGATAAAATGATATCATTTAATTATAATAGCATCAGTGGTATATATATCTCCAACATAGAAACTGAATTCTCTTTGACTCCTCTAGGGTAGTAAGTTAATGTATTAGTCAGAAGTCTTTTGTTATGTTTAAACCATTCTCTTGTAATCATGTAATAGCTTAATTAACTAATCAGGTACAATGGAAAACAGAACCTTTTGTATTTGGTTAAGAAGTCATTTTAAAAATTATTTTGGGTTTTGTATAAGCATAATGATCTCATCCACATTAGGGATAAAAAGGAAAACCTGTGTTAGGGAGATATTTAAATTCAATATTGTGTGCCGGTGCAATGAGTGATGTTCTTCACCTTAGAGTCATGCCTAGAATCCAGTCCTTTTATCTAGTCTTTTATCTCTGAGTAATGTTGAGATTAATTGGAGGGCTGCTGAAAATGAATGTGTAGATTACCACTTACCTTTTCCCACTTTTTTGTGCCTCCATAGGTACATGGACTATATCGCACAACAGGTGCTAGTTTTGAGAAGGCCCAACAGGAGTTTGCCACAGGTGTGATGTCCAACAAAACTGTCCAGACTGCGGCTGCAAATGCAGCTTCAACTGCAGCGACTAGTGCAGCTCAGAATGCTTTCAAGGGTAACCAAATGTAGAGAATCTTCGAACAATACACTGTTATCTTTTGACTGTACTTTTTTCTCCAGTTACTGTATTCTATAAATATTTTTATGTTCAAAACACACAGTACACACAGCATGTATATTTCCTATTCACTTGTGCATGGGCTAAAACCAGGAAAACTTTATCTTATTATTTACCATAAGTTTCTTAGTATTTTTGAAGAAAAAAATATTACACACTAAATAAATATTCTATTCTCCATATTTTTTGGGGGATGAATGTTCAGCAAATTATTTCAGTGGCAACACATTGAAATTAATATAGCACTTATGATTAAAAACGCTTTTAGTACTAGCGGCAATCGTTCTTTCAAGAATCTTAGACTCAAGAATTGCGTATCGGAGCAGTGAAGCAATGCTTCATTCTTTTTTCCCTATTTATATTGAGAGAAATGGGCCATCAGAGACATACGGATTTTTTAATTGGCTTGCTTTGTAGAATGTTTAAGTCACCGGTGAAGAGCCTGTGTGCATTTCATAGTAGATAATGTAAATTTATCTTTTAATTTTCTTTTTTTAGAGTAGCTGATATTTTGATATCAATCTCTGATCTTGCATGGGCACCATGTTTTCTTAAATTAAAAGAATTAGTATTTTGGGTTCTGCACTGCATATGGTTGTAGGATCGGAGAGTTGTTATAGAATCATGTAAGTGATTTTCTGCAATAGTTTTAAATAAAAATTTATTGGTGTGCAATATGAGACTATAATATGCAGTGCATCATCCAAAAGAAAAGGTCATCAGTGGAATAGAATGTAGTGATATTAATACCTTCATTTTTCATTTTCAGTGTTCAGATTATAGTAAAATGTTCCTGTGTGGAACCTTTGGGGTATTCTTGGGGCTACCCTTTTTAATTGAACTGAGATTGTTTGGCAGCTCTTTTTTGGGGTGTGTATAATTTTTAAAGAGGTATAAAGTCTAGCTTAACTCCTTGTCCAAAAAAGAACATACAGTATTTAAGGGGTTTTTCTTTTAGTCTCTCATCTCTAGTGGCATTAAAAATAAAAAGACCTTGGCATTTCACATATTCTTGAATCCCGAATTCACCTCAGTCTTTCAATTTTTGAGGTAGACTAAATACATTTAAATTTTTCAGAAATAGAAAAAATAAAACATTTAACTTGGACCAAGCAAGAAAGTACAAGTACAGCTGAATGCATTCATTGTGAATATAATCACATTAAAATTGTAACTGTATGGCACAGGAGTTCATTCTTATAACGTGGGTTGAAACTTTTGAATCATTTTTAATACTGATTAAGTGACTCAGTTTGTAAAGTCACCATACTGTGTTTTGGAAGTTGTCAGCTAATTTAAGTTTGCAGAATAATAGATAGTGACTTACTCAGCTTTTTTTTAAGTAAGGCTAGTCTATTGAATTATATTATTTGAGATTGCAAATCCTCTCTTTAAGAAAAATCAGATGGGCATAAATGGCTAAATCACTTCCATTTTTCCCCAAATCTGGAGTTAAAATGAATTTCATGCTGGCAGTGTAATGGTGAGTTCTCACTATTTATGAAAGAAGTTGTGTGTGATACTAGGTAACGTGGATTCATCCCAATGGTGTTTACCTGATTTACTTGGGACTTAACTGAAGTAATATACTTAGAAAATATTTCTTTTATTCTGGTGAAAATAGGATTCAGAGTATGAATTTAAAACTGCTTTTATGAATATTTTTCATCAGTGATAATTCTGAAACAAATAAACCAGTTTAAGTTTTTCAGAGTCTACGATCTTACTAAAAATCTGAATATATCAGTTACTTTGAGTGTGAGTTTTACAAACATCCAGAACATTAACCACAAAATGCAGTAAGAGTACCTGTGTCCAGCATTAAGTTATATCTCAAGTCCATTTCTATTTTTCTTTAAATTATACATGAAAGGTATATCATAGAGACTTTTGAAAAATACTGAGATACTTTTCCTTCAAGAATAGAAATGCTTCTCTCCATCCTGTAGAAATCTCCAATGGTAGCATTGTTTACTAGCAAAAAATAATTGCAACCAAGAGTACCTTTTTATGTGTGGATGGGGAAAATGTTTTAAAATCCAGCTTTGTGGGTTAATACAAGCTTATGAGAAAAAAAATGTTTTTTAAAAACATAAATGTGCATTCGAGTGATGGCAATGCTTATAATTTGATAAGGTATCGGGGTTTTAAGTTCTTCTCTGTTCTTTTGACAATTAGTGAGTAGTCATTTTCACTCAACAGAAAACTGGCATTTGTTAGTGTTTTACATTTAATACTAACATTGCCCAGTATCACAGTCATGAAATGGTCTTCGGGTTATAAGCATCCATATTGTTTTTCAGTTTGCAATAAGTTGTGGCTGTTTTATTTCAAAGTAAAGTTTGAACACTGGAAAATCATTGCTCAGTGATTTATAATTTGGGACCTGGATTATTTATCTAGGGATATTTGTGTATTTTGTCAGTGAGTACTACTGCGCTGCCCTCATGGTGACTGTCATGGTTCTATATAAATGCCCTCCATCTGTCCCTCTAATGTTGCATGTTTTCAGTGGTTTGGAGGTTTTGTATATTTATTGTATTAACACAGTGTCATAAAATAAAAAGCTGTTTCCTGGATGTTTGTCTCACTTTGAACACTGTATTAGTACTTCAGAAGCAGAAACTATGCTGTGGGTTAATGTATATAGGAATTCCACATTTGATTTTTAAAAAATAATCTGTGCACAATTCTATCATGTGCTAAACAAAATAAATAATATAAAAGACTTAGTTTAAAACTGAGCAACATAAAATGACAAGTTTTCTGTTGTGTTAGACCTTTGTAGGTAATGGAACATGAGCTTCACTCATACTAAATATTTTGACCCCTTTAAGGGTAGATACACAGACTATATAGAAGCTAATGAGGTTCAAAATGAAAAACCTGTTTTGTGGCTCAGATTTTTTCCTTGTGGGTTAAAGTCAATGCCTCTCTAGTATTATTTAGATTAGATTGAACTTGTGTTCTGTTTCTTAAACTTGCTACCTATTGCTGTTTTATGTACTGGTAAAAGTATCTGTGCACTGTTGGATTTTTCACTTGGTTATGTAAAGAAAATGTATAAGTATCTGAAATAATGTTCATGGTAATCTTACTTTAAGAAATACATGTTCAATTAAAATAGGAACAGCTTTCTGGGTGATAAATAAAAATGAGTGGGTTTTCATTGGATATATCTCCTAAAAGTCATGTTGAGATAATGTATGGCTTGCATTTTGGAGGACAATTATGTTAAGTTTAATAGTTGTTTATGTAAGTCATTTGCTTTTACAGTTATTGCTGTATCTTCTTTTGAAAACACTGACAGCATCTTATATCTTCCTTGGTAAAATTTATGTTTAGACTGGTTATATATAGAACTTGTTACATTTTTGCACATGTTTTCCCCTGGTTGTCATGCACCATTTCATTGTATCTCCTTCCATTTTTTTCCTTAAGGAAAGTTGTTTGGAGGAGTTTGTTGACTTCATGTGATCAAAAGCTTTAGAGGTAAAATAGAAGTGGTTAATGTATAAGTAATTGAGGATGGCCAAAAACAAAACCTGCCTTACTTTGGTACATTTTCAAGTACCATAGTTTAAATTTATTTAGAGTAAAATATATGTTTTAAAATACTAGAGTTGTTTCGAAAACTTGTTTTCAAACTAAAAACCTGTATGTCAATGGTTAAATATTATGGAAAGTGAAGTATTTTCACTAGAATTTTAGTGGTTTTGATTAAGACAATGCCTTCAACATAGAGAATGTTCATTAGCGTTGTTCATGTGATTCCAAATAGACAATGGTAGCCACCATATGTAGCAATGCAGTAAATGTTCCATTTTATGTTTAAGTCTTGATTTATTTTTCAGCTCATATCTTTCTGGGCTTGGCATGGCTAGTGGCACTAAAAACCCATTTTATCTTTTATCTAATAGGGACAGAAAACAGTTAATTCTCTTCTACCCAGTAATGTTTCATATATTTGTATAAGGTCACTCAGAATATCATCTTCTCTACATTTAAACAGTTCTGATTTGTAGAATCATAGCATGCAAATTTTATTTCGAACTCTAGTTGTTTTGAGCATTGAGTTGTAATCCTAGAATTCCTTCAAACGCTTAGCATTTTGTGGGCTAGTGATTCTCAAGACAAATAGTTGTGAGTCGTTGTCAGTGTTGGCAGTTTGTCATCTTCTTCAGGTGTTTCTTCATCCAAAAGTCACTGTCTTTTGTCTAGTGATCACAGTGGATTCCACTATGGATAAAAACAATATATACCTGTTGTAGAACAGTTGAAAAATGGAAAATGAGAAATTAAAAATAATCTGTAATTCTGTCACCTAGGGATACCACTGCTAATGTTTTATTGTATTTTTTCCATTTTTTTGCATACATATTTTATAGAGTTAAGGGATATAAACAGTGTGGATTTTTTCCATCCTATTTTTCCCTGACTTACCATTATGTTGTAATGACCTAAAAGTTTAGCTTTTAAAATTAACTTTTTAAATACATGAAATTAATATACATTTCAATATAAATTATAGAAAATAGAATCAAAAGAAGATAAAGTTGCTTATAATTTTACCCCCATAAATAACTACTGTTAAAGTTTACTTTGTATCATAATTTTTTTCCTTAAATTAAAAAATAAGATTTCCCTCTGCATCCTTGTTAAAGATCCTTTAGGGATGTTTACCTAGCTCTCACAAGCCCCACTTCTTTGGGCCCCTTAAGACTAAGTTGGTACTGGATATCCTTTAACCATAGTGACCTTGTGCTTGGCTATTTGTTTTCTGAATGTAGATTTGTTAAGAACTGTGCTGTTCCAAAATTGGAACATATGGGGTAGCCATATTCTGCCATGAGGAAGGAGTCATCAGGAAGGCTTTTCTCTAATGAGAGTGAAGAGTGAAGCCAATGTAAAGACATAAGACAAAGTATAAAAGTTTCTTATACTTTTAACTGGAGAATTTTAATTAACATATGGTTTCTAATATTTTTTCAATTAAGACATAAATATATGTTGACCTTTTTTAAATGTCTGAATGTATTTCCATAATATTTACTAGCTGTATAGCTACCTTTATATGCAGTTGTCATAAATGATTTTTCTTTTTCTAAAATAAAAAAAATTTTATTTAGGGATATTTAATATTATGTGTTGCATCCCATGGATTTTGGTATGTTTTGTTTCCATTTTTGTTTGTCTCAATGTATTTTTTTATTTCTCCTTTGATTTCTTCATTGACCCATTGGTTTTGAGTAGCATGTTGTTTAATCTACATATTTGTGATTTTTCCCAGCTTTCTTCTTTTAACTGATTCTAGTTTCATACCACTGTAGTCAGAAAAGATGATTGATATTTCAGTCTTCTTAAATTTATTTAGACTTGTTTTTTAGCCTAACACGTGATCTATCCTAGAGAATATATTCCATGTGTGCTTGAAAAGAATGTGTATTATGCTTATGCTGTTTTTGGATGGAATGTTCTGTATATATCTGGTAAGTCCATCTGGTCTAATGTGTCATTGATGGCTGATGTTTCTTTATTGATTTTCTGTCTGGATGATTTATCCACTGACGTAAATGGGGTATTAAAGTTCCCTACTATGATTGTTTTGTTATCTCTCCTTTTAGGTCTGTTAGTATTTGCTTTATATATGTAGGTGCTCCTATGTTGGGTGCATAAATAATTTTAAATACTATAACCTCCTGTTGGATTGACCCCTTAATCATTATGTTATGCCCTTCTTTGTCTTTTATTACAGTCTTTGTTTTAAAGTACGTATAGCTCTCCCAGCTTTCTTTTGGTTTCCGTTTGCATGGAACATCTTTTTCCATCCCTTCACTTTCAGTCTGTGTGTATTCTTACATCTGAAGTGAGTCTCTTGTAGACAGCATATAGATGGGTCTTTTTAAAAAACTCTTTTTAAAAGCCATTTTATGTCTTTTGATTGGAAAATGTAGTCCATTTACACTTAAATAATTACTGATAGTTACATACTTATTGCCACTTTGTAATTATTTCCTGGCCACTCCTGTTATTTCCTGTTACTCCTTAAGGTTCTGATTTTCAGCTTTTTTTATTATAACTAATTTATAGTAAAATTATAGATTTTACTATAAATTAGGGAATGTTCCTAAATTTGGGGGTCTTAGCTTTGTGCTTTCCTTAGGACACTTTGCTTGGGTCACAGCATAAGCATATTTTTAAAGATCTTTGATGTGAATTTCCAAATTGCTTTCCAGAAAATCCTATTAACTTACGCCTCAATCAACAGTGTACGAAATGGCCTCTTTACCCACACTTTACCAACATTGGATTTCTCTTTCCTAAAAAATCTTTGCCACCAATAAGTTTTGACAAATATGTAGATTTGTTTTCTGAGGATTCTAGTGTTCTATAGATGATGGGTTTGCCCAACACCACCTGTTTTTTTGTCTTGTTTTTTTGCTAAATAGGAGTAACTGTATATCCTGCCTCCACAGAGAAATCTACTTCCTGAAAGCACTGAGCTAAAGATAATCAGTACAGGATAGAAAAAGAAATGGTGAGCTCAGGTAGCTAATTAATTTAGCATCTTTAGGTAAAAAAAAGATTGATTGTAACAACAGGTTGTGTTACTCTTCATAATTTTTTAAAGATCAACTCTAAATAATATTAGTCTGGGCAGACAGAGGATTCTCTTAATTTTCTTCTAATAGTAACTTTTATTTATTGAGGATTTACTATATACCAGAGACTATACTACATGCTTTACATCTATCACTTATTCCTCACATCAAACTTACGATGTTATTTCTAATATTGATCCTATTTTTATAGAGGAGTAGGAAATTACCCTGGTCATTCAGTGAGTGGTAGTAAAGGGCTGGGGAGGGGCAGTTAGATGCATGTCCCTGGACTCCTGCTAAGTGTGGGGCTGCTTCTGGCACATGCTGCCACCTCTCTCCACTTCTGTTTCCTTTCCATCCTTCCAGTAATTCCAGTAATTTCCAGTAATTCATATCCATCTTTCAGGGACAAGGGACCATAGGGGGAAAAAAAATCAACAATCAAGAAAAAGTTACATGTATTTTTGAAGTCTCCAGACCAAAGTCTATCTCTACGATATGTGGGTGAGTACCTGCTGCTTGCTCTTCAACGGTGTTAGCTCACTGAATGGTCTTTGGCATTTGTGTGTGTGTTTGGAGAAACTTTAGTTTAAACAAATCCTTAATTATTATTTCTATTCTAGCTTTGATGAAAATATGCCTCTTATGTAATAATAGTTGCTTATCCTAGGGAGTTTGTTTTTCACAAGAAAAACTGTCAAACTATTCATTTGTTTTACCAATATTATATATCTGATGAATTTTTAGTGTCTTGTTTGCAGGACTGAGTGAATTGAGAACATATGATGTCATCTTAAAAAATATGAAAAATTACTAAGTTTTTCTCTGAAAGGGAAGAAAGAGCAATGTTTTCATCAGTTGTCATCTTACAGTGTGGTCTTTTTGGAGTTATACTTCAAATTTATTCTAAGAGTTTCCTATAGAGATATTGGTGTTCCCAGGGGTTTTATGGGCCTTCTTCTCACCCTGTACCTGTTAGGTGGAAGGAAACTACAGCTGTTTGAGAATGTAGACTTTGGTGTCAAACTTGTATTTGAGCCTTGGCATTGTCACTTTACTAGCTTTTTAACCTGGGCAAATTATTTAATGTCACTTATGTCATTTAAGTGAAGTTTAACAAGTATAAAATGATGCTAATAATAGTTTCTAGTACTCATAGGGTTTCAATGAATTACATGAAGTCCTTAGCATAGTACCTACACAATAATTAAGAACTCTCATTGTCTGTCCATGTGTATTAATGACTCCCAAATCCCTATCTCCAACCTGGTCTTCTATCCACAGTATCCTAACTGCACACAGGACTTCTCCGTTGGCAGCCTAAACTTAACCTTTCCACCTTCAGCGTTCTCTGTTGGGTTACTAATCTTGGTATTGTCATCACTATCTAAATACCTGGCAGTTATGCTGGCCTCCTTCCTATCCTTACCCCACTGCCTCAAATCAGTCACCAAGCTGTCTCTTATTTTTCCCTAACATCTAAACTCATTGTCTTCACTATCACCTGCCTTAATTCACGTTTCCTTCTCTTGAGAATAGATTTTAGTGGTTTCCTCCAAACATATGTGCTTGGTGGGCTCCCTGCCTGTAGGTTTTAGATTTTTCTTTCCCATGATTTTACTACTTCCTCTTATTTATTTATGCTTTAATCTATGTCACATATACTTAAGCAAAATAAGCAGTTTATGTCTTAAAGATTTGTCTTGCAGAAATCTTCAGGGTGAAGAGGAAGCTGCAAGAAAGAAGATAATAGTCAAGTGACTAAGCAGCTTAGAACTCTATAATATAGACAATTATTGGTTCTTGCTGCTTTGAAAAGTATGCTAAAAGTTTGCACTGATGACCTTATCCTTTAGTGTTTGAGAGTGAGAAATGTACTGAATTGTTGGAAACTACCAATATAGGAAATGTCCAGGATAGTCAAGACTGTTTTTAAGTGGTTCTATGTTAAGATTTTAAGGAGAGCTCAGAGTAAGTTGAATGCATTGTGTTCCAGGAAGGTAAGTCTTAGAAAGTTGTTCCAGTAGCAGAACTGCTAAGTAAAAAGTAGGATGAAATGGGACATACATGTGAGGCTTCCCCAGCCTCTGCTGAAATTTCAAGCCAGGGTTCTTTCTTTTGTGTATTAACTTTTTGAGAATAAGCAACTGAAAACTTCCAATTTTGCTTGGATTATTTAGATCAGACTTGCTTAGAAAATTTTTTCTTTAGTGATTTGGATAACTTTGTCAGCTTTTAATTTTGGTTTCTATTACAAACCTGGCAGGTATCAGGTATGTTTAGAAGCCAGTAAATGTAGTTTCAGCTGACATAGGCCGTAGGTCGGGAAAACAAATGGCCATTGTTTATTCCATCAGATAAGTGTTTCACGGGATATGGAGAGTTGAAAAAGAGTTTATGAAAAGGGTGGTTAGTGTCATGTTGAATTTATAAGTTAGACTTCTACTTCTGGATGGGACTTTTTATAGGCAAAATTACCTTTAAGAAATGTGGGTGTGGAACTGCTTCTAATTTTGGCATTGTTGTTGGAAGAGCGAGAATGTACTCTTTAAGTCATTATTGTATATATCTATTTTACTTTAAAATTAAGATATTTATGTAGTATTTGTTTTTTCTGATTTACATTTATATTTTCATAATTCATAATTATGTTGATGCTAACCTAAGGTAAGGATTTGTTACTAGTGAATGAAATAGTTAAAATACCTGAGTATCTTTTTCCTTTCCTCAATATTACATGTAAGTTAGTGTTTAAAATTAAATTTGGTAGGTATTTTCTTGATCAAATTATACACATCATATTGAAACAAATATACGTAAGACTTGAAAGAATCAGAAATGTGTTTGCAAAATCTGGTTTAATTCAGATCTGGGAAGAAGGGGTGGGGAGGACGTGAAAATACATATGCACAGAAACCTAATCAATGCTAGACAATGTATTAGTTTACAATATAGTAGGATAATCACAAATTTGAAGGCTCAAATTGAGTCCATTAATGGTGAATACAGTTTCATATTTGGCTCAAGTGGCTGTTGAATAGCAAGTGGTGCTGAGGTCCTCCAGAGCACCTAATGACCCCCCAGCCTTGGAAGGCATCTCACCACAGTCTCAGAAGAAATCCTAGTCATGCCTTTAACTCTTTTGGCCCTTGGGAGTCATTGCTGCCCACATACAAATGAGGGCTGGGGATTTCCAGTAGCCACATGTTATTGCACAGAGAGGTCTGTTCTAAGCCAGACTCCTATGGCTAAAGTGTGAGATTAGTGGTCTAGCATTAACATGGTCTATCAAAGCATTAATTAAGAAACAGCTCCTTAGTGATTATGTACCAGCTACTAGTTATCACACTAACAGAAAAGGCAACATGGCAGCTTCACATTTCACATGAAAGACTAGCATTAACTGGACCTGGCTTGCTCACAAAAATCTAGTGATTAATTTAGACCCAGGAAGAAATGATTCATACCAGTCTCTCCTTCACGTAGGCTTGTGTAGCATTAAAATTGTTGTGGGTTAATGACTAGGCCACAGAGGCAAAAATGTTTAACTCTCCTTTGCCAAAACAGAAACAATCCCTGTTCTGACTCCTGTCCAGTTTCCAAAAAACAAAACATACATACACCTGTTATTGCACATCTTTCACACAGAATTGTGTATGTATAATATACATATATATTTCTTAAATATGCTACACATAAAAAAAGACTATGGCACTTTACAGGATACATGTTTTACAAAGATCATTACACCACAGATGTCTGAAAACTAGACAAAAACCCTTATACAATTAATGTAACATTGTTGAATTAGCACACAGGTTTAAAGAATCCACAGAATCCAAGGCAGATTATTTCTGCCTTCTGGGGAGTTCACTGAGAAGCCCAGCCCACTGCAAAACTTTAAGCAAAAATGCAGACAAAAATTAATAAGACTTTTAGTAATTAATGGTCCAGGTACATTAAATTTTTAGGCTGAGGTGATTAGGTGATAGAAATTAGAAAAGTGTGAGTCAACAATCTAACATTTTTGTTTTTAAACTTCTTTCTAACCCATTCCATATTCAGTGGTTTATTAAACTGTGCAGTTTTGGTCTCGAGAACATGATTTTGGATATTCCATCCATCCCAATTAAAGCCACTAACAGACTGAAGGTTTAAAAGGCCCAACATTGCCTCTTACTCTGTCTCTGCTAGAGGAATTCCATCTCTGTTCTGCTTACTAAGTCAGTGTTTTAGTTTTCAGTGGTTTGGGGTTTTGTGTGTGTGCCTGTACTTTTCTGTCTTCTGCCACATTCAGACTAAGCAAATGACTTCTGGCCAAAAGAGATCATTTTCACTTGTGACTGTTGTTATCAGGGTGGTCTAGGGGTACAGCAGTCAGGCAGGAAAGATGATGGGTATGCTCAGAGGAGCCTCTGGGCTCATGACTTAAGTGGTCTGTAAGGAGAGCATAAGATTGGTGTTTAGAAATTCGGTTTTCTATCTTGTACAGAAAAAAATTTGTGTTTTTATCAAGATTTGCCTGATGAGGTGAATTCCTTTTTTTTTTTTAATTACTGTGAAGGTTTGAAAAGTAGTTACTCGGGTGCATTGGTTTGAGCATAAAAAAGCACAATTGGGGACAGGAGCCCTGTCCAGTGGCTGCCATCACCTATTTCTGTGTGGCATCAGGAATAGGGTTCATGTTTCCTGAGCTTTACCATAGGTTGCTGTAAGGAAACCTGTTCACCTCCTCTTTTCAAAAAAAGTCACAGGATTTACAGCATGCTTCTTCTGAACTTCGGTCTTAAGCATGGTGAATGCATTAAGGCTTGGTTTCACACTCTCAGCCCTCCTGCCCTTAGCCCTTAATTTGTGAGATAAGATGGATTTCTGCTATAGGCCAAAAGCCAGAATGGTAAAATTTTAGTTGCTCCATTCCACCTAGATAGACAGACAGATAGTTAGCTAGAAAGCAGTTATTTGTTCTGCACCAAGGCATGGTTTTAGACTCTCACAGCTTTATGATTCACTCAGGGCAGGCTTGTAAAATCTGAATTGGGGTTCTATGCCTGGTGGCACTTAGTATACAATACCATGCCCAGAGAAGGAGTGTGGTAATTAAGTTTTTAAACAAAGCAAGCCCTCAAGTGAGCAGATTCATAAATCCAAGGAGACCTATACTTCTAATTCTTCCAGAAGTCTGGCAGGTCCATTCTACTTGGTTAAGTTGTGAAGAAATGTTTATCATTCTGCAATTCTGAAACTCAGAGTAATACCAGACTGGGTTCTTTCTGGCCATTTTCATCATTCCAAAGTAATCTTGAGGTCATCGCTAATACCATTTTCCTGAATCAATTATATTGGCAATTTACAGAAACTAGATTAAAAGCCCCTGGAATCCTTTATGACTAGGGGTGGTCAGTTCTTTTTGTAAACAGGTATAGGCTGGTGCTATGAGCTTGGTCTTGCTCTTGTTTGTGCATTAACTTTCTACTCTATACTTTGCTGGGAATGAAGCCTTTGCGGCAGCTCATCAGGTGCAGCAATTTAACGTTACTTCAGGCTGCTTTCAGGGCCAAACCAGTGACTAGAAAAGCTTAACTCCCATGAGTAGCTTTTTTTTCCTCCAAAGAATGCCATTCTGCTGCTGCTGGGGTTGGAAATACAGCTGACTACTGCATCATCAAACAGTGGGAAAAGGTCTCCCCACAAGTGCTGAGCTTCTGGCAAGTTCTCCCAGTGAACATCTGAATGAGCCACAGCTGGCCGGAGACCGCTCCGCCTGGAATGAGGAGACAGATTTCCTTTGGCAGTCAAAGTGCAGCCCTAACCCTAGAAGAAACTGTGATGGCCGGTGGAAGAGGAGGCTGGGCCAGTACTGGTGCTAGCCTGACTGCTGGGAAGCACAGTGAATTTGTCTTCACTAGCAGGACTTTGTACTTTTGTTCTCATGGTTATACAGGTCTTTACTCGGAGTGACAGTTCAATTGATCCACCCTACACTGGAATTCAGCCGAGAATACATTCCACACCAGGATCCCACACCATCCCCACCGACTCCCTTTGGTCAGCTAACCAAGAGACAGTATCTTGTTTTGCCCTTTAGCACACATCCTGTCCCTGGTGAGTGTGCACTCTTTGTTGTAGCCTCTGACTGTGACAACTTGAAAGAAATAGGAAACAATACACCAACCCCTAAACTTCATTCTGAGGCAGAGATGCTCACAGGTATGCAATCTTGTAGCAGACACACATCTCAAACAGCCTGCAAACCTGGTTAACAGTCTCCTGTTTCCAAAGAAATTTTTGCTTTAATGGTTTAGATCATTATCCTTCATTGAGCCTTGGGGACGACGGAGTCTGACAGAACGAATCAGCTGCACGTAAGGGTTAATGTACTATTTTCGTGTTCTGTCTCACTGCGGCCGTCGTGTGCAGTCACTTTGCTTATTGCCTCTCATTGGCCCTGTTAAGGCTCAGGGTTTGAGGGCTGTGGAATGTGGCTCTGGTAGGTAAAGGCTAGTTCTTCACTTGACTCAAATGACGACACCAGATGCGGACTGTTACACAAGGAAGAAACGGTATTAATGTCTCTAAAGGAGGCAGATAAGGTTTTTCCCCTCTTCAATTTCTTCCTGTACTTTGTCACTGGAGGTTGCAATTTCTGCTTGTGCGGAGAAGACAGCACAGAGGAAGGTGAGGACTGTGCCACCGATGGCTGTATAAAAAGCCCAGCCCAAGGAGCAGTCTCCAGGTTTGTAGGCTGACGCATAGTGTCCGCAGTAGCTTACGGCCTTCTGGCAGCCCCAGCCCGCTGGGTAGAGTATCAGACCAAGGATGAGGAAGAGGCCTGCAGGGCAGAAGAGAAAACAGGTGAACACCCCCATGGCTCTGTGGTGCAAAGTGAGAAGCCACACAGGTTTGTCGTCGTCACCTGCTTATTTGTCTGCTTTGGGCTGTGATGCCCATTCTGCAAAAGCAAGTGTTAGGGACTATTTTATGCAACTAATCAGGCCTAACTAAGAAGTATCACTTTATTTAGAAATATTTTTTGCCTCTTTTGTACATCTTGGATGTGAACCAATAATTTCTCAACCAGAAAAGCAAGTTGATTTATTTCTCCCCACAGGGCTCTTAGTAAAGTGAGCATTTCTCCTTTGGTCTAAGGCAGAGGTCAGCAAACTAAGGCCCACAGGTCAAGCATGGCCTTGTTTGTGTAAATAAGGTTATGTTGGATTGTGGCTCTGCCCATTCAGGTATGGCCTACCTCCGGCTGCTTTTGTGCTGGACCAGCAGAGGACGTAGCTGCTGCAGACCCTATGGACTGCGAAGTACAAGATATATACTATCTGGCTTTTTGCAGAAAAAGTTTGCCACCCCCTGGTCTAAGGGAATTCACACAGACCCATGGTAAATGCAAGAGATCTGATCTTAACTTGAATGTCAGTGCTTTAAGTAGACCCATGAGGAGTCTGTTTGGTGGCATCCACCAACCACATACTGGCCCAGAGATTTCTGTATTTCCATACATTTAGAAACAGATTACAAATTGCATAAGAATTTTCTGTCTGAACACTTTCAAGTGGATTCAGCCATGAGCAGACACTAATCTCTGATTCTGTTTTGCTCACCCTACTGCCCTGTCATTCTAAATATCCACTTTCCATGTAACTGAGTTGCTTTTCCTGCCAGCACTGTTTGATTAGGAGCTACTCCAGGGCCAGGAATGAGGAGGGAGTCGCCTTCTGGTGTCTGCCCTATGCTTGTAGGAAGGAGCCTTTCCCCAGTCCTGGCCTTTAGTCACACACAGCAGGAGGAGATATATAAGGAAGTCCAGAAGCTGAAATGGCAAAGGCAACTGCGGGCCCCCAAAACTTTCTTGGTAGAAAGAATGCTGCAAGAGGGTGGCTTTATTCTGTGTGGCAGGAACAAACAGTTTTCCCTGAAAACTGATGCCTACCTGATCGACTGCTAATTTGTAACCAAAATGACCTGTTTTAGATACCTTGGAATAGCAGTACTATGATTATAATTTAATCTGGGCTCTAAATTCTCTTTTCCTACATTTGCTGAAATTCTCTGGGTTTATCACACCAAAGCTTCAAAGCCATTTACAGCAACTTCCCCACAAAACAAGCATGATTAATATGTGCTAGTATGGGGTTTGAAGGAAGGCCAGGGACAGTGCTTCAGACCACAGGTCACAGCGGTCACAGAGCTGTCTTCAGCCGGTGATAGCAGCTTCTTGCCAGACCTTGCAGTCCACACTGGCGTGGGTTTTTGGGTCTGACTATCCCTACTTCTGAAATTAATCCCATTGTTCTACTCTGACGGCCTCAGGGAACTTTCTAGCAAGGGTGGAGTTGAGGGAATCTGTTTACCTGCTGTCTGAGGAAGAGTGATTCACCAAAGTAGTCTTACTAACCGTGTAACCCTCCACTTCTCCAGAGGTCAGAGTACTGAGAGCATGGAGCTAAAACCCTCAAGGTTAAGGCAGCCAGTGGAGACTGGGTTGGTACTCTGGATTATGCAAGGTCCTGAGCCAGCAATCTTGGTTTTGGTGTCAATTCAAAGGCTAGAAATCACATAGCAGAAAAGCCCCTGTAGTTAGTATGAAGCTAGAACCCAAACCAGCAAGATAAGGGATCGCAGCAAAGACTCACTAAATTAAGAGGTGTTAGTAGTTAAGAGCTCTGAGTTTGGAGTAAGTTAGAGATTTGAATCCCAGCTCTGCCATCTGTGAGCTGGTGACCTTAGAAAAGTCTCCTGAACTGTCTGATTCCTCACCTGTAAAAATGGGCTAATTCTTAACTCATAAGGTAGTTGTGAGTATTGAAGTCTGAAAAGAGAACTTTCTTTGTCCACAGCAATAACAACGAAGCAGACAGACTAGCACCTGGCTCTAGGTTAAAGCCTTTGAAGAGTAAACTAGCTGCACAGATCTTACTGGGCTGGGGAGACCTAAAATTACTGAGCAGGCCTGTAACAAATTCCTACCTTATTACCTGGGAAACCTCACCCAAGGTACATAGAACTTCAATAGTTCCCCCCTTCAGTACGGTACCACCCTGGGAACTGTGAGGCACCGTGGCTGTGATGTTACAAGGACTCACAGGTACTCTGGCCTGCAGCCTCTGTGGCCAGGCTGCAGTGCGGGCCTAGGAGGGGCTTATTGGCTGCTCTTCCCTTTAAAAGACCAGAGTATTCATATTTGGATTGTCGCTCCAATTAAATATTGCACACATCATTTGTATTATGTGGCTTACAAAAAGCCCAGTAAGTAAAATTAGTGCATTTTAACATGGGAACTGAAGACAGAAGCATGGCATTTTCTGTCCCATAGCAGCTCTGCTGCCCTGTGCAGGGCTTTAGCTGGTTGTAGGACACACAAAATACCCGAGTTCGGCTGTATCATACATATACTTCTGGGAAGTAGGCAATGTTAAAATAAATAATATAGCCCTCATTTTAATAAAAGACCCCTCTCACAGCAGTCAGGAGCATTCACTCCAGTACCACTTAGTTCTCTCAGCATATACCTTTCTGCGAGAAGGCTCCTGAGGTGCCTCAGGCCATCTTGAAGTCTTGTGGGATAGCAGGGAGACATCCTATAAGGGTGCCAGGCTTATGAGCTTATCCAAAGCCTCAGCTTGAACAGAACCCCACAGGAGGTCCATGTTGGAGGGTAAGAAGTGGGCTGTGGTATGTGATGTGTGCCGAAACCACAGGCTCCCAACTCGGACAGCCACACGGGAGGGGCCTTACCTGAACTGTCAGAGGGGCAGTGGGAGGGAGGGGCTTTGTCTACCTGCCCTGGCTGGCAGACCTCTCTCCCAGCATTCATCAGAGTTGTCATTAGCATGGTTGCTGCCATGAAAATGCAAAGACCTATGTCTGACTGAGAGAAAGAAAATGGTCTTCAGGTAAGCAAAAAACAAACAAAACAAACGAAAAAAAACAAAAGAAACAACACATCTGTCATCTTTGAGTATTTAGAAAAAGGCTCTCTGCCAAAGGAATTTCAGAAAGTTTAGTGATTCAGGCGGCCCTCTCAGGGGATGCCACACTCAATCCTCACTGCATGAGGTCCTGACTCTCTGGTGGTCTTGGGGCCCAGTGCAGCTTCTGAGCGGGCATTGTCGGACCCTAACAAGCATTCCTTAATCACGAACATCAGCCCAACAGATTCTTTTTGCTTCCTAGTAAAACTACTAAGAAAAAGCTCATAAAGTTCCCCCTTCTTTCAGTATAAAGTCCAGCCTTTTCTCCCTGGCCTTCAAGGCCCTATTACCTTTCTGAACCTCTGCCCTTCTCAGCCGTGCACTTCCCGCTGCAGCTATGCTGGTCATCGGGCTCCTCTACCAGAGAGCTTTCAGGCCATCTTTAGATGACGCCTTCTCGGTGTAGTCCTGTTCCTTTCTATGTAAATTCCAACCACCAACCTGTCACCTACTTGCTATGACCCTTCCTTTATTAGTTCTCCTTAGCACTTACTACTAACGTAGAATATATCTGAGCCATAGGAAACTGTCAATAATTATGTTTTACCTGCAAAAATGGCCATTTCATATAGTTCGACCTAATAGTTTATGTAGTTATTTTGATTGTTATCCATTTCAATTCTAGACTTTAAGCTCCATGAGGGTGGGGATTTTTGTATACCTGGCTTACTATTATAAAGCCAGTGCTCAAAAGAGCACCCAGCAGAGTGGGCACTTAGTAAATTTCTAAATCTGGGGAAAAACAGTAAAATAACTGACAAGTCCTAATCAAAAAGAATGAAATGTGTCAGCAGGAGAGGAAATGGAGACTCTCAGTTGGCTGGCTTGTCCTAGAACACTGCCTGCCCTGTTCTAGGCCTGCCAATCCCAGGTTAGAAGCAAACTTGTGCCCCAAATTCCCAATGGGCTGCATGACACCAACTAATGAGACAGAATTAAAGCCCATGACTTCTTAAATGGGTGTGTGAGACACGTAGGCGCGAGGCTGCAGGCAGGCACACCGGGTCTGTGGCAGACCCAGCGAACGTTTCCTGGCCCTCAGTTTGGGGTGTGCCCGGCGATTAGCTGCTTTTGTTGTGGGTCATGACCAGAGGTCAAATGGAAGGTGAGATGTAGTTCTGGATGGAGTTTCACTTAATAGCCGAGCCAGAAAATGGTGTGATCTCCTTCTGCAGCTATTAAAAAACCGTTCCTGAAGTTAGGCCAACCTGTAGTGCTCCCTGCAGCCTTTCTGTCACCTTGTTTTAATGCATCATTGTTCTGTGGGGGGAGCGTTTTGTGGAGGGCAAAAGAGAAAGGGATTGGACAGTGGGATTTGCTTTTCTTCAGACTGGCATATCTTCCCGATGCCTGGCTGAGCAGAGGAGGAGGAGGAGCAGGGAGAATGATACTGGCCAGCAACCAAAGAAAAAAAGAGCTGCCACCAGAGAAACCCACAAGCAACTCAGAGACTGGTAACTTTGACCACGGCCCAGCCTGACAGGATAGTACCTAAGAAGGTACCATTTTCCACAACCTTGAAAGACTTCCTCATCCTTACATCCTAACAGCCTCCCAGGTGGTTGTATCAAGAGGAGAAGATGCCAGCATCTATTCACCACAGCGTCACCTCGGGGATGACTCAGCCTCTTCTGGGGAAGAAAAGAATAAATGAACTGATGGTTGGTTACTTGGACTTCCCTGTCAGCATGTGCTGGGAACAGGGCCTGGGCAACATCCCTGAGGCCCACCATAGGGCATCAGCTGTCACCCCCAGCTGGACACCAGTTAGGACAGTGCAGTGCCCACCATACTCCTCTGCTGTTTTAGCAGTGCTTCCCCTACTTGGAAGGAGCTCTCAGACCCAGCCCTGGATGCCCTGCAGCTCTATCGTGCTGCACAGGAATTTTCAGAGTCTCTTTTGGCAATCAAAACATGCGGTTTGGGTTTAGCTTAAATAATTAGACTCCGTGAACTCCTAGAAGGTAGGAGCTGTGTGTCATCACTGTATTTCCAGTGCTGAGAATTTAGAAGGTGCTAAAAAAAAAAAAAATGAAACACACCAAGAAAAGTCCCAGTGCTCCCGCTTTCTGGTCCCCGCCTGGCACTGCCTGTCACTGGAGCAGCCACAGAATTCTGTGTCCTGGGGGATTTCTTTGTTCCTGCCCTAGGACCACATGGTATGATACCAAATATAAGTTCTAACCAAATCCTTTAGGTGGGAAGGAAAACATCTCCTTAATCCTGCCAAGCCCCCAGTTCTGGAAAGACTGGGAGTTGCTGAATACGATAAATAGTATTTCACTTGGTCTAAAGATGACCACCGCAAGCTTGAGGAGTCTGGGATGCTAGAATCGGGGAGCCAAGTCCGAACCACAGCTCCTCGGTTTGTGAAGGAAAGGAGGAAAGGCTCCCGGCCTGTTTCAGTCTTTCCCTGGCCGTTTGAGCACCGCCTCCTTCCCCCCAGAGCAGTCACACAAGGGCCACACTCCTTCACCACCTCCTGGCCAAGGGAAGGGACTTGAGGTGGGTCCCCGAGCCTTTGTACGGATGAAGATCATTTCTCCTGGCCTGAGAAGTGTGAGAATTAAAGACTGGCTGCTGTACAGAGTGATAAGCCAGTCCCTGGGCATCACACTCTAACTTCTTCAGACAGGCTTCCAGACTGAAGAGTTAAAGACCGACTAGACCTCAGTTTAAAAAGAAATATTGTAAGGACAAGTGAAAAGGCGGCTCTCTGTTATTGCTAATGGTAGCCTGTGGAGAAGCGCCCAGGCATGCAACACTTAGCCTCCACTGGGTCATGACTGAGCGGCTCGCCCTGAAAACTGTGAAATTCCCTGATGTCTCAGGGGAGTGAGTTCACAGCAGACAGTTGATAGCAGCCTTAGTACCTTTTGATATATCTCACTTCCAACTCGTAATTCTGAGGAGCGCCCACTGCGTGCACACTGTGTGCCTGTCCTGGGCCCAGGCAGGGCAGAGGAGTGGCATGGTGCAGGGCAGAGGAGTGGCCACAGCAGGGCAGAGGAGTGGCATGGTGCAGGGCAGAGGAGTGGCATGGTGCAGGGCAGAGGAGTGGCATGGTGCAGGTTTCCTGGCTTCAGACACCTCCAGGTGAGTGATCGGTCACTGCACACATCGCCACTCCCTGAACAAGGGGCTCTCACTGCTGGCCCTTGGGTGCTTCTCCCCCTGGAAGTACCCCCATACCTCCTCGCTCAGATGTCACCCCATGGGCGGCATTTGTCACCACTGCCAGGATGTTGTTCTCTGAGTGCTCCTCCTGACCTGTGCACATCCCTCTTAAGCTCTTTATCACATTGTTCCTTTTGTATATTCAACAATTACTCACTGAGTTACCTGCTAAGTGCCAGGCATTATTCTCAGCCTTGAGGATATAACAGTCCCCTAGCAGGACTCTGGGCCCCTTGAGGGAAGAAATGCTTTATTCCTCTTGTTATACATCACGATATTGGGTTAGCATTTACCATGAACTTGATGGCTGTGTCACAGTTAACCTTGGGTAACAAAGATCAAGAGTTCAACATATTTCTGCCTTAGAAACATTGACTCATTTAGGAACACAATAGGAGACAGTCTGTAAGACATCCATTTCCCTTTCAACATATCTCTGAAAAAACTTGCTCCATATAGTTTATCACTAGCCGGTCTGCCCTGTGATTTAGAGTCTGCTTAGCCTGAGCTCCAGGCTTTGTTGACCCAGCTCATCATCTCAGCATAATGCCAGGAGGCATTCCCCCAGCCGCTCACCTCATCCCAGCATCTAACAGGAAACAAGACAATGACGGGCGTCCTATATCCCATCCCCATTCTGGGACACAGCCTCAATCAGCAAGTTCAAAAGTATTGACTGTGCTGGATTAAAGGAAAACTGGGACAGTCCTTTTCACATCAATTTTAGATGCTGTCCTTCCCTACCATTTCCAATCTCTCAACATCATTGCCCCAGGCTCAGTCCTTTGTCCTCTTCTTTACACCCTCCATATTGATCACAGCTTAAAATAACTACCTGGAGGCTGACATCTCCTGGATTTTGACTTCCCACTTTGATCTCCCAATTTGCATATCCAACTGACTACTTGACTTAATGTCTAACAAGATACTTGACAATTCTGTCCAAACCTAATCCACTTCAAGACCTGATCTTCACCCAGTGGACCTCATTTCAGCAAATGGGAGTTGAATTCTTATACCTACTCAGGTCAGCACACTTAGGAATCATTTTTGCCTCCCCTCTCTCTTAGAATTCACATTATTTTATCAGCAAAGCCTGCTGGCCTTCATTCTAGCTGTTCCCTTTGCCTGGAAAGCTTTCTCCCAATTCCTGTATGGCTAATTCCTTTATTTACTTTAAGTCTCAGGTTGAATCTCTTCTCCCTAAGATGCACTACCCTGCCTACCCTGTTTTATGTCGCAGTGTCCCCCTCACCTACCGCAGCATACCCAACCAACCTCTCTGCCCCTGGCTAAGCCTTTTTTCCTGCCATAGCATCCATCACCTTTTAACATACCATAAAATTTACTTTTTGGTCTACTGTCTGCCTCTATCAGCTTGAATGTAGACTCCATGAGGATAGAAAACTCTGTGTAGTTTATTTTTTATGTATCCCAATTGCCTAGAACAATGTCCGACATTAATAGGTGTTCAGCAAATTATTTGTTGGATGAATGGAAATACAGAGGGTTATGATGTGAATTATGTTACACTTTTAAATGAAGCCAGTGTGGGACATTCTTGCCAAGTTTTTTAAATGGTTGGAGGCAAAGTTACATTCTATAACATGAATCCCAGGGGTTGGCAGTTTTGGCTAAGAGAATACCAGCCATACTTACTAATGAAACACACATGGAGTCCATACCATGGAACTGGCCTTTTACTTGACTGCAAGCACTAAAAACTTCCTTTCTGGCTACAGAAAATGGATGTTTGCTGGGAGATCACAAAGGAAAAAAGTAGTAAGCCAATAAAAAGTAGTACGTTTTCAGGTATCTAAAGATCAGCCCTAGCTCAGCCTTGAAACTGAAATTGTTTCCAACTATACCTACCTACAGTGAGGCCGGCTTACGGTAGGCCGTGGTTGATGGTTTGTGGGGACTGCCCAGGACACCAGTTGGAGAAGAAAGGCAGTGCTGGGATAAACCTGAAGGAGCTTGGGAAAATGACAGCTAACGCAAGGAAGAGGGGTACTAGGGAAATGGAGGAGGAAGAGGTGGAACATGGCGGTCTGTAGAAGAGGTAATGGTGGTATCTAGAAGCAGCACAAGCCTAGAGAATGGAAAGAGTAAAAGGAGGGGCCAGCAATAAAGGCAGAGAATGTAGGACTGCTCTACAGCCCAGGAAAATGCCCAATCCTATCAGCAGTCCTAAAGGGCAGTGTCAAGGATCGACCTCTGGGGGTGGGGGGGTTTGGTGGGGATGGGGGTGAGCAGGGGAGGAGAGGCTGGTTCTCTGCTTCCAGTGGAGGAGTATTATGTTTAGTTTTTTAAGTCTGGGACTGTCGGTGGTAACAACAGTTGATGTACAGAATGAAGTACAGCTCTCCTATGCAGGCTAGTCAACATTTATTTGCATGCTTACCTTTCTTTTCTGTCTAAACGTTTCTCTTTCCCCAAGTCACCTTCCCTACTGACAGCTGGAAGTTTTGGCCACCCCTACTAGCTATATGAGATCAACTGATGTTAGGTGGGGACATGTTCTTTCACAGAACCCCAAGGCAAAACTGCTGCATTAGTAAAGCTGTGCTTTGAGGAAGGCACTCCGGATCAGACTACGTCCAGTTCCCCATCCACCGTGGTGGCCAGTGAGCTATTCCCGCCCCACCAGATGGCGTCAGCCTGCGCGCTTCTCAGGCACAGGGACTTTGAAGACACTCTGCACTGATCGTTCACAGTCACCAAGACAAGGCTAAGCTAGGTCCCCTACATTCTGTTTTAAGAAGAGATGAAACTTAGAATGTTGTAAAAAGTTTAAGTAAAGATTGCAAGTAAATGGTTAGTCAACTATCTGGAAAACTATCCAGAACAATGAGAGTAAAAAATAAAAGCCTTACTGTGACATAATATGCATTTGTCCCAGAATAAACAGCACTGGTTCCAAGGCATCAAAGAATGTCGTTTTGGCTCAGATGAACCCCATTCAGTTGTGAGCTTGCTGACAGCGGTAAGGAGCATGTTCCCCACTCCCTGGCTCCTATCTCCCCATCTCCTTTCCAGATCCACACTCAGTACATAGTCCTCCCCACATACTGTGTTGTTGACCAACTTCACATGTCATTTCTGATCCCATTTCCTTTCTCATCTCCATACCTTCAAAAAACCTTTTGGAAAGGTCTTCCATGTAAAAATGGTATATTCTAAATAAAAATGACATGGAGTTGAACATATAACAACCTCTCCCAATTTTATACATTCACAGCTAGTACTTTAACTAAAGCTGGAAGTTTGTACAGGTGATTAGAAGCCTGTAATGGTCATAATGACACTGTTCTAAAACAATGGCCACAGTTAATGTTAACTGAGCACTGCTGTGTGCCAGGCACAGGCCAAGCACTTTAAATGGAATTCATTTATTCCGTCTAACAATCTTAGGAGGTTAGTACTATTAATCTTATTTGACAGATGAAGAAACAAGCACAGAGGGATTAAATAAGGTTACACAGTTAATCAGCGGTGGAGCTGAGACTCAAATGCAAGCAGTACGGCTCTAGAGTCCACTCCCGAGCCATCACCCTAGACTGCTGCTTTACTGCAAGCCAGAGACGAGCTTACAAGACAGAAGCATTTGTCCAGCTGAAGAGGGGAGATTGCTATGTCCTCAAAACTGGCTTGATGACACCTGTGAGAGGTTCACCAGCAGATGAAGAACAGTTATCAAGTGAGAGAACCACAGGAGTGCTGTGAGGGGATGACAGAGAAGGGAAGGCTGCACCAACATCAAGGTCACCTATTGTCAGGTAGGGTGATTTGCTGACCCTACAGCCAGACAACAGCAAGATAAAGACGTTCCTACCACCCGTTCTCTCCCATTACAATCCTAATGTCACCAGCCTTCTACAGCAATATAGATGCCACTTTGGAATGGCTCCCCTTGGCCAAAGAAACTTCTAGAAAGAAAACGTAGTGAACAGGTCAGAACAATGTAAGGTTTGCTATGACATCCTCTTCTGCAGGTATGAACATTAAACTGTAAACAAAACACCAAATCACCAAACAGAGAGTCAAGAAACGTAAGCCATATAATCCGCTTGCATTCTGGTCTTCGTTGTGAGATCCTGTATGCCCGGGAAACTATCTGAAATTGCACATCCACCTTGAACAATAATGCCATCCGCACGGTAACATATCCTATGTTCTTTCCAGAACAGACAGCTGAAGCTGATTAGATAAAATCCAGCACCAAAAGCACTCTCAGTCCCCAAATTACTTCCCTCCTCCAGCAGGTCAGGCCATTGTTTAACCATCTCACCTCCTCCAAGAAGCCTTACTTAATTCACTGAACAGAGCTGCTGGTCCTTGCCTTTCCTTACCTCCTCCTACCCCGGAATTTTTGTGCCATTACCTGTACACAGTAGGTTTGAGTTAGTCTGTCTCCGTGTCTCCATGTAGGGCCTGCTGCTCTCATTCTGAGGCAAGTGTCTCTCATGAAATCTTGCTATGACAACTGCAGACCCCAGGATGGTGGCCCCCAGGGCTCTTCCTTCCACCCACGGAGAGTTCTGGGTCCCACACTTCCAACTCCAAAGCTAATTAGCCATGGCAGTCCGGCCTGCTTGACTTTTCAGGCGCCAGGACAGGCCGCTGTCCTCAGCACCAAAGTGTCCGTCAGAGGTTATCTGACCAGTATGTATAAATGAAAGTAATATACAGTATTAATTATAACATGAATCAAGGATTTCTGTCCAAGAATTGCCACCTTTGGTTAATCTATACCTTTGAAATCACTTTGCTCATTAAGGTTTTTCAGTTTTTCAATGAAAATTTATTCTATCAAGTCCAAACAGAATTTGGCCTTAGTGGCTGCAGTTCTTATTTGGTTCTTGGATCCACAAATAATTTATGCTCTGTCTACGAGGGCAGAATCCCTATCAAAAATGAGACTTAGCGGGTTTGCTAAATCCTTAACTCTTTTCCAAATACTTAGAAATCTGCAGTTGCGCTAGTGCAGATCCATCAGCAGAACACGGGTTGTTTTTGTCAGTGAACATTCACATACTGAGCGTCTATTGTGTGCATAGCAGGCTCCATTCTGAACACTGAAGATAGAGGCGTGGAAAGGACACAATCTGTACCCTTGCTTATAATCTAGAATAGTGGTTTCCACACTTCTAGACTCCATACACTAGAATAATATTGAGAAAAATTACTGGTAGGTCAGTGTTTTGATTTGTTTATATAAGGACACTGAAAATAACCCATTATCTCCTCTCAGTATCATTTCATAAAAGAAAGGATATTTTAACACAAAAAGGGTGAAGGATATAACCTGACAACAACAGACAGTTCTTTACATTTAAACCTTACTACATAGTCCTTATCTTTTTAGACGGTGTGGACGGTGAACACCTTAGCAGAGTGGACCAGCGCTCACCCAAAGGCAAGAGGCCCCTCCGAGGAGGGGGTGTGAGGGCGCCTTCCAGAGAGCAAGGAGGCTCTTCCTGAGTGCTCTGTTTCTTCCAAATCCAGAACTAAACTTGTTTTCATTGCACCTCGTTTTAAGTTTTAAGAGTTTATGGACAAGCTACTTTGTGCCCAACTTTGACCACTGCTTTGACAGCCAGGTTAGGAGCTGGGGGTCAGAGGGCTCTGTGGTAATGAAAAGGGTTTTCAGCTGATGGCTACAGTGTCTCCATAAAGCAGATCATATCTACACATCATCTTAGCACATGAGCAATAACATTAGAGGCTTTTAACCAACAAGAGAGAAATTTCTGAGGAGAAAGAAAAAGTGAGGGATTAGGTGTTAATAATTTTTTTAGAAGCTTAATTAATGCTTATACCATCTCTCCAGAAGAGACTGGGAAGGTACTTGTTTTCTACTAAAAACACTTCCATAGAACTATAATTGGCAAGAAAAATACTCTTCCAGGGTTGGGTGCGGAGAGCAGATGACAGCAACATAGAGAGAATTCTTTGGAAGACACTCAGAGCAGAGCTGTCATAAGAAGACCTTGCAAACAAGGCCCCTAAAGGAAGTTTCTGCCATAATTATTCAAAATTAATGGCCACCAATTAAAAATTGTCTGGAGTCCTTAGAGTATGTGGAGAAACATCTGTAATAAAAAATCAGTTTCTCCCTTGTTGAGGTATCCTTAAGTCTTTCTCAGTAATAATTCAAGTTTATATGCAAATTACTCCATTGGCAGTTTCTAACACCTTAACTCTGAACTGTTAAAATGCATCCCAACAAATTTAGCCAGATTATTCCTTCCCATGAGTTAGTGATCAAGTTTTATTTTGCATTCTGAGAAGCTGCTTCCTAAACTGTGCAATTGGGAGAAATTTATAAAATATCTTCTTTATAAATTATTCATCCAACAAGCAGAATTGTGAGAGGTCGTGTTTGACTATAACTAAAATATGTTGATAACTCAAAATAAGCTGCAAGAATAAATAAATTGCAGAGTAAAGCAGAGTAAAGGACACTTTTTAAAAATTTAGTTATTGAGCTATGAAAATTTCAGGACAATAAGTAAACTTCTTGCCTGCTAAGGTCTTGGGGTTTAGATAATGTTAAATCATTCTTAGAACAAAGTAGGTGCCGTCCTTTCACCACTAGGGCCTCACAGTGGCCTCGAAGCTCTGAACACACAGCCACTGTGCACCTTAGGTTGAAATTTTTAATACTGGCTTCATGTTTTCAATGTATGTGTTTTAGATTTCATCTGTACTAAGGGTTATCTTTAATAAAAATGCCACCATTTAATAAAGCTCACTGGAAGATTATCTACAGTAACTGAGCTCATAAGTGTGACTGACTGCCACGGCACGGTTCCTCAGAGGACACACAGATTGCTTTGAAGTGTCATCACAGCTCTGAAGAGCAGCCCGGCTGCATTAAGCTCTTCAGAGTGCCTGGACTGCTCTGGTAAATACTCAGGGACATACCTAAGTGACTGTTTGTTAATGGAATTTGAACATTGATCACCCATGGCTGCATTATAATTTATGTCTACAATTAAGTGGTTACCATGCAAACCACTTCCACATTTTATTTGCACATCAATAGCCGTATTTTCAGAGAGTTTGTCATTTTCTTCTAGACCTTCCAAGTGATTTGTTAAAAGAGATCCCAGTCCCTAGATTTACTCTAATTAATGCCTGCTTCATCTGCTTGCTTTTAGGGGGTAGTTTTTTATGTAATGATATAGTTGAATTTGCTCCCTTTATATATGATGATAGATAAGTACACAATTTTTTTTCTTCTTCTCTAGGGTATAGTTTATGAAACAATGACTCTCTAATATGGCTTGGGAGCAGAAACTCCAGAAATTATAGACCTAAGTCTACAGATCTTTGCATTTAGTAGGCATCCAATCAAAGCTCCTTGAATTAAAATTTAATTCCTGCCTGCCTTCCAACGTTTCCGCATTCCTTAGTTTTTTCTCACCAAGGTGTTACTAAAGGCTGATCATGGTATCCTTACACTGATTCAACCACAGACCTGTCCGGCCTGACTGCCGGCACTGGCACTGTCTGTCTGGGCAGCCAAAAGCGAGGAGCCTCCTGTGATGCCCAGAGGCTTCGGGTGCCTCGTGCTAAGAAGGAAGAGCAGGGGCGCTCCCTCTACTTTCCTCACACCTTTTCTCTGAAGGGATTTTGAAGCTGGGCAGCCAAGGTCACCCTACCTTCTCAGAGAAAGCCAAGTAAATTTTTCTGGTTTAAAATTACGGGGCAGGGTCTCTGTGAGAGTCAGGAGTCTCTTCCCCTCTACTATGCTTCCCAAGCCCCTGTTGTTGTTTCTCTTCTTTCCAACAGCTGATTTGGTCTTCTGAGCCTGGGGTGAATGGGTAGAACATGGAATAAATCAAAATGGATGGTAGGACCAGGTTATCTTCTTGATGCTAAGGCTATTTTTTGTTCTGTGAAAAACAGCAATGGGAATACCACCAAGTCTTACAGCAATTGTGATATTATTTCATGTGCCTACCCATACTTCCACATACATTCCAGTTTATGGCACAGCAGTTCCATAATCAGCAAAGGCAAAATACCCCACTCGTCTTCTGAGAGTCTCATTTTATTCCTTTCCCCTCTTTTTTCCTATTTCCCTCCTTCATCCTTAGTCACTGCTCACTTCCAAGAAAGCTGAGCCCGCACACACCGGGTCCTGAGTCACCACAGCAGGAAGAAATCCCCATGAGCACACCCTCTGCTCCAGCCCAGAAGAGGCAGAGTCCAGCCCCACAGCGGCCTATTTATCTGGTCAGGCTGGCGGGCAATCCAACTGGACTGAAACTGATGCAGACAGACAGGGCCATAGGGAGCAGAGAGCGTGAGAGCCGACTAGACACAAAGAAGCAAGCAAGCCTAGGCGAGCAGGCTGGAAGACAGCAGGCAGCCAGGCCCAGCAGCTCATGTGCTAGTCCAGCTCTCATGGCAACCCCAGTGGAACACTCCAAGCCAACACGAGTCGGCCAAAGCCTGAGCTCACTTTAATGGCTTCTGTCCCAAACCTGACTCACTGGGGATTCCATGGACTTACTGCTATGAGAGCTCTTCATGCATTTCTAAAAACAAACTGCTCAATGCTGTCATGGAAAACCTGGGTCTTTGCATTCTACAGTTTCACTATGGATTACATCCAGGTCACAACCTAAGGAAGACAGCTGGCAGACACGGCCCTGCTGGCTGAGTACCCAGCTTTTGTAGTAAATCCCAGAGGGTTGTGAATTGGTGTGTGTTTCTGGCTATGCCAAGACCTGGACAAGTTCTCACCTAGTGAAGACCAACCACCCTGTGATTTATTCTGCAAGGAGAGCCTGAGAAGCGACCTGCAAACAAGACTCACTTGCTAGAAGCCGCCTACAGAAAGGAAAGGAGAGTGTGTGTGTCTGGAAGAGGAGTGAGAGGAAGTTCTTTGTTTTCCTGTCAAGCCAGCTGCTATGTTCTGTGCTTTTTTAAAAAAGGCCCTGAGGACACCCACAGGCACACCTAAGCCACGGGACTGCTCTGTGCTCTTCAGCCCCCGACACAGGCACGTTATTAAGGGGCCAGGCAATGGCCCTGTACAATGTAGTCATGTTTGATCTCAACAGAACAAGGCCTGATTCTAAAGACCGTAAAAGACACTCCTATTCCTTAAAATGCAGCAATTCTAGGAAACAAAATATACTATCTGCCAAGGAAGCAGAAATACTTTAATAATAATCAGAACTACCAATTATTTACTCTGTGTCCAGCACTGTGCTTAAGCCTTTCTCCTATGTTATCTAATCCACATGACAACCCTGAGGTATGTCTACTGCTGTACCCATTTTACAAGAGAGAAAACTGTGGCTTAGGGGAGTAAGGTGAATTGCTCAGCAGTTCACAGCCACTTTAAGGTTCAGTCAGGACAGATCCAGGGTCCAGCGAGGCGCAAATTCTACCGGCTGTGCTGAGAGTGAGTGTTGAACACCAACGGCATTTGGGCCCAAATATTTAGGAAGTGCCAGCTGGGTGCCCACTGTTAGGCAAGGCCTTGAAGGCAAATCCTGCTATCCGGGTTAACTTAATAGTCAACAGTTGAATTTTATTATTTTTTAGGTATCCCAGATTTTGAGGTTTCCACTGAGGTATAAATTTTTTCACATCCAGGTTCTAAAATCAAAATATTCAGATTTTGATAACTTTTGATAGACAATGAGGGCTAAGTCTGTGGCCTATTTATTCTTTAAAATTAGATGTAGTAAGGAATATGCTTATAACATCTTATAATTTTCCACCAAGGTACATTTTACAAAGATGTCATTTTTGCCAAAACGAGCTGTAAGAACAAACAGTCTAAGTGTATTTCCAAAGAATGCTTCTGTTGCTCTGGCAACAGCCTCCTTTCTCACCATTTGTTTTGACATTGAATGGAACCAGGGTTGAGAGCAGGGGTGTGGGGAGTGGAGACACCGATGCTCCCAGCTGCAGCGAGGCCTTGGCTGAGGCTGGGCTGACCAGACGCTGTTACAGATCAGCTGACAGGAGAGAAAGCGGGGCAGCCATCCCAGACACTGGTGGGGCAGCTTTTCGGCCATCGATTCAAGGACCATGGTTGCCATTTATATTGGCTTGAACTGCCAGGTGTAGACCCCCATTAGGGGAGGGCAAGTTCACTGAGCTCCCCTTACAGAAGTGCCCCCAGCCCCAATCACAAGGAAGCCAGCTGCCCAGTGCTCAGCCCATCTTTCCCACAAGTCCTTCTCAGAGGGCAGCTGTTAGGCTGGCAGGAGAAAAAAAAACATTTCTCTGTATTTCAGTTCTTGGTCTTAGAGCAGTGGGCCCTAGGGTAGTGTGACTATGGAGGAATCTATGCCTCCTGTCAATGAAAAACCTTGAGCAATTCCAGACTTTCTGAGAGGCTGCGTATATGCAAGGGGAACGTAAGTGGTAAAGGTGGGGAGAAAGTTAAGATTTTTCTTAGAAAAATCTAGATTTTGGGAAGAGGCAGGTGAGCAGCACACTAGTGCCTTGGCTATGCTACTACTTTCTTCTCAACCCTTCTTCCCAGAGGCCTGATGCAGCGGGAAGGAAAGGGAAGTCAGGAATCACTCAGGGGAGTGTATGAGGAACACCTGGTAGAAAGTGAACACTCTCACCGCTTACGTGAAAGAGCAAACCAGGACACCAAAAGATCTGTTGAACTAATCCACATTCTTAGAGATTGAATTCACTGGACAAACACCTTATTAAAAACTGCTTGCAAACAGTCTGTAAGACTGAAGGATATCTACAAGTTGCTTCTGAATACTGTAAAAGACAGGCCGTGGTGCTATAACCCAAGATGTCCCATCTCTTCCAGTAAAGGGCCACTGATGTGCTAGAAGGCACTGAGTTTCTCAGAATGAAAGCATTCCTAAGGATGACAAGCCAGCAGTCTCACCTGCATACCAGTGAGTTTTGGTAAAACTCATAATAAAGGCATTAAATCATGGAGGATGAGCAAATACAACAGAACAATGGAATATGGAGCAGAAATCTGCCTCACTGGTCAACCAGGGCTCTTCAACAGGGTTGATAAATTGTGTGTGCTGGCTTCTCTTCATCTGCATGTTATTTCGACTTTTCAAAAACCTGTGGTAATGCTTCTCAGCAAAAGTTTTAAGATATACACAACACAAATGCATATACCCCTAAGGCACTGTGTGACTCCAGAGAATAAAGTAGGGGCATTTCTCTGATAAGAAAAAGAGGAACTGGTATTGAAACCCACCTAATTGAACACTTCTGGAAGGTGAAATGCCAAGTTGAAGGGGATTAACTTCAGATTTCAGAAGTGAATCAAAAAGGGGACAATGAGCTTCACAGAAAATCTAAGATAAGAAAACCTCTTTCGGAAGAACATATTTCCAGTCTCCTTATTTTTCAGAAGAAGAATGCCAAGGTTCAAAGAGATGGTACATTTATTTCAAGTAGAACTGTTATTTGGCAGTAAAACTGAAAATTAGAATCCTGGTCTCCCAAATTCCATAGGTGCCTGGGTCTTTCATGGTATGGCTTCTCCTGACAGACAGAGATGAGGGTCCTGAGAATACATCCCCCATGCAAACAGATCAGCACTGCAGAGCAGAACCTCTGGGATTTCTCTGGGCCCATTACCCCCCACCCTCGTCCCAATACGTACGGAACTTCCCTAGTTTGTGAGGAACAGAAAACATTATCTTATCAGCTGTTTGGAAAAAAACTCATTTGATCTGTTTATTTGGAAGCCATCCCTGATGAGCTCAAGAGTTTGTTATAAGGAAGACAAGCTAATTCATATTACGGTCCACTTCTTTATAACTCTGGACACGAGGCTTGGTGCTTATCTTTATTGCTGAGGAGTTCTGTGCACACAGCCTTAGGACCTGCTGGGAAATGAGTCACCTATGCCTTTCAGTTAGGGTTGTAGGTGGATTACTGGTCTCCTGCTAGAGTTCAGATTAATGACTACCTTGGTTATGACTGTTTAAAAAGTGCATTTTTTCCCCTGAAAATCAAAATAAGGGTCTACTCCTCTACTTCCTTAAGAATGTCTTTGAACTCTGCTGTATATGTGTGTGTGTGTGTGTGTGTATGTATGTGTGTGTGTGTGTGCGCATGCACGTTTCTGCCACCCAGAACAAGTCCCTTGAGCTTACACAGATTGACTGATAACATTCTTCATCTAAATCCACATGGGAAAGTCTATGAAAATGCTGGTGGCTGTGTAAGTTTTCTCAAAGCTCACAGCCTCTCCTCTGCAATCTCTGTAACGAGCTCATACTTTTCTTGCCACTGATATCTAACAAACTCATTAGTAGAAAATTCCCAGAAAGTGGAACAGTTAGTTTGTATTTTCTGATCTGAGTGCACAGAACATTCTGTCAGGCTCCAGGAGACAGACAATTTAAACCAGAACATTATTAAACCCAGAGCAGCTGATACTAATTCCTTCCCAGCCCGCCTCTTGCCCTCCCGGGGCTGAGTGGGGAGCAGGTTCAGGCTCCCCGCCTCTGAAGAACACCCATACCACATCCTTCGCATAGAGTGCTTGCTGCAGGTGGGCCTCTCTCACACCGTAGTTCCTAGGTGGGATGCCCTGACATAGAAAGTATGCTTTAAATTTCAGGAGAACAGCAAAAAGCAACAAAACCCAGCAACTTAGAATCTGAGGAAATCCACAATGAAGAACACTGAAACAGAGAACACACTCTTCTTCAGGTTAGGGGGAGTGGAAAAGGGAGCGATGGGCAGTGCACTCACCTTGTTTGGATAGTCAGTACAAAGCGACCAGACTGGACAGAGCTGGTCTTACTCAAAACTGGCAGTAAATGAAATCAGTGTGCTGTGCCCCACTGCAGGGGCCCATCCCACGTGGCTCTCAGACCTCTTCCTGCCCTGCACACTTACCTGCAATGCCTTGCAAGAGCCCGCAGACATTGAAAATACTTTTCTTCATGATGCTCTGCACACACATGGTGAAAACAGACACCAAGGCCACCGTGCAGAGAATGAAGATGCCCACGGCCAAGAAAATAGCGGTGGCCTGCCAGAAGCCGCTGGCAATCTCGCCAAAGTTCTCAGCGTAGGGCCCGCACAGCGTCTCCCGCTGGACGTGCTGTACCCCGGGGTTCCGGATGCAGCGGGCATAGATGCCCAGAGTAGGGTGGTAGGGCTCTGAGGAGCCTCCGCTCTGGTCATCAGGCTCAGCGTTGCTGCGAGTCTTGGCTTTGCCAATTAGCCAGTCAGCGCTCATGAAGGCAATGAGCTCTGCAAAAGCCACCACAATACTCAGGAGGGTCCAGAGCATCGAGCGACAGGTGACAATAACATGACACATATTGATGTTCAAGGCGGAAAAAGAATCGGGAGTCCACGGGGTTAATACACAACGCAAGCCGGTGGGGAAGGACGCTCAGGAAGTCTCAGAAGGAAGTCACTGCTCCGGGCATTCGCTCCCGCAGCCTCGGGCTCCGTTTCTCCGGCCGCTAGCAGGGCAGTCCCGCGCTGTCAAGCTGCCATGTCGCAGCAGCTCCGAGCAGGCGCCGGCCTCACCTACGGGAGAGGAGGAGGGCGGTTAACGGGCGGCCCCGCCCCTGCAGCGCGCCGGCCAACTCGCCAGGCCCCAAAGCCAAGTGCGCGCGGCTGCCCGCGCCTGGCCGTCCCGGCCGGCCTCCGGCTCGCACGCCCCGACCACTCCCGGCCCCGGCGGCCGCTCAGCCCCCACAGACGCCTGTGGAGCAAGCCCTGGTCCCGCGCCGGCGGGCCGGCCGTTCTCGGCACGTCTCCCGTGTTCTTTGTTTCGGGCTCTCTCGCCCGTTGCCCGCTCTCAGGCTGGCCGCGGTGCTTCCTCTTCTGTCCGGGCAGCGGGGCGCAGGGGCCGATGCTGGCCGGGCACCCGCGGCAGGGCGGCCCTCCGGCACTGGGAAGTCAGGTGCCGGGACCCAGACAAGCCGAGCTGTGATTCCCAGGGAGCAGTGTCCACGGACCGGCTGTGAATTTCTAGAGTTGACAGGACTCTTTACCACTGCTTTGGTACTAGGTGAGCTAAGTTTTGAAAAACGTGAATCAAAAGCTTTTGCTTGAAAGTGGAGAGGAGCAATACCCCATTTTATTGCCCGGGAATCAAATTACTAGCAGAGACGTACGAGTATTTACAGGATAGGTGAATGAGAATATGAGGAAACAATGCCATGAAAAATAATAAAACATTACTACCCAAACTTGGTTTTATCCATTTCCCACAGAGAGAATTTTAGACAAAATAACCTACAGGAATTAAAATTCAAAGAAAAAACCTCTAAGAGTTCATGACTTACTCACTTAGGGAAATTACTCAAAACAAAGCCATTAAGGACCCTTGACTAGCACTGCCAATGAGCGGACTTGCTGACAACTGCAACTTGCTCATGAAGAATGCATCCCTTGAACTGTCCCAATTCATCAGACGGGCCTCTGCCTGAGCTTCGATTCACCCCAGGTCTGGAACTCAACATGGCCATTGTTTCTGATCTCACAAGGACTCATTCTGTTCCTAAGGACAAACGGCTTCATTACCACAGGGCTTTGCTCTATCAGCTCAAACCTCCTTCAGAGGGGCCTAAACCCTGGGACGGGGGCCGCAGTGCTTGTTGGCCACCCCATTTTCTGCCCCCGCCTCCAGGGTCAGGAAGAATAGCGCAGCTCACCATCTGACATCTGGATGCATAGCTCTGTTCTGAATGATTACATCTTATTAACCAAGGTCCTGTCAACTCTGTAAGAACCACAAAGGGCTCCCTGGAATGCTGGCAGCGGGGTTGGGCAGGGAGTTACCAAAGAGGGAGGGAAGTGGGGAAATAAGGAAGCCCACTGTCAAAGCTTCTACATTATACTGGCTGACATCCTAATGGGAGGGATTACTTACCACATAAACACATTTTAAAATCCTCACATCGTTATAGTTATACAAGATGCTGTTTTGGGAAATTAGCTAGTGCAACACTAGGAACATAGGCACCTGATAGTTGCCTGGGGATGGGGAATAGATGTAGATTGTGTGTGTGTGTGTGTGTGTGTGTAATGCAGTTGTGCTGAGCCCTGGGGAAGGGGGAGGTGGTGTGTTCCACTGCAAGGATTTTGGAGTCCATCAGGTCCCGGTTCCAAATGCAGGTCCACCATCAACTGGCCATGTGGACGTCTAACTTCTCAGAACTTCAGCGCCCTCATCTACCACATGGAGACAGTAGCACATCCTGCTGCTCAGTATTGTGAAGAATAAGCAAGAACCTGGTAAAGCACCTTGCTGAGTGAGGGTCATGGTAAGTGCTCAATGAACATCAACTCCTGTCCCTCAGAAACTTCTCCCCTACCATGGATGACACTGGTCAGACAAGTTTACCTGATGGAAGTACACAGTACATAACAGAAATTGGGCCATTACATGCACACAAAGATTAAACGGGTTATTCAGAGATGGATGAGGTCAATGTGTCTAAGCAACCCTGGTGGGCTTTGTGAGCAGGGTCCTGTTCTCAATTCTGGTTTCCCCACTCCCAACCCAGTGGCCAAAGCCAACTGTGTTAGCCAGACTTCTCACCTCCCCAACCACAAATAGAAATGCCTTTGGAGAAAAAAGTTACCAATACAAAAGAGCTTTGGAGGAGATTGTAGATAATAAAAATGATCATTCTCCAAGACTCCTGGGAGGCCGCAGGAAGCTACATCCGCCCACCAGGCTCACAAACCCTCTGAACCAACAGGTGGAAAGCCCAGCCTGTTAGAAGATGAGGCTTCCACAAAGTCTCCCAGTTCAATGAGAAAACAATTTACTGCTGTGCCCAGCCACTCTTGATCCCTACTCCTCTTCTGTTTAATGGCAGTTTTCCAATGTGAATATAAACCCCCTACATGTCTGTCCCCTGCAGAGCCTCAGGACTCTGCTGCAACCTCTCAGGGACTTGGATCTTAATGAACATGCTGACTGTCCACTCTCCTGGTCAGCAAGCTCAGCTCAGAGTCAGGAATGCAATTAGATTGCAACTTCTGAAGAGAAGGATGTGAAACTTGAGAAGGGAAGACAGCACCTTTGGGTTTAGCAGAAGGGTCTGTGCTAAGCTGAGGGCCAGGTTATACAGGGACCCAGGCACTCAACTTCATAAAACAGAGTTCCCTGTCCGTCTGTGCTAAAACCATCCCCACTTACTGCACAAAATCCCCACATTCATGCTGAGGTGGATGGAATGAGCCTTTTATTCTTCTGTTTGGGAAGGGGGATCAATAAGCTGCTCTCATCTCTCCAGCAAGTTTGCTAATGGCTGCTAGAAGAGGAATAGCTACAGCTCGCAAGGCCGCCTAGGGTAGTCTGCAGGCTGGTGGGACGGGAAACTGGAAATGCATCGAGGAGCTTCTGCAGGAGTCTATTCTCCGTAAAGTGTCTTGTCCATGTCTCATGTGCAGGGAGAGGCACCTGCTGGGACAACATCTGTACCAAAGGGGAAAGAAATAGATCCTTGTTATAGATCTTGTTAGCTGCAGGGGTTCGGGCACAGAGCTCAGCATGGCATCTACTTCTATTCCCTGTAATTCCTGCTTCTCCAAAGCTCACTTAAAACAACCCGGCCCTCTTGTCTCCACAGGCCACTGAACACATTTCCCTTCAGGACACCTGACTTCACTACCACCACTCTGGTGGCTGTGGATAACCCAGACAGTCCTCTGACTTCCAGAAAATGATATTATGATTATCACAAAGGTCGACAATAAAGCCTCTTAGCAAGTAATAAGGCAAACAAAGCAAACAAACATGAGGGCCCTGCAGAACAACAGCAGCACTGCAGTCAGAGCACACAGCAGGGAGGCGCTGATCGATGGCTGGTCTGTGGGCGTCAGTCACATACATGTTCTCCATAAAGCCTCAATAGTTAAAGGAAAGACAAAGGTGCTGACTTCGGTCTGTAGCTTCCCTAATGGGGTAGTAAAAGGAAGAAAGGGCCCGTGGAGAAGCCACTCAGTGCCGGCTGGCTGGGAGATTACCCTAACAGATACCAGGAGCAAAGCTCACATCTACCTAGACGGGCAGAGGCAAACGGAAGGGACTTCGGTGACAGCTGCGCCAAGTCTATGTATCCCCCACTGCCGGAGCAGCAAAGGCCTGGGCAAAATCCCGAAGAACACTAGCTTGCTTATTATACACCTGGCTCCTTATCAACTTATTTTTTGACGTTGAAAAATTTGCAAACATAGGTCCAAGTTGAAAAGAACAGACACTAAAACAGCCAGATTCAACATTTGTTAACACTTTGCCATACTTATCCTGTCGATCTGTGGTTTGCACCCTCACATGAACACTCACACAGAGACACTTTTTTCTGAACCATTTGAAAACGAGTTGCAGATGTCTTGACACTTCACTCCCAGCTACTTTAGCATACACCTACTAAAAATAAGGACACTTTCCTACATGACCACAATAAAATTAACACACCCAAAAACACTGACAATAATTCCCTCATATCCAAAACCTGGTCCCCACTCAAATTTCCCTACCCTGCCCTGTTTTTTAGAGCTGGTTTCCTAAAACTATGACTCATTCAAGGCTCATGCACTGCACTGGGTTATGTGTCTTTAGTTTCTTTAGTCAAAAAATCCTTCTGAACAAAACAGGAGCAGACTCACAGAACCCAAGAATGGACTAACAGTTACCAAAGGGAAAGGGACTGGGGAGGATGGGTGGGAAGGGAGGGATAAGGGGAAAAGGGGCATTACGATTAGCAGACATAATGTAGCACAGGGAAGGCAGTATAACACAGAGAAGACAAGTAGTGACTCTACAGCATCTCACTATGCTGATGGACAGTGACTGTAATGGGGTAGGTGGGGGGGACCTGATGATGGGGAGAAAATCTAGTAACCACAATGTTGCTCATGTGATTGTATATTAATGATACCATAAAATAAAATAAAAAGTCCTTCCACCCCTAACCCATACTGCCCTGCCCACATTTGTTCCTTGCCATTTGCTTTTGTGAAGACACCAGGCCAGTTGTCGTAGGGACTACCCAACTATCTGGGTTTGTCTATTTCCTCGTGATAGCATTTAAACTTGTTCTCTATCCCCTGCTGTAAAGAAACTGGAGGTTAAATCTAAAGGCAAATTTAGATTCAGCTTAAACACTTTTGGTGAGAATGCTCTGGCTGTGTAATTCCCACTGCATCACATTTGGAAGGAGCAATACTGGGTCACACCTGAGGGTCAGAATAATTTTACACACACAGACATATATATGAATGTGTGTATACACATGCATCTATGTACCTACACACGCACACACACACACAGATACAGGCAAAACATGCCCAGGATCCTTTCTGTTTGTGAAGAATCAGAACTGTGGCAAGGACATGGGGGAAGGCTGGTCCGGAGAGGACCCCGTGTCTCTGAAGAGCCCCTTGGGCGGTTCTCATGCCGCCACTGAGAGGCCCTGTTCTAAGCGAGGCCATCCTAGAAGCTAAAGAAGCCCTTTGCCAAAGGGGTTTTACATCTAAGAAACGTTTGCTGTGTTTCTTTGGTATAGAACTACCTTTGATATATAACATACGAAAACAGTGAAACATCTGCAGACCTGCGGAGGGAGCTGCACTTTAAAGAAATGCAGCCCCTCCCAGAAGGACTGACTTGCATCCAGAGGGCCTGGTTACAGGGATAAGGAAAGCTTTTGTGTGACGAGACGGGCCATCCTTCCTCTAACTTCAGAGCCTTCCTTTCAAAAAGGGACAAACCTGGCTCCCTGAAGCTTCCCTCTGGTCACCCCAGCTGCTTAGGCTATGTGGAGCGGGCACCCAGCTTGGCAATACCATGTCGGGAGAAGTGCGCCAAGCCTTACGGGCAGCGATGGCCGTGATTTAAGAGCTTTATAAACAGACCTGAGACCAAATCTCAGCTCTAACGCTGAACCATTGTATGTCCTCAGACAGGCTATTTCTGTTTAACCTTACCGAGGCTTAGTTTCCTCTCTGTAAAATAAGGATAACAGCATCTTCCTTTCAAGGTTGCCATGAGGCTTAAAGGGCAAAGTGTATGTAGAAGAATCAGCATAGCTTCCAATTCATTGTGTTCAACATATGTTAGCATTATTAATCCTTATATGATTAGCTTAACACAGTATTTGTGTTTCAGTAAGTGCCCAAAAATATTAACTCCTATATTCATAATAAATTTACTGCAAATAATCCATACACTTCCAAGCAGACTGAATTTGGTTCCCACATCACTGGTAGTTTCTTGGCCTTTATCTGTGTTCACGGTTACCCTCTCCCTCAGATGCATGCAAGTCACACAAAGGCTCAGCAATACGGCTCCACCTCTATGTCTTCTGGAAGGATGCGGCTTCAGTAAGTAGAATTTATGTGCTTTTGCCTTCCAAAACCTGGAGAGATCCTCTATAGAGCTGTTTCTTCAAGTGTGGTCCCTGGACCACCTGCCATCTCCTAGAGGGGGACGTAGGCTACCTGCTGAAGAAGCGAAAGTTCCCAGCTCCCACACACTCAATCAAACTTTCTGGTGGTGCTGCCAGAAACTGCATTTTTAACAAGTCCTCAGGAGATTCTTTACACAGTGAAGTCTAAGACTCAGCTGGGAGGCAGCCTCACATGCTCGGTGAGGTTGCCAGCACCCAGCAGTTCCTCGGGGCTGAGGAGGGACAAAGAGAAGACGCAAGGAAGAGTGGCAGGAAAGGCCCAGGACCGTGCAGGACTTTTTAAAACGAGCTGCCACAGGAGATTGTGCAAACTCATTTTCCCAGGCTGCCCCCTACCACACACCGACTATGGAAATGCAGACGTCCTGACTCTATTTAAGAAGAGGGTCCAAACGTACTGATAATTACATCATACTGTGATTTAGAGGCTCAACATGCTCAGTACGGCTTATTGCCAATATTCTTTCCTCAGTCTTGGTGATAAACCAGTCTTTTGTCCCATCTCACTCTACCAGGTGCACTCACAGAGGTTCAAGGATGTGCTTGTGGCATCCAGTGGCCAGGGGTGCCACTAACCACCCTGCGGTGCACGGCCCAGCCCCCACGAAGCGGTGTCAGCAGCGCTGGGGGTGAGACCCCCTGCTCTGGAAGCTTCCCTCAGAGAGCAGTTCTTACATTTGTATGTGCACCTCAAGACAGATTGCTAAAGCTTTACTTTGAAAAAAGATCTACGCTAATGAGTAAGACATGTTCTGTAATCTGTACAGACATTCATAGTATTTACTAAATTAAGTACACTTTTCATGTTTTTCTGAAATATTTTTAAGGACCATGCTAGTCCGTGTGTCCAAGATGACAGGCTGACAGGATGGGAACTCCAGTGTTCCAGAGGGCTGCCCGCAGGCAGAGTGCCCCGGGGCCCTCCTCTCCTGGGGCCCTGGCAGGTTTTCTGGGGCTCACACGACAGTCGGCTTTTGCCTTCAGTAGTCTCCATTCTGAGAGTGGCAAAATGGGACTCCTGGGCAACAAAGAGCAGGAGTTCATTGGCTGTTAACGCTCTTTACCTCCGCTAAGGGTCTTGGACTTTGCCCCAGAAAACTTCAGTTTGGCCACATGGCCTTCATTTCTCAAATTCCCTGCCTGCAGAGTTGAGCTGTCCACTCAGTGCATGCTCAGGCAGCCCTGGCCACTCCCAGTGCCAGAGAACCTCCAGATACTCACCAAGTAGTCCTAAGGTCACTAGCTGAGCCTGGCCCGGCTCCCCTCTGCAAGGTGCTTCCCTCCCCTGACCCTGCTGGCATGTTCAGCCGCCTGAAGGCCCTTCCAGGGCAAGGGCCTTGCTCTCCAAAAGCACCCGGACAAGCTTCTTTAAAAGTTTTCTCAGCTTGGAGCACCTGGTCAGCTCCTGCTCATTGTCAAGTTTGTTTTTTACTTCACTGGTCCTGGCCAGCCATGTATTTCTCTCAATGCCCGTTTTAACTCCTCCTGTATCCAATCAGTCTGCTTTCTGGGCACCCATTTCTAGATGGGTCATTTTTACGCTTCTGTCCTGAGGCAGGAGCAGACAGACCAATCAGGTCCACTTGTCCGGTCCTATTTCCTAAATGATCCATTCTTTAAGATTTCTGAAGCCCACTTAAATATTTCATAACTTTTTTCCTTCTACAAACCTCATCATCTAAAAATCTTCAGAAGGTCTTTATTTACATCTCTATTTCTGTCAGACAGGAGGGACTGAAGAATCAACTTTCAAGGCAGACAGTCAGGTTTGGGTTAGCTCACATCCTATACACCCGGGCCATATGCCCATGCCCTGTACTTACTGTGGTGCCAGAAGGTTTTTTGGTTTGTTTAAATGGAATTAGAACTTGAACTTCAAGATTTGCCTTTTCATGTCACTATTTTATATAATTTTAAATAAAAACTGTTTTCCAAGTTCATAATGAATTCTGTGATACCAGGCAAAAGATACATGTCAAAGTCAGCCTCATTGTTCTACGAATCAGTAAGAAAGAAGAGTTTTAAAGGAGAAAAGTAACAAAGGGTGGAAAACAAAGAACCTACAAAAACTTATACATAAATATCAAGATACATAATTTCCTTCTTCATGACCCTCTGGTGTCGTTGAGAGGAAACTCCAAATGCCCTCGGTGTGAGTGACTCAGCTCTGAGGAGAAATAACCGCTAGGGAACGGGCTTCTGGTCTGTCTAAGTGGACAGCGAGGCAGCCTCTCCCCGTGGTGGGGAGCACCAGCTTTCATTCTTAAACCAACTGCAGGTTTTCTTGTACCATCTGTGCAGAGGTAGAAAGAATCACTACTTGTCCACGAGACACAAAGCCATCCGCAGGTCCCCCTCCAACAGCAAAGGAAGAGCATGCGTGGTATGTGCAGAGGACGATGCCGTCTGTTACTTCTGAGTCTCTTATACAAACCCCTGGAACGCCAGGGCGGCCAGAGCCCAAGGGGAGAGAGTGAAAAGCTGAGTCAGTGAGGCACGGGGCAGTGAGTCACAGGTAGACAAACAGCCCCACCACACCCTAACATTCCCAGGGAACCTCCACCATGAGCATCAGCATTCCAGAGGGAAGGAGGACTTAGCATTAGGTGCATACTGGTGGCCTCCAGGAGGAAGACTTCCATCAACTCATGAGAATACATGTCTCTTTAAAAATCAAGTTGTTCTAATTGAGGTATTGCCTCCTTTTGAAGCGAGTTTTGTTTTTAAAAAGAGCAATACGTTATCATTTTATAAGCTCACAATTAGTACCAGACAAAAATGTTACTCTGAAAATAGTCACAAGTAGTTAAAAATGGCAAAAAATTGTTTCTTTCCTTGCACCCACCCACCCCCACTCCCCACTGGCTCTGGAAATCTGACCCCTTAGTGTGACAGACAGAAGAGAATGGGAGTGAGCCTCAGTGCCCAGGTCCCCAGCAGCGTTCGGGACGGACGGGTGTGAGCGGGAGGGCAGCAGAGGTCTCACCCTGCACTGCCAACAGTGGCTGCTGGACTCACAGGGAAGGGACTCCCACCTGCCAGCAACACTCCAACCCAGGAACTTCCTGCAGGGCAGAGGGCAGGAGCACCTCACAACAGCAATAAACGTCACCCAGGATCCCCTTGAAACAAATACCTTAAGCACATCCCAAATCTAGCAGCTGCCATCGGGCTTGCTGGCAGAGCCCTCAGTGGAGTGATGCAATTCCAATTACCCACTAAAGGAACTGGGCCTAAAGATATGACAACCCATTTCCCTTCAAAACCAACAGCCTAAGTTGGCATTTACCAGGGACCAAATCAATGCCAGTCATTGCTCCCTGAGGTCATTACTGTGTTTAACCACTATTGCAGAGCACTAGTGGAATTTTTTTTAAGTCTGAATTATTTAAAGTAAAGGGTCCCCATCTACTGTACACTATGTTCATATTTCTTAGAGCATCACTGAAATGTTCAAACTCACTGTTTTTTATTATTTCCCTCATATCGATGCCAGCTGTTCACAACCAAGAGTACAACAGGCAGCCCTAAGGTCTGAATCACCCTGTCTTGTGTGTCCACAACACACACTTCCTGAGCTTGGGGAAGGATCAGAAAATGGCCTAAGGCTTCATGCACCGAACACACATGCAATAAAGAACAAAATGTACAAGGTGGATGTTCTCAAACGTGGCTCTTTATAACTTTATGTAATGAAAACCTCCCTTCTCTAGTGCCTTATTTCTCTCATATAGTCAAGACCTATGAAATACTGTGTGTTCAGATTGAACACAAACACACACATTTGTAATGTTTGGTTTTTTTAAACATCTAAAAATCAGCACAACAGATTTGTACGCTTCATCTACTCCCATTTCATTCAACCTTGTCCATCTCAGTGATTCCATAGCCAGAGATCAAGCTACCCAGTACCTGTCACCTTTCCCTAAGGAGAATGCCAAATTCACAGCTGTAGGCAAGTTTAAACCTTCTTCATTTATTAACTGAAGGAATTCCCCAGATACTTAGGATTCAAACTGTGTTTTGCAGACAGATGGGCTTAAGCGTAGCTCCCAAAGGGATGCACACTCTTCGAGGAAAAGCAAGTTCAACATACAGCTGCCAGCAGCTCCAGGTATTTGCAAATAGACAGCAAGCCTTAAATGCAGGCAACAGCCTCAGCCTATATTACTGAGCTGGCCTAATGCCTCAGGAATGTAGCTGGCCAGAGGAGAAGGCCAGGAGCTTTCTTTGCTGCAGCCTAGTGAACTCAGTGCAGACTCAAAGTTCAGCGCTCTCAGAAAAACCCCCCTTTTGGAAGTCTGAACCCTTGTATTTGTTCACATGATCCAGTACTCTTTCTGGGAACAGAGACCCACTGTGAGAGCTTCGGACAATAGTGAGGCATAGTAAACAGAGATAAAGTTCACCTGGATGTCTCAGAGAAGAGAGTATGTATCAGAAGACCAGGCCACTTAAAAACAAAAGCGAAAGTCCTGGAAAAGCTGGGAGCAGCAATGGTTTAGGTTCTGTAAGAAGAGACACCCCCAGCCCTCTGTTCCTTGCTTCCATCCATGAAGGCTGACAAACAAGGTGGACAAAGAGGAGACCTGTCCCCATGTATATACAGGTCCAGGCTGGGCACATGGCTCCCTGAGCACCCTCACGGCTCCGCGAGAGGAAGGCACCAGGCAAGAGGGCCCAGGAGTAGACCATGTTCAGATTTGGGTTAAAATGCAGCACCCCTGGGGTGGACACATACTCCTCTGAGGGCGTCAGGACGTGCAGGCTTCATCACAGCGGGCCAGCTCCCACAGCCCTGACTCCGCAGGCCGCGCGGGAAGGCACCCACCTCAGGCAGTGAGAGTCCAGGCGCCGAGCTCTCCCATGGGGAGGGTGCTGGGAATTCTGGGTTCCAGTACAAAATGGGCTGGGCAGTGCTTTGGGGAGGATCTCTTAGGTTTCTGCACAGGAGAAGGGCCAGCTCAACAGTGGGACTCTCAAAGTCACTAAACACCCACTGCCCTACCCGTCCAGAAAGGCAGCCTGGGGAGCGATTCAGTCTGGAGCCAGATGGTCTGGATCTGTTCTACCACTTCCTTGGGGCTGACCGTGGGCTTCGATGCCTCAGCTCCTGGATCTGTAAAACAGGGGTCCCGATGGAAGCTACCATATAAGCTCGTTGTGAGGATCAACTGAAGTAAAACAACTAACAAGCTTAGAGCAGCGCCTGGCAATGGCGAGTGTCCCATACCCATGGCTACCGTCCTGGGACAGCAGCCGGCCGCCCTGCCCCCCAGCGGCCCGGTCACTTCTGAAGGCATGCCTCAGGCATTCTTTCTGCCATTTAGATCTTCCTGTCCTAAGGTCCCCTGGCACATGGGTAATTTGCCTCACCTTCAAATGCCGATCTTCTCCATGTAAAAGGAGCTGTATAGCAGAAAAGGAGCTGTATAGCAGAAAGCTAGGCCTGTCGAAATGCCATCTCCCTGTGCCGTAACTAGCTCTGTATCTCTGGACAGTGAAAGAGGGAGCCATCAAAGTACCTACCTCACTGGCTGTTGTGAGGATTACAAAATCTGTGCATGCGGAAGGAGCTACAGTTGTCAGTACTCATTACTACTGTCATCTTTCTTGTCAACATCTATCTTCCTGGGCCTTGAAGGCTGTTTCCACACGGCCACAAAAAAATCAACTTCTAGGATCAGTACCTCTCCCTAGACTCAAATTTATCCAATGGCAAAAAAAATAAGTGGGGAAAAAGACACTAGACAGGAAGCCAGGAAACCATGGGCTCTGGTCTAGGTCCTTGCCTAGCTGGCTGTGACCACACAGCTCCGTTACCTCAGGTACAAAGTGAAAGAGGGGTGGATGTGCAGACCATCACCGTCACTTCAGCTCCCAAACTCAGTTATTTTAAGCACATGACCACCTCTTACCACCTTCCTGGAAACCAGGGGCCCTCCTGGAGCAGGCGGCCCCATAGCTTATAGGGGATGCCAAGTGCTGTGGCTTAAGGTTGGCAGAAGAGAAGGTCACATCTGATGCTAGCGCTCAGGAGACGGGGGCTAGGGCGTGCCCTTGGGCCCTGCACAGGGAGCTGCCCAAGGGCCATGGTTGAAGGTGTGGGCTAGACTGGCTCCGTCGTCTCCTTGTCTTTTTTTTTTTTCTTCTGGAATGGGGGAACCTAACTGTAACCTTTCATTTCCAGTTCCAGGTGTCTCTTATTCTTGGAAACACAGAGCAGTCTCCACTCCAGTCTTTGGGCTAACAGCTAAAAATGAGGGCCCCCTGTCCTTAGCTTCAGATGGACCCTGCAATTAAAGAACACTTACTCAGTTCTGCAATCTGTGGTCACAAAAAGCGTCCTTCCTTTCTTAGATACTTTCGCTTCTTGTTCTAGACAAGTAAAATGCTTGATCATGAAGAAATTCACAGCCATATGCCAGAGGACATGACAGAAAACAAAGTTTAAATCATTTTAAAGTATTTATATGTTAGTTTCTTACATATATCAAGAAGGATGCCAACTAATTAACAAGTGCATCTGAGTATGAATTCTCCAGCTAGAGAAGCCAACGACATGAGAGATTCCTTTTTAAGTGCTTCAGTTTCAGGTAGGAGTCAAAAGTCATATCCCTTTTATTTCAAAACATGAACCATATGAAACTGTCCTCTAAAATTAGAGTTTGCTACTGTTTATTCTCTATTCCTTGCGGAATTACTAAAGTCAAGCAATGCGAATTCTCTCATCAGTTATAAATGTCCCCAGAGGGCTGATTTGCATCCATCCAGGGGCACTTATTTCTGATAAGTATTCTTATTAATGATCTAATAAGATGTCTTGTTTTGTTATGCTCAATCAAGTGATTCAAATAATGGTTAAAAATTCAACACTCCAAACCCAATAGCCTGGTGATGAAGCTGCTGGACTGACATTAATTTAAAGTGATTTTCAATCTTACTTGGCATTATCAATGAGATAATAGACAGATTAAAACATTTTTTTCTTTTAAATTTTAGTCCCAATGCTGTCAAAGGCAATATTTTACCAAAACTGAGTAAGACTGATGTAATTATGATGATAATCACAGGCAGTCAAAGGCCAGGGGTGAGAGGTGCTGGAAAGACACACGAGCTGGCAGTCCCCACGTGCGTCCTACCCTGGCAGGTGGGCTGGCAGAAGAGCGTGTCAGGAGCAGGAACAACACACACACGCCTCAGTTTTACTCCTCCTAACTTCCTGACCTTTGTTCCAAACTGTCCCTTGGCGGAGGTGGCCATTCATAAAGCAGGGCTAACGGGTGCTAGGCCTCCATGACAGGCCTCCGGGATACACCTAAACATGCACGTGGGGTGATTAGCCAACAAAATTAGCTTCACGCACACAGAAACACCTCCCACCCCCACCAAGGAACTATGCCCAGTGCCTCACAGGACAGAAGAAATGGATTTCTCAGGAAAGGGGTAAAATGAAACTGTATCCATTCAGCAAAAATAGCTCTTATTTTCCCAGGACCCAGTGTATTTGCTTTCTTGATTTTCCTGTTCTCATCTTGTTAAACCTCACCCCTCATTGAAAGTCAGTTTCACTGAGTATCTGCTAACATGAAAGCACGTAAAAAAGAGACTCATGTTGCCAGCTTCCCAAACTAGAGAATTCATATTCACAGGCATTTGATGATCCTTGTTCACTAGAGATTAGCAATAGCCCGCTTCTACTGGCCTGAGCGAGCAATGAAGCTGTAAAGAGGGCAGGCAAAGCAGGTGCTCTCTAGCACCTAACAGCATGTTCCAGATCCGACTGCCCAAGGTGTGTAGAACAGTGTACTGACTGGGTAGTGGCCGGTGGGAAGCATGGGTGGGAAGAAGACACAAAGACACACTCACTGCCATCAAGGAACTGTCATTAAAGTTGGAATCAGGAAACACACAGAAATAACGCAGACAGAGGCCACGGGGCCACTGAGGAGCATGACTTGCCCCCGAGCACTCAGTGTGCTGGGCGGGCGGTGCTGGAGCCTGGAGGAAACCACGATAAGGTTTTATCAGGAACACAATGACTGGGAAGTAAATTGATGGGTAGCTAGTTCAAATGGGAGCATTGCAGTTAGGATAAAAATAAAACAAGGTTGGGGTTTTCTCCTTTTGTTGGATGATCCCGGATGGTTGCATAAAACCGTTTGTTAGAAAGCTAAAGGGCTGGATCATGCTGACACTGCTTATGTTCCGAGCAAAATAGAAGTGGCTGATAAACATCATGACTTTTGGTGTATGTAAATAAAAATGATGGCTGAAAGGCTGAATGACATTTAATCCTGGCATATCTGCTAGCTATTGGCTATGATGAATTTTAAACAGAAGCATGAAAATTAACCTTATGTTCTAACAGCCCCACTTACTTATTCAAATTCACCTATTAACTAATAGGATTATTTGTGAACTTTGTATAATGATTTCAAGGAACTAGCATGACCTTCAAGAAAGTCTGACTTTCCGATCCAAATCGTATCAAGAAAGCAGCACACTGGGTTTAGGCATTTTTAAGAGACCCATATGCTCCATCTGCCATCAAGCCCAGGGGTTTTCGGAGGCTGGGGGCGACCCGGCAGGTCTGCCTTGCCCCCATCTGCTTCTGCCCCAGAGCAAAGTATCCTCCGGTCCTGAAGCACCGCGGCAAGCAGAACTTACCATTCAAAGCGGCAGCTTGCACTTGATAGAACAAGTATATATTATATTTTGCTCAGGAAAACATAAGTGACCACAACAGGGGAAGAGTTTATGAGTGTAAAGTGTGATCCCAAAAAGGAATTTGTAACTCCTTCGGCACGCCGTCTCTTCCCATGAAATTCTAAGCTCCTGACCACGTGCGACATTTTCAGGAGAGGAAGAAAGGGGACCTCAGTGGAATGTGACTGAGAAACTATGAGCTTTACATCTTATGTAAGTCATTTCATTTAATTGTGTACTATGGGTACCCCCATTTCCTCATCAGAAAGAAAGAAAAGCTGAAGTACCAGCCATTTCTCAGAAGCCATATGGCCAAATCCAGGAACCAAGTGGTGAGCTGATCTCATTTCTGAGGGTGAAGGGCAGACTATGTTCATATACCATCAACAGTCACTCTGTAAGTCTGTTCATGCGTCTGGGTCTGAGCCAGTGCTGGGACACCAAAATGACAGTGCCCCGCCCTCAAAGGGGCCACAGGCTAGTGAGGCAACTGGCAAGTCAGCAGGTGGGCACTGAGCTGCTGGTACCCATAAACAGTGAGGAAACAGTGGGGGAGGGAGTGCAGTGTCCCGCCTGGAGGCAGAGAAGGGCCCTGGGAAAGTGCTGAGCCCACGCCCTGCTCCGACAGCACTGCCCCGTGGGGCAAGAGGAGCCAGGGCAGGGCTGTGGCAGGAGAGGGAAGCAGGAGCCGTCCTGTGAGGGGAGGGGTATGTAGCGTTTGGGATTTGGGACTTAGCCACATGCAATTATGATGAGGGGCCCTATGAATATTTTCAGCATAAAGGTGACATAATCAGATTTGCATTTGAGAAAAATCATCTCTAGGATACTTGTGAGGATTAGGCAGGCAATGGGGAAATAAACTTGCCATGGGTGAGCTTCCCTGCAGAGGCGCACCCAGTCTTGGCGGGGAGCCAGAGATCACCAGGGCTGTTCAAGGGGGGCAGCTGAGCCCCGGCCTCCCGCACTGCTGCCAAGGAGCCGGGCAGAGCCCTGCTGTCCACGGTGTCGTCCGGGTGGGAAAGGGGGCACACCTGGAGGGCCAAGGCCAGTTAGGAAGCCCTTGCTGTGGCCCAGGTGGAAAGGGGGAGGGCTTGCACTGCTGCAGCGAGGGGGCAGGTTTAACAACTGTTTGGGAGCAGCAGTAAATGAGGCGACTGATGGACTGTGGAGCATGTGGGGAAGAGGCAGCCAGGACAACCCCCAATTTCTGTACAACTGCTTTAATGCTCCATTCCCCAGAATCAGAATATGGGGGAAGGTCAGTGGGGCGAGATCCTGAGTCTAGTCCAGATCAGGAAGAACAGAAGGTCTCTATGGATGTCCATCGGGTACCCGGTGAACTTGGGAACTCCCAGAGTAAGGGATGCAGGGGTACGAATGGGGTCCCTGAGGATGCTGTAAATAGGAGGCCCAGGATGTCCTGTGGGGGTCTGAGAAAACTGCCAAAGAGGAGAGGCTGAGGGGGAAGAACGAGTAGACAACATGTCCTGAAGTCAAGGTAAAGAGAGACTGGAGGAGGGGGCGTGGTCAGCAGTGACCGGCAGCCAACGCTGCTGCGCATGGCCTAAGGAACATTCTATCCTAAAAAGCAGTAAGATTGCCGAGCAGGAACTAAAGCCAGTCTCATGGTGATCAGGATACACTTCGTGATGTTGCCCACGGCATTTTAGCTAGATCCTCAATTCTCTGGCCCCAGGCATTTCATTAAAAGAAGAAAAAGTTCCAAGGAGGACTTTATCTGAGGAGTTATTACCATAAACAGGCAGTGCGCCCAAGGTCAAGATGAGGAAGACCATGAACAACAATACAGAGCCGTAGATGCTGCTGGGGGTGCAAGGGGGGCTGGAGGGAAGGAAGCGAAGTGGACAATGCACAGATGTCTACATTCTCACTGCCAAGAGTTCAGACAAACAGGAAGACCTTAAACTTCTCCAACTGGGAGCGCTCGGTTTTGCCTGATGAGCAGAGGGACTGAGCACACAACTGGAACACAAAAACAGAAGGCTTGTGATTAAGGCTGCAAGAACTGATCACACAGAACCTACATGCAGCCTCCCTGGCACAGAAACTCGAGCCTGGCTTAGCCTGCACCCGGACCGCACTCCTTCAGCCTGTGGTCCCTTCCCTGGCCTGTGGGGTTTTGGGGGTGCATGGGCTGTGAAGCCATATGATCTGCAGCCATTCATGGGATCAAACAAGGTCCAGACATCAAATTTCACAATTTAAAAAATTCATGCTGACATCTAGCAGAGAATTTATATGTATGAAGCCTCTAAGTGGGACCCAAAGAAAAAATGTCTGGCATAATTACCCACAGGACACACTCTTTCAATAACCGTATCACAGAGGTACAGGAACTGTTAGAAACCCTTTGCACTTTTAGGAATTTGAGGAAATATTTTTTCCTTGCAAAAAGTTACATATTTTTCTCCCTGCTGAGTAATTTTGAAATAATTTTTTAAAACTATGCAAACAAGGAATATTTCTTGAAATAACAAAAATTTCATAACATCACTTGGAAGGTACTCCTTAACTGTTGCCACCCAGGCCCCCCCTGCGTCTGCCGAGGAGAGCAGCTAGGAGCCTCAGACCAGGATCTGGCCCCCTAGCTGTTCCTGGGCCCCCAGTGGGCCTGGCGGGAACCTGCACGCTCAGTGGGAAGCCATGCCTGCCGGAAGAAGCCCGCGCAGCCACCCGCCGGCCTCGGCAGCCTCTGGCCGGCCTCCACCACCTCCCGCGCCAGGCCACGAGGCCCTGCCTTTCCCACTCAGCCCCGTGGTGACTGTGCTTCCTGAGTGGACTGGTTTCAGATGGAATAATCGGAACGCAAGCACTGTGAGTCCATCAACATCCAAGATTTCTTGGGTTTGGAAATAGTCAGTGACTTTATCCGGTAGCTAAAGTATGAAATGAGCTGTTTAAGACAGTCATCTGAACCACAGAGACTGCAATTCCTAATTAGCTGTTCAAAACTACAACCAAGTCTTTTTGAGAGAAAGCCTGGAAATATAAGTCAAATACCTTCTTGTCTTTTTTCTGACCCTTTTTACTTGTATCTCAGTAACATGCAGTAGCCTCTTATGTCATTCAAATGCACCATATTTTTCTTTTCTCATTAAAGCAAAATAAATGACCCCTGTAGTGGTAGGCCCATGCCCAGCACTGAAGGCCGCACACATTAACCTTCAACAACGCACCCACACAACTATAATCTTCTGAGCGCCCGTCTTGTCCACACAAAAACCCAGTGGACGCTGGTAATTTACCCTGATATGCTATTATGCTGTTGTCATCTCAATGCATTCTAAGAACCCAATAAGGAAAACAAGACAACTCCCCATTCTTTCCTGAAGGAAGGCCACACTGCCCTCCATTTGACCCCAATATCAAATCAAAGGCGTCACATGGCATTTATATTTCAGGGTAATTTTCACAAGACAACAACTACAGCACAGCTTAGCAAGTGAAGTATCTGACATTAATGAAGTACCCAACAGGTAGTAGAGGTTAGAATTTTGAAAAACAGACAACAAATATTTAGTTGACTTGAAATATCCTAAACCATTTTGATAAACTCCAGAATTAATTTGGGAAACATTTATGCTGCTTGCAGGAGGACTGGACTCCCCAGCCAGGGCTTTGCCAAATCTCCATTTCCACAGTTGGTCCCTGCCCGTGTTCTTCTCCCGCCAGGGCTGCGAGGACAAACACAGGCCAAACACCTTGGAGACAGGAAAACAAACCCACTCAGTTACTGTGTTTTTATTCACTTCTGTCTGGAAATCAGGAAGCAAGACTCTGAAGATCAAGCTTTGGAGAAGATAGTAATGCCAATTTTCTTTTTTTTCCCCAAAAGTTCAAATGAGAAGTCATCAAGATTTCAGAAGTGAAGAAGGCTAACAAACGGCAGTAAGACTGAGACTGCCTCTTGGGAGACCCAGTCCGCCCCGACTGCTTGGGACAATCTTTAATTCAAAAGCACCAGAAATTTGTATCAACTTCCTGTCCCATTATTTTACCTGACTCTTTTCTTTTGTGTTTGCAAACTTTATATACAAAGTCCCTGCCTAAAAGCAGAGCTAAATGGCCAAGTTTACTGTACTTCTAGGGAAGTCAAGGAAGGTAGGATTTTAGATTTTACTTCATTTATATGAAAAGGAGGGAAAAAGAGATCGTGAAATTTCCAAATTTCATTGTTACAACAGTTTTTGCTCCCATCAAAATGGAAACTGAAAATGTCATTCACCTGGAAAAACCAGCTCTCTCCCCATGCCTCCCCACCACTTGCTTATTCAGGTGGATGATGTTTACTGAAGTGCCTGGATAAGAATGTGAAGTCAGCATCGCTTCCAGTTCTGAGGCCTGACGGGAGCAAGCGATGAACGGGAGCTGAGATGATAAAGAGCAACATCCAATACTCATCAGTCTCTATTCTCTGTTTCTCTTGTTGCTAAGTTCAGATACCCCTCTTCAGTTTCTGAACCTCACAACTGCCAGAAATTTCACTGATTTCAGTTGATCTCCAAACCACAGCCATCTGTCTAAAGTTGGGTCTCTTTAGGTAACTGCTCCCAGAAACAAAAAATCCTGACACGTTTAAACCAATGCATTTCGTGTGGGTATTTCAACACAGAACTGTATCTGCCATAGGCTTCTGAGTTGTAATCCAACTACAAAACAGACACCACGTCCTAACTCAACCCCGGGTGCACACTCCCTACTGTATACTCCCAGACTGTCTTTAACTGGGATCTTCTCAACTCTGCTGTGTGAGCACCTGTCACAGAACGTGTTCATGCACAAGAACCAACCGCGCTGGTGCCATTCGCAGGCCTTACCAAAGTGGCAGGCCCTGGTCTGTGTCCCGTGCATGCACTGCTGCTGACCTCCCTTCCAGCTTTCAGAGAGATGCTATTCTCTTGTTCTGTAGACGGGGAAACTGAGAGTTCATTTAAGTGTATCAATAAATACAGAGCATTCCCTCCACCATCCAAGACACAGCTTTCACATTCAAAAGATGCTAACGAATACTGACAACCAAGATACTTCTATTTTAACCAGTCTACTGTTAACAAATTTTGGAAAACTGCTCTTTAAAAATTCATTCTTCAACTAGACATAGACAACCAAATGTTAATTGGCAGACACTGTCACGGGCAAGCAGTCTCATACCTTAACATCAAAAGTTTATGCATACCAACACCTGGAATCCTAAAGCAGATGTTTTCCTAAAAACTGAAAAGCACTTTTCCTGGTGACCTCATTTTACTGTCACAGCACTCCTGTGAAAGGTTGAAAAGAACTGAGCAAGTGTAGCCCTTGGCCCTGAAGCATGAGGCCGCAGACTGCCTCTGAAAAGTGCTTTGCAGTCTGTAGGCAGGGGGCTGAGTGTAGGATGGAGCCAGGCCATGATGCAAGGCGGGACTGGAGCTGCGTGATAAAATGCTCACAGCTTTAAAAACAGAAAGTATTACACGAGGAGACAGATGGAAGGATTTGTGACACAAATTACTGAATTTTCACAATGCTATCAAGCCTCAAAAAGGGAAATCATCCAACAGACTCAATCATGAATTTGTGCAATGCAAGAATTTACAAAAGCATCAGGGTATGAATCATAGCCACAAGACATTTTTTTCAACATCCTCATAACAATCAGCCTTGTGAATGTAGCAACTCTTCTAAAAGCACTTGTCTTTTTAATAAAGTATTAACTCATTTAATAATTTGCAAAAATTATTTATGAATCTACTAAAGATTAAATTTCTGGAAATGAGAAGAAGGAAGGGGAAAAAACTAAACTGAAGTAGGTCCAACGCTAGTAGATTGTTGGAATGCCATTTTGTCTATACCAGAAACATTACCAAAAAGGGAGATGATTCTTTCTGATGATACCAATTCAAGCAATAAGATCCACTAGGCACTTTATTTTTAGTGTAATTACTCAAGGGCACTCTGATTCGTAACTAAACACCATCTTTAGAAGGTTTCTGGAATTACAAATAATTTTGTCATGACATTTAAAATGAGCTTCTCTGAAATGCCAGGTGATTGTTAAAAGTTACCAAAAATTCTAAATTCCCTAATAATCAAATTACATCATTAGAATTTAAAAATTTCAAATTAACTATTTTTGGTTTCACATACACGTGGCTTAGTCTACTATTGTTTCTCCAATACTCCTTCTTGTAAGAGGTCATTACCACTAAGGTCCACATGAAACCAAGCAGAACCGTAAACGTTCAACCTGAGAGGTATGTCTATACATGGAGTGGAGATCTGGAGAGCTTAACTCTGATATAATGTCTTCATTAATTCCTCTCCCAATGAGGGCCCATCATTCAGTGAGATCATTTGCCCTGAGTTCCAAAGCAACTGATGAGATATTCTGAGTCAGCGGTTCTTTCTAGAAGTTCCAACCTCTGTGGTTGTTGCTTGTACCTATTGGCTCAGACATCATTAATCACTTTCACAACACAGACCCCAAACTGACCACAAGACTCTGTTCACACAGACTCATCCTTGGTCACCAACAGCTCCTACATGCGCCTGAGAATCCTACATGCAGATATGAAGATGCTACTTCAGGTTTACTCCCAAAGGGTGGGGGTTGTTTCTGAGCAGTTCTTGAGTAGTAGGAAAATGGCCTCATAGCCCTGTCCAGTCATAGTGTTCCCTCAACCACAGGTTTACTCATTCTTCAACCAGTAACGAGCAAGGCTCTGGGTAGGCAGTGGGTCATGTTTTCTTGGCAGAGGCCACTAGGTTCCTGCCCAATAGCCATCCATTCTCCCCCACTTTGCTGAGAGAACCTATGGCCAGGACTGGGGTGAGGAGAATAAGGCATTCACTTTGAGTACAAAATTTAAGGGGATACCAAGAATTGATTTATCATGATAAATACTATTTTCATATGCAATAATGTAAAAAAATCAATTAAAAAATCTACAGTGAGCAAAATATCAAAATTCTGAATAAAGAACAGATCAGCATTACTAGTTTTTACTTTTGCCTCAGGCTCCAATCATTGCCTTAAATTATCACTTAGCTTTAATGCTGAGTTTTTTGGTGCCCCCTTCAATATTGTACCAAAGGTGAGTGCCTTACCTGCTTCACCTTATACGTGGTCCTGAAAAAAACCCTATCTATGTGGGGGTAGCAATGTGGCCCGCTGAAAAAGAAATCTACATTTCCCAACCTCCTTTGTGGATGGAGTGGCTGGTGAGATTTCAGTGGACAAGATGTGGGAAGGTTTTTAGGCAAGTTATTTAAAAGGACCTGGCTCACCAAAAAGAAACAAACAAACAAAAATTGGTTAAGTATGTGAGGTGATGGTATTTCATTAACTCAATGATGGGAATCCTTTTACAATGTATGGGTTTATCAAATCATCACATCATAACCTTAAATATATTATAATTTTGTCAACTATACCTCAATAAAATTGAAAAAAAAACCAAAGGGCATGACCCAGCTTTGACACTGGCCTTTCTCCTGTTAGAGAATGTGACCATGAAGGATCTCATGGCGACTTAGAGAAAGAACAGTCCTATGCTAGTGATGGTGGAGCAGACATACAGGAGGGGCGGAGTCCCTGACTTCATGAAGCAAACACCCTGGGCAGCTGACCTCAGGATTCTTTATTACCTGAAAACAACAAAACTCTTACTTGTTAAAGCATGTAGATGAGTCTCAGTTAACTGGCAAGTCCAGCTCTCACCTGACAAACCACAATATTTTAAAGAAAAAAAAAAGCTGAACACAATGATAAAACCATCACACTTAAATGGGGTGTTCTGGAGAGATACCTCCACCATCTCCAATACCTCTTGCCATCTTATTAACAGAAACACTGCTGTTTCCACCTGAATGATTCTACTGTCAGTTTACTATTATGAAATCTATTTCATTTGCCCTCCAAAAGTATAGAGACAAAAACCAGTGAAGGACATGGATAAGAAACATATGCCCCTGGTGGTGAGCAGGGGCTCAGGTGAAAGGCTGAGGGCGCTCTTGTTGGCCACGTGCTGACGAGTAGACACCTCAAGTCAAGCCTCTGGTGCAGATCAGGCAGTGCGGCTACTGACTTCAGACACTCACCTCCCATGTTCTCCCTCATCAAGTCCACTTACATCCTGTGCAACAGGGTCCAGTAGACTGAAATCCTTGGGTTCTCTGGGACATCAGGGAATCATTGCTCAACTGCAGGAAAATTAACTTAGGTCTAGCCCAGTGCAGTCATCTTTTCAAAAACAAAGATTTTAGGAGACATCTTTCACACTTTTGGTGTCACTCTGTCACAAAAGAATAACACCTCTTTAGGAAGATACCCTGGGAGCACTGAACAGTAAGCCTCAACTACTGAGTATTCTTAAATAAATGAAGGTTTGTTCCATTAGATATGACAGTAATTCAAACCATATGAAAAAGTGTTACCTGGTGACATTCCTTAGAAGATGTGTGACAAATACCTATGAGAGTAAATCAGAATGAACAACAAGCTTGAGTTTGTAAATGTACTGTTAACACTGTATGAGTAGGGGGTGGAAGGGTGGGCTGCCATGGGAAAGCTAAGTAAAAGCGTAACTTTTCTATCTCCTTCAACAAATGAAATAGGGTGAAAAGCCCTCTCTGGCTAGAAAGATGCACTGCTTGAACTAAAGGCTCATATTCCAAGGTCCGAGCCCCCTTTTCAGCAGAAGAAAAGAAAAGAAAGCATCATTTACCTTTCTCCCTTGCTTGTATGGGTTGTAAAGTAATATGCTATGTGCCAAAACCCTCATCTGCAGGATCGGCTCTGAAAAGAGGAAAAGAACTCTGCCAAGCATTTATCAACACCTGAAATTGTTTCTTTTCATTCCCAGAACTAAAGCTGTTTTATTAAAACCTGAGGTCCACCACTCCCGTCCAAACCTGCAGACACTGCCTCACATTTGAAGCCATTACTCTAAGGAAGAAAGGCACATATGCCCAAGATGCTACTAGAACAATGAGAGAGTGAAGGCTACGAGCCTCCCCAGCCCTACCAGGGTGCAGACCCCACGGCTCCATCAAGACCCTCGGCAGGGCAGCCTCCCCAGCCTTTCGGGATGGCGCAGGGGGCATCCAGGGAGGGAGAAGCTGGCAGCGGTGGCCAAACCTTCACGAGGTGAGGTGCTGGATGCCAGTGGAGGAGAAGCGAGAGGAGAACTGTGATGCGGTCCCCACGCCCCAGAAGGGTACAAGCAGGGGCTCTCAGGGACCACAGACTGGGCCTCATAATATCCTGGAGTCCCCTCCTAGAGGGAAAGCAGGTGGGGACCTCAGGGGCTGTGCTGAAAGAATAGTCCTGGGCAGCTTCCTTGGGCCTGGACCCCACAGTGTGCTTGGGGCCAGAGAGGAGCAGGAAGTCAGTGGGATGCTGGGAGTCACTCTGGTGCAGAAGAAGGAGCACTGGCCTGGGAGTCTGGCAGCCTGTTGGTCTTCCAGCATTGTCCGGTTCCCATATCTCTTTGGGTGGTTTGCTTTGCTATTCCAGGGCCTCCATGGGCTCCTCCATGAATGAGGTCGTTAGGAGGCCAGTTGTCCAGGGACCGTCACAGCCCTAACACCCGGGACTCACTGATTCCCTGTCCCCAGCATCCACCTGATCCCTGGTGCTGACTCACTCACCCTGTGACTGATTGATTTTCTTTTCCTGACCATCCTTCATATTCAAAGCAAAATAGGAACGCAAAGGCAGAACTCCAGATGTGGGGGCAATCTTCCCTATTTCCCGCGTTACTGAAGCAGCTACAGATCCTGGGGGTGCAGCGGCCTAAGCTTTGGCCCCCAGCCCTTATCTGAGCCCAGGGCCTCCTCTGCGCAGGCAGGCCTTTCCCATGCCTCACCCGCTCTGGCACAACTCACGGTTCTTGCCAACCCACAGTGAGGGAGGTAGAGGCCAGACCGAGGCCCAGGGATTTCATTTAGGGAAACACGGCCAAAATCACACAGTCACCTCACTTAAGCTCTTCAAAACTTAGAATATTTATTTTTCGCCCTGTACTTTAAGACAGTGGCCAAAACTTGAGGTGTAATGGCATTTTGTTTCAAGTTGAACAAGGTTGCTGGAATATTGGAAGAAAAACTACCCACTGCTGAGGAGTAAAAGGAAACAGAGCCCACTTGTAGGGTCTCAGCGCTGCTGCCCATTACGTTCTAGTTCTCTGCACCCGAAAAATGGGCATGCGGCTTCGGCTGACCCCTGGGACACGCCCCAGGGTGAGACACAAAGGGCCGTGTCGCCAGAGAGGGTGGTCTCGCCGAGGAAGCACAGGACCTCGAACTGGAGCGCGGCTGTTGCCTCCAAGCGCACGGGGCCCTGGCCTCGCGCTCAGCTCCGCCTGGGCGAGTCACCGCAGGGGAGGCAGAGAGGCGCTCTTCCAAAAGCTGCCTCTGGCGCAGGGACACCCTTCGCACCCCCGCCCCTGCTCCTGCGGGATCCTCTCCCCGCGGCTCCGCAGAGGGCAGGGGACTGTCCGCAGCAGCCGGAGCGAGGGGGAGGGCCAAGGGGAGCGGAGCCCAAGGCCCTTCCCCACCAGAGCTACCAGACCGGCAGCGGAACGGCGGGGCGCAGGCCCCAGGAGGGACGCTCCACCCGCAGGAGCTCCTCCCGGCCGGCGCTGCCTTAGCCCCCACCGTCCCGCTCCGCTGAGGCCCTCCGGGCGCCGAGCCCCTGCGCGGGAAGTGCGGGAGGCCTAGTTCCGCGGCCGGCCAAGCCTGGGGCGTCTGCGGACTCCCGCGCCAACCGCAGACACACCGTGACCGTAGGCCGGGGGCTCCGTTCCTGCCGCCCCGTCTGCTCCCGGCGGGCTCTGCGGTCTGACGCAGGCCGATTCCGATCTCTGGAACCCAATCGGAATCCCCCGCTGGAGCCCGCCGGACTCGGAGCTTTAATGATCCACTGTTCCCGCCCTCGGAAGGGCCCGAGGCTCTCGCCTCCGGGGAAGAGGGCGCCAATCAAAGGGCCCTGACCAGGCTCCGTCTGCGACGGGCCCCCAGTCACGGCTCCCGCGGCCAGACTTCACCGCGGTCTCCGAGGAGCGCAGGACAAGGCAGAGCCACGCCGTGGCTGAAGCCGCCCAGCCGCCAAACGTGGTCACGCGGAGAGCGGGGCAGCCCGCGGCCGCACTCGGCGGGCGCTCTGGGGGGCGCGAAGGGCGCCAGCATCAGGTGGAACTCGGCCGCGGCCCTCGCAGACAGTCGGTGCCTCTGCTGTCCAGATACACCGAGGCAGCCAGACGCCCCAGCAAGAAGCCCACCTCCCCGCCCCCGTCGAGGAAGTCTTTAAAGGAGACACAGGGATGCAGTTGTCTCCGCGCCTCTCGAAGAAACCTCAACAGCTTGTGGAGTTAGCACAGGTTTTGCCCCGCGGCCTGTCATACTCCATCTCCAAGAGGCTAGGTAAGAACCTGGCTTCTCAAACAATGGTTGTATTACCCCCACAGGGCAACTACTCACGTCCTCATGAAAGTTTTAAAATCATCAAAATGGCTTTCACCTCACAGCTCTAATGACTGGGCTGTTCTTTTGCCCTTACAGTTTCGGTAAAGCCCACTGCATTTAGAAGAGTCTCAGATACACATCAACTAGCAGAGGGCTGTGTTTCTGAATTAGTCATTCCATCAGAGTCGGCCCAGCCATATGCATTTTTACCAGCAAAACTATAATACACAACACTCACAGTCTTGTTGTCGTATGAAAGCTGTCAAAGCACTTGCCTTTTTTTAGCTTAAGCCAAAAAGAAGATTAAAATGGAGTGGGTAACTCCCCTGTGTGTGCGCCTTCACCCTTCCTCGGAGTTCTAAGATCACGGTGGACTCTAAGCCTTTGCCCCGCCAGGTGTGGTCCCTGGACCAGCCGCATCGCCATCGCCTGGGAACTTACTAGAACTGTAAACTCTCAGACCCCAGCCAGACCTCCTGAATCAGAACCTGCATTCAACCTTCACAGGCACAGTAAAGGGTAAGAAACATGGCTCCAAGGTCTTCCTCCTCCTCCCCGCCTTCCCACACCAGCCCCTACACACACATATACTTTGGCCTCAGATCAAGCTCAGCCCCCCTCCCTAGAGGCCACTGAAGCTTTCTCCAAGGGGCCCAGCTGGCTGACATTCCACCCACCTGGCTCTACCCTTCCCAGCTGGCCTCCTACATTGACCTGTCTGGGATGGTTAGATATGTGCAAGGTATTCTGCCCCCCAAAAATGTTTATTCATGAGGAAAAAGATCTATTTTTAGGTGTCAACTGCCGGCCCATCCTGGATCACCCAATCCCTCTACTCCCACTTGCCCAATTAGAAAGATCATATTGTTTCCGAGCATACAATTCCAGGGCACTGCACACAGGCAGGGGGCCTGGTGAGGGTTCCAAGAACAGCTCTTAGTGAATGGAAACAAGATGATTTCTGCTCAAAGTAATTTCCTCAGCACCCACCCCTTCTTCCTACCCCATGCTGAAGGGACGCCAAGGCCACATGGAAGTAACAGAACACCAACATATGCAAGATGTATTTTTTACCCTCAAAATTTAGCAGAAAGGGAAGAAGGGAGACCCAATCAGTTCACTCTCCTTTTATCCCACCCAAGTTGAAAGCTTAATAGTCTAATCCCAATTTCCCAGATGAAAGAGAAATGAATCCAAGTTTTTCTTATATGGAGCAGTGTGTATAAGAAGGAAGGTTATAAAATTCAAATGCTCTGACCTAGCTGTGTTCTCAAGCTCTGCCTTTTCAGGGGGACCCTGTCAATGACTTAAACACACAAATTACCTTACTGTCTTGTACTACAGGGATGGCAAATATGTCAGGCCATTTCCCTTTGCTTTGCTCACAGGGGGTGTGTCACTAATTCATCACGATGATTTTCCCCATTGAGCCTAGATACTGCCTCAGAATCCTCAGCAGAGCCCCTGCAGAATCTCACACACCCCGTCCTAACACAACTGAATAGGATGTACATTTGAACAGGTCCCCAAGTGATTCTCATGCACACAGAAGTCTGAAGACACACTGGCATGAGCCATACCTAACAAAGGTCCACAAAGTGATGTGTGCTCGCCTACTTGTCTTGCCAATGGGTTTCAGCCCCGGGCAAGTTCACTATGGATTCAATGAGACCGAAAAATGACAATGGAACATTCTTGGGGTGAAAATGTTCATACCCAACTTTATTCCCATGGTGGCAGGTCAATCACTAGAATGCCGTCAGCCTTAGAGCAAGGCTGCGTGCAGCAAGCTGGGCTCTGCCTCTGGGCCTCTCCGTCCCCACAGCCATCTCAGTCTCTGTCTTCGGCGCTGACACCACTCCAGTCTCATCTCTGCTCTCCTGCAGCCTTATAGCCGTGCCACCATGTCACCCAGAGCACTGGGCAGAACTCTTTATATAGAGTCAGTAACAACGTATTGCCCACAAGTGTGTAGTGAGCAAGCCGACCAGGGCCAGGTGAGAATCCTGGCCACAGGAGCCTTCACTTTATCCACACCACTGCAGACATGTGGGCAGTACGTTATGACTGTCATTTTTCCATTGTCATTTTTCAGTCTCATGGAATCAAGAGTGAACTTGCCCAGGGCTGAAACCCCCGTTACCTTGGACTACCTGACTCCCCAGAGAACTGGATAGCTTCCAGACCCTCTGTACTGTCACTCGGAGCACTGTGGGAATGGGAATGAGGGTAGGGAATGAAGTGCTGCAGCCCCTGGGGGTTGGTCTCCAGGCAGGCTGTGCGCATCAGTGTCCGAGGATGTGGGCTGGTGTGATGAAGACTTAAAACCACAAAACCACACTTGGTATTTTCCTCACCTCACAACTTCACCAACCAGGCAGGCTTTTTGCTTGCTTTTTTTTTTAGTTATTAGCATTTCCATATGCCTTCCTTTGAAGTTAATAAGATATATTTTTAATTCCATTCCAACCCACACAAATATTTCCCTTCTCTGATCTCACATCGTACTTGATAGGACCACACAGTTCAGCATCTAATGTTCTCTCTCAGTATTTCATATAATCATATGACTTCAGAAAAGTTCTAAGTGGCTTTAAAGTGATTAGCACAGCATGTGGCAAACAGAAGGTGTTTTTAAAAGTACACACACATATACATACACACACACACAACAATTTTCTTCTTTCAGACAAAATGGGCCTGTTTTGCATTTGTTTTGCACCAGAGAAGTGCTAAGCAATGTAACAAACATAATACATGCCATGCCCCCTGATATGCCCCTTGTGTACTGAGACATGTTTCATGTTAACAAAACTATGAAATGGAACGCTTCCAGTTTTCTTTTGTAATGTTTGAACCGCACACTGCATAATAAATGAAAAGGGATTGAATTAGGTCACTGTCTTGTTTGTTTCCTTAAAAAGGAACTGCTGATGATCCCTGGGCTGCAGATTTATCTGCCAATGCTGCAAAATTGACGGAAGAAACATGATGGGTCTTTCCAAAAACAATGGTCCCATGCAAGTTCCTTCTTTCAGTTTGAAAATATTAGTCACTGATTTCAACAGACTCCAGGCCTTGGCCTCAGCTGTCCTTTTTAGGAACCACGAGGGCCTCTCGTTCACAGCCTGTAGAATGCAGAGGGCCTGGTGGTCACCAGCAGGAACTGGCTGGGAAGAGAACTGCACTGCTCACTGTTAGTCTCCCTGAGGCGAGGAGGAGGTCGAGGTGTTTGGGCTCGCTCCTAGCACCTGTGGTCCCTGGCATCTATTCAAGTATCCTGGCACCACCACTGATCCACAACCAGCTTTGACTCCTAAGTGGCTCATTAAAGCAGCTACAAAATTCACTATTTCAGTAGCAGCCCTGGACACCAGCACCTCAGACCATGGCCTAATTAAAGCAGTTCTCTGGGGCTCATGTGGAATGACCTGCTTGTCTGAACAAACCACACAGCCCTCCTGGGCAGCTGCTACCTTGCTCTGGGGACACAGAGAGTTGTCACCCCACACTCTGGGCCTTTAGCCACAAGGAAACCCCAATGATGTCTGTGACTCTCCGTGCCTTTGAAGAGGGACCTCTAGCATTGCCAGCGTTCTGAGCACAGCCTGAAGCCTCCATGAGGGAAAAGGGCATGAATAATAGCATTAATAACAAAGGAATAGAAAATTCTTTACCTTCCACTGAGAGGAGGCATGTCCCTTAATTACCTGCTTGACATATCATCAGTGAGTCACCTTACTTCCCCAACCATCCATCACCCCCACTTCACCCCAGGCCTGTATGGCACTTGCTCTCAGGACAGGCTCTGAAACAGCTGATTTGAAAGAAGTGGTATGACAAGACCTCCCAGCTGTTCGTGGTAAAGGTGGAGGGGAGGAAACACATGGAGAACTAGAGGGAGGGGGAGAAAGGCACAGAGCATCCCCCAGTATTCACTGATAAACATGAGCGCACTGACCAGAGGCCAAAGCCCTTCTGAGCGCTCCCTTTGAAGTGTCTCGCCCACTCCTGAATTTCCCGAGTACAGCCGTGAGGCGTGGGACCCTGTTGAAGGCGCTTACAGAGCTCATATTTCAAATATGCCTGCTGCTTATTGAAGCCATTTCCCATTTACTGTGTGTGGAGGACACAAAGGCCTGTGGCCTGTCACATATGCATGGAGCTCATGGCGGGGCCAGTCAGAGTCCTCGGGAACGGAGGCGGGGATCTTTGCATAAACTCTCACAGTGTGACCAGCCTGGCACCTGGTAAACCAGTTACTGAAACAGATCCTGGCCTTCTGGTAACTGGGGATGAAGTACCACTCAAAAAGGAGTTGAAACATAAAAAAATAAAGCCATAAAATAATACTGGGCTGCAAAACCCCAAAGAAGAGAACTCTTGGTTCAGACCTGCATCTCAGGAAAAGGGCAACAATTAAAGCAGCCCCCGAGCACCCGCACACCTGCTCAGGTGGGCCAGTCACTGGCTTTGCCCACCAGCCTATGGCTGGCAAAAGCCAGACCCACTGAGGTTAAGCTAGATTAAACCAGCCATCTCTATTTTTAAAATGTATTTTTGTAGTAGAAATAACATTAGAATGCTTCAAGTTAGTATTATGACAAGGACCCACTTTAAGAGGGAAGCCATTTGTCATTCTAGAATCCTTAAGTTACAGAAATTTAATAGCTTTGTGACCTTTGGATTTTTTGTTTTTAAAAAAATTTTTGTAGTTTAAAGTTTTGTCCAACTACCTCCACATCCTTCAGAAATAAACTGTCCAGCATTGTGTGATGACTCAGATTTGCCATCAGGAAAAGAGAAGTTAGCAATCTCTTAGGGGCCCCACCTTACCCCAGCACATGCTTTCTGCAGTAAGGTCCCTGGAGAGGCTCACCGCTCTGGAGCGGTGAACAGGAGCACCGCTCTGGCCCCCACAGGACAATATGCGCACACACACCCTTCCACGAGTGGCCGACCCCCTTGCCCGCGCCCCTCTGTGGGATGTGCCGGCAAAAGGCGCTGGTGGATGGCTTCCCGGGACCTCCAGGAACCCCCTGTGGGCTCCTCCCTGCTGCAGCCACTCTGTGTCCGGGAGGCACTGAACGCGACTGCACCTTTCCTGATGCTCTCAGAGCTCCAGCCAGGGATGCCTGTGTGTGCCCGTCTCTGGGCTGTTGTCTCCTTACCCTTGTCTCCACAGTCCACCTCCCGGTGTCCTTCAACGTCTAGCTCAAATGCCACCTCTGCCATGGAAGCTTTCGCCTGAGCCTACTTCTCCCACTGTGTGGCATCTGGTTACCTGTGCCCCTTCAATGGCTTCACACTTTCTACAGTGCAGTGGATTTAAGAGCACATCTTTTCCCCTGACTGGACAGTCCACACACTCCTTGTGCTTCAAATCCTCACCACATCCCCACAGGGCTGCGCACTGAAGACCTGCTCAGCAAGTGCCTACAGGAATCTCCCGGCGGAGAGGGCGGTGGGGGTGCCCGGGCCTCCCTGGGGCAGGCACTGGGATGGTGGCTCCTTCCTGATGAGGCTCTCTGGGTTCCCCACCTTCCTCCGCTGCCCTCTGAGCAGGCAGAGCACGGCAGGGTGGTCACATCCTCAGCCTCATCCCTAAGAGACAACACTCAGACCCTGGGCCCGGCTCCCAGGTGCAAGGAGATAAAGAAAGCAGCCCACAGCTCTTTGCTCAGCCCCACCCTGGCCTCTTTGAGCAGGTCCCAGAAGCACAGGCAGCCCAGAAGGTCAGAAAGTTGGGGGGCAGGGGAGCTGCTGAGGAAACAGACTTTTCTTAGCAAGTCCCCTTCAGGTACACAGGCACACACAGCAGGAGGCCTGAAGGAGACAGGGAGGTCGGCACAGCGACCACTAGGATAAAACATCAGGAGGATCAGGGCAGGACAAAAAACCACTGTTGTATGTGAACTTTGGGCAGAGAAGGTGACTTGAGGGGAGGTCTGCCTTAGCCTCTGGCCGTCTCTTGCAGTTCCAGGCTGGAATGCTGGATGCAGACCCACCTCCAGGGCACCAGGCCAGGTGGGCCGGGAAGGCCGCCAGCACTCTCAGCCTGGCTCTTGTGAGCTGCTGAGAGACCAACACAGATGATGAAGTGGAACCAGGGTGCGGAGGCCAGAGGGTGGCTGAGGAAAACCTCTGACCACCCGCCACTGCCAGGGCAGCAACGAGAGGGCGACGCTCAGCTTGCCAACGCAGACTGCCCCAGTTCTCAGCTCCATGCAGCCCCCCTGGGTGGCTCTCCCCCAGGCTCAGCATGACCGCCTCACCGCAAATCCCCAAGCTGGGAGAGCTCCCGTCACAGCTGCTGCGGACGCTCCCTGAGGGCAGGGCCACGTCGGCTCCCCTAGTCAATGTCATTTCCTTGCACAGCAGCTGGCGTGCACAGTATCTGGCACACCCAGCAGGTGTCGAATGAGGCCTCAGAGGGTAAAGCAGAGCTCAGATCTTTGGTTTGAATTGTCAAAGGTAGTCACTTTTGAACACAGTATACAAAGGGCAAATCAGTTTTCTGTTCTTGGATTTCTACTGTAGGGGACGGGGTGATCACACAAAATCTCTAAACCCAAATCAAAAGCTGTTTTCTTAGAGGGCTACCATTTTTATAGGGAAAAATTAGCCAGGAAAACGTCAGCTGTGGTTTTTGTCACTAGGATGCGTATGTAGGTGTGTTTGAATCCTCGGGCCACTGATCTGTGCAGACGCAGTGAGGATGCATGGCTCTCCTGACTACAGCAGTTTTAAAGCGGCTCATCACAGCGAGGTTGGGACCAACTTGGTGGGAAAGTCAGGCCAGTGGCAGAAAGCGTGCCAGTAAGTCCTGGGCCACTTTCTTGCACACACATCCAATCGAACACAAAAAACAAAAACAACTGAAGTGATGATTTCAACAGGCATTTATCTGCATTTGAGTCTGCTTTTCAGTAACTGGGGCAGAATTGAAACTTTCTTTTCTAAAAGAAAACCTTCCCTCACCAAAATATGGAATTCATCTGCACTGTAATCCCAAGTGGAGAGCAGACTCATTTCCTCTTGATCTGTGTTTCACTTACTCCTACTCACTCTTGTTTCTCATGGACAATGAGTGGAAACACTCCCCTGTAGGAATTCCAACCGCCCTCTTTGAGACAGATGTGCTGGGAACCACTGACAAGCTGCCTTTCCCTGGGAGGCAGATCACACACTCCCACAGTCATTCAGGTCCAAACTGTGCAGCTCTCCACGTCCAGCTCTAATATGACCTGCAAGATACTACAGATCTGTTCAGAGGATACCCGTACTTTAGCAACTTTTTCTCCATGTTCTCTTTCCCTAACATCCCTCAGCAGGCGATCATGTATAAGGCCTATCTCAGCAAAGTCACTGTCATCTGCTACAGAATCAATAGTGGGATTTGTCAGGCATGTCTCTGTAAAAATCAAGTATGGTCAAATCCTTTGATGCAAAGGTTTCTTTCAGGAAGTGAGCTAGGCACTTGTGAATAAAAACGAACTTTTTTAAGCCAGCGGGGCACTCTCCATAAATTTCTGTGAGGCAAATAAGGCCCTCGTGGCTTGAAAGAGTTATTGCTCAATACTTCCTAAGCACCCACATATGTTCATGTTTCTCCCTGAGGGCCTCACTTGCTCCATAGGACAAAGGCACTGCAAGCTTTAGTCTTGCTTAAAATTGGTGTGATGCATCGAGACAGGTCATTGTAGTCACCTGGATATGCTGTGGAAATAACTTCTCAAGCAGTTCCAGTTTTTCCACATGCACCTATAAAAACAAAACTCAAGGCCATTAAGTTCACTCTTTACAGCACCTACTTTGTTCTAACAGGGTCCACTGACTGGAGAGAAGTGTCAGCAGAACCCAACACTTGCCCACACAAATGGGCTGTCAGCAAGAATAAGGAATAGGTTCACACTCATTTGGAAGGGTGTGAACTAAGTCCAGGGCAGACCCTCAAGAAGAGACCCAGCCTTTGCTAAGGCCATGGCACAGAGGATGGGTTATAGAAGCTACAGTACAACTAAGAAAAACATCCATGTTTAAAAAGTTAAAACTTGTGCAAAGGATATTCCTGTCTGCCTTAGCAATGGACATCAAGAATTCTTGTTCCTGCTACACCAGTAAGACTTTGCAGTGACTGCCTGTGGGCCATGAAACCCAGGCGCAAACACATTTCCAGAGTTGCATAGGGTTGCTTATTACTAGTACACACTGTTAAAGTTAGACTGTTGGCTATTTTCTCTACATTATCTTTTTCTATCAATAAAGATAACACTAAATTTCAACTTTATATGGAGTAATCTTTGAGTGGGTTGACTGTGAAGTTGCAATTATGATAAGATAGACATTTTCTCAAACTAGGTATCTTTAGGTACTCCACTTACCAAAACCATTAGGAGGAAGTAATTATTTATACACACACACAAAAAAAGGGATTAACAGAAAGAGGCAACACAGAACATTTAAGGACATAAACTCTAGCTAAATGGACCGATCCCAGCTCAATCATTTTATCAGCTGTGTGACATTGGTCCAATTAATCCAAGCCTCAGTTGCCCCATATGTGAAATGGAGATAATAACAGAGCCTACATTTCCTAGCATGTACCATCTATATGAGGCACAGTGCCCAGCAAATGGAAAGCTCTCATAAGAAGCCGCGTTTATCATGTGATTCTTACTAACCTCAACTTGAGGACATGTTGGTACTTATATAAGAACAACTCAATCCGGCAGAGTCACCTGCACATAGACCAGAATGGCCTCCTGTTCTCATTGCCACTTAGAGGTCACAGTCTGCGTGTTTTATTTACATTGACTAAGAGTTTCTTGTGACATAGTAGTTACATAGAAACATCTATTTATTTAGTTCTTTGCTTTTTGCTCCTTCCAAATATCTGTGGATTGATCTATGTGGGTCCCGGAAATGTGATCGTTCATAGCTTGGCTAAAGAGGCCTCTGTTTGTTTTTGTTAGAAGTCAGTCCTCCAAACCTGCGGTTTGCAAACTTTCTTTTTGAGCATGCACCACTATTTATCCACAGACAAGCAACCCCAGTTGTGTATATGAAACAGATAAAAGCAGAGCTGCAATGATTAAAAAGTAAGGGATGGCCAAGAACCACCTTGCCCCCCCCCCCCACCCTCACCTCTAGGTAGCCCCTAAAACGCCTCTAGGAACTGGCTCTCTGTGGAACACATTCAGAAAAACACTGGCCTAAACTGCTCTTCCAATTGGGATTTCATGGCCTATAAACCTCACAGGGCCTGAACTTGAGTCTGATTGGTGAACCCCTGCTTTTCATCTCCCAGCTTCATCAGTAACAACGTCAGAGGCCCACAAAACCACAATCCCTTGCTTACTAAACATTCCTAACATGGTGTGTACAGATACACGGACCCTTATTTTCTGATTTACTGACTGTACACTGAGTTACATCAACCCTGCAAGAGATGCCCTAGGACACGGCTATGCCACCCAGTACGTACGATATATGGTATCATTATTATTGGCTTCCGGAGGAGCCGTGTTCCAGTTACAGTTTTTTGCATCCACCAGGCCACAATCCAATCTAGCAGACTCAAAAGAATTTTCAGTGAAAATGCTATTCCCGTGGTAGAATATACACTCCTACTGTACTTGTGAAGAACCAGCAGAGTCTTCACATACAGGAAATGTTACAGGGACAAAAAATTAGAAATCCAGAGTAGTGGAATCAAAATAGTGAAGCAGATAAAGTCATCACTTCAGAATGCATGGAGACTAGGAAGCAGGCCCCCCACTCCTTCGTTTAATTGCTCGTTAAACATCTGTGTAGGGGAAGTATGACAAAGATTTAACTGTGGGGAGGCGAGAGGTAAAGGGGGACTTGTTCAGGGTGGTCTGAGGGAGACCAGCCAGGAGGGATGGGGTTGGAGCCAGCCAATAGTGAGGAAAATATTTCCTCCACAGAAAAAGCTACTCCATCTCCCAAGGGAGAGGCTGGAAGACTCCCAGCCTGAGTCATTCGGAAACAGATTTTACCAAGTGCTCCAGAGTGTCCCACGGGGAGGAGGCGGCTTCATGACCAAGTGAGTCTCTTCCAGTTCCAACTCTCAATTCCCAGAACCTTCTGCTTCTTTCCAAATCACTGTGGCTAGTGTGGCCGTAGCATGACTGTCACAATCCTCCAGTCTGAGCATTTTAAGGCCTGGACATAGCCACTGACGTGCCTCTGCCAGAGGCCTCCCAGGTTCCATGCAAACAGGTCCTGGCCGTGGGACCCCAAGAAGACGGTGGATGTGCGTGCAGGGATATAGCGCTGCCAGGCCCGGGCACTCAGCAATGAGGCCTCGTTGAGGGGCACTGCCTGAGGCCTGTGATATTTCCACACCTCACCAGGGACCTGACAAAAACGAGCCCCCCTTGACATCTGCTAATCAGATTTGCTCCTGGGAGCCAGAAACAATTAAACCTTCTCTATGACGGAAACACTGGCAAGGCCTTACATCCTCACAGCTGGTCAGCCAGTGGAGCAGATGGGCCATACCCACAGCTGGGTCTGCCTATATCTAATTATTAAGCTGAAAGAATGAGCCCTAAGTAGCAATGGTCACCCTTGGAGATAGCTGTCAGACAGCCCTGGGGAAACGTCACTGAGCACAGGTGGGAAGACAACTTCTCCATCGGCTCCGCTGACCTTCCTGACAGCGTTAGCACCACACACGCCAGTCACTCATGCTCTAACTAGGTGCTATTCACAGGTACTGTTAATCACATGTCAAACACATTATGTTCTTGAATCACTTGACTCAGGTGTCTGGGAAAAAAATCTCCATCCAGAAATTTAGCTGTAAGCTAGAAAAACCTCGTACGTAGTATCTGATTAGATAAACAACCATATTTTTTCTGTCTTGTTTCAAAGTTTTTGTTGGGTGTTACTGCTTATGTTAGTATATCCATTAACTATTATTATGTAACAAAGCTCAAAATTTAATGGCATAAAGCAGCAGTGATTTATTTCCCACAATCCCATGGGGCGGCAGGACTGCTCCTCTGCTGGCTTCCCCTGGGCTCACCCGGGCGCCGCTCTCAGTTACGTCAGCTGGGCTCGTGAAGGCTAGATTCACACGTCTGCCAGTTAACGCTGCCAGCCAACGGGGCACTGCAGCTCTCCTCCTTGGGCCTCTCACTCTCTTGTAGGCTGGAGTGGCCTCCTAACCTGGAGGTGTCAGGGCAGAGTTCCAACAGGGCAAAAGCAGACGCTGCCGGACCTCTTGAGCTCTAGGCTCTGGAATCACACTACTGGTGTTGTATCCATCACTCCAAGTGAGTCAGAAAGCCAGCCCAGATTCACTGGGTAGGGAAACAAGACTCCACCTCTGGTTGGGAAGACCCAAACAGGTCTTGTGACCACTTTAAATCTACCACATGTCAGCATCTTCCCCATGTGTCAGAGTGCCATGAATCCTGGGAGATGGTCGTAGGCACTCTTAGAGCAAAGGGGTCCCAGGACAAATGCCGAGTCCTATGTCCCACCCTTGAAAAGCCACTGTACACATTAACATGTTAAAGTCTCTGAGAAGTCCCACAATAAACATAAATCCTGTTTAGCCTTGTTTACTGATGAACAAATAAGTTTACAGAAGCTGAGGAAGACTGCTTTCCTGTAACACCATTTTGGAAAGCTTGGTCATGAATTCTGAATGTTTGGAACAGTTCTAGTTAGCATACTTTGTCTTAATGTCTCAGGAAATGCCCCAGAAAAGTCACATACGTTTCCAGAATACCGGGTCATACACAGAAGTGGCACACTCCACTGCAAGCTCTGAGTTGGGGTTGTAAAACTAAAGGGCACCACAATTATCTCTCAGGTTATCAGCTGTGAAAAAAACTTCCATTCAAAATCATTTTGATAAGGCTAGAAAATTTTCCTAAAAGTTTTATGCACAAAGGTTTGGGTCTTTTTCTTCAATATACTTTTGGGCATTGACATTAATGGATTCCTACAGACTGAACATTAAGATTCACTCTGACTTTGCTTCACAAGTTTAAAATGCAGTGAGAATAGGATAACCGATTGCAGAGCAGGAGGCCAAGGGCTGGGCTTGCTCCTGCCCAAGGGGCTGACAAACCTCTAAAGAATTACTCTGCTTCCTATCCTCCTGTAGGCTAGCAATCTACCCTCCCCATTCAATTTTCTGCTCAATCCAAAAGAAAGAATTCATGCATCCTCAAAACCGGGTTCTCCAGTGGTGGCTTTTGATGGCTATGATGTGGAAAAGATTGCTCTAGTGCTCTGGTCATGAAACCAGGATGGTCCCAGTGTGGTTGAAGGTTCAAGTGGGCTGGGCCAAGTCAAATCACTGTTTAGGGCTGTTATGACGAGAACACTCACAGGACCAGGGGCAGCAAGAGCAGCCTCCTCCGATGCAAGGACCGCACCCCATCACAGTCGTGCACATGGAGAGAGGGCCAATGCACAGAGCGGCTCGCTACAGTGCCGGGCGGGAAATACAGAACTGAAAAGATGTCCTATTTATTTTCTCTTGTATCAGGAAGAATGACTGACAAGGAAGGGGTGGAGTGAAGGATGTCTGTGTCTGGCTGCTGGACTAGTTTCTTAGAATTGACTACTGTACATTCATTCACTAACGACAGTGATTCACCCAAAGATACACAGCAGTCAGGAGCCGATTTACTAAATCGGACTCAAGATAACATTCTTTTCTTTGGTGTCAAAATATTTTAAGTTTTATCTTATGCTGTGAAATCATCAGGGAAATATCTCCTGGAAGCCTGAATGCAGTTTCAAAGGATGGAATAAAAGTGAATCCCCTGAGAGCTGGGGAATTCCACGGGAAAAAAACACTCCATGAGTGACAAGAGAGGAAGTAGACATTCCTATGGGAGAAAGAATTGTGAGTGCACTGGTCAGCCTAAGACATAAACAAGGGGACGGCTCACAGGAGTGCTACAGCTAAGCCACCTGGAAAGCCTAGCAGATACACTATGTGCAATTTTGGATTTGGTGAGTCAGCTACTGGACTGACCTCCTCAGCGTCCCTGGAGCTGTGTCTGGGAGTCACTGTGCTCTTAAATTCACTTTAAGAAATGGCCCCAAGGCCTGGACCCCACCTCAACTTTTCTTTCCCTCTACTATCAGCTACTCCATCAGAAACAAAAAGATAAAGATGACAACCGAAGAGATTAGCTGCCTAATGTAAAAGGGGGGAAACCTGAAGCCACTGACAATTTTATTCCCTTTCCAAATCCACGTAGGGAGTTTTCTAAGAGCAGACGTGCCCCTGAAGCTAGCCAAACGCCCAACACACTAATGCCGTGAGGCAACCAGGGGCACAGAAGGGAAGGGATTAGCACAGCCACTCCAGGAACTATAGCTAGAACATTCCAGAACTGTAGAAGCCACTTGGGGCCTGCTGGAATGACAGAAATTCATGGCATGATAAATAATATACTTTATGTATAAAACTGATCACCTTCATGAGGCATGTCAGTTTCCCCCTCGACAACACATCACTATCCAGGATCCCTCATCAGCTCCTTAGCACAGAATGTCGGTCTCACTGAGCCTGCCTGATGGGACTCTGAGCCCCACTCAGGTTCTATGAGCTCTGCTCACCACCCCACACCCGTGCCGCTTCGGCAACGGCAGGATGCTTGATGGCAACTTGGGCCCGAGCCAGTACAAAGGGTTCAGCCATAAATGGTATGCACCTTTTGACATCAGTGTGGGAGAGATGGTAAAAGCCGGGCAAGGCCCTCAGGACTCTCTCAGGCTGACCTCTGCCCGCCCGAACTGACCGCACCTCGCATTTCAGTCACACCAAACCACCGCCTGCTTCCTGACCACGCTCTTGCCTCCAGGCCCCCTTGCCTTTGCCCACACCTGGCTCTGCCTGGATGCCATTCTCCTTCATCCCTTCGTTAAACCTACATCTGAAGGCCCAACTCAAATGTCACAACTCCAGGATGGCTTCCCCAAGTGGCAGAACTAATTGTTCCTTCCTCTGTCCCCAGTGTAATCAGTTTATCGCAGCAGTGGTGATTTCTCTGCTTATCCTCTCACGACAGCTGGATCAGAAATTCTGTAAGGACAGGGACACTGTCCTACTCTTCATGGCTCCACCATCACACAGTAGGTCTGACTGATTAGAAATCTGACAGCTTCAAGATCTTACCCCCTCATCCCTGAAATGACACTATTAGAATAGCCAACAGTGTATTAGGATAGATTTTCCACATTAAGATGTGTCATCAAGAGCGCTGTATAAATATAACAGAAAGGAGTAAAATATACACAGCAGAGAGGGACTCTTTTTAAGGTCCACTAACAGCACCGGAGTCCACCTTCTTTCCTTCCCCAGGAATTTCCCCAAGTAATGATGGCTCTGCCAGACTTGGCTGGCCAGAGATTTCCAACAGATTTTTGTTTTCTTCCAAATCTTCTAGCACGGAAAAAATATCGTAATTTCCTCATGGGCCTACATATAATTCTGCAGGCTGATTACCAATGAGGAAACCTCAACTCTGTAAGGAGCCCTGACAATCCAGTTGTTCTATTTGCTACTGGACTGGCTCAGCGTTCATCACTGAGGCATGACGTGTCAATTTAAGAACATCTAGTCACCTCTCAGAGACTGTCCCTCCATCTTCCCTTACCCCTTTCAGGATCAGTGGTATCAAATTCTCTGTATCTTTTAGATTCACTACAACATCTATCAGGCCCTGATATAATATTCTACTAGCAACCTCTGCCTGTGCTTTGTTTCTGACCCTCGGAAGTGTCTTCCCTCAGGTGAAACTTGTCCACCTGTTAAAAATGTTACAGCAGTGCACTCAATAGGCACTGTCAGTGCCCCACTCACGTCCCCTGGGTTCCCTGCCCACACACGCTTTCAGCTAGCATGCACGACCTCCGCCAGAGGGTCCTCTGTAGGCCGCAGCCCGGAGCAGACCTTGAGTCCTGTCCTCCAGAGCAACCATTAGTCAGTGATGCATGCGAGTTGGAGGAGACACTTGGCCTGCCGGTCCCTCTGATGGAACAGTTCTGAAGTATGTTTCCTGGAATTCACCAGAGACTGAGCCCCAGGTGACCACAGCAGCTACCTTCTTAATTAAGAACATCCCTGTATTGGCTTTCTCCTCCTCCTATTTTGCACACCTAGTGCCTTAACAGTGCTTTCCAGGATCACCTCCCAAATAGCCTACTTGTGCTTGAATCCTATCACAGAACCAGGTTTCGGGGCACGCAACCTAAGAAAAGTACCAACACAGAAACAACTAGATACCAATAAGGGAGAGCAGATACCCAGGACAACCCATAGTCAGGTGTAGCAAACACTCACAGTAAATAAAGCACTGCCACAGCACAGTGGTGCTGAAGAGCCTTCCCGTACCACCGTCTCAATGAGCCTGGCAGCCTCAGGAAGCAAACTGAGCCGCCTTAAGTCTCTGGGAATTAGAATGTCCTATGTGTTCCAAAGATGGACTGGATTTCAGTGGCTGTTTCCAATGTCCCTGGCATTAAATTTCCTTTTATTCTTCCCAGCAACATATTTCCAATAAGACCTGAAAAAACATACCCCTGGGGAAGGATATTTTGCTATCTTAATAAAGTCTTTCAATCCTTAAGAGATAATTCACCATATTTTCATTCTCAAAAATATTAATTTTACTCCCTTAAAGAATCTTATTGAAAATATTTGTATTTCTTGCCTGAGTTCCCTGGGAGGTAAAGTTGAAAAAACTAGCTAATAAAGGATAATACCAACATTACAATAAACAATAGATATTGCAATATGGAAATAATTAAGACTCAAAGAAAAAAATGCCAACCCCTTAAATGAAAAGCTCTTTAACTATAAACTAACATCCAGGGGCTCTCAATAATATGCATTAAAACATTATTCAAGATGTACTTTGCTTCAAACTAAGTAAGAAGGTGAGGAATTTGCTTCTACAAAAAATAAATTAAATAAAGCAGGGGGGATCTTGCTTCCCAACTTCAAGCTCTACTACAAAGCCACAGTAATCAAGACAATTTGGTACTGGCACAAGAACAGACCCATAGATCAGTGAAACAGAATAGAGAGTCCAGATATTAACCCAAGCATATACAGCTAATTAATATATGATAAAGGAGCCATCGATATAGAATGGGGAAATGACAGCCTCTTCAACAGCTGGTGTTGGCAAAACTCGACAGCTACATGTAAGAGAATGAAACTGGATTATTGTTTAACCCCATACACAAAAGTAAACTTGAAATGGATCAAAAACAAGAATGTAAGTCATGAAACCATTAAACTCTTAGAAGAAAACATAGGCAAAAATCTCTTGAATATAAACATGAACAACTTCTTCATGAACATATGTCCATGGAAAAAAAATAAAAAATGAACAAGTGGGACTATATCAAACTAAAAACCTTCTGTACAGCAAAGGACACCATCAGTAGAACAAAAAGGCATCCTACAGTATGGGAGAATATATTCATAAATGACATATCTGATAAGAGGTTGACATCCAAAATATACAAAGAGCGCACGCAATTCAACAAACAAAAAGCAAATAAGCCAATTAAAAAATGGGCAGAGGAGCTGAACAGACACATTAAAAGATACTCCACATTCTAATCATCAGAGAAATGCAAATTAAAACCACAATGAGATATCACCTCACACCAGATAGGATGGCCAACATTCAAAACACAAACAACAGCAAATGTTGGCGAGGATGTGGAGAAAGGGGAACCCTCCTACACTGCTGGTGGGAATGTAAATTCATTCAACTATTGTGGAAAGCAGTACGGAGGTCCCTCAAAAAACTCAAAATAGAATTACCATTTGACCCAGGAATTCCACTCCTAGGAATTTACCCTAAGAATGCAGCGGCCCAGTTTGAAAAAGACATATGCACCCCTATGTTTATCGCAGCACTATTCACAATAGCCAAGAAATGGAAGCAACCTAAGCATCCATCAGTAGATGAATGGATAAAGAAGATGTGGTACATATACACAATGGAATATTATTCAGCCATAAGAAGAAAACAAATCCTACCATTTGCAACAACATGGATGGAGCTAGAGGGTATTATGCTCAGTGAAATAAGCCAGGCAGAGAAAGACAAGTATCAAATGATTTCTTACACTCTGCAGAGTATAAGAACAAAGAAAATGTGAAGGAACAAAACAGCAGCAGAGATTCAAGATGGTGGCATGAGAGGTGACACAGAGAACTCCTCCCAAAACCACAAATAGTACAAAAATATAGTTAATTAATACAACTAATCCTAAAACAGCAAGAAAGAAGGCTGAACCAGACTGCATACAAACCTCACGAACAGAGCAGACCTCACAAAACAGGGTCACATATGAAAGCCTTAATCCACCAGGACCCAGACCCTTCCCCCACCCCAGCTCACTGGCAGGAGGAAGAGAAACGGAGCGGGGAGGGGGTGGAAGCTTGGGACTGCTGAGCGTCTAGCCCTGGAGATCTGCTTTGTGAGTGGAGGCCTATATTGTGTGGTGCCCTGGCCGTTGCAGAGCTCGGACGGGTGGAGTGCTTGGGAGACTGACATTCCGGCCGTTTGTGGAAGGGATTGGAATCCACATCCAACCGCTCTGTGTCAGAGGGAAGGCCGGCAGTCTGAGAGGCTTCCTAGCAGAAAGAGGGCTGCTGAAGGGGCAGGGTTGGCACAGAGCTTGCTGCACGGGAGAAGGAAGAGCTGGACACGGTTGTCTGGATGCGCTCAGCCCAGCTGGTTTGACATTGAGGAGCTTCAGGTGCTCCATCCCCCTGGCTGCCTACTCAGCTCTGAGGCCCCCCACTGTGACACTCAGCCTGCTGCACCTTCCTCCTAGCCTTCTGGCACCAGTTCACAACCTGGCAGTCACTGTGCTGGTGTCAGGGAGGCCAGAGGGAGGCCCCGCCTACAACAGCTAGAGAGGCAAAGCACAGAGGTTACACATGTGGGCTTGGCCCACTGGCTGAAACACTGGAGACAGGCACAGCAGATGGGAATCAGGAATCAGATCTTTCCTCCCCCCAGGCACCAGCTCCACTCCCCTACGACCCCCAACCTCACTCTAGGGGCTGAGCAGCTCCAGAGACCAGAGTTTCTGCACACTAGTGGGCACCACACAGATATATGAAACATCAAAAGAACATGGTTCAGACCAAAATCTCACAAACCCCAGAAAAAGGGTCAAATGAAACTGAACTCAACAATCTTCCTGAAAGAGAGTTCAAAATAAAAATTATAAACATGCTTATGGAGAGACAGAAAAATATTCAAGAACTCAGGAATGAATTTAAGTCAGAGATTCAATCATTAAGAAACTCCATATCTGAAATGAAACATACAATGGAGGGATTTAAGAGCAGATTAGATGTAGTAGAAGAGACAGTAAATGGAATAGAAATTAGAGAAGAGAAAGACAAAGAAGCTGAGGCACAGAGAGAAAAAAGAATTTCTAACAATGAAAGAATATTGAGAGAACTGCATGACCAATCCAAACAAAACAATACTCACATAATAGGGATACCAGAAGAAGAAGAGAGAGAAAAAGGGATAGAACGTCTCATTGAGGAGGTAATTGCTGAAAACTTCCCCAATCTGGGGAAGGAGTTAGTCTCTCAAACCACGGAGGTGCACAGATCTTCCAACACAAGGGACCCAAGGAAGACAACATCAAGACATAATAATTAAAATGGCAAAGATCAAGGATAAAGACAGACTTTTAAAAGCAGCTAGAGAGAGAAAAAAGATCACATACAAAGGAAAACCCCATCAGGCTATCATCAGACTTGTCAACAGAAACTTTACAGGCCAGAAGGGAGTGGCATGATATATTTAATGCAATGAAGCAGAAGGGCCTGGAACCAAGAATACTCTACCCAACAAGTTTTCACTTAAATTTTAAGGAGGAATTAAACAATTTTCAGATAAGCAAAAGCTGAGAGAATTTACCTCCCACAAACCACCTCTACAGTGCATTTTGGAGGGACTCCTATAGATGGAAGTATTCCTAAGACTAAATAGATGTCACCCAAGGAATAGACAAAGAGTACAGAATATGATTCATAACATACAAAGAATGAAGGAGGAAAAAAAAGAAGGAAAAAAAAAACAACTTTAAGCTGTGTTTGTAATAGCATATGAAGTGAGTTAAATTAGACTGTTAGTAACCATGAATCTAAAGCCTGCAATGGCAATAAGTTCATACCTATCGATAATCACCCTAAATGTAAATGGCCTGAATACACCAGTCAAAAGACATAGAGTTACTGACTGGAGAGAAAACAAGACCCATCTATATGCTGCCTACAAGAGACACACGTCAAACCCAAAGACATACACAGACTGAAAGTAATGGGGTGGAAAAATATATTTCATGCAAAAAATAGTGAGAAAAAAGCAGGAGTTGCAGTACTTGTATCAGACAAAATAGACTTCAAAACAAAGAAAGTCACAAGAGACAAAGAAGGACATTACATAATGATAAAAGGGTCAGTCCAACAAGAGGATATAACTATTATAAATATCTATGCACCCAACACAGGATCACCTACATATGTGAAACAAATACTAACAGAATTAAAGGGGGAAATAGAATGCAATGCTTTCATTCTAGGAGACATCAACACACCACTCACTCCAAAGGACAGATCAACCAGACAGAAAATAAAGAGACAGAGGCACTGAACAACATATTAGAACAGATGGACCTAACGGACATCTACAGAACACTCTATCCAAAAGCAACAAGATACACATTCTTCTCAAGTGCACATGGAACATTTTCAAGAATAGATCACATACTAGGCCACAAAAAGAATCTCAGTAAATTCAAAAAGACTGAAATTGTACCAACCAGCTTCTCAGATCACAAAGATATGAAACTAGAAATAAATTACCCAAAGAAAACGAAAAAGCCCACAAACACATGGAGGCTTTACAGCATGCTCCTAAATAATCAATGGATTAGTGACCAAATAAAAACAGAGATCAAGCAATATATGGAGACAAATGACAACAATAATTCAACACCACAAAGCCTGTGGGACACAGTGAAGGCCGTGCTAAGAGGGACATATATTGCAATACAGAGCTACCTCAGGAAAGAAGAACAGTCCCAAATGAACAGTCTAAACTTACAATTAATGAAACTAGAAAAGAACAAAAGAAGCCCAAAGTCAGTAGAAGGAGGACATAATAAAGATTTAAGCAGAAATAAATTAAATTGAGAAGAATAAAACAATAGAAAGAGTCAATGAAAGCAGGAGCTGTTTCTTTGAGAAAATAAACAAAATAGATAAACCCCTAGCCAGACTTATCAAGAAAAAAAGATAATCTACACACAAAAAAGAGTCAGAAATGAGAAAGGAAAAATCACTATGGGCACCACAGAAATACAAAGAATTCTGAAAGAATACTATGAAAATTATATGGTAACAAACTGGACAACCTAGAAGAAATGGACAACTTTCTAGAAAAATACAACCTTCCAAGGCTGACCCAGGAAGAAACAGAAAATCTGAAAAGACCAATTACCAGCAAAGAAATTGAACTGGTAATCAAAAAACTACCTAAGAACAAAACTCCTAGTCCAGATGGTTTCACTGCTGAATTTTATCAAACACTTAGTGAAGACCTAATCCCCTTCCTCCTTAAAGTTTTCCAAAAAGTAGAAGAGGAGGGAATACTCCCAAACTTATTCTACGAGGCCAATGTCACTCTAATGCCAAAACCAGGCAAAGACACCACAAAAAAAGAAAATTACACACCAATATCCATGATGAACATAGATGCAAAAATACTTAACAAAATATTAGCAAACTGAATTCAAAAATACATCAAAAAAATCATCCATCATGATCAACTGGAATTCATCTCAGGGATGCAAGGATGGTACGACATTCGAAAATCCATCAACATCATCCACCACATCAACAAAAAGAAGGACAAAAACCACATGATCATCTCCTTAGATGCTGAAAAAGCATTCGACAAAATTCAACAACCATTCATAATAAAAATTCTCAACAAAATGGGTATAGAGGGCAAGTACCTCAACATAATAAAAGCCATATATGACAAACCCACAACCTACATTATACTTAACAGCGAGAAGCTGAAAGATTTTCCTTTAAGATTGGGAACAAGACAAGGATGCCCACTGTCCCCTTTTATTCAACATACTTCTGGAGGTCCTAGCCAGGGCAATCAGACAACACAAAGAAATAAAAGGCATCCAGATTGGCATGGAAGAACTCAAACTGTCCCTGTTTGCAGATGACATGATATTGTACATAAAAAACCCTAAGGAATCCACTCCAAAACTACTAGATCTAATATCTGAATTCAGCAAAGTTGCAGGATACAAAATCAATACACAGAAATCTGTTGCATTCCTATACACTAACAGTGAACTAGCAGAAAAAGAAATCAGGAAAACAATTCCATTCACAATCGCATCCAAAAGAATAAAATACCTAGGAATAAACCTAACCAAAGAAGTGAAAGACCTATACCCTGAAAACTACAAGACACTCTTAAGAGAACTTAAAGAGGACACTAATAAATGGAAATTCATCCCATGCTCTTGGCTAGGAAGAATTAACATTGTCAAAATGTCCATCCTGCCTAAAGCAATCTACAGATTCAATGCAATCCCTATCAAAATACCTACAGCATTCTTCAATGAACTGGAGCAAATAGTTCTAAAATTCATACCACTGTGTCACGTACAGAGCACTGGGTGGGGCTCTTTATATAGAGTCAACAACCATGTATTGCCCACAGGTGTGCAGTAAGCTAATCAACCAGGGCCAGGTGAAAATCCTGGCCACAGGAACTCTCATATTATCCACACTCCACCCCTCCAGGATTCTCTCCTCTCAATCTATGTGCCCTCAGTCCTCTGCAATGGTCTCTGTGCAAGGAAGCTCAAACATTGTTCACCAGCCTCTCCAGCAAAAGTCTTGCAGACACACAGGCCGGACTCATGCCTCTGTCTCTGACCTCCACCTCTTTAGTCTTAATGGCTTGAAGTGCTGCACTGATTTCAGTTGCTGCCATAGCTCCAGTAAGATCCTATTTGGCTTCCCGTCTAATTTCCTTCCATCTACTCCTGCCCGTATCAAATCAACCCACATCTGGGTCCTCATAACCCTCCCGGGCCCCTCAAATTCCTCCTGTGAGTAACAGGTCTTATTTCTTTCCGGGTTCTCGTTGCTTCAGCTACTGTATGTGCCACCTCACATTTTGTAATCGCTGCCTCAAGGTGGGCTGCACTGTCAGGGAAGACAGCTTTCCCATCTCTGATCCGGAAAGAACAATTCCATCCACCCCTAAGTCCCACAGCCACCGGCTCAGCCTGAGTATAGGGGCGGGCCATAGAGTGCTCCTCGACCAGGGGAGGGGGCTGCTCCTCTCCTTGGGGAACTTTCAGCTGCTGGGCCTTTATTTTCTTTACAACCACTAGGTGTGCTTTCAATACAGCAGGGGCCAGTGCCTCCAGCACCACCCCTTCATCCTTCCCCAGCTCCTCCACTTCTGGGGCTGATGGCACCTTTCTCTCCCCTCCCCCAAGTGCCTCCCCTGCTACAACCATTATCTTTTCTACTGTGCCTCGCAGCAATGCTACCTTAGTCTTCAGAAGCTCTCTTACCTTCACCTCAATGTTTCGCAGCTGATCGTGCCACCTCCGCCTGTGCTTCCCTCAGGAGTTCGTCTTTTTCCTTGATGGCCTCTTCCTCCTTCAGAACACCTGGATTGTTTACCTCTCCAGTGGCACCTTGCTGCCGGTGTTCTTGTGCCATCTCCTCTCTCATCAATGCCACTTCTCTCTTCAGGGAATCAACAGAAGTTTGCAGCTCACATTCTTGTATAGCCTCTTGCATCAATGCCATTTCCTTTTTCAGGGAATCCACAGAAGTTTGCAGCTCACATTCTCATGCTGCTATTTCTTGAGTCTCTTCTGTAGACCTTTTTAATACTGTGAGAAGCAGCCAACCCACAGTCCCTGCTGCCTCATGGGCACTCTGTTTCTCAAAGAATTTACTTACTATACCAAGGGCCACCCCTACAGCCTCAGGTGTCACCTCCACTTGCCTCCAGTCCTGGAGTGGGGCCCAGTCCTCTAGGAAGCAAGCCACCTCAGACCACATACCCACTGGAGAACGATCCAGTGTCTCCCTATTCACAGGGGCAGCCCGCTGAAGCACCCCTCCCATAAGGGAAGCCTCTCTTTTTCCTTGGTCAACAATGAACCCTGCCAACTTTCGCCAATTGTCCTGCCAATAGGTTTCAGCCCCGGGCAAGTTCGCCATGGATTCAATGTGACCAAAGAAATTGACAGCAAAATATTCTTGGGGTGAAAAGGTTATACCCAACTTTATTTCCAGGTGGCAGGTCAGTCACTAAAATCCCGTTCACTCAGAGCAAGTCTGTAGGCAGCAAGCCAGTCTCTGCCTCTGGGCTCTTCTGTCTGCACAACCACCCTCTGGGCCCCTCTACACAGTCGTCCTGCACAGCCGTCCTCTGAGCCTCTCTGCACAGTCGTCCCGCACAGTCTTCCTCTGGGCCTCTCTGCACAGTTGTCCCACACAGCCGTCCTCTGGGTCTCTCTGCACAGTCGTCCCACACAGCCATCCTCTGGGCCTCTGGCACTGCCACCACTCCACCCTCTGCTCTGCTCTCCTGCAGCCTTACAGCTATGCCACCGTGTCACGGCCAGAGCACTGGGCGGAGCTCTTTATAGAGTCAACAGCCACATATTGCCCACAGGTGTGCAGTGAGCTGATCAACCAGGGCCAGGTGAGAATCCTAGCCACAGGAACTCTCATTTTACCCACACTGCGTAAGGCTCATGGCATTTCTTTGTGACATGGGATGACCAGAGGAATACCAACTGGAACCAAATGTCCCTGCTGGAGAGTGTACGTACAGCCCTCTTCATGACTGCGGCATCAACACAAGAAATTGCACATTTGTTACAAGATCCAGTACATCCTGTGAACTAATCCCATCAGACGGAGGACCTGAATTTCCTGTGGAATAACCCCTCACACAGAGGACAAGAATTCACTGGACGACAGGAGCTCTGGCCACATCAGCACTAAGAGGATCTCCTTTCCAGAGAGGGAAGCATGCACTCTCTTCTTAAACCCCCAGTTTCAGCTACTCTCCTCAAAACAGATGGCTTTTCCTACTTCACAAAAGAACTGAGGCCAACACATCAGAATTCTCTTAGCATCTATTCCTTGTACTCTAGGCTTACCTATGGCAACCCCACACCTCCTATGCCACCCAGCAGCCCCAGCTGCTGACCAGAGCTAACCTCATGGGCACCCAGCCCAGGACTGGGGTGCACCGGGTAGCTGCAGCACCCCTCCCCTCCCCTCCAAACCTCCCTCTCAGCCTTCACCATTTCTTGACAGTAACACCTTTGTACCTGATCTCCTGGCCTGTGATCAGCCTGCCATCCGTGGTGCCTTCTTAATATTTAACCTCACTTTTCTGCTTAAAAGAACCTTTGTGGCTTCCCAAATTACAAATGGGTCATATCCCCAAAACTCCTTTATAAACTGGAAGGTGTACTTAAGCCCACACTTACTCCTTGCATTTGCCCAACATTTGCTGAGCGCATAACATCACATCCAGCCCTGTGCTGAGCAGCCTCTCACGTGCCTGAATCAGAGTTCTCATCAGAGAATGTTACCGAACCAGCTCTACTGTGTAACTATCATTTATCTTCCATCCATTCAACCAATATTCACTGAACACCTACTCTGCGTCAGACTTTGTACTGGGCACTGAGGATATAACCGAAGACTCAAACCAGCTCTCAGAAGGTTACAGTCTATTCAGGGAAGCAAGTTTTCATAGAAAGAGTGCCCTGCAGGGGAGAATCCTCAGGCCTTGCCTATTGGGCAGGCACCAGGGTGCCCAGAACTCCTATCAGAAAAAAGACAACATGCAGGCAACATATGCAGAAAAAGAACTACTTTTACTTCAAGTCTTTAATATATTTAATTACTTTGATTTGCTTTTTTAAATCTTGAAAACCACCATCTTATTTCTACTTTATCATTTTCCTTTCCACAGACTTGGTCCAATCTACCCTCAGGAAAGGTAAAAGCTATTACACCCTTTCTTACTGTTTCCCCTCTCCTATTAACTTCTTCCAAGCAGCTGGTGAAAATGAATCCCATACTCTGACACTGGAATTTAAAAACCTCACTGTCCTAACAGTTAAACTCTATGCAAGGAAAAGCCATCTCTCTATAAAGATTCTTCATGAAATTTGATAATGGCTTCTATTTAATACAGAAATATCAATCCTGCTTAATTCCTGGAAAAAGCTTATGATACCAGAAAGTAATCCGTCCCATTCATTTATTCAGTCTGGAAAAGTATGAGGATACAATGTGTTTGCCATGTTTATCACAAAGGAATGTGATGTCATATTCTTTTATCAAGTACTTAAAATGGAAGAATTTTGACAAGGAAAGTGGTTTGGGTGTTTGCTGTCACCACCTACACAGGAACAGAGTCCGGGGTTAGGAAACCTCACCATCACCACCTCGTGTGCCCTGCAGGACTCAAACCCAGACCAGTCTGATTCTGAGTCAAAGACTCTTCCCCTACCTCCTAGAAGGCACTGAAGTGTCATCCAGGGCACAGATGTAAAACAAATACACTGATAACCTTCACTGCAGTTTCTTCTCATGTTTCATACAGACACTGGTGACAAAGAAGCCTCTAGTCAACAATGGTTCCCCAGGGACTATATCTGTTTCTGGAACTACAATAAGAGGAGAATGTTAATTCACTATGGGTGATTAAAAGTCATTTTCTCCTGGATGAAGTTCCTAAACTGATCTCCTGGGCATGGTTAAAATGTGACCCTGGGAACATAGTGCCTGTATCAAATGTCAAAGTCAACATTCATCAAAGAAGCAGAGAATTTTGCTGAAAAACCGTGTTTGGGTTCAAATCCTGGTGGGTGGCCAGGAGGGCCTCCCCTGGTACGTTTCCTAAGAAAGCTGAGGAAAAGGACTCCAGCAAATATATCCAAACCGAGCCTCAGACAACATCACATGGAGTTCAAGTAACACATCTACTCTGTGCCTTTTCTTTTTCTTTCCAATTTTGAATATTTAAAAATATCCCTCTACAGACCGTGAACCAAAACGTTAAAAAGAAGAAAACCACTTTCATAACCTTTGTAATCTATTGGAAAAAAACTATGTTTTACTTCATAAGCTAGAAATTATCCAGTCCTTTCAAGGATCTTCTAGAGCAGCACTGTCCTGGGCAAATACTTTGTGAACCATGTATGTAATTTAATATTCGTAGTAGAAACATTAGAAAAGATATGGATTTTAATAATATGTTTAACTCAAAATATCCAAAAATATTATCACTTTGACATATAATTAGTGTAAAAAGCATTAAAAATATTTTACATCTCTTTGTCTCATACTAAGACTTCAAAATCTGCTGTGCATTTTGCACTTACCCCACATCTCAGTTCAGGCACATTTTCATCAGACATATTGTTTGATCTGATTTTCACTTGAAACTTTACAGTTGAAAAAGTAGATCTGCCCACCCAAGTTGTCCTAATAATACTTAAAAGTTTTCCAATAACTGAGTTAACTATCAGTTCTGAATTTTAAATAAACTAAAATTAAATAAAATTAAAATATTCAGTGCCCAGCTTACTAGCTGTATTTCAAATACTCAATAGCCATATGTGGAGAGTGGCTACCATCATGGACAGGACAGGTCTAGAGCTTCCACTATGCCCGCGTGGTTAATTCCCCCAGTTGGAGAAAGATCTCTTCACTCATGAAGAAAAGCTAAGAAGCGTGACTCCCACCACTCTGCTCTCCTGGCTAGGGAATCTCACATTGCAGGAAACAGCCACTCTCAGTTTACTCAGAAAAAGGTAAGCTTCCTTTCCTCTTCTAAACTAACGTAACATGATATACAAGGCAGCTCACTCAGCTACAGTTCAAACCTGAAAGATTGTAAAAGTGTGGATATTTTTTGAGTCAGATCCTCTGCCTCCCAACTTGTGTCCTGGGGAATTTATGTGCTTATTTATTGAGAGTCACTAGGTGCTGGTTCCACACACCCCTCTCTATACGCAGTCCATCAGTTAACCTCACAGCGATCCTGTGAGACAGGATCAGAGGGTGTTAATAACTTATTCAAGGTCATACACCTAATTATAAGGTACAGAGCTGGGATTCAAGCCCAGAAAGTATGACTAGATTTTTTTTATAAGTCTGCCCAGTAGAAGCCCCCTGACACCATCCGCACACCCTAAATTCACACCGTGCATAGGCTTGTCACCATTCTCACAGAGTAGGCAAGGCAGAACGGAACAGGTGTCAGCCTGCCACTCTATCAGTGAGACACCACGGGCGCCCGGAGGGCCAGCAGCGCCACTCCACGCCCAGTGCTCCTTCCAAGGTCCAGCGGTCCGGGAGCCGGAAGGGTACTTGTTCACTACATGCACCACACACACTGCCATCTTTGACTCGTTCAGTCCTCCAAACCACTTTGGGAGGAGGGGTACCCACACATGAAGAGATGGGAGTTCCATCAGGTAAAGACACATGCCTTTGGTCACACAGCCAACTCACACCACAGGGGGGATCATAGCCCAGGTCTGCGTCCGGCAGAGGTGGGGACTCAGCAGAGGACCAGCTGACGACAAGGCTCTCCCGGACAGCAGTGAGTCACTCTGCTTAAGAAGACCTCCAGGCTGATATAATGTGAGTGACTGTACAGAACAGAAATACACAGAAAGTAGGATCGGATTTCCTCCCAAGTCAGATGCCATTATTCAGAATGGCCATTCTTATGTCTGCCTGACTTGGTAAAGTTTTATTGTGTTTGCATGGGATGAATTCACAATTAAAAAAGAAGACACTGAGAAGGCTGGTTTTATCTGGATAAATCTTCAAAGAAGGGGATTACAAGGATGGACATGACATAGCTCCTGAAGGTACTAGCAGAACGGAATTGGCTTTTCCCCAGAGCTGGGTTAATCAGGCCAGCCTGGCAGCAATACAGGGCGACAACCCACAGTGAGGGACTAAGTCATCACTGGAATACAGCAGAAATACGGAGCCCCTTGACTCCTTCCACCATGGCCAAAAGGACGGTCAGCGCTGTTCCCGCTCAGGCAGACAGTGCCTGTTAGGTGTAAATAAACACGCTCCTCACCAGCACAGACCTGTCTCCACTGAGAGTGTTTTCCCTCCAACAACTGTGTAAGGAGAAGCAGGCCACACTGACAACCCTCATGTCACCTGGCTGACAGGCACCTGAAAATCTGGCAACACATGGCAGACTGTTATTATTAGCCAAATCTTAAACAGGTTTATGAACACCTGGTTCAGAAAATCATGTGTAATAAATCCCTTATTTTTAACATAAGGAAAAGGTATATATTTTTTACTCATGGTCTTTAGTAATAGAAAATTAGTTTATCCTACCCCTACTAAATAAAAATGGAGTAGAAATTTAAAGATTATCAGTTTGATAAGATGCCAAAAAATAGCCTTCTCAGGTCATCTACCTGTCTTAGGTCAGCCCTGATATTCCCATGAGAAGGATTGCTCAAATAATTTTATAACTCATAAGTGTTTATAGTATCCATTAAAAAAATAAGAGAGAGAGAGAACCAATCTCCAAACCTAACCCAGGCAGAAGTACTTGCTAGAGCAATTCAGGTAACATTTGAGAAATCAATAGTTCATTCATGACATAAGAGCAATTTTTCCTTCCCCAGAAACTGTAGACTGAAATATCACCTTTGCATGAATGAGATGGTGTCTATGAAAATACTCCGTGAATCCTATGCACACGGCAGACCCTCGGTCAGTCCCAAATCCACACCACACATTGGCTCCCTTGGCTGGAGCTGCACCCCCCAAGTCCCTAACAAGGCCCCTAGATGACCAGGTTGAATAGGCCTCTCCATTCTGAGAAGCAGAGTTGGTTCAAAGCCTTTGGGGACAATTATTAAACTTTCTACTGCCTTGATTTTCTTGACTGCCCAGTATAGGAGATTACTCAACCCTTATTGTTGTTACTAACATTTCCCAAAAGTGACCTTCATAAACTAAAATCTATAGAGTTCATCATAAATCACTGATTAGTCAACTGTTTTTTCAACTTTTATCTAAGCAATTCCTCTACCTGAGGTGTCAAAACTGGGTCATTTGAATCTGCCAGAGAGAAACAGTAACCAACGGTGAAAGGGTCCACAGAGATGTGTGAAAGGGAAGACAGCTTAAAGTCAGCTATGCCCATTACAAAGAGCTCTGAAACTTGTTTATGAATAACGACAGAACAAATCATATCAGAACTGAAGCATGGAAATTATAGCATTAAACTTAATGCCATTTATGAAACTCTACAGAGTTCTTTGCAACATTTGTGTGTGCTCACCCAAGTGGTGCTTCCATCCAGAAATAAAAACAAAGCTAGTATTTACCATTCAGAGCCCAAAAGTATGAAACACTGCATAGCTTGCAAGAAGTAAGTTGCTACCCACCTGGAAAATGTTTCCAAAGAACTACTGACAATTAGGGCATCCTATATTTCATTTACTTACCTGTTCTAGAGGCAGGAATGCTGAGAAATCTCAATGAGCAATTTCAGAAAAATGCCACCTGGAGAAACAAATTAAACAAAATGTTAGATTTTTTTTTTTAAACACCAAGTAAGCTTACTCTGCAATTTTATGTCTCATTTTAAAAGAAGTGATGTTTCAAATACTGGTCCCCAGGCAGCATATAGTTCCACCTGCATTAAAACACAGCCATTCCTTCCTGGGAACACTGACACGCGAACAGGGCCCAAGTCACTGATGAACCAGAAAATTGAGACGGCAGGGGGAAGGTGTAGCCCGTCAACATGCACCTTATTACATCCTCTCCTTTTCCCTCAAAAAGGGGCCAACTTGAAATTACAACTGGCATCCTTTAGGGCACTTTTATGAACAACCCTAAGAGGCTTAAATAATCAGAAACAAATTAAGGACTGAAATATGAAATGGTGAATGAAGAAACTATCCTGGTGGCACTTTATATCCTTTTCAGTTCCTCTGCTAACTTTTTAAAAATGCACAGGGATGTCACAGACTGGAGAAATGGAGAAATGGCCATTAAAACTCTAACACAGTAAACCGAGGAACTGAAAGGTAAGAATTTATGTATTGATTAGTTTATTCAGAAATCAAGTATTCCTTTTGGTGTTCTCAAAGTCTTCAAGTAATCATAGGAAATTATAAGCCTGTTAATATATTCACAAAACAGCAATCCCAAAATGTTCAGCATTGCTTTGAAATATTACACAGACCTGCAACAAATTTCTAATACAAACTATCACAGTGACCATTTGCTGAGTATCTATTGTGAATCCAGGCTTGTGTGGCATCTGATTATAACCTTCCAGACAGGCAGTATGTCTGGGGACAGATGAGAAAACTGATACTCAAAGAAGTAGAGAACCTTCCCCAGTAGCACCATAGACCCAGGGTTTCCAAATCACTTTCTCTTCACCCTGCCACATGGCCCCTTAAAAGCACCTTCCACTCACAAAGACTACTCACCACCTACCTCCCCAGATAGAAACCTGACATTCCTTAATGCAAAAACTCTGGGAAAGAAATTAACTAGCAGATAAATTAACTTGTGCTTTTTACATGGCTAAAGTAATTTCTTCATTTCAAAATAATTAGCCTAATCGTGCTATTTAGGACTATAATGTAATGTAGTATGTGAGCAAAAACTTAGAAACAGAGGATTTAGAGTTCAAGAAATATTAAAAACACAATTAGGAATAAAGAAATATTTTTAGCTCTAGGTAAGATAGATCAAACAGAAAATATTTAACAGGCTCAATTCAACTGATAAAAGAAAAACAGGAAAAGTCCACATGACCTTTCCTATGTGTATGTATATATATAGATAGATATAGATATATAGATAGATAGATAGATAGATATACTCAAACTTTCCAATATATCAGACTTCAATAATGAAAGTCTGTAATATCAGGCCACAAATATCCACGCTTATATCCAGATAATTAGTTTAAAATTGGCAGCATCAGTGTTAATTCAAATTGGACCTGAGGTTGAAAAGCCAGGTTGGAGCTCAAAGTTTCCTCTATCTAAACATATCATTTTAGTTCAGTAAAAGACTTGAAGATACTGGACAACAGTCATTTCACTTTATAAAAAGTAAATACATAAAAGAATTCTGAACTTACAAGGTCCTTTGTTATAACAGCTTAGGGGAGTTATGATTTTTAAAGAATAGTTCTTTATAAGTTAATTACTAGTTAAATTCCAAGCATTTCCCATGATTTTATTTTACCCCTTTAGGGAAAGTCATGGGAAATCATTTATCTGGAAACTGCTTCTGTGAAATAAACCACTAGGATTATTATGAATGAGTCTATTATAAAAGTAGGATCTTGATCAACATTTCATTAGCTCTCAAAGTTTAAATGGGTCACAAAATTACTTGAATTAGCATACTTCAAAATCAAAGATAACATTTTAAAAATCTTCCTTTACATGCAATGCAAGCAAAGCTCTGGAATTAAGACAGATATTGAGATCCTAACAATAACAGAGAAGGCAGGGTCGTATCCTGATTCCCACTTCAAGCTTTTCAAAAATCACACTTCCGGTTAAAAGCACTTTCTAGAATAAATAAATTTGGCCTAAGCTCTGAAGAAGAAAGGCATTTGGGAATAAGTTTTCAGTATTATGATTTGGCTTCTCTGACAACTAAGTCACATCTTGTGAAAGTGATCAGAAAGATAAACATGCCAATTTTATTACTGGAATCGTTGGTAAATAGGCTGTCACAGTTATTTAAATTCTTAAAATGCTATTCCAGCAGCAAGAGCAGGAAAATACAGTAGATTAAAATACTGGAGACTAAAAGTATACTAAGTCATAGAGCCCTCAAAAGCTCATAAAAAATAGTTATTTGTGTTAGGCATTAACCATCAGACACTGCTCTGTGTACTTGATGGGAATTAACTCATTTTCTTCTCACAGAAGCACTGAAGAAGGTACTAGTATTATCCCATTTTAAAGATGAAGAAATGGGCACAGAGAAGTTTAAAGAATTTTTGTAAAGTTACATGGCTTATAGGAAGTGAAGATTAGAATCTTAAATACATTATCACATTTAATTCTGACAACTTACGACACAGGCAAGGCATAAGAAAGGTTTTAAATGTGACGGAAGCTGAAATTCTGAGGAGTAAAGACGGACTTCCCCGAAGTCATACTAGTAAGTCAGCAACGGGGTCCACACTCGAACCCAGGGCATCCATCTCCAAGGCCGGGGCTGCTGCTTTGCTTGTTTTCATTTTAAATTCTGTTAGTCAATATGTAACTCAATGAACAGGGCGCGGTCTGCGTTTAATCTGGGAAGACACGCGCGGGCAGGTCCACCCACGGGCCGTGGTGACCGTAAGAGCATCAGGTGCACGCTGCCTCGCACCGTTTTTCTAGTCCAGTATGTGCAACTATGTTTTTCACTTATTGGTTGTTAAACACACAGAAGCTTATAAAAATTAGAAAATATTTATCTTCATTATTTATTGTTTTTCCATCTTCATTTTTATAGATCCACAGTCTGCTTGGCCATTTAAATGGTTTATAGGCCAATGACTGCAGCCATTGTTTACTCTAGCAAGCATTCCAAATAAAATTAAACCACCCTTATTTTTGCATATTAAGGAGTTAAAAAGTTTTTACTTCCCATTCATGTCCATTTGAGTTGCATGCCTTTCTGTTCCACTTCCGGAGATCAGGAGGAGAAACAATAGCTGCCTTCAGTGCTGGAGCACAGCACCCATGTGACAGGCACCAGCTCTTATTTATCACACTGAGTTGCCAAAAACAGGAAGCTGAGTTTTAAGACCCCTTTGTCATAGTAACAAATTTCTATGACTTGAAATGTACTGATTTGAATTGTTGAATGTTACTCTGTAAAACTAGAACCAAGAAGTACAAATTATCTTGGAAGCTGTATGGATAAATATCTCAGCTTAACTGAAGAAAGAATGTCACAATAAGCAGAGTTGCCCCACAGAGGTCTAGATTGCCTCTCGGGTGGGTTAAGAAGCAGCTGCTCATCACAGAAGCCACGGGAGGGGAGATAACTGGCCTCTAACAGAGACAGGCATTCCATGAACCCTGCCGGCGTTCACCACGCGTCCCTGGTGAGAGTGGGAGTCCCCGTGGCAGAGCACTGTGGCAGTTACACACTTTCCAATTTATTTTCTCATTTGATCCACACTATGAGTAGAAGGTAGCTGGAGTGGAAGTGGGGAAAGACATCATTTATTATTCCCACTTTACAGACTAGAAATTTGAACAACTTAAGATGAATCACACAATTAATAAATGCTAGACTCTGAACTCTGACCTAGGACTTCTGACTCCCAAGTAGAATGTATCTCCAGCTAGGCAATATTACAACAATCAAGACATTCTACTTTTCAACCTTCATACTTATTCAGCAAAGACAGAGGCAGGGATGGGCCCCCAAGACTTGAAGCATGGAGATGAGTATCAAAGGAGATGAGGGAAAAGCAAAATATGGGAAACTCTCACAAACCATCCCTTCTACCTACACCTAAGAAATAATCTGTATTTCTGGTAGACAAACTAAGGCTCTGCTCACGTGTGTCAACTAAAGGAATCAATGTCCAAATCCTACTTTACTGTGCTCTGTTGATATAGTAAATGCACGGGGAAGTTGGTTCACATTTTAGGGGAGTTGGTGGCAGAATAAATACAAAGAGCAGTGTCCCATTTCTGCATCCGAAGCATAAACTGTCGAAGACTGGGTGGGTAGTTTTGAAGAAAAAGTCCCTGAAATGCATTGTTTCTCTTCTGACAACAGGCCAGGATAATCTCCCACTGGGGTCTGACAACAAGAATTTAACAGAAATGGGTCAGCCATTGAAAGACTGCTGAACCTTGCAGGATTTTCAAGGGAAGACATGAGTGTCAAATTTCACAAACCTGTCTACAAGCAGAGAGGGTGGCAGATTGCCAAAGGCTGGACTGTGTTAACCTACGTGAAATGCTGGGAACTTGATCCTCTATAATGCCTGCCCTGCCACTCAGCCACACAGTGAATGGCTCAAGTTCAAGTTTCCAGAGACCTCACAGGCTACAAGCCAAATGATGTTAATCACAAAAACTTCCTTTTTCTCTTAACGAAGGAGAAACCCCTGGATTCAAAAAATCACACCAACATGATGCTGTTAAAAGGTAAGTTTAGAATATCTGGGTACAACAGAAGAGCCCACCAATGTGCCAGCAACGGGTCAAATTCAATTACACTGCCTTTTGACACACCAGGTCTGTGCACTATGTCCATGCACATACATTGTTAAACCTCTGCCCAATACTTAGTTATAAATCTACTGGACCAGAAATCCTTGAGAATAAAACCAACCCTAGCTTACTCCTTTCTGTATCTCCTGCCCTCAGTGAGAGCATGGCAGAGATCAGACATTTCATAAATGTTTACTGAACAAATGATTGAATTAGGAAAATTTGAAATGGCAGGGGGAGTCCTGAAGTGGGAGTATTTTCATAGTACCAGCGTCTAGACCAACCTCTGTGAACTCCTTCTGGAATATCTAAAGAATATGGGTGGTGGAAGAGGGTGACAGAGGCAAGTGTGTATAATTAAAGAGCTCTTTAGGTAATTCTGAGAAACCCTCCTCCAGATAACAATTACTCTTAGTATTCCTGAGAATTTTTACTCTTGAATCTAGGTACGCTATGATTTTGCAGGACAGAAACAGTTGTGAATGCTGTCGAGCACCGGCAATGAGTAAACTTCATCACATACCCCAACACTTGCTCAACAGTAAGTCGTCTAAGGCTGACGATGCCAGTGGTTAAGGCGGCCGGGCGAGGGCAGCCCACCTGGGGAGTGCGCCGAGGCAAACAGGCCGCTGTGCGAGCCGCAGGCACCAGAAGGTGCTGACAAGCCCTCTCTCCGTTCAGACTGCTTAGCGCTCGGCAGTTCAATCTGTCTATGACTCTAAGTCATAACAGACTAATGTTTCTGAAAAACAGACGCCAAGATTAAAACTAGAAATAAAGTCTATTCATTAACAAGATTTCCAATCAGGGTGATACGGACATGCCGACCAAAGCATGTAAACAGCAAGTGGAGACCCTGCTTCCAGGCTGGTTGACAATTACCAGCCCCGTGAAGGCCAACAGTGAGGCCGTCTGACCTCTGAAATGCTTCCCAAAGACCTTTGTACAGCAGCACCTTCACTCGTGAAGGAGCAGGGCTGTTACACAATCAAGACAGGCCAACTCACCACTCTGCAAGTGCCTTTCCTTTAAGGATCTGCAATTTCCTGAAAATGAAGGAGAGAAATCAGAGAAAGAGTCCCAGCATCTAAGCAAGGCCAGCTCTCGTGATGAAGTGGAGAGGGTTTGCTTTTGGAGGCCTGGCTTCCCTACCTAAAATATTTGCCCTTTTCATTACTTTATGTATGCACAAAAGCATTTGTCTGTCTATTATTCCATCCACCCCCAGTCAAAATCTATCTGTCGGGCACCTATTCCCTTACAGGCAGCAGGCAGACCAAATCCAACAAGGCGTTATTTGCTACTCCCAAGAGAAGTATTCTCCTTCCTGGCGCTGCTCAGCACCTCTCCCAGTAGGATCTCCACTGCGGGAAGGGGCTGGTAGCCACTGCTCACGCCACAACCCGCATGGGTCACTGCTCTCTTCCGTGAGGCATTGAACCCTACGTTTCAGTCTACATAATCAAAGGCTTTGGGTTTTTCTAAAACTTTGACAGGAGTGAGTAGGTTATAATAGCATTTTGGTGAAGCAGAGACAAAGAAAGGAATCTTTGAGTGTGCCGTGGAGAGCCCAGAAGTCCTGAGTCACCTAAGCATGAGGGAGGACATCCTCTGAATGAATGTTGAAGGAATAAAATTGCTTCAAATGCTAATTGCATGAGAATTGTATGACTAAGCTTTTACCACTTTCAGAGGAAAAACTTCCAAGAAATTTGTAAAAAATCTGTATCACAACAAAGGGCACATGAACCTTTAATAAAATATTTTTATAAAGCTCATGATAGTGCTAAGTCTTGCAGAGTAGCATACAGTGTCACTGATCAATAAAAACAAACCCTAAAATGCCTAGCAGTGGAGTCCGGTCATGAGGCCTACTTAGTATAAGCACTGCTCTACAAGGAAAAGGAGGAAACAGTGAGGTGGGAACTTGCTCCTGAAGTCTTGTAGAACAACTCTGCTCACCTAATCAGAGGGATAGGCACCCCACCAAGAAACAGAATGATTTAGTATTAAAGAATAAAAACAATTATCAGAAATCTTACCACTGAATCACCATACAAAGTCTTCCAGAATAAATAATAAAGTTGGGGGGATTTATTCGGGGGTACCTGCCCTGACAAATTAGAGAAATGAAAGCAAATAGAAATTGACTAAAACCAAAACAAAGCCACACAGGATGGGGGGTGTGGGGAAGAACACCCCCAGGGAGGCCCCTGGGACGGGAGAAGGCTCATCCCTGCTTCTTTCGTTCCTAAGAAGAACACTCAACATCAGATTAACGGCACTTGACTGCTCCCAACACGGGCCCGGTTCGCCTGTCCTGGGTGTGTTGACTGCGCCCCATCACAAGTCGTGGTGCTGTGCTCCCCTTCTGTTCCCAAACCCGATGCTGCGTCCTCCAAACCTCAGTGTTGAGGCCCCAGTGCACCTGCCTCTTTGCCTCTGTATCCTCCCCATCTTCATATGTGACACTGCTCAAGAGCCAACCCAATGCCACCTTCTGTGAAGCCCTCTCTAAACTTACTCTTTCTTGCCTTCGCCTCCTTCCCATCACTCCCTTCCCTGATCTAATGCAGAACTCTGGGTGTGACTTCACCTCCAGCACTGGGTACTAATTATTTCCTTGCCTGGCTCCCAGTTCTAAGTCCGTCCATCCATCCATCCATCTGCTGGATAACATTCACAAACAGTGGTCTGGGCAACATTACAAAAATGGCCACGACTCAAAGGACACCATCCACAGAACAAAAAGGCATCCTACAGTATGGGAGAATATATTTGGAAATGACATATCCAACAAGGGGTTAACATCCAAAATATATAAAGAACTTACACGCCTCTACACCCAAAAAGCAAATAATCCGATTAAAAAATGGGCAGAGGACACGAAGAGAGTTCTCCAAAGAAGAAATTCAGAGGGCCAATAGACACATGAAAAGATGCTCCACATCACTAATCATCAGGGAAATGCAAATTAAAACCACAATGAGATATCACCTCACACCAGTAAGGATGGCCACCATCCAAAAGACTAAGAACAACAAATGTTGGCGAGGATGTGGAGAAAGGGAAACCCTCCTACACTGCTGGTGGGAATGTAAGCTAGTTCAACCATTGTGGAAAGCAATATGGAGGTTCCTCAAAAAGCTAAAAATAGAAATACCATTTGACCTGGGAATCCCACTCCTTGAAATTTACCCAAAGAATACAACTTCTCAGATTCAAAAAGACATATGCACCCCTATGTTTATCTCAGCACTATTTACAATAGCCAAGAAATGGAAGCAACCTAAGTGTCCATCAGTAGATGAATGGATAAAGAAGATGTGATACATGTGCACAGTGGAATACTATTCAGCCATAAGAAGAAAACAAATCCTACCATTTGCAACAACATGGATGGAGCTGGAGGATATTATGCTCAGTGAAATAAGCCAGGTAGAGAAAGACAACTGCCAAATGATTTTCCTCATTTGTGGAGTATGATGAAGCAAAACTGAAGGAACAAAGTAGCAACAGACTCACAGACTCCAAGAACGGACTAGTGGTTACCAAAGAGGAGGGGTGTGGGAGGGCGGGTGGGGAGGGAGGGAGAAGGGGATTGAAGGGTATTATGTTTGGTACACATGGTGTGGGGATCACAGGGAAAACAGTGTAGCACAGAGAAGGCAAACAGTAAATCTGTGGCATCTTGCTACACTGAAGGACAGTGACTGCATTGGGGTATGGGTGGGGACTTGATAATATGGGTAAATGTAGTGACCACATTGTTTTTTCATGTGAAACCTTCCCAAGAGTGTATATCAATAATACCTTAATAAAAAAAAAAATGGCCACGACTCAGCCCTTGACTAGGAAACCAACAGAAGATGAGGCAGACCATGCCCAAATCACAGATACTCACTGTTCTGTGTATTGTCAACTTACTTCATTCAGGTCTCTGTTAAAGCCTCCCTTTCTGACCACTGGAGCTAAAAGCACAGCAGGTATTTCTCGGTCACCTGCACTGTCTGCAATCCTTACTCTGCATAGCATTTTTTTCCTCTGCACAGACCTCACTACTGCCTGCGAGGCATCCATATAGTTAGACACACGGGTGGATAGGGGCATATCTAGATATACAGGAAGAGGTGTAGACTTTGTTAAAGTTAGCTGTCCAGCAGAATGAAAGCTCCATTAAGGTGAGCCTTTAATATGTTTTAGTCTGTGCTCTATTGAACCCTAATATCTGGAATAGCACCTGAGACTGTGAGTTTTCCATAAACATCAGTTGATGAAATACATGCATGGGCAGATGACAATATTTTGACCAAGATATGAAACCCAGGGGGAAAAAGAGATCAGGTGAGGGTAGGGAAGAAAATTTGCTCACTGAGGCTTTTTAAGTTTGAAGCACCTGGTTGGGCAACCAGCTAGGGGGGATTCTGGCGGGCAACCGGTCAGGGACTGAGGAAAGGAGTCAGAGCAGTCAATGTAGTTGGGGAGATTCAGCATATAGGAGACGACTGAAGCCATAGGTAAGGGTGAAGTGACCACCAGAGAAACATTCAAGTGGGTCAGGGAAGACCTGGCTACTGTGCAGTAAAAAACTAACAGCATCTGCTACAAAGGGATGTGTGGACCAAAGAGGAGAGGGCATGTGAAACTGCCCCTTAGCCAAACTACCACAGACAGTGCATGCTCAGTAAGTGCCTACTGAATAAATGAACACCTTTTAAGATGGAGAAGGACCATTTTTAGTGCCATCTTATCCTCACAGCATTTAGGCACAGCACAGATTCAAGTACTACACCCACACGAGGCTGTGTTCTTTTAAAGGACTCTGAGTTACTAAAGTCTGACCAAGGATTAAAAGCTACTCTGGCATTATCCACAGTGTGCAATAATGCTGCATTACTCTTTAGTACCTGGTGGAGAAAGAAAACAAGCAGGAACACCATTACCCGGAATGCGGTAGGCAAGGAAAATTGCCTACAAAGTCTGTGAACATGAATGTCGGCCATGGGACAGGCACTGTCGTTACCAGCTTAAACCAAATCCACCCCAACAGCAGCTTCCTGGCACAGATACCCACAGACTAAAAACCCTGACACACGCGGCATGTCAGCTTAACTCAAAGGATGAGGTAAATGTAAAGGTCCAATTAAGACTGAAGGAAAAATCACTGGTCAGCTTGGGTGGTTTACTTTTAAGTTTGCGGCTAACTATGGCTTAACTGCAAATAACCACCCAAAGTCAGTGATGGGGAAACAGACGTCACCCTGACTACTTTGGGGTTTAGTCGAGGAGGTGAGGGTCCAGCCCCAACACCACTCAAGCGCTGCAGCAGCGGGGAGCTGTTCAGGCGACCAGCGCAGGCAGAGCGGCTTTCGGGGGCCACGGGGGATTCGCTGGTTGGGGCAGAGGAGGGAGTGAGCAGAGTTCTTCCTCAGCTACAACTAGTGTCTCTGCTTTTTCTTTTTTTTCTATATTAGAATTCCACTTATAATCTTCATTTTAAGAAAGCACTCCCTGTTAAGCACTTTGAAAGCCACTGACCCGGAGCAAATTAATTCTGGAGATAAAAATCAACAAAGTCTTAAAATGTTCATTTTTCTTCCCATTCTCCTACTTGGCTCCAGAGCCTTGTGGTGGTGATTACCATGGAGGTTGGCTGGGACAGAGATTAAGAGGTGCATAAGTCTTACAATTCTGTAATGTTTGAATTTTGTACAATAAAAGCAAATCATTTCCTCATCAAAATGTGTTTGAGATACCTCAGAATACTTGTCTTCCTTATTTGCCACAGAAAGCAAATTATAACTAAATTTAATTGCTTCCTTGGCCAAACATGAAAACCCACTGAAGCCTCAAACATTGCTGTGCGTATGCTAGGACACAAGCGAAAATGTTGCCTGTTAATAAACAGGAAGAATATATTCATAGAGAACCATTCTCTAGGGGAATTGTGTGCATTGGGATCATTTTTTCCCCAGACTTTCATACATTCCTGTACTCTATTCTTTTACAGATGAAAATAAAGTGTTTCAAATTTTAATTACAAGATGATATTTAAATGAAGAAATTTGCCCAAATCTCAAAAGAAGGGTATATTCATGTTGAGGACTATGGAACTTTATTTCATGACCTCTATTCTACCTCAGTACAGGAAGTTTTGTCTTAGACTGGAGGGACCCACAAACAGCAGGCACGGGGGCTCTGGCTCACAGGGAGGGTTTCAGATTGTCCTTTCCACCCCGTTCAAGATGTAGGCAGCATACCCTCCAGCTGCCAAGATGGGTGCCGAGCCCTCCACTACCACAACAAAGGCCCTGGGTCCCAAGAGGGAAAGCTGGGCTCAGACACCCTTCCGTGCTCTCTAACCTCCCTGTAGCCCATGGAACGTGTGTGGGGCCGTTGGTCACGGTTAAAGTACCATCTGGCCGCAGAGCCCCTCCCAGCTAACTGGCTAAGAGTAATCAAACCCTGACCTTGGCCTCACCATCCCCATTCTCTAACCAAAGTGTTAACTGGCTGCAGATTCTTACACTACAGCTCAGACACATTTCCAAACTAAAAGACAAACACAAAGTGATAGGACATAATTTTCTCCAGTGAGGGAAAATGGTTTTATTAATAGCTAACCACTTACCAGCAAGTTCAACTACAATCGGTGGTGAACAACCACCCACAGCTGGTTGAAATCCTTTTCTCCACAAGATTCTTGTGGAGTAGAGGGTTACAGATGCCTCCCTGAAATCTCTGGAAAGCATTTTCCTCAGAGACAATTCTGCTGATTCACCAGTGTTGGTCCCAGAGTTTCCTCTGCATGAGCTGAGGGACACCCATGCCAGACCAGAGTGAGTCTTCCTTCTGCCAGCCCCCTGCTCTCGCTGTACCTGCTCCTCAGACCAAACTCTAGCCTCTAAGCTCTCTGTGTGTAACTCACAAGTGCCGGCTGTCAGGGCAGGAGGGACCTCAGAGGTGATACGGTGCAAAGCCATCATTTCATCAAAGAGGGAACTCAAGTCCAGAGACACTGAGTGACAAAAGAGTCTGGGTCAGCAAACCAGGCCCCCCCACAGTCCTGTGTTCATGTCAATGGATTCAAAACCCGGTCCTCTGGCTCCCCAGGTGCTCAGACGTGCCTCAGAACCACAGGGCAGGAGGAGGCCTCAGGACAGCTGCAGTTTATCTGTTTCGTATGTTAGGGTTAAATACAAGATCGCATTTGAAAGAAAGGGTTTCACTGTAAATAAACAAACATCTGGAAAACCACCACACGGCAGACTAACTTCAAATCAAAGTTAAAAGGGAGAATGAACTAAAAACATCAGGTCTTATTTTAACGAATGTGTCCTTTTTTAAATAGAACAAGGAAAGAAAACAGCACTAAAACCAGATGTTAGCGCTTAGGCGTTCTCGCCTTTATTTTTGCCTCCCAGGAAAATGAAGCAAACAAACAGAGGACAAAGAGAAGAAAAACACAGGAAAGATAATATATTTTAGTTTCTAGGTCCCTGGGGAAGTTTTAAATCCATATTGCGTTGACTGGACAGTTTTAAGAAATAGAGTCACAGAGAACACTAACCTCCTAATTTAAACTCCTAAGATAAATCTTTACTAAAAAAAATAAAAAAATAAAAAGGAGTTTTCATAAATTAATTATCTGTGCAAAAAAACAAAACACAAATAAACACAAGGCTCCCAATTTTACCTTTAGTTTTCCTGTCTGCTGAGCACCTTTAATGGTTTTCAAGTTCTCCCATTCCTAAAAGACAAGTCCTTCTACAGGTGCTCACAAGCCCAGGAACCGTGTCTCTTTAGGGTCAGCAGGAGGGAGGGAAACTGGTTTGTCACTATGTGGTCAGCTGGTGCTGGACGCAGTTTGCAGAGAAAGTAGAAGGCCCTGGGGACACTGGGAATTCAACAAATCACTAAGAACTATGTTCACTGTGGTTTGCATTCCACAAAGAACCTTTCCTTTGACTTTTTAATTTTTGTCATTCTGCACTCATACTAGAGCCAGATGATTTAAAAATCTTGCTTCAGACAATCTTAATTTTTTCAAGTTAATAGCTGCCAATGACATTGAACCAAACAACTTCTTTGCATTTACAGACCGTTTGAAGCCAGGAGTCTTGATCATTCAGTAATACAATAGTTCTTTACAGGACGTGCCCTCATGCAAAGGACAGCTCTTTGGGGGAGTTCATCAATATGCTCAGTCAAATCAGCCCTAAACCAAGTGTCCTTTCAGTGCCATCCTCTGAAAAGATCAACTTCCACAAGCCACATTAGCATACAATGCAGATGAGAGACACAGACATTTCTAGCATGGGGAACTCGACACATTTCTGAAAAGTCAAAAGATAATGTACCCAAATTAGATTTTCCTTATACTGTAAGGATATATGAACATTCACATGAGTTGTTATACGAACTTGGAACACTGCGAGGGGCCTTCTTGGTTAGCCTCCAAGCAGACTTACTTAGGTGAACTAATTTTTATCTCTACTTTTGAAGTTCTCCAGGACAAAAATTCCACAACTTCTATTGGTAGCCTGACTTGTGGTTTAATTTCCTTCAGAGTCAAAGGGGACTGTTTCTCTCAACTTTCTTAAAGTTAAACAAGAGCTTAACTCTCATAAAAGAGGCATCTGAACCCTGAAACTGGCAACTGGAACACAGAATTGAACCTCCAGGACCTAGGCGACAGGTGAGCCCACAGCCAACAAAAGTGTGCCTGGCCTCCTAAGGACGTCACGCTGCCCCCCCAACCCCCAACCCGCAACCCCACAGTCCAGACACACCACGCTGTGTGCATCCACAACTCAAGTTCGCAAGTTTGAGAAACCGCTCAACAGCTCCTGGAAGGAAAGCAGCTTAAGTGCAAAAAAGAAGTATTCCCTAGTCACTGGGGAAAAACTTCTCCCAGGCCTTCCACACTTTCCAAATGAGGAGAAGAAATAGTTGTCTCGTGTCTTTTTCCTTTTCTGTTTTTCTAAGAGTCCCCTAAGCAATATCACACCAGGTTTCCCAAGTTTTTTTCAAAGGTGAACTTTCCCCTGAGCTACACTCCTTGAAATACGTCTTCTGGAGATATTGCCCTTGGCCTTCTGGAATTTTTCAATGAAGCTCGAAAGAGATGTTTACCTGACCCCAAATGTTATCCTCATGAAAACTCTGTTTTTAATTCCTTGAACTCTTCTTTCTCTTCTCCTGTCATGCCCTCTGGGAAAGAAAGACAAGTACAGATGTTGGCTTGACCTCAACTGGCAAACACCAAGACAACAGAGTTCTAAAAATTTCTCAAGAACTTGGACAGCATCACAGAAGCTCCCTCTCTGGCATGGCCCTTCCCACTTCACCTTTCTAGAGGATCAGCGTAAAGATAGGAAATGCCAGCACATAATCTTTGTGACAAAAACAAGATGTCAATCACAGGAAGAATAAAAAGAATATTATGGGTTTTTCTAAAGCAGTCAGAGAGCAGAAAAAACAAAAACAAAAACTATAACCTAAGGGGTAGGAAGGAGGAGGAGTCAGAGCCATGTGCTGGCCACCAAGGAGTCCAAATGAGGCTGAGTCAGGCTCTCTCGGGCAGGGGGCGTTTGGGGAGTTCTGAACTGGGCACCTACAATCAGGGTTTAGTTGATAATTTTCTTTTCTTGCAGGAAGGACTGTTCCTGGCATGGAGGTTTTGGCAGTTCAACTTCAAATAGTCATATTTACCCATTTGGTGATAGCTTGGGCTGTTACATGTAAGTACACAGCCAGGTCATACGTATTTCAGGGGCTTCGTGCTCTAAGCACTTTCCTTTACCAAGAGACTGAGGAGTGAGAAGAATGACTTCACTTGTTGCCAGCTTTCTCTGGGAAATGTCTTCTAGGAATCGCTCAGGTACAAGGCTTCTGACACTACTCCACTCGACTCCAGCTCAAACCCAGGTTCCCAGTAGCATGTTTACTGCTAGCTACCTGTCCTGTAACAGGGCGAAGCTACCAGATGATCATCAACCACATACTTGAGCACTGGGGGAGCCCAGAGACTCCAAGTCCAGCTCTCTGCTGCCTAGAAGCTACAGTGAGGAACAGGGAGAGGGCCTATTCACAGGCAGCTTTGTTTTGAGCAGGCCCTTCTGAGAAACACTGGGTACAACAGTGAAACCCTGCACAAAAGCATAGTTTATTTCCTCCACTTTTTTGAATCTGACTCTGCAAAGGAGATGAAAACTGCCCTCAAAGAATGCAAAAAGGTCCTCACATGGCCTATGAAATGTCCCCGAATTCAGTGATTCTTTGCTATTAGTTACAGTCTGACCATTTCCCTGCCTTGCAGATCAAACCAGTGCAACCAGGTACAGCCATAGTTGGAATCTCAGATTTCAGGACTGAGCCAACCATAAAGATACAGCTATCAAAAAAAAAAAAAAATGCCCAATGTAAGTGTGTAACCCACACTTGTTGACTGGATGGATGGATTTGTAAGAGTCTTGAAAACCTGCTCTTGGGAGTCTCATTTAATAATCCTTGTCATTTATATTCTGGCTTAGTACCCCTAGTCAAGGACTTTGATGGGGCTCTCTAGGCGAAGCCAAAGACCAAGCAAGTTACTGGAGCTTCCGCATCTTTAGGAATCAGAAGATGTTTAAAGAATTCATATGATTAGCAGTAACTGAAAACAAGCAAATAAATGATAAAGGTTTTCAACTTTTTTATCTTCATCCAACTCAATTCAGACTGGACAGGCCACTCTAATTCCGGGAGCCCTGGAATTAACCAGGAAGCTTATTTTGTTCCCATTCCATTCAAAGTTTCATTGACTAAGCTGAATATCAGTGGCTTATCTTTGTGTTTTTTTTTAGGAGTGTTAGTTACAAAAATGGCTTTTCTTCTAGAAGCTAACTGAAGGGCTTTTACTCTTAGTTTATGGGTAAACTCTCTGGCCTACGCGATGAGTCTAAGCTCTTGAGCAGCCGCCTGGAAGGACACTGTAAATGGGGACGGTGTTCTAAGTTCAAGAAGATCCCAGTCGGACAGGGAAGTGACAGTCGTCGTTACTGCTAAGGTTTCAGTGCCCTTGAGGTTTCAGTTGCCCAAGTTTCTGTCTCCCTGGGCTCGTGGCTGGGCTGTCCTAAGCTGAACACCCGCTCTGGACTCACCCGTGCTGCCCGCACCCACAGAGCTCCCTGGGGCTGGCTACCAGGTGTAACAGGTGTACTCAATTTAGGATCCTCAGCTTATTAACACAGCATAAAGCTGTGGTTTCTAGCAATTATTATTTAAAAAGCTCTAGAAAAGGGCATTTCAATGTAATAAGAACTAGAATATTCATTTTATATATACCAAGACTTGGAATCATCTTTTTCATTATTTTTGTTGCCTAACGAGTGCTTACTAGATTTTTCAACTCAATAAGTCTCTTTCTTTGTTGGCGGTGGGGAGAAACATGGTAGCTATTGCTTCAAAGAGAACTGTTAGATTACCATGATTACTCCTATTCTTCCAATCTGGTCCTTCATTATTAGTAATAAAATTAAGGTATTTCTTCCAGTCACTAAAGTTTTGCCATATGAATTGTGAAAACACACAAAACGAGGCAAGCCTGAATACCTTGAACTTTGCTAACAATATTAAAATGTCTGTTGTGCTGCCAAATTAAGGTTGGTCATAGAGAGTCACCTTTTCCACAATTTATCTGCGGGCATGGTTGATGTTTGTTGGCAAAGAAGCCAATGAGAGCCTTCTAAATAAATAGGACAAAGGATGACAATGTTAGACACAGCAAACTAACTATTATGGAAGAATTTCATTGCTTTTAAGGGCCTGTGGACCAAGAATAAGTGATACAATAGGAAAAGGCCACCAGAAAAATGCCGACACATCCAATCCTGATTGTTTCTGCCCCCCACCTCCTGGTACAGGGACTCAAGCCCGAATCCTAAACACTCTATGTCCACATGCAAGCCATTATGAGTAGCTGTGCTTGAAACTTAATTCCACATCTGCTCTTCTGCAGCCTTTGGAAACCTTATGAATTTCTCTGACAACTGTTTGCAAAGGCCATAATCACAGGCATCTGGAACTGGATCCCCAGCTACAGGCAAACACCACATAATTCCAAGAGGCTTTTGGTCCAACCTTATTTGGTTTCTTGTTTCTCTTGCTTTCTTTAAAATTGTGCTGAGCCTTCAGTTTGCAGAGAGAGCTGATGACCACTGGAAGAAGACCGCCCAGGTCATCCTGCCCATCCCTACCCCTCAGGAAATCCTCATCACCTCCCTCCTGGCTGTGGCCAGCCCGGCACCTTCAGAAAGAGGCCTCATGGCTGCGACAGGAGGCAATGTGGGTAAGTGAGAGTCCCTATACCAGTGATATTCCTCTCTGGTGGCTTCAGAATCTCCGGAGGAGGCATGAGGATGCACCCTGGCTCCGTGTGGACGAGAAAGCAGATGTGCCAGAACGTCCCCAGCTCTTTCACTGGGTGACTCAGAAGCGGTGTGGCTCCAGGCTGGATCTGCCCTTTCTAATTACAGTCGGCCACTGGTATGACATGTGATCTTGAGCAACACAATTAACTTCCCTGTGTCTGTTGTATATTTTAAAAACTTAACAGCATCCACTTCTCAAAAGGATTGCTGTACTGTTCTCTCATTCTATAAACTTTCCCAAGAATCAAGTGAACAATGTTCTTATTCCAATTCAGCCACATACTGATTCAGTAATGCTGGACAAGTCACTTCCTCTCTGGGAACCTCAGTTTTCCAATTCCAGTTTCTAACCATCTCCTATTTCTTCTTATGAGGAACAAAGGTAAGAAGGTACACAGAAGTGTTCCTCAAGGGATGAAACACTGTAAAAATCTAGGTATGATATTGCCATCACCCTCATTACCCACTTGAAAAGGTCCATTCTCTCAGAGCTCTGGACCAGACTGGCAGGGTTCACACAAGGTATTTAACTGCTCCAGCCTCAACTCTCTCATCTGTAAAGTCAGGGTGACATAATAGCACCTAACTCAGAATTACTGTGAGGATAAATGAGGAGGTGTAAAGAAAGCACTGAGAATAGGGCCAGGAACAATAAACGGTGCCTAATATTAGTCACTCTCCTTCGGCATCATTAACCCTGCTTTCTTGCTCGTTTCATGAGGTACCTTTCAAAATAAATGATCTTTTTCAAGGCATTCAACTTTAGTGTGCTAAGGAAAGAGAGGGTACTAATAATTATTGTTATATATTCTATCTCATATCCAACCAACACGTGTGGCACATTTTATTACATCCCTTTTATGTAAAGTTCAGAAAGGTCAAGTGGCCATTAGGTGGCAGCCAGGATTCAAAGTCAGGCCTAGAAGACCCAGACGACTTTCCCACTGCACTGACTGTTTCCATTTGGAGATGAAGTGGGAGAAGAATAAAGGTTTCCCTAAAAAATTAGAACATCACCTAATTTATATAGATGGTGTGGTTCAAAAGCTATTGTAAAAGATAGCTTTAGATGCGGACTTAAGCAGTCAAGGTTCAGCTCAGATGGCACCACCTACTCTTGACTTCCCTCCCCTGCTCCCCCTCAACCTGCACCCCTGGCAGAAGCGGGTAGGTGAGCAGGGGCTTCTGCTGCACGTCCCAGCCTGTGCAGACTTTGCGCGGCACTGGTCAGCCAGCAGCACGCCTGCTCGTTTGTGTCTGCCTCGTCCCACAGGCCATGGGCTGGTTCGCTGGGGCCCGGAGCATCTGATCACCTTCTATGCCCAAGGCCCTACCTGATACCCAGTCCAGAGCAGGGCACGATACTGTTGGCCAAGGGAATGTGTGAACACTACCCATCCCCGCGGTCCTAGTCCGTGCTGTACCGAGAACTGGTTTATTTGACAATTACAAGAGGTTAAAAGGGTCCACAATTAAACCTGAATCCTGTAGCAGGTCACTGTAGATCTGTGATCTGTGGAGATGCCAGACCACACTTTACAAAGAGCACTGTATATGTTTGTAATTAGACAACTACCTAAAACATATTCGCATTATTATGAACTTGACTCGTGTCTGCTCTGTAGGGCTCTTGCACCATTACACAAAGGCACACACTGTCACACGCAGGCTGTACGATAGCCAGTGTTTCTTTAAAGTTCACTTTTGGGGGTGGAGAGAGTGGTCCAGGAAGACCCAGTCAGTGATAACCAAAAAATGGGCAACAGGCTTAAAAGCATATTATAACCAAAGGGTACCTCTGGATCACTGTATTCCTTTTGAAGAGTACCTGGCAAGGGAGCACATACACACTTAAATAAAGGCACTCACTGAATCTGTAGGTAAAGCAAATTTCAGGTTCTTTATATTGCACCTAGAACCCCCAAGTCAATTTACCTTAGCTCTCGATTTTTTATTTTAACTAACCATTAAATCCGTTTTTTCCTTTTCACTTCATGGCATTTTACAACTAATGACACTGCAAGTAAGATTTCTCTCAAAGAAAGTCTGGAGAGTATTACTCAATTTTGCTTTTCCAGTTTACAACTGGGTCTTCCTCCTAGAAAGGTTGAGAACCACCAGGGCATAAAACTGCCTCTTGAAATTGAAGTGAAAATTGCTGGATAGCTATTTTAAAAACACCTGTGATGTTTACCCTTAAATTTAATAAAGATCAATATACTCTTGCTTGCAAAGAGCATTTTACATGGAATAAGTTTATGCTTCATTAAACATTCATAGAAATAGTTACATCCATGCTGGAACATTCAATTTTACCAAAATTAGGTAGAATGGGAAGTCCTAATACCCCATAAGAATTTTATATAAATGGATAATGCAGGTTATGACTTATGTAACTACACACTTACAGCTACAGATATGTAAGCCTTTGATCCTATTTAGAGATCTCTGACCCTTTATATCTGGGGGTTTGTAACATTTCTGAGAAAATCAAACTATTTACCAAGTATTTCTTGGTACTAACCTGGTGACACATTTAATGTGTTATTCTGTGGTGGGAGAAGGAAACTGAATTTACTATTTTTTTAAAAACATCTCACACATAGTCCCTGTCCATACATAAGGACACTCTATAAAACACCCAGGACTTAAAATGTATATATCAATTTATAGAAGAGAATTAAGATGAGAACATAACCCTCAAACGGACAGTTTGTCTGTTCCCAGGACCATGCAACAAAATGAAATGCAAAAAACAAGGGGAAGCAGTTGACCTATGGAGCCCTAACATTTTTCCCTCTGCAGCTTTTGAAACAGTTTACAGTTCCTTTATCTTTATTAGGACACTTTTCTCATCAAATTAATGACACTAAACAAAAGGCTTACTAAAATGTTTACATGTGGGAATAAACTATCTGCTAAGGCTCTAGCAGAAGAGACAAGTCATGCTTTGCCATTGCTTTCCAATGATGTCATCTGGGAAAAGGAAGGCAAGACAGTTGGGAAAGAAACACAGGATGACCATGTAAAAGTCAAAGTAAAACCCCAAGACCAATGCAAAGGAAATGTTTGCAGTTCTTTTTACTCCATCATCCTTAACATCATCATCTCTATCTTCCCATCATTATAGCTCCTCTTTTGAAAACTATTATACAAGACATTCTTTTGGAATAATTAGCATTGTTAAAACCAAGTATTGTGCAAGGTAAATGAGGAGGGTGGAAGTCAGTGGAAACCTTGTGCTATGAAGACTTCAAGGAACAAAAAGGAAGGTAGTTAGTTGTAACAACAAAACTCGGCACACTGAGAACATGGATGGGAAATAGTGAGGGGCAGCACATACATTCATCCGATTCTCTTCTGGCTCCATCTGGGCACATGCAACTGGCCCGGACATCGGATTGATGGGTGTGAGTACGAGACTGACCCCAGTGGAACGCGAGGCCGAGGGGCGCAGGATGGCTGGGCGGGATGGGCAGCGCCCTACATCTGGAAAGTTTCTGAAAAGCAGTGTTTCCCTTCAAATCATTTTCATTCGATGGTCTTTTCACAGTGGTCAAGAATACATGTTCCTGAATTAGCGAGGAGTACAATAGTCTTATTAACAAGCAACACAGACTTACAGTCAGGGGCCAAGGCAAGTTACATGTGTGGCAGGTGAACTCCAGCCGGAACTCGGGAAGAGGCCGATACTTAGATACCACCAGGTGTCCTGTCCTAACAGCTCAGGAAGGACAGAGCATCCGTCCCCCAAGGGAGCGGGGAGCACTGCCTGGGACGGCAGGAAGAACCCCTGCACACCCATGCGAGTCCCCGGCTCTGAAAGGCACTTTGGTGGTTCCACAAGTGAACGCTAACCTGGGTTTGTCTCCCGTGGGCCTGGTAGTTCACAGGGTAAACTGGATCAATTCTCCATGCTGTGCGGGGAGCAGAGTTCTTTCCCCCTTTTCTCTACCACAGTTTCGTGATTATGTACCAAAGGGACCCTTTTTGAACACCTTTCAACTCCTCACTTCTAATTTCATCTATTTTAAATTCTGCCTGATTCCTCCTCAAGTCAGTGTAAAATCTGGGTACAGGCACACCTTATTTTATTGTGCTTTGTTTTATTGCTTTGCAGATGCTGTTATTTTTTATAAACTGAAGGTTTGTGCCAACCTCGCACTGAGCATGTCTATCAGCACCGTTTTTCCAAAAGCATTTGCTCACTTTGTGTGTCTGGGCCACATTTGGTAATTCTCAAGTATTTGGCAACATTTCAAACTTTTTCATTGTTACTATATTTGTCACGGTGATCCGTGATTGGTGATCTTTGACGTCACCACTGTAACTGTTCAGGGCACCACAAACTGTGCCCATGTAAGACAGTGAAAATAAATGTTCCATGTTCTAGCTGCTCCACGGACCTGCTGTTCCCACATCTCTCCCGCCTCCTTGGGTCTCCCTGTTCCCTAAGACACAACAATACTGATATTAGGCAACTAAATAAGCCTACAATGGCCTCTAAGTGTTCAAGAGAAAGGAAGAGTCACATGTTTCTCACTTTAAATGAAAAGCTAGAAATGATCAAACGTGTGAGGAAGGCATGTCAAAAGCCAAGCAGGCCAAAAGCTGGGCCTCTTTCACCAAACAGCCAGGCTGTGAATGCAAAGGAAAAGTTCCTGAAGGAAATGAAAAGTGTTACTCCAGTGAACACTACAAATGATAAGAAAGTCAAACAGCTTTATTGCTGATATGAAGAAAATGTTAGTGGTCTGAACAGAGGACCAAACAAGCCACAGTGTCTCCTTAAGCCAAAGCCTCATCCAGGGCAGGGACCTAACTCTCTCCTAACTCCTTCTATGAAGACAAGAGAGGTGAGGAAGCTGCAGAAGAAGCTGGAAGCTAACAGGTTGGCTCATGAGGTGTAAGGAAAGAGACAGACTGTCTCCATAATATCCAAGTGCAGGTGAAGCAGCAAGTGCTGATGGAGAAGCTGTAGCAAGTTATCCAGAAAAATCTAGCAAAAATAATTAAATGAAGGGGGTGACAGTAAACAGATTTTTAGTGTAGACAATATAGCTTTCTCTTGGAAGAAGATGCCACCGAGGACCTTCACAGCCAGAGAGGAGAAGTCAGTGCCTGGCGTCAAAGCTTCAAATGACAGGCTGACTCTCTTATTAGGGGCTAAGGCAGCTGGTGACTTTAAGTTAAAGCCAACACTCATTTACCGTTCCAAAAATCCTAGGGCCCTTCATAATGATGCTAAATCTATTCTGCCTGTGCTCTCCAAATGGAACAACAAAGCCTGGATGATAACACATCTGATTACAACATGGTTAAGCAAATATGTCAAGCCTGCATTTCAGAACTGATCAGAAAAATAGTGTATAACATTTTTTATTTTTAAAGGATAAAGTTATTTTTATTAAAAGACAAAATTTATCCTTTAAAAGTATTACTGCTCATAGACAATGCACCTGGTCACTCAAGAGCTTTGATGGAGATGTACAAGATTAATGTTGCTTTCATGCTTGTAACACAACATCCATTCTGCAGCCCATGGATGGAGTCATTATGAGTTTCAAGTCTTATTATTTAAGACATATTTCATAAGGCTACAGCTGCCATAGATAGTGAGTTCTCTGGAGAGCTAAACAAAGTAAGCTGAAAACCTTCTGGAAAGGATTCATTCTAGATGCCATTAAGAACACTTATGATTCATGGGAAGAGGTCAAACTATTAACATAAACAGGAGGTTAGCAAGGAATTGATTTCAACCCTCATGACTGACTTTGAAGGCTTCGGTGGAGGAAGTCACTGCAGATGTGGTAGAAACAGCAAGAGAACTAGAATTAGAAGTAGAGCCTGAAGATGGGACTGAAGTGCTGCAGTCGCGTGACAAGACTAGTATTCGAGAAGTTGCTTCTTATGGATAAGCAAAGAAAGTGGTTTCTTGAGATGGAATCTAACTCCAGGTAAAGATGCTGTGAGGACTGTTGGCATGACAGCAAAGGGTTTAGAATATACACAGACTTAGTTGATAAAACAGTGGCAGGGTTTGAGAGGACCGACTTCAATTTCAAAAGAAGTTCTACTGTGGGTAAATGCTATCAAATAGCATCACATGCTACAGAGAAATAGTTTGTGAAAGGAAGAGTCACTCGATGCAGCAAATGTCACTCTTGTCTTATTTTAAGAAACTGCCACAGCCCCTCAACCTTCAGCAACCGCCACCCTGATGGGTCAGCAGCCACCAACATCAAGGCAAGACCCCCACCAGCAAAAAGATCACAACTTGCTAGAAGCTCAGATGTTGGTTAGTATTTTTTAGCAATAAAGTATTTTCATTATGGCATGTACACTGTTTTTTGAGATACAGGTTATTTCATACTTAATAGACTATACGGTGTCAGCATAACTTGTGCATGCACTGGGAAACCAAACATTCATTTGACTTTCTTTATTGCAGTAGTCTGAGAGCAAACCTGCAATATCGCCAAGGTCTGCCTGTACCTATAATCAGACACTCAGCTGAATGACTCCTGGAGATCCAGGCTGCTGTTCTTTCTGAACTTCAAAAAAGATTCAAACCTGTACTAACAGAGGTTCCTTACACAACCAGTCAGAACAGTCTCTATTCCTGGGTCCCTAATGTCCCACCAAAACAAAAGCCAGTGGGCAATATACACCATGTTCACAGCCATTATTCACAATAGCCAAAGGGTGGAAGCAACCTAAGCCTCCATTCACAGATGAATGTGTAAACATATACATACAATGGGATATTGTTCAGCCTTAACAAGAAAGGAAATGCTTACACATGCTAGCATACGGATGGCCCTTGAAGATGGTATGCTAAGTGAAACCAGCCAGTCACAAAAGGACAAATGCTGTAGGATTCCTCTTCTGCGAGGTTTCTGCGAGGTTCTTAGAACAGTTCAAAATTCTTAGATAAGGAAAAGCAGAAAGTTAGTTGCCAAGGTCTCAGGGGAGGTTTGGAAAATTACTATGAAATGGGCACAGAATTTTCGTTCTGCAAGATGAGAGTTCTGGAGCCAGATGGTGGTGATGGTTGCCCAACAATGTGAATGCATTAATACCATTGAACTGTATCCTTAAAAATATTAAGATGGTAAATTTTATGTTATGTGTACTTTACCTCAAATAAAAATGAAAACCAGCAGGCAGTTTCCACACGTGGTTTTAGCAATCTATGCACAACCCCTGTCACTGCAGGTAAGTCAGAGGCAGTCATTGCCCAGCGGTGCTGGCCTCTATGAGGGGCTGACATTCACTGGCCTGGGGACCAAAACAGCAGCCCGAGGACCTGGGCCATCACTCCTCCCAGGGAGTCCTTTCCCAGGGAGGGCTTCTGCGTCAGGAATACCTGGTTCATTCCCTTCCTCGTGAGAATCACAAGAGGAACATTTCACTGCCCTGAAGTTGGATGGGAAATAAGGCCTCCAGGTTCCCTGAATTAAGGAAAGGGACAAGCTAAAGTCAAGAGCTCAAGGACCTGAGACCCCTGGGGATGTCCTTCCACCTTGTCATCATACGGCTGAGGAAGGTGGGGTCTGGAACCTTAGCACCACCAACCGCCTCTCCCAGACACCTCTCCCACCAAGCTCATGCCATTTTCATGATAGTGAGCTCTAAAAAACAACCTGCTCTGCAAGGTCCTCCCAGACCTGGCCCTTGCCCCCAGGAAGTCACATTTAGAGCATACCATTGTGGCCACACTAGCTGAAAAATATGGACAAAAGACTGGGATGCTAAATCAATGTTTGAATGGGCAAAGATAAATTTATAGCACACACAGTAAATATTGAGATCACACACATTTTGGGAAGAAAAGGCACCTGGACAGAGAATGGACAGACCACATATGCACAGAAGGACCAGGGAGCTACCCTGACAGCCTAGAGGGTAAAGGCTGGACCAGGTATCTGAGGAGACCTCATTCACACACCAGCAGGTCACAACCTGCCCCCAGTCCTTCCCTACTCTGAACATTCCTACAAGCTGGTGCAGGGCACCTTGCTTGATGAGGCAAGAACAAGAAGAGATGGAGAAGATACCTCATTCCCATCAGTCTTCAAGTCATATTAAAAATAGCAAGCATTTGCACAGTGCTTATTACAAGCCATTCTTCTAACACTATAGACAGCAGGTTATTAAGCATCCAATGACAGGTACTGTCTTACCCACTAATGGAGAAAAGAAGACATGAAAAGGCAAAGGAAATTGCTCAAAGTTTCAGAGCTAGTAAGTGTGGGACCCAGAGATCCTTGCTCTTAACCATTATATTATCCCATTTCTCTGAAGGAACGGCTATTTATTTATTACCAGACAAACAGAGGCTGAAGGACATTCAGCTCTTCATGGCATGGTGGCTCTGCCTCCTTTATTTTTAGGGGGAGAGGCAGCAGAGCTTTTTTTTATTATTATTAAGGTATTATTGATACACATCTTATGAAGGTTTCACATGAAAAAACAATGTGGTTACCACATTCACCTATATTATCATGTCCCCCCCCATGCCCCATTGCAGTCACTGCAGCAGAGCTTTTTATGTAGAGCCAACCTCCAAGTCAGGCCAACGTGGGTAAGACGGCAGCTTGCACAGCTATCACCTCACAGCTGTGCAGCCTGGGGCACATTAATTAGCCTCTCTGAGTTTTGGCTGTTCACGCATCTGTAATATATACTACCTAGTATATCTGTGAGGATTAAATAAAGCTCCTGACACATACTCAACAGAAAAGAAGCTGTTACTGACCCAGCTGAAAGCTCTCAAAACAAGCATCTAACACACAGTCGCCATCTGATGAATCAATGAAAATCGTATAATGCAGTGTTAATGGCTGTGCCGCCAACCTGCCAGGCGGCAGTGGGCCCACGGTCACAGCCCTGCAAATCTTAAACTCTTCCACTACCGCACTGTTTGGGGACAGACTGGATAACTTCCTAAATGTTCCCCTGGGATAGCTAAGAACCAAGACAAAAGAAAGAGAAAAGACACAAATTTACAAGTTAGAAGCATGTTTCACTTAAAAACATAGTGCAAAAGTTAAAGATAATTGTAAAATATGACATTTTACAATAGTCTTTGTATGCTTCTAGAAAGCCAAACATTCCATAATTACTAAATCACATATAGAAAATGGACAGCCTCCAACGACCAAAGAAAATATAAATTACATGTCACATCTGAAACTTCAGAGAGAAACCATCTGACGAGGTTCACCTTCGGAACGCATGTGAGGGCTGTGTTCTTTCCTCTCCCCCAGGAAGGCCTGGTGCCAGTACCCAGCTGGCCTATCCTGAAGGTGGACAGGTCTCTCACTGACTAGATAGCAAACTTCATACCGTGTGTGTTCTGAACTCACATTCAAGAATGTAAAAGTAATCAGCAGTGCCATCTACACATGCCCCACTGGACATTTCTCAGTCCTATGCAAACCGGGATATAGGTGAAACAACAAGGTAGACAAGCCATGTGCAGACCTCCCACCTCCGGTCAGGATGCAGGGATTCTCCTTGCTGGAGACAGACCATATTTTTACAACAGGCTTTTTTATTTTCCTTACAAATCACTTCAACTATTATAGCACAAACCAAACATCTGAAATAATGAGTCACTGATTGGCTTGAATCTGAAGCACCAGGTCAAATGCAGGTTAAGCCACGTCAGTGCTTAAAAGCAAGCCTAGTTCAGTGAGTGGACAGATTTCTGCCACCCCAAATCTGCATGACCTTTCTATCACAGTGGCTGTCTCAGTAATAAGAGGCATGACTAGCAGCCCTTCGCTGTTGAGGATGCATCGGGAGAGCCAATGATGTTCCCTCTCTCTGAAATTGCCCCACTTTAGAGGGGATTCCAGAGAAGGAAAAACCAGCAAAGAAACTCAAACTTATAGCATTTTTCCCTTATAAAGACTTTTGGCAAAGGGTAATCTAAGAGAAAGAGAGGTTTAAGTGAACAATAACTGTATTAAGTAATAGCACTCTTTGTGGATTTAAATTAAATTTGTTCTTGATTATATTAGATAATAAAGTTTAAACACCTTTTTCATCATTTTGGGGGAAAAAATAGCACTCTCAATTCTCCAGCTATTCTAGACTGAACTGAAGAAACAGACCACAAGGGTTATGATAAATTATAAGCGACTTCATATGATAGCCAAATTATACATTTCTTTGTCCCTTTATAACATCATTACAATGTCCACAATTAAAGCCAGACAAATGATATTTGACACTGAATCAAAAAGTTGCACAGTTACAAGATTACTTTTCAAGAAAGATGGAACAGAATCAGAAGGATTTCGTTTCAAAAGGCAGGACTTGCAGGAAATATAAGCCTGTTTAAGATAACACAGCTCTACATCATCTCACAGGAGACAAGACCTTTTAGAATGAATGAGTGAATAAATGTTGAGTTAGTGAGTGAAGCCTGTGGGCATGAGGCCTGGGACTGCAGAGTTCCAAGACAGCTTTTCATGAGACTCCCAGTGCCTCTTCTAAAACATACCAGAAATAGGATAAAGAAAAGCACAGTACATGTTATTGCTCTTCTTTGGGCAATTCTTGTGATTCTTATCTAATCATTCCAGTTCTGCTCAGGCATGAGGGTATCATGTGCCTTTCGGAAACTGTCTAGTACTGCCGTGGCCCAGCTGTCTGAAAGTCAGACCCGAGCCCAATCATTCAAAGAATCTAGCTGGGAACCCACAAGGAGAAAGAGGCTCTGAGCAGGGAAATGCCATCCAAGGCTCAGCAAGCCACATTCTGATGTGAGTAGAATATAATTTAAAAACATCCAGAAGAGACAAATTCTTCCTTTTATGATGATGTTGATAGTTTCTTCTGCTCTAGTTTTTGCCTTCCTCCCATTAAACCAAAAAAATTAAATGACTCTAAGTTGTCCATGTTTCACAATCTATAAATTCATATGAAATCAAAATTCAAGCATTTAAGAGAAAATGCAACTTGTAAGTAATGACTAAATAGATCACAAAGTAATATTTAACACACCAAATGTGATACTTCTGTGAGTAAATTGCCAAGCCCAGTTTTCAGCCTTTGTCCCATTTCAGAACCACCTGTGGGACTTGGAAAACGTACAGCTGCCCCAGTACCACGCCTGGGACCGTGGTATGATGACCCAGCACCGGCCCCAGAGACCAGGTGGGCCTGGGCCGAGAGCACACAGCCCAGGCAAGAAGCCAAGAGACGAACATCCTGCGCTCGGCTCTTCACTGCCTGTGTGACCTCAAGTACATCGTATCTCTTCCTTGTGTTTCCTCAGTTTTAAAATGGAAGCACTGTTTTAAATAATAATCTAAGTCTCTTCCAGCCTTAACACATATAATTTTTTTTTTCATTTTTCTCCTAATCCCAGAGTTTTTCCCACTTAGGAAGCTTACCTCTCTTAGTATGGGACAGAAGGAAGGAAAGGTGTAGATAAATCGACCAGGTGTGACTCAAGGTACACGGAGCAGACAGGTTTAACAGGGCGACGGGTGTGCGGGGGGCAGTGAAGCACTGGTGATACAGACTAGGAAGGCTGTGGACAAGAGGCCTGGAAAGTCACAAAACTCCAAGACCCAATCCTTCCTTTTTTTTTTTTTTTTCCTTTTAAGAGCCAGAACAAAAGAAAAGTCATGAAGGAGAGAGAAGTGAGGCAACGGACAGTAAGTTCAATGCATTTAGTGAACATCGGTCAAATGTACTTTATGCTGTAAGAATAAGAAGGAATGACATTTAAATGACGAGCAACAAGGTCCCTGAACTCAAGGGACTGGTGATGAAATTCAACAGTTTTCAAACTACATACGCATTAGCACCAAGCAAGCTTGTTTCAAAATACAGGCGCCTGCGTTCCACCCACTCATCCCAAAGTGAACCAATTTCTAGGATGCTGAGCCTACAGATGTTTTTGTTGCTCACCAAAATTTGATGATCACAAACTAAGTAACAATGGAAGCCAGATTTTGGATAATGCAGTTAAACACACAGTTTCCTTAAGGCAACTCGGCCTTTGTTACGGAGAACAAATACAGGTTAAGACCAGAGTTCCCACACCGTGAGCCAAATCGCCCTGGAGAGCCGCAGCGCACTCACAGGACGATGGAGGGGTACTGCAATTTTTCAAGGAAAACATAGTGAAGTGTTGGACACTGAACAAAACTACTTGTTCAAGTTATTTCATAATCAGATTACATCACATTCCTTTTGATGACATCATTCACATCTCTGTGAAACTGGGATTTTTTGCAATTATTATAATAAAAACCCAAGTAGCATTTGAAAATCGAGATGGAGCAGAAAATCAGTACCGGGAAGGCGAGTCCAATCTAATTCCAATGCTTAAGAAGCTGTGCAGTGCCCAACGAGTAGACACATCCCTCTAGTAAACAACGGTGGCTAATAATGAATGAAATAAATTTTTAAATTTTATTAAGAGAAAAGCATATATTTTTTTCAATTTATATGGTTTAGCTTTTTCAAATGGCAACCAAGTTATTAGAACATAAATATTTATTAGGTTGTTCATTTTTAATTATTTAGTAAACAAAAATGTTGGGTATTTCTTTTGAAAAAAATATCAAGACCTTTAGAGACTTCAGAGCACCATGACCAGAGAAAATCTGTGAACTTCTAAGTCAAGTCAACTCAACGATGAGATTCTTTTCACTGCACAACTTAATTCACCTCATCAAGACAGACCTGACATCGCATTCTGATAGAGAACACATTCTTGAGTAGTTCAGAAGAGTGCTTTTCAAACAAGCATTCTCCAGGGAGAACAATGGATAATCATTCATGTTTATCCAATGATGAGCCAGTAACTTTAGAAATTACTTTCTTCTATGCTACAGTTCAAATACCATTCCAAATTTTTTTAAACTATCTTATTTTCATGGTAAGCGCTATCACATTTGTGCTAAGCTTTCAAACATGAGTATCATTTATTTCACACATTTGAACCTACAGATTTGTTACATAATTCAGGGTTAGTCATCCCTCGATTTCAAGCAGCAAGTCACAGGAAATGCCGGACTCTCGAATACCTAACTCCCTAGGCCACCAGGCCGACGGGCAGCCCTGTCTGGGCGCAGCGTACTACTTGTCTTGGTTGCTACATCGCTCCTCAGCCCTCCCGAGGGTTAAGAGACTGTTCTATTTTCTCAGTTAATGTGAATTGGATTTTGAGACTTCCATGATTCCTACAGATAAAAACTTCCCAAGAAGACTGTACAGCTCAGAGAAGACAAGTAGTGATTCTCATCTCACTACACTGATGGACAGTGACTGTAATAGGGTTGGTGGGGGGGACCTGATGAAGGGGGTAGTTTAATCATCACAATATTGCTCATGTAATTGTAGGTTAATGATACTAAAATAAAATAAATTGAAAAAAAAAAAACTTCCCAAGAATTAAAAGCCAATCCTCTTTCTAGCATTCTGATACCTTCTTAACCCTTAAATCTGGTATATTTCAGATTGTCCCCCAAATTATTGGCAGTTTCTGGAATTCTCTTTAGAAAATGCCTGAAAAGACAATTTCTGAAATGACTGTTCAGTGTCAAACCTTTGACTAAAGTAAAATTTTAAATGACTAAGCAAATCTTCATACTGACTTTTAGCAATTAATCTTTCTGTTAGATTAATAATGAGCAAATATACTCTTCAGTAAGAGCTGCCGCCTAGGGAAACAGAAGAGATCAAATAAAGGAAGGTTTTTCATCTGTAACAATTATATTGAAAGTCTAAAGTTGACAGCATTGTACCTCCTAAATTCCTAAATAGTTTTGAAATTTTCAAGATAAGGTTTTTCACTTTAAGGCAAGCCTTTCAAGTAAAAAAATTACGGATCTATCCTGGTCAAGTGAGCAAAGTAGACACTGGTTCTAATAAAGCCCTGTTATTTCATGCCATTCCTTCAATCATGGCCACCCCCAAGTTCCATAGTAAGAGCTAACCAGTAGGACTTCTGGGAAGATGGTAGTGTGAGCAGGGCGGTGGAAATCTCCTCCCAAAACCATATATATTTATGAAAATACAACAAATACACCTATTCCTAAAAGAGAGACCAGAAGATATAGGAAGGCACCCAGCCTGCAGCTACACCTGAGAGGACTTGGCACCACGCGAAGCGGGTAAGATATGGAACCGCGATGCAGCGGGACCTGAGCACGCCCCCACCCCAGCGCACGGGCAGGAGGAGAGGACTCAGAGCAGGGAGGGAGTGGAAGAACAGGCCCGCGAAATAACCAGCCCTGGTGATCTGCCCCAGGAGCGCTGACACACATTGCGTGGTGTATCTGAGATTGGAGAGTCAGAGGTGCAGGATCTGAGCCTGGGAACGCACCCAAGTCCTCTCAGCCGCTCCTCGGGACAAAAGAAAAGCGCATACCTTTTCAGCGGTCTTAGAGACAGGGGCCCAATGGAGGAGCAGGATTGTCTCAGCCCACTCAACCCAGCAGGCTGGGAGTCCTAGGGAATTTTGGACCCCTTGGCTGGCGACTGGGAAAAAGTAGCTGCACTGACTCTTCCCACAGAGATCAGCAGCCTCAGATTCGTTCCTGCCCCAGCCAGAGCTACAAAGGGCCCCACAAAATGGCAGCAGCTGCGGAATAGGGGAGCAACAGTGCCACCTACAGCATCCTCACAGAATCTACTCCCAGCAGGCATTTTTTTCTTTTTTTTCTTTTTCTTTTCTTTCTTTCTTTCTTTTTTATCTTTTCACTTTTCTTTCTTATCCTTTTTCTTCTTTTTTCTTTTAAAAAGTCTTAAAGGGCCCAGCTGACATACGTGCCACCTACCAGCGACCACTTCTTTTGCCATGAAAAGACAGAGGAATATGGTACAGACAAAGCTTACCTAGACCCACACAACACGAGAGAGGGAGCTGGATGGGATGGAAATGCACAATCTTCCTGAAAAAGAATTCAGAATAAAAGTCATAACCATACTGATGGATCTACAGAGATATATGCAAGAGCTGAGGGAGGAAGTGAGGGAAGTGAGGAAAGACAATGCAGAAATGAGACAAGCCATCGACGGGTTTAGCAGCAGACCAGACGAGATGCAAGAGACAGTTAATGGAATAGAAATCAGAGAACAGGAATACAGAGAAGCTGAGGCAGAGAGAGACAAAAGGATGTCTAGGAATGAAAGAATATTAAGAGAACTGTGGGACCAATCCAAATGGAACAATATTCGCATTATAGGAGTACCAGAGGAATAAGAGAGAGAAAAAGGGATAGAAAGTGTCTTTGAAGAAATAATTGCTGAAAAGCTCCCCATGCCGGGGAAGGAAGTAGTCTCGCAGTCCAAGGAAAGTAGCAAGAGATAAAGAAGGACATTACATAATGATAAGGGGTCTGTCCAACAAGAGGATATAACCATTATAAATATATATGCACCCAACACAGGAGCACCAGCATATGTGAAACAAATACTAACAGAATTAAAGGAGGAAATAGAAAGCAATGCATTCATTTTAGAAGACTTCAACACACCACTCACTCCAAAGGACAGATCAACCAGAGAGAATAAGTAAAGACACAGAGGCACTGAACAACACACTAGAACAGATGGACCTAACAGACATCTACAGAACTCTACACCCAAAAGCAGCAGGATACACATTCTTCTCAAGCACACATGGAACATTTTCTAGAATAGACCACATACTAGGCCACAAAAAGAACCTCAGTAAATTCAAAAATATTGAAATTCTACCAACCAACTTCTCAGATCACAAAGGTATAAAGCTAGAAGTAAACTGCCCAATGAAAACAAAAAGGCTCACTAATACATGGAGGCTTACCAACAATCTCCTAGATAATCAATGGGTCAACTACCAAATTAAAACAGAGATCAAAGGATATTTGGAGACGAATGACAACAATAACACAAAGCCACAAATTCTGTGGGACCCAGCAAAGGCTGTCCTAAGAGGAAAGTATATTGCAATCCAGGCCTATTTAAAGAAGGAAGAACAATCCCAAATGAATAGTCTAAAGACACAATTACTGAAATTGGAAAAAGAAGAACAAATGAGGCCCAAAATCACCAGAAGGAGGGACATAATAAAGAGAAGAGAAGAAATAAATAAAATTGAGAAGAATAAAATAGAAAAAATCAATGAAACCAAGAGCTGGTTCTTTGAAAAAATAAACAAAATAGATAAACTCCTAGCCAGACTTATTAAGGGAAAAAGAGAATCTACATACATAAACAGAATCAGAAATGAGAAAGGAAAAATCACGACGGATTCCGAAGAAATACAAAGAATTATAAGAGAATACTATGAGAATCTCTATGCTAACAAGCTGGAAAACCTAGAAGAAATGGACAACTTCTCAGAAAAATATAACCTTCCAAGACCGACCAAGCAAAAAACAGAAAACTAAACAGACCAATCACCAGCAACAAAATTGAATCGGTAATCAAAAAATTACCCAAGAACAAACCCCTGGGCCAGGATTCACCTCTGAATTCTACCAGACATATAGAGAAGAAATAACACCCATTCTCCTTAAAGTTTTTCAAAAAATAGAAGAGGAGGGAATGTTTCCAAACTCATTCAATGAAGCCAGCATCACTCTAACACCAAAACCGGGCAAAGACCTCACAAAAAAAGAAAATTACAGACCAATATCCCTGATGAACGTAGATGCAAAAATACTCAACCAAATGTTACCAAACCGAATTCAAAAATACCTCAAGAGGATCATACACCATGATCAAGTGGGAATCATCTTAGGGATGCAAGGATGGTACAACATTCGAAAATCCATCAACATCATCCACCACATCAACAAAAAGAAGAACAAAAACCACATGATCATCTCCACACAAGCTAAAAAAGCATTTGACAAAATTCAACATCCATTCATGATTAAAACTCTCAACAAAATGGGTATAGATGGAAAGTACCTCAACATCATAAAGGCCATATATGACAAAACCACAGCCAACATCATACTTAACAGCGAGAAGCTGAAAGCTTTTCCTTTAAGATCAGGAACAAGACAAGGATGCCCACTCTCCCCACTTCTATTCAGCATAGTACTGGAAGTCCTTGCCCCGGCAATCAAACAACAAAAAGAAATACAAGGCACCCAGATTGGTAAAGAAGAAATCAAAGTGTCACTATTTGCAGATGACATGATATTGTACATAAAAAACCCTAAAGACTCCACTCCAAAACTACTAGAACTAATACCTGAATTCAGCAAAGTTGCAGGATATAAAATTAACACACAGAAATCTGTTGCTTTCCTATTCACTAATGATGAGCTAACAGAAAGAGAAATCAGAAAAAACAATTCCATTCACAATTGCATCTAAAAGAATAAAATACCTAGGAATAAACCTAACAAAGGAAGTGAAAGACCTGTACTCTGAAAACTACAAGACACTCATAGGAGAAATTAAGGAAGACACTAACAAATGGAAATGCATCCTATGCTCTTGGCTAGGAAGAATAAATATTGTCAAAATGGCTATACTACCTAAAGCAATCTACAGATTCAATGCAATCCCTATCAAACTACCAACAGCTTTCTTCAATGAACTGGAACAAATAATTCTAAAATTCATATGGAACCAGAAAAGACCCCGAATAGCCAAAGCAATCCTGAGAAGGAGGAATAAAGCAGGGGGAATTACGCTCCCTGACTTCAAGCTCTACTACAAAGCTACAGTAATCAAGACAATTTGGTATTGGCACAAAAACAGACCCACAGACCAGTGGAACAGAATAGAAAATCCAAACATTAACCCAAACACCTACAGTCAATTAATATTTGATAAATGAGCCCTGGATATACAATGGGGAGATGACAGCCTCTTCAGCAGCTGGTGTTGGAAAAACTGGACAGCTACATGTAAGAGAATGAAACTGGACTACTGTCTAACCCCATACACAAAGGTAAACTCAAGGTGGATCAAAGACGTGAATGTAAGTCATGAAACCATAAAACTCTTAGAAAAAAACATAGGCAAAAATCTCTTGGACATAAACATGAACGACTTCTTCATGAACATATCCCCCCGGGCAAGGGAAAGAAAAGCAAAAATGAACAAATGGGACTATATCAAGTTGAAAAGCTTCTGTACAGCAAAAGACACCATCAGTAGAACAAAAAGACATCCTACAATATGGGAAAATATATTCATAAATGATGTATCTGATAAGGGGTTGACATCCAAAATATACAAAGAACTCACGCACCTTAACAAACAAAAAGCAAATAATCCAATTAAGAAATGGGCACAGGACATGAATAGACACTTCTCTAAAGAAGAAATTCAGATGGCCAACAGGCATATGAAAAAATGCTCCACATCGCTAATCATCAGAGAAATGCAAATTAAAACCACAATGAGATATCACCTCACACCAGTGAGGATGGCCAACATCCAAAACACAAACAACAACAAATGTTGGCGAGGATGTGGAGAGAGGGGAACCCTCCAACACTGCTGATGGGAATGCAAATTAGTTCAACCATTGTGGAAAGCAGTATGGAGGGTCCTCAAAAAACTCAAAATAGAAATACCATTTGACCCAGGAATTCCACTCCTAGGAATTTACCCCAAGAATGCAGCAGCCCAGTTTCAAAAAGACAGATGCACCCCTATGTTTATTGCAGCACTATTTACAATAGCCAAGATATGGAAGCAACCTAAGTGTCCATCAGTAGATGAATGAATAAAGAAGATGTGGTACATATACACAATGGAATATTATTCAGCCATAAGAAGAAAACAAATCCTACCATTTGCAACAACATGGATGGAGCTAGAGGGTATTATGCTCAGTGAAATAAGCCAAGCCGAAAAAGACAAGTATCAAATGAATTCACTCATATGTGGAGTATAAGAACAAAGAAAAATACTGAAGGAACAAAACAGCAGCAGACTGACAGAACCCAAGAACAGACTAATAGTTACCAAAGGGAAAGGAACTGTGGAGGATGGGTGGGAAGGGAGGGACAAGGGGGAAAAAGGGGCATTACGATCAGCAGATGCAATGTTGGGGGAGCACGGGAAGGCTGTACAGCTCAGAGAAGACAAGTAGTGATTCTACAGCATCTCACTATGCTGAATGGACAGTGACTGTAATGGGGTTAGTGGGGAGGACCTGATTAAGGGAATAGTTTAATAACCATAACATTGCACATGTAATTGTAGATTAAGAATACCAAAAAAAAATATATATATATTAAAGAAAAAAAGGGCTAACCAGTAAGCTCTTCAGTTTGGGATTGGTGGTGATGAACAGAGAAGCTAAAATCACAGCCTGGTTCAAAAGATAATTTCTCTATTTTCTGAGTTTCCAAAGTCAAATCATACGGCTTTTAGAGAAGTCAGTGACTACTGAATGTAAGCAGACAATAGACTTACCCCTCAGAGAGGGGGTATAACAAAATACCACAAAGTTGGTAATTGAAGTAAATGCTTTGGCAGAGAATATTTTCCACAGTGGAACATAAATAGCAGACGACCAGGGCAACACTCCATTTTGCCCTGTGTCTGAACTCAAATTAGCAGTTTTAAAAAAAACTTAACTGAAACTCCAAAAACACTAAAAAGTAAAAGGGTATCACATTTAAATGTGCCCAATCCTTGACCAGCATGTTTGCCACTTGCCCTACCCCGTGTAAGAATGACCCTGCAGGCCAGGAGGGCACTCAGCTGAAGGATCCAGTAACAACAGGCAGGAGAAACTGTGGAAATACAATTAAGTAGAACGACTCCTACCATTTGGTCTGGTGATGAAAGGAGAAATGAGGTGTCACTGAGGATGATAAATATTTGGACCCTTGACTTCTTTGCGAGGGTAAGGTAACAGAACAAATGCCTTTTCTTGAAGGGGTGATTCGGTTTGCCTTGAGATTTATTAAGCTGAGATGATTCTACCATGTTCACAAAACCACCACTGAAAATACAGGTCCCGGAGCAGAAGGTCCCAAGAGTGCAGAGCCACGGATCACTCGCGAAATTCCTCTGCCCAGGATAAGTGCCCACTAACAATGCAAATTCTTCTCAGTTTTGTATATGAATAAATATCCATAGTGAAGGGCCTTTGTGAATTAGGCAAACTCCCTAACAGGGAGATGTTTGTTCTTTAACAACAAAGACTGAATCTATTAAGACTATCAACATCCTTATGGAGCAAACTTATACTGCCAATCAGTTCAACAGCCTTAGAAGGGGGAAAAAAAGAGAAATTGCTCCCAACCCCTCACAAGCATTGCTCAGGGCTACAGGTGAACACAGGCTGAAACTTCCCCGTGTTGGCTGCACATTCATCAGGCCAGTTACTAACTTGGTGGAGAAAGAACGGAAGCTAGAGGACTGGGGAGGGAAAGGGAGGTGCTTCTTCTCCAACCTGTCAGTCTCCCGGAAAATCCTTTTCCTCACAGCCTCAGTTCACGAGCAGGTGTAGATGGTCACGACGTCCCTACATGTCGCTGAACAATTATAAATGTCACCGCTGGACCTCAATACGAAGGACTCAGTGGGTGGGGAAGTTTAACTCCTTACAGCCAAAGAATTTAAAACTATATTAATTTTTAAAAATTAGTTTTTTAAAAATATATTAATGTGGGGGTAGTTTAATCATCACAATATTGCTCATGTAATTGTAGGTTAATGATACTAAAATAAAATAAATTGTAAAAAAAAAAAAGTACAGTGAAATCTCATCCATGTCAGAAACATGAAAACACTCTAAAAAAAAAAATATATATATATATATATTAATGTGGAACACACAATTTGAGTTTAGACTCTTCTCCTGAAAACACCAATGACATATGGTACCACATTTAAAAGATCCCACTGAAATTTCCAGAAAAGGAAGGCATATCTGCTACATAATCTAGAGGGAGAATGACAAATCATTAATCTAAAATACACACATGGTTAAAGAGGACAATGATAGCAATGAAGAAGAGAAATAGAAAAAAAAACAAACTAAGGCCCAAATGACACTTCTGGCTTTTTAAAATTAGGTGATTGTAAAGTAGAAAGATTTCTGTTAATGTCATAGGAAGGTAGAAAGTACAATATTTTCTCACAAAATTCAAACAACTTAAAATTCTTATCTGCCAGCTTCTCTAAAGGCATTTTATTCAAGCTAAGGAAATGAAGGATTGAAAGGAACACATCCCTCTCAAATTCTTTCATTAACCAAATAAAAAAGCATGGAACCAGAAAAGAACTGTGTTAAGTACTGTATATTAAAGGTAGTTGACATTCTCATTAGTAGGAAGATACGAGCAGTCGAAGAGGAAGATGATAGGGTTTAGAGGGAAGGCACTGCCCAGGCCACACCCAGGGGAGGCCCCACTTGACAAAAAACAGAACTTTGCGTGGTGACAGCTTCCTTATCTGAGAAGTCTAGGGACTGGCTGGTTCAACCAAATCACCACGCAGGCGCAGTTAGAGAATGACTGACCCCACTTAACCTTAACTCATTATAATCTCATTAGCATAATACATTGTGGTTACACACACACACACACACCAACACCACCACCACCACCACCACCCCGGGCTTTTCTCTGTGCCTTGTGTAAAAAGACATGCTCGCTAAGAGAAATGGTTATATGACTGAAATTGTCAATCAGATGACCTCACCCTGTCAATCAAAGAGATGTCTCCAGACTAGGGCTTAATAAAAGAGACCTTCCCCTAAAGGATTGAGGCCTTAGTTCTGATTCTGACCCACCCCTCTTTGGGAGCGTACTTAAATAAACTTTCGCTTTGCTTTCCCATAGTCTCTGCCTTTCAATTCTTTGTCTCCGTGGGGACAAGGACTGCGGGGCTACCATCTGATTAGATTTAGTCCTTATTTGCATGTTCTCGAAAAACAAGCACCTGCCTATGGAGGAGTCTAAGTCACGGGATCCCCCGCCACCAATATTCATTCATACACAGACCTGAGAATGAGCACACTATGAGAACTTAACCTGGGCAGAAGGACGCTGACCCAGAGTTCAGCAAACACACCCAAGGACACTTCTAGAGCCCCAGGACTTTGAGGCACAACCTGCCAATGCTGCTGCCACAAGCCCCCACCCAGAACAACCCCAGCACTTCATGAAGATGGAAATTGAGGCTCAGAGGGGTGAAACAACAGATCTGAGCCCATGCCTAGCTAACTCCACAGCCTGTGCTCCTAACCACAGCATTGAACTAATTTATTAATCAGCTGAAAGCAAGCAAAGTCTCCATGTAGATATCTGAAAGCTATATAGATGTTACCAGTACAAAGGTCTCAAACCTCAGAAATAATTCCTCTTCCTTCCAGTCTTTTTTTCCTTTCTCATTATATCTCTTCACAAGGCCCTTGAAGCAAGTGGGAAATAGCAACATGGAAAAAGAACTACAAAAGAGTCCATACCCTTTACCAGGGATTTCTTGTGGGATGGGGCAGAAATCTGTTTAAAGATGTTTGCAGCAGTATTATTTTGCTAGCCTCAAACTAGCACTGATAGGAGCTAGTTAAGCACACTATGCCACATAAAATGTTGAAATGCTAGAAGGGCTATTCAAAACTAGCAGAATGTGGTTAATGCAGCCATATGGAATGTAAAATTACAATAATGCTAAATATCTTAAGTGCCATAGTATATACCCACCACTGAAACCCAGAAAACAATCCCACCTGGATACAATTTCAGAACCAAAATCAGAGCAATCTAAATGAGAGTTCAGTCGGCTACAGTTTGTTATGGTGGTTACAAAGCTGCTGAAGAAATGCAAACTGTAAAAAGTCAAAACATAGACCAATAATAGATCGCTGTGATCAAAGAAGCTTGTAGTCATGCCAACATCACATGCACACTCTGATCATTAAAATTAGTTTCTTAATTTGTACTACTAAAATACCTGTCTGCTCTGTAGCTTCTTGAAGGCTGGCTTTAAAATAGAGTCAACAGTGTCCCTGGGAAGAGTAATGAGGTATGAGGTTCTGCTGCTCAGGAATCACTTCCTTTAATCCTTTGTGTTTATTCTATTCCCTGCATTTATGAACTCTCTAAATCCCCTGTACTTAAGCCCTAGCACTAAACCACTAGGACTAAGGATAGGGTGAATTTTCTGTTAGAATATACTTAACCTTGTGTCTGGGCAATGTGTTTACACAGATACACACTTTAGTAATTTTCTGAATGAACCTGTACAAAATAATGCATCTGAACACTCATCTTTTACAATGCGCTTTAACAGAAAATGTGATGGGAGGTTTCCGTTACTTCTGGTAAGAAACTATATCCAGCCCCACTGCAGACAATGGGCCTTGAAGCCAGGTTTGACTAGGGTTTAAATTATGTTTTAAACATTATTAGGAAGAGGAGTTTACTGAAAAAAAGTGTTTCCATTAACTGATGACTAGCCAACAAAATCAGACATTCTACGGGACATCCAGGCAATCAATGCAACTACAAAAGCTGCCTGGCATGACGAGGAAGACCAAGCACTGATGCATCGCCCAGCCTCTGAACAGGATGACGTGCATCTGGGAAACAGATGGCACTGGCGGGGGCGGGGGCAGGGGCCATCCAGGGACCTGTTTCATGGGCCACTTCTCTGGGCCATAGACTGTTAATCATTCCTTCCATCACCCTTCAAAATACAAGTACTTTTAGGATCTTTGATGCCATCATTACTGCCATCATGACCACAAAACCACCCAAACTGGAGAGAATTCAGACAGGTCACCTTACAACATACCTGGTTTCTATAACAGGCAAGATCACAGAAAAAGCAGTGCCTTTATGTTTCTACTTTAAAGTATCAATTTTAATTAAATCACTCTTACTGACCCACTTTCTCCTTTGATCTGTCACTAACTCAGGAATCAAGACACAACAGCCTGTAGACTAGTTATCTTTGGACTAATCAGCTCTACATCTTAGAATTCCCCAGAATTTAAAAATAATGCAAAGATTAATCATCTCTGCAGAGCACTGTCAGCAGACAGTATTAATTACCTTACATTTACAATCTGGGTTGAGGTCCTTCCAAAGCTTTCGCATTTGCTATTTAACTCTCACAAGCACCATATAAAGTCAAATTTCCTTAGCCACATTCAATAACACATTTTACAAAATTAGCATCTCCAGTATGAGCTCTGATGAAACAAAATTAAGCAGGTGTCACTAGGAAAAACTCTGTCCTCAAATGCATAACTCTATTCAACTCAACTGATATTCACCAAGTGCCCACTATGCCCTAGGCAATGTGTTCTTGAGTCAGGCTCCTTGAGGGGAGCAAAACTTGACAAAATCAAAAATTTAACACCTTTATGTATGTTTCTAAACATTAAAAAAAAAAAAAACAGCCCGTGACATCCAAAAGTCTGGGGACCACTGATTTGAAAGATTTTTATGGAACCTTTGCTTTCCCCATGCCTAAGCGACCATCTGGTTTCAGATGAACATCTCTAGAAGGGGCATTAACTTTTTCATGTCACCAGGGACCAGGCTGTGAATTACTGCTCAGTGCTATTTAATGTACAAGATAGAAATTTATTAAATGGCAATGAAGTAGTGATTACTGAATGGTTCCCCAGGGGCTCAAAGAGTCAGTAATTAACTACCACTTACTACACTAAGACTGGGAGTTATTAAATAGCACTAGAAGAATAGTTCGTTAAATGGTACCTTAGTGTCCTGAGTCAATTCCATACAATTCACAGTACTTAGACATAGACACTGGGGAATCTAGCTGTTTGCAGAAAAACATCGTGCACTGTGACATATCAGTCAACTCCAGCCTGGGACCCCAGCATCTGGTTGGATGGCTGAACAAGTACTTTATTCAGTGTCCCCTCTGGAAGTCCCTGGCGTTCTGATTCGCCCTGCAGCCTGAATGCGGGGTGTAAAAAGACAGCAGTCCCAATTGAGTCTATGACAGTCCTGTCTCTTACCCATCCACAGCCTGAAGTTGTGGTACATCTTCTCCCATAGATTTCTATTTTTCCATTCTGATGTGAACAAAGGACATTTAAAAATAAGTTAGGATCTAATTATAAATAAAATTTGCCATATATACTCCAATAACCTCTTCCAAAATGTCTTTTGTGCACCTTAGGTACTTTCCTCCTTTTGGTTCCCAGCTTTCATGCCCATCTTATCCTAGACTAGCCTTTTCACTAGTCATTCCTTTCCTCCAGTTAATGATCCCGACCTTTTAAATCAAATTCAACATGAAATTTATCTCATCAGAAGACTTTACTTGATGAGACCAGACACTGAAAAATTCTCCCAAACAACTTTAAAGTCTTCCCCTCAAATTCAAATAAGTTTACAAAGAAAACAAAGTTAGTATTGCTTTTCCTGCAAGCTAAATAAAGGTGTCTACATCTTGTTACTACAATCATTTCAACAGGCAGTCTACCTTTCATAGATCTGTGTAATGCCCAAAGGGAATACATAATAAACATTAAATATTGAATCACTCTGGGCAGTAAAAGCACACTAAAAAAGCTTTTTAAGAAGATACACGATATCCTTATCAATTTGATGAATTCAAGGAAGTGTAAATGATAAGCAATTAAGCAATGAACTGACAAAAAGTTTCAGGTGACACCAGAGACGGACAAATAAGATCAAGGAGATAAAGTTCAAAGTGGTGGAACAACAGGTCATTAATCACATGGCTTTGGGAAAACTCTCACATACTGAGACAATGGAGAAAACATTCTAGAAGAAACCAGAGATGGTCATGAAAGCAGTGCTTCCATGTTAGAAATGCTAGAAAACTCACCTGAATATTATCTCCAAATGGAACTCAAGAGTTATTTTTTAAACTCCCTCTCAGATTACAAAATAGTTTTGCTACTTTTACTGCCTAAAAGCTCTCTTGAGAAAGTTCTAGGAATAACCCAAAATCATGGAGCATGACAGGTTGTCCACAATAGACTGAAAAGTGGTACTGCTTTAATTATATAACCGCCAATGTGATGATTACTTAAAATGAAAAGTCAAAAAAAGACATAACTGAATATTAGAATAATATAAAGGAAAATACATAGTGGATACACATTTTTGGTTTTTAACCACTGAAACTACAAATTTAAGCATTAAAATTCTCAATTTGTTATCCAAAGTCTATTTGCAAAAAAAAAAAAAAAAAGGCTAAAAAATTTGAGTAATTTGATCATTTAAAATACATTAGAGAACAACACTAAAGAAAGTCAGCAAGAGACTGTCCTTTACTATGGAACAATAAAAATGGTCAACATTTCTGCAGACAGTTTGTCAACCTGCATAAAAATCCAAAATAGTTACTCTCAGTAGTTTTTTTTTGGCAAGGAGATGCCTCTTCATTGGCACTGGAGCGGATCCTGAGGGAGTCGGGCCACGGAGCTCTCATCAGTGCTACTCTCTCAGTAGTTTTAATTCATTTACCCTACCAGATAATCAGACAAGTAGTACAAGGATATTAATGGAACATTATTCATAACAGAGAAAATGTTCCATCTATGAAAGATTGGTTAAATAAATCACAGCACATTCATACAATGGAATACTTTTCAGATGTTAAAAAGGTGTCTAAATTTATTGACACAGAAACACTACCATAATCTACTATGGAGAAAAAAAACAAAACAGAGCCTTATAACATGATCTCATATGTCTAGGATTAGTACATATACATGTGTGATGATTATCAAAAATAAGGGCAATAATAATCTTTAGAAGGTGGGTGCTTGGCATGGTTTGACCTTTTACCTGTACTTTTAGGTGTTGTTTGAACTTTCTACAATAAGCATTTTTTTTTAAACAACAGAAAAAACACTCAGAAAATCAAGTCACTTTCATTTGGGAGAGTCGGGAGTTTATTGATGTATCTTTTTTAAAAAAAAAGAATCCTTTTCTAGGGAGAAACAGCCATCCTCTATTTACAAGATGACCATTCACTGCAATACACCAGACGCTCCTGAAAGGGAGCCACCCGATCCTCAGCTGGTGCCTCACCTGCGCCACGAGCAGCCCCCAGCCTAACTGGAGTCATTGCCCAGACCAGCACAGACCGAGCCACCTCCATCAGCCCCATCCAAGCCCCTTAGGCCACCGGCCTCATCACTCCAGGACTCCACGAGGAGCAGGACTGGACAGCAGGTGGCGGTTCAGGAATGCCAGCTGGGCCTCTGTACTTGGCCTGTGCGTGGTCCTGCCGGAGCTGCGAATGGCTGCTAAAATCAAACTCCACGGAGGAAGGGGAACAACAGAGAAGGTAGGAGGCTTTGGGTTTGTCCCACTTTTCCACAGATGCGGCCAGTGGGCCCCGGGGAAGACTCAGTCTGTTGAGATCAGTAAGCATGCCCACCAAGTGCTGGCAAGATTCCACTCAACAAGCAAAGGGTCTGAACAGCTACCAGTAAACAGGTCATAATAGAGGCCCAGGGTGGGCCCAGAGCTGTGGTACGCACTGCAGGGGTGTGGGGAGTGAGGAAGGGGAGAAGTCCACCTCACATGTTCACGTATTCCCAAAACTCGGGGCGTCAGCAAACAAGATATTACGAAGAGGGCCTTGCACACAGGGGAAAGTGCGCCACCAGCCGTCCCTATGGTGCAGACCGGCCGGGAAGTCCAAGTTTTCTCTCAATTAAAGCAGCAAAGAAAAGAGTTTCTTAGCAGCTGCTGATCCTCTCTCCCTATCCTCTGCCTCCTCCCTCTTCCCCTCTCCCCATCTCCCTCTTTTTTTCTCTCTCCCCCTACTTCTGTGCATCCTGAATAATTCTTAATCTGTTTGGAAAATGTCACTTTAGCCACATGCAGGGATTACACCAATATTTTGACACCTATCATGTGGCAAACACGTCATTAGACCCTAAAAAAAGGAGCATGACATGGACAGTAACAGACCTGTTTTTCCCCCACAAGAAGCCAGAAGCAGAGTGAGTGATGCAACTCAGATTCGGTTAAGGTTTCATTGCTTAAAAAAAAGTTATTGCAAAAAAAAAAAGGAAAAAATGTTTATGAATTACTAGGAGCCATCAAACAAATGGAAGGAGATATATATTATTCCAAACCACTGGTTTTTAAAACCGAACAAAACAACGCCAGTGTTCGTCACGCAAGAGTAATAGTCCTCACCCTGGGACTGAGAGTCAGAGAGCTGAGAGCTGACTGGGCCAGACACCAGGGAGCCCTAAGCTGTGTGGCCGGGCTGCAAGGACAGTACAGGCGGGACAAGGGCAACGCGGGCTGAGGTACAGAAGAAAGGCTTTCGAAGAACCCAGCCCACTTGATCTCTGTTAAAGGATCTTTGGTCAGTCTCCCTACCCTGACAGGGTAAGAACCGTCACCTGACCCTGGCCCACGAGACTTCTGGGTTCCCTTTGCAGTGAATGATATACCAGAGCCTGAGGAAGTGAGGAAGAGCTGAGCCCAGAGCTGCGTGGAGCCACCCCAGAAGCCTGGGGCAAGAGCACTTCAGGCCCAGGAAAGGCCACCTGTGAAGGCCCGAGTGGGCAGCAGCTTGGTGGTCAAGGAGGAGAAAGACAAGTCTGAGGGCTGAACAGAATGGGCGCAGGGACAGTTAGGGCTGGGCTGGGGCTGGTGACGCTGTTGGATTTTTCTCTTACATACAACATGAAAATACTGGAAGAGCCCAGGCAGCCTAATTTGCATTTTTAACAATACTGACAGCTGCTGTGTGTATAATGGATCACGTGGGAGCTCAACTACATTTCACTGAAAATCTGTTGTTAAAACTCAGAATGTATCAAGGCCTCAAAGGGGAGGTTTTTTTCCTAATTCCATTTTCCCCACGTGTGGTACAGACAAGTACTTAGAACACACACGCACGGTAGGCACTTTACTCTTTCAAAACCCACAGTACATCATGTAAGATGGTCCTTCCTAGGGAGCATCTTTCTCTCTGAAACAACAATACAATACAATTATATTTTTTTGGTGTTTTCCCTGGAAAAAGTAAAACAAAAAAGATCAGAAAGGTGGTAAAGGACTGTGCTTCAACTAGATATTTTGTTACAAATTAAGGCAAAGTTAGCTATTCATCCACAGTGGAGCATTTCCTACTATCTGCTTACTCAAACTGATACCGTGAAAACATTTCCTCTCAGTTTAAAGACATCCTTTTTACTAGTTCAATAATGCTACAGAATAAAAATCACCCCAGTCTTTGCACAGATTTTTCCCTTTAGAAATAAAAATAGAAAAATAGGCACAAAAGCAAATGGTTAAAAGTAGAGTATGATTTGCACCTTTCAGAACTGGAATGCCATTGTATAATCATCCCTCCAACACTCTGAAAATGATTACTATTTATCCAGAACTTTCCGTTAAGCAGTAAAGTGCTTTACAAATATCATCCTCATAATGACCCTATAAAGAGAGGAGAGTTTGCTATAAAACTTCATTGGGCGTGAAAACTTGGCCCTGTTACTCAATAGCTTGATCCAAAAGCAATTATTAAAATTAATTTTTAACAGCAACAAAAATAATTTGGCTGAAAGAATAAACTAATAAGCAGTCAACCACCTACCCATGGCACATTTCCTTTACACAAAGGCTGCCATTTCTTGCCCCAACACCCGGAATTACTTCTATGAAACCAGCTCCTGTAAATTGCGATGGCCCAGAGGCCTGGTGCCAGGGGCTGTCTCAAAAGCACTGGGCTCCATTTTATAACAGCTCTTGGCCCTACATTTAAAGCACCGTTAAGGTTGGCACCAAATGAGCTGGGGAAAGGGTGATTTCCTAATAAATTAAAGCTGAGCAAAGAACCATTCTTCATAGTGCAGTGGGGCAGCCCACTAGATGCTCAAGGACAAAGACTCATCCCAGCCTCTGCAGCCCAGTGGGTTCCCCAAGTGCACACACGGCCATCCTAAGGGCTGCCTGGCAGACAAAGCACCAAAAGGATGGGTGGCTCTGTGGGGCAGGCATCTGTACACAGAAGCCACAAACCCTTTTCCAGGTTCTGAGGAGCAGAGGCCACAGGAAGGAGGCCACGTCCACAGAATGTACTACTTGGGTCAGCCTTCCCACCTCCATTGTTGGCTATTCTCTCTTTAGCTATGAGTAAGTTTTAGGGGTAAGAAATGAATGTGGCTAAAGACAGCTGGTTCTATAAGATGAGAGACTTGTAATGTGTACTTGGTTTTCATGGTTTTTAAATCCAGGATTATCCCATGTACCCTAGGGGTGACTGGAAGTGACTAGGTGAGGAAACCTTCCCAACCTGTCCCAGCACAGCATGGTGAGACAAGGATTCACATTCCTGCTTTGCCATCGACTAGCTATGTTATTTACACAAGTTACTTATAAGCATGAGTCTTTATTTCCTCATATGTAAAATAGGTCTACTATCCCGTAAGGGTAGTAGATTAAGTATGTAAATGAACATGCAGTGCCTGACATAAAACAGATGCTAATTATTACTTTCTTTTGTTAGTATGAAGCCAACCTCCTATTAGCAGTGATTTCCATCCTTCGGTGCTTGTTTATTATTCTCAGTTTCAAATTTTTAAATCCATTCAAAGTGGACTTCCGTGTCTATTTCATACTAAGAGAAAGGCCAGGATAGTGATTTATAAGAGGCGTTGGGTCAGGCAGCGCTGTGGTCCAAAACCCAGTTCTACCACTAACTGGCTATATGATCTTGGGAAAGCTGTGAACCCATGAGTCAAGTTTTACAGAACAAAATGGAGATGGTAGTATCGCCATTAAAGGATTACCAAGAACAACTGGAGGGAGTAAACAGCGAGGTCTTTGTAAGAGCGCCCTGGTCAGCATCCCCCCTGGGCCCAGGACTCCCTAAGCAACTGCCACTGGACAGTAACACTCTGGTTCCTTGGTCACCAGAGAGGACCTGCAATAGCTAAGGAACAGACCTTAGAAATAACACTCGCTGAAATACAAGAAATAACAAGTGTTGGGGAGGATATGGAGAAGAGGGAGCCCTCCTACACTGCTGGGAATGTCAATTGGTGGAAAGCACCATGGAGGTTCCTCAGAACATTAAAAATAGCAATGCCATATGACCCAGTAATTCCACTTCTAGGAATTTACCCCAAAAAAACAAAACCCCAGATTCAAAAAGATATATGGCTCCCTGTTTATTGCTGCATTATTTACAACAGACAAGATATGGAAGCAACCAAAGTGTCCATCAATAGATGAATGTATAAAGAAGATGTGGTACGTATACACAATGAAATGTTTTTCAGCCAGAAAAAGGAAAGAAATCCTGCCATTTGCGACAACACGGATGGACCTAGAGGGTATTATGCTGAGTGAAATAAGCCAGGCAGAGAAAGACCAAGACCATATGATTTCACTTATTTGTGGAATATAAAAGCAAAACCAAACAAACATGAACAAAAATAGCAGCAGACTCAGACACTGAGAAGGGACTGGTGGTTATCATAGGGGAGGGGCTGGGGGAGGTGGAGAGGGAGAAGGTGAAAATGGGGACAAAAATTCTCAATTATAATATAAGTTGGTCACGGGGCAGCAGTACAGCATGGAGAATATAGCCAATGCTTCTGTAACATCTGTCTGTGTTGACAGAGAGTGACTGCACTAGAGGGGGGGAGGGTTTAATCATATAAGTAACTGTTGAACCACTGTGTTGTATACTTGAAACCAATATAAGATTGTATATGACCTATACTTCAATTTTTTAAAAATCGTCAAAAAAAAAAAAAGAATGCTTGCTGACTGATGTTGATTTGAGCACCACACTATGTTAGAAACATTAGTGGATGATGAGTTTAGCTCTAAGTTTTAAAAGCCTCTTGGGTAAAATATGCAAAGACAGTCCTGGCCCTGAACCTGGTCTGGTCACCCCGAGTGCCTCTGAGCAGACTGGCCTGGTTTACCTGGTCATTTGCTAAAGAATCAGGACCATTTCTAGCTGGCCCCTTAGGAAGCAGAGTGCAAAAGGCAAATGCCACCGTAACAACCCTACCTACTTTCCCTGGCTAGGGGCCCTCCTCTCATCTCCACTGGATCTCAGGAGGATCTGAGATAGTAAAAAAGCTGGTTCTTAATCGATACTCTGAGCATCTGAGTCTCTGGGTACAGCACACTCATTGGAAAAAGAAAGAATCTACTCTTTAGCTCCACCTGTAGAATTAGAAAAGCAGTCCAAAATCAGACTCTTACAAGTGCTTCTCACAGGATCTGGCACACAAACTTATTGTTTCTACACCAAGACTACCCATTTCATTACAATTCTTTAAGATATATTCTAAAATTGTTTTGTTATAAACTTTAAATTGTGGTGAAACCCATATTGATCTTAAATTTTAAAAAATAAGCATCAATATAGCTCACATTTAGAAAAAGAAAAAAAAGACTAAAAGGTATAGGAATAGGGAAAAGGCCTTGGGACTCTTTAGAATGCAATTTTATCAAAAAGAAGTAATAACTGAATACTTAAAATATGCCAAGTATCATTCTAACCCATTTCATAGTCACAAAAACCTATGAGGTATTATTAACCCCAATTTACAGATGAGAGGACTAAAGCAGAGACTTTAACTTCCCAAAGATGGCCCAGCTAGTATGTTTGAGCTGGTTAACTTCCCAAAGTCACCCTGCTGATAATGTTAGTGTTGGTCAACTACCCGAAGAACACCCAGCTGGTAAATGTTACAGCTGGTTTCAAACCCAGGCAGTCTGGCTCCAAAGCCTGGGCTTTTAATACTAAACTCTCCTAGCTTGTTTTATCTTAGTCACACTTTATAAATCAAAGTTCAAGACTCTTTCTCCACCATAAATTGCAGAAGAACTTCTGATTTTCATCTATGACATGGGCAATATTAACATTCAAAATAAACATAACAACTAATGTTGTGTGCAGGCATTTAGGAACCCTGGTCCCTATTTCATAAAAGCCTTCAGCAGACCAATCCCCATTCCAGATCCAAATGGCCCTGGTATATGGAGAGGGGAGGGGACAGTGTGCCATAGGAACAAGGCCAAGACCATGGAATCTACTACTTGGCCAGCCTTCCACCTCCATTGTGGGCTATTCTCTCGTCGGCCATGGGTAAAATCACTGGGCAAGAAATGAAGGCAGGAGGGAGTAGCAGTTGAGAACCACAGTAAACAGAAAAGGAAATCGAGGACATCAGGAAAATGTAAACAAGAAATACCTGTTAGAAAGCAAAAGGAGAGACAAAGGGAAGACACATACCAGATTTCTTCCTTGTTCCTACCAAACCCTGCATTGTTAAGCTGGCAATTAGACTAAAAACAATCCAAAAATTTTTAAAGTTATCTGGACTCAGCAGCTAATAGAAAACTGTTTCTAAAAACAAATCCATATATGGTAAGCATTCTTAATCTGTTCTTTCCTAAACTCTAAGCCCAAGATTTCAGATTAATTTATGACCTGCCAGACAATCTTCAATCTACCAATCTGGCCTTGACGGGGGTAGGGCAGGGGAGGGCAAGGTGAGAAGCCCTTGCCCATATTCAGCCAAATCTAAATGAACTCAGATGGTCCCAAAATAAAAAATTAAATTTCGATTCAAAACCTGGTTGCTACAATTAATAAGAACCTGTGCTCTGTCACAGGGGGACCACTTATTTGGCTTCAAAATATAACCAAGAGAGCCGAACTGATGGATACCCAAAAAATATAACACCCACACTCCTTCCTCGGCCTGCCCTCTCTTCCCCATCTGATGGCGCACTGCTCTGGGAAGACCATCCAAAGGTGCCTCCCCTAGATGACTGTACAGAGAGAGGCTTACCTTTGCAAAGCCAGCCTCAGGATGTGGGAGTTGATGTGCCCAATTATGCTCATGCTCTTAAGACCTGGACTGCTTACAAAATACTTAACACTCTCTCCACCCGTATTTACCCCCTCCTCCTCCCCCATCACCCTCCTTCATTCTGCCCTCTCTTCTTCTCTTTCCTATTCTCATTCCCTTGGCAAATCCAAACCTCTTTACCTAGGTTTCCTTTGTAACTCCCCCGACTGTGGATTACTCGTGAGGATATTTTACACAAAAATCACAAAATCAGACAGGGATTTTGGCAAGAATCCCAAGCAGTCACATCCAGATATCAGAACACCATGCCAGAAGATAGATGCTCAGCTTCCCTAATCCCTAGTCTGTGTGCTGACACATCCCAAAGAGAAAAGGAAAGGATGCTAAAAGGGATGCAGGATGTAGGTGACCTTAGCGACTCACCCAAAGTACGTTTCACCTCACTGGCTGTCCTTCACAGCCTTTGTGGAAGACAACTAGTGCTCTCCTTGCAATATTATAGCCAACAATTCTTCATACTAGTCTGACTCTTCTGACTGAACTAGCATTAACAGTGCCATCCCTGGAGGCCCACACTCCTATAAGCCTGGACTTGTTTGCATTTTGGCAGCAATCTGCAAAAAAGGCAGCTTACCCAGCCCACCTGCCCTAATTAAAGAGAAATGATCCTTGCATAGGTTGCTAATTTTGACTTCCCTGAAGAAAACCATGGCTTCTGGGAGAACTCATTATGCAGGCCTCAAAATCCTAAATGTCACAAGTCTCTTCTAATGATGGTTGTTATTTCCAAGTTTTTTTTTAAACCTTAAAAATATTTTATTATTATACAAGAAATAGATGTTCTTTGCAGAATGACTGGAAAAAAACAGAATCACACATAAATCCAGGCTTTCATGAAGGTGCCAATATTTACAAGGATGCTCTTAGTCCTGCTGTAAGAAAGAAATGAGTTCAAATAATTGTATATTTTTGCTCCCTAGCCAGCTCAGCATACAGGACAGTTATTCTGTCTGCTAAGAGCCACACAGACATGCCTGTATATTCCCAAGGTGCAATTTTTACAGCCTATACTTTAATGCTGTTCACCTCCAGGAGACATGCCTTAAACCCCAAGACAGGGCTTAAGACAAACTGATCTAATCTTGTAAGAACTGAAATGCCCTTTCAGACTGTGCACTTCAGAGGGCATCACAAGAGTTGCCCTGGGACGTGAGAGAGCAATGAGAAAAGGCACCAAATGAAGGCAAGGGCTCTGACCCTAATCTCCAGATTACACCATGGCAACTTCACTTTTATTTGTTTAATAGTTATTATTAAGCTAGATTTTTAAAAATTAAAATATTTAGTAGTTTACGACTATGCCAAAGAGACACTAAAGTCTGCAGGGTGAGGCAAAACACGTTCACAGTGTCCTGATTACCCTGAAAAAGTTCTTTAGGAAGACGAATAAACCAACTCTCAAGAAGTTTCTAGAACAAGTTTTTCACTAGAGCACTAGACAAAGTGGTCGATTTATTTCTTTAGGGGTCATTTATCACAACAATTTCTTATAGTGTCTCACACCTTATGGGTCAGGAATTTGGTCGAGGAGGAGTCAGGTGATGCTTCTGATCCATATGGCAATGGCAGAGGTCACTGGGTCATTCAGTGGCTGGACGGGCTAGGCTAGTCTGCAGGATCCATCTACGTCAGTGGAGATGTTTGGAAGATTGGGTTTGGCTGAGACTGTCCACTGGAACACCTGACATGATGGTGTGGGTGAAACTGCAGTATTTCCAGAATCTCTCACTTGGCCTTAGTGCATCTCCATGTCAATAGGTGTTTCCAAAGGGTGGAGAGAAGTACCATCTCCACATCAACAGGTGATTACAAGGGCAGGGGGAGCAAGGGTATGTGTGGACAGGAGTGGTGTGGTAGGGTCCCTTTTTGCAACCTGGTCACCTTGAGAGACACAGGCAAGCAGAAGAAGGGGACTGCTTACAAGCAATAAATGAGTTTCTCTCACTTTATTTCTACCTTTGACTGATTTTGACTTCAAAGGTAATTTGCTCCCCTCCCTTGGACAGATGGCCAGACTTCTTAATTAGTGGCTAGGGGCTCAAGCAGTGCCTGCAGACAAGGCAGAAACTACATGGCCTTTATGACCTAGGCTTTGGAAGTCACATGATGACACTTTTCGCCATATTCCACTGGTCAGAGAACTGACAAGCCCACCCAGATTCAAGGAAGGGGACCTTGTTTTAAAATCCAGAACCTCCCCAGCCATACTGCATAAAAAATAATTCAAACGCTCTGATAAATGCAATTTGCACTGAGCCTTGAACATACACATTCAGAACTGCCTGCTTCAGGAAGCTGAGCCTAAGAGACAGGAACCGGAGTGGCTGCTCTTCAGAAAAACTGGTCAAAAACAGCCTGATGGCATCCAGACTCAGGGTCTGGAAACTGGCGGTGAATCCTACTGCTAACCAAGACATTCTGAAGTGACAAGGCAGAGATTTGTGTGAACTGGACCAATCACTTTTCTTCAACGGCTCTGGCCTTTGGAAACCTCTAGGAAAGATTTCCCTGAGGCTCTTTTCCCTTGAGGAGTAAATCCCTAAGGTTTTAAACCCATTGGCTCTGAGTTATCCTTTGCAGTTTACACTCACTTTGCCTCAGAGCTTTTCTTGTCTTTTATTCACTCAATCATACTCAGAAAAGCATATTCAAAACTCAGACTCAAAGACATAAGATAAGATCCTGACCCAAGACCCCCTGAAGGGGCAACAGACCAACACCACCTCATATCGCTCTCACTCCAAGACAGGGCTTCTTGGTCAAGACGATTGTACCCTTCCCCTCCCCTCCCCCCAGCCCAGTCCTCGGAGCTCATTTGTCGTCTGGAGATATTTCAGACGGGAGAGGGACGTTCCTGGCATCTAGTGGGCAGAGATGCTGCTTGGAGATGCTGCTATGTACCCTACTGCACAAGGCAGCCCCACAACAGGCATCGCTCAGCGCAGAATGCCGAGGCTGGGGAATCCTGCTGTGGGCCCACCACCGGGTAGGCAAGTAAGCAGCTCCACAGTATTTCCACCCTTCTCTCCCTCTCCCAATTTCGGGACCGTACGCATACAGATGAATCTCTACAAGTTGAATGCACATGAGCTGTGGCCCCACTGGAATATCTCATTTTTAAAAAACTTCTCCTAAAAGCCTGGAAATCATAATTCTCATGATGAAAACATTCTTTAACTTAAATTTTAACAGTCACTTTTAATCTAGATGACCAGGTCGCATCAATAACTAAAGACAAACAAACATACAAACTTTAAAGGCTGCAGATCTCAGGGGCTCCCATATGGTCTGGTCATTTGCTTCTTAAAATAATGAGCTGAAATGTTTATGCCTGGGTGCAAGCAAATCTAGTTATAGATTAACAGCTGCTCTTTGTACTGGCATCTGTACAGTACGGAAGGGCACAGTGCGCCCGCCACGTCCCAGCAGGAGAACACGAGCAGCAATGACACAGGCGTGGCCTGATCGGCCCGGCACACCCTGGTCCTCTGCCACCCGTCCCTGAGACCACAGATGCCTGCCCGCGTGCCCCCTGGGGCAACACCCTCTCCAGCGCTGCGCTCTGCTTGTGGCAGCGTACTTTGGCTTATAATTACAAATCAAAAGCTGTCAGCTTACCAGATAGAAAACACCATTTATAAACTCTTATATTCACCTTTGGGGAACTCCTGATAGTCATTTTTATTGGATTTCTTCCACCACAAATTTGTAGAACTACTTCCCATTTCTAACATTAATTGCTACTTTCCTCTTAAAACAAGGTTTCAATGACACCAATCCATGGTACATAAAACCACAATTCCCTCAGTGAAATAAATTACATTTCTAGGTTGGTGCAAACCCCAGCACAGGACTGTCGGCAGGCCAGCCTGTTAATGGTCTGTGGGGCGCTGCCACTCTCCCAGGACAAACATAAACGCTTTCTAGACAACCTTTTGGCTTCACATCCTCCTTTCCAACTAAGATTTCACCCTTGGAGGTAGGCTCCTAGCTGTCCCACAGAGCAGATCACCCCTGAGACTGGCCCTCACTGGGTAGGCATTCCTCCCAAGAAACACAGTCTCTAACAAATCTGACCAAAGGGCTAATTTTTAAATGATTATTAATTTTACCTCATGTCAAAATACGCACACTAGAACACCTCTGATCGTAAAGGCAAAGGAAACCCTGGGAAATGCCAGTTAACAGAGGGAAAACAAAGGCACGGAGCTCCAGGAAGGAGTTCGCAGCAGGCTTTGATATGGGAAGAGTGCGGCCTGCGCATCAAACACGCTACATACCTCAAAACAACACCAGCTACAAAAATGCTACAAGCACCTCAGCTGAGGGGGCAGCAACGTGGGGAGAAGCTCTCACAAGTTACCGGATTACTCAAAGCAGACTCACTCCTATGTTATAATTACCACTATGTGCCAGGTATGCTGTAGCAGATTATTTCCTTTAATTCTCGTAACAGCTCTACAAAATGAATAAGATTACCCTCATTTTAAAGAGGAAAAACAGGACTTCTAGGAAGGTGGCGGCGTGAGCAGGGCGGCGGAAATCTCCTCCCAAAACCATATATATTTATGAAAATACAGCAAATACAACTATTTCTAAAAGAGAGACCAGAATACACGGAAAGCGCACAGCATGCAGCTACACCTGAGAGGACTCGGCACCCCACGAAGTGGGTAAGATACGGAGCTGCGACCCAGCAGGACCGAGCACTCCCCAACCCCAGCGCACCAGCGGGAGGAGAGGATTCAGAGCGGGGAGGGAGTGGAAGTACAGGCCCGCCAAATAACCAGCCCTGGTGATCTGTGCCAGGAGCGCTGACACACATAGTGCGGTGTAGGGGAGATTGGAGAAACAGAGGGTGCAGGATCTGAGCCGGGGAACGCACCCGGGTCATCACAGCCAGATCCCCAGGACAAAAGAAAAGCGTGCACTTTTTTTTAGCGGTCTTAAAGAGGCAACGGCCCAGGACCGTTCCAGCACACTCAGCCCAGCAGGCTGGGAGTCCTGAGGAATTTTGGACCCCTTGGCTGGTGACAGGGAAAAAGTGGCTGCACTCAGACTTCCCACAGTCATTAACAGCCTCCCATTCGTTCCCTACCCAACCAGAGCTACAAAGAGCCCTGCGGAGCAGTACACCCGTGGCTGCGAATAGTGGAGCAACAGCGCCACCTACAGCATCCCCACAGAATCTGCTCCCGGTGGACAGTTTTTTTTTCTTTCTTTTTACTTTTCTTTTCTTTCTTTTTATCTTTTATCTTTTTTTTTTTTAAGTCTTAAAGAGCCCAGCTGACATACGTAGCACTGACCAGTGACCACTTCTATCGCCATGAAAAGACAGAGGAATATGGTACAAACAAAACTTACCCAGACCCAGACAACACCAGAGAGGGAACCTGAAGGGATGGAAATGCACAACCTTCCTGAAAAACAATTCAGAACAAAAGTCATAACCATACTGATGGATCTACAGAGCAATATGGAAGAGCTGAGGGAGGAAGTGAGGGAAGTGAGGAAAGACAATGCAGACATCAGACAAGCCATCGACGGGCTTAACAGCAGACTGGATGAGATGCAAGAGATTGTTAATGGAATAGAAATCAGAGAACAGGAATACAGAGAAGCTGAGGCAGAGAGAGATAAAAGCATCTCTAGAAATGAAAGAATATTAAGAGAACTGTGTGACCAATCCAAACGGAACGATATTCGCATTATAGGAGTACCAGAGGAAGAAGAGAGAAAAAGGGATAAAAAGTGTCTTTGAAGAAATAATTGCTGAAAACATCCCCATGCTGGGGAAGGAAATACTCTCGCAGTCCACGGAAGCCCACAGATCGCCCAACACAAGGGACCCAAGGAAGACAACACCAAGACACATAATAATTAAAATGGCAAAGATCAAAAATAAGGATAGAGTATTAAAGGCAGCTAGAGAGAGAAAGAGACCACCTACAAAGGAAAACCGATCACACTATCATCAGACTTCTCAACAGAAACCTTACAGGCCAGAAAAGAATGGCATGATATATTTAATGTAATGAAAAAGAAGGGCCTCGAACCAAGAATATTGTATCCAGCACGATTATCATTTAAATATGATGGAGGGATTAAACAATTTCCAGAAAGCAAAAGTTGAGAGAGTTTGCCTCTCATAAACCACCTCTACAGGATATCTTAAATGGACTGCTCTGGAGGGATGCACTCCTCAGGCTAAAAAGATGTCACCAGAAAAAATAAACTCATAGCAAAGAAAGCAGACCATCCAAATACTAACTAAAGGCAAAGAATAAAACACCTAGTATGTAAAGAATGGAGGAGGAAGAATAAGAAGGGAGAGAAATAAAGAAACATCAGACTGTGTTTACAATAACTTAACAAGAAAGTTAAGTTAGATTGTTAGATAGTAAAAAAGCAACCCTTGAAACTTTGGTAACCACGAATCTAAAGCCAGCAATGGCAATAAGTACATATCTATCGATGATCACCCTAAATGTAAATGGACTGAAGGCACCAATCAAAAGACACAGAGTAATAGAATGGATAAAAAAGCAAGACCCATCTATGTGCTGCTTACAAGAGACTCACCTCAAACCCAAAGATATACACAGACTAAAAGTGAAGGGATGGAAAAAGATATTTCATGCAAACAACAAGGAGAAAAAAGGTGTTGCAGTACTTGTATCAGACAAAATAGACTTCAAAACGAAGAAAGTAGCAAGAGATAAAGGACATTACATAATGATAAAGGGGTCAGTCCAATAAAAAGATATAACCACTATAAATATATATGCACCCAACACAGGAGTGCCAGCATATGTGAAACAAATACTAACAGAATTAAAAGAGGAAATAGTAAGTAATGCATTCATTTTAGGAGACTTCAACACACCACTAACTCCAAAGGACAGATCAAACAGACAGAGAATAAGTAAAGACACAGAGGCATTGAACAACACACTAGAACAGATGAACCTAACAGACATCTACAGAACTCTACACCCAAAAGCAACAGGATACACATTCTTCTCAAGTGCACATGGAACATTCTCCAGAATAGACCACATACTAGGCCACAAAAAGAACCTCAATAAATTCAAAAATACTGAAATTCTACCAACCAACTTCTCAGATCACAAAGGTATAAAACTAGAAATAAATTTTAGAAAGAAATCAAAAAGGCTCACAAATACATGGAGACTTAACAACATTCTCCTAATTAATCAATGGGTTAACAACCAAATCAAAACAGAAATCAAAGAATATATGGAGACTAATGACAACAACAACACAAAGCCACAACTTCTGTGGGATGCAGCAAAGGCAGTTCTAAGAGGAAGGTATATTGCAATCCAGGCCTATTTAAAGAAGGAAGAACATTCCCAAATGAATAGTCTAAAGACACAATTACTGAAATTGGAAAAAGAAGAACAAATGAGGCCAAAGTCACCAGAAGGAGAGACATAATAAATATCATAGAAGAAATAAATAATATTGAGAAGAATAAAACAAGAGAAAAAAAATCAGTAAAACCAAGAGCTGGTTCTTTGAAAAAATAAACAAAATAGATAAACCCCTAGCCAGACTCATTAAGAGAAAAAGAGAATCTACACACATAAACAATCAGAAATGAGAAAGGAAAAATAACGATTTACCCCACAGAAATACAAAGAATTATAAGAGAATATTATGAGAATCTATATGCTAACAAGCTGGAAAACCTAGAAGAAATGGACTTCTTAGAAAAATACAACCTTCCAAGACTGACCAAGCAAGAAACAGAAAAACTAAACAGACCAATCACTAGCAACGAAATTGAATTGGTAATCAAAAAACTACCCAAGAACAAAACTCCCGGACCAGATGGATTCACCTCTGAATTCTACCAGACATATAGAGAACAAATAACACCCATTCTCCTCAAAGTTTTTCAAAAAATAGAAGAGAAGGGAATACTTCCAAACTCATTCTATGAAGCCAGCATCACTTTAATACCAAAACCGGGCAAAGACCTCACCAAAAAGAAAATTACAGACCAATATCCCTGATGAACGTAGATGCAAAAATACTCAACAAAATATTAGCAAACCGAATTCAAAAATACATCAAGAGGATCATACACCATGATCAAGTGGGATTCATCCCAGGGATGCAAGGATGGTACAACATTCGAAAATCCATCAACATCATCCACCACATCAACAAAAAGAAGAACAAAAACCACATGATCATCTCCATAGATGCTGAAAAACCATTTGACAAAATTCAGCATCCATTCATGATTAAAACTCTCAACAAAATGGGTATAGAGGGCAAGTACCTCAACATCATAAAGGCCATATATGACAAACCCACAGATAACATCATACTTAACAGCGAGAAGCTGAAAGCTTTTCATCTAAGATCGGGAACAAGAAAGGGATGCCTACTCTCTCCACTGTTATTCAACATAGTACTGGAGGTTGTAGCCATGGCAATCAGACAAAACAAAGACATACAAGGCATCCAGATTGGTAAAGAAGAAGTCAAATTGTCACTATTTGCAGATGACATGATACTGTACATAAAAAACCCTAAAGACTCCACTCCAAAACTACTAGAACTAATATCTGAATTCAGCAAAGTTGCAGGATACAAAATTAACACACAGAAATCTGTTGCTTTCCTATACACTAACAATGAACTAACAGAAAGAGAAATCAGAAAAACAATTCCATTCACAATTGCATCAAAAAGAATACCTAGGATTAAACCTAATGAAGGAAGGGAAAGACCTATACCCTGAAAACTACAAAACACTCCTAAGAGAAATTAAAGAGGACACTAACAAATGGAAATTCATCCCATGCTCTTGGTTAGGTAGAGTAAATATTGTCAAAATGGCTATACTACCTAAAGCAATCTACAGATTCAATGCAATCCCTATCAAACTACCAACAGCTTTCTTCAATGAACTGGAACAAATAATTCTAAAATTCATATGGAACCAGAAAAGACCCCGAATAGCCAAAGAAATCCTGAGAAGGAGGAATAAAGCAGGGGGAATTACGCTCCCTGACTTCAAGCTCTACTACAAAGCCACAGTAATCAAGACAATTTGGTATTGGCACAGAAACAGACCCACAGACCAGTGGAACAGAATAGAAAATCCAAACATTAACCCAAACATATACAGTCAATTAATATTTGATAAAGGAGCCTTGGATATACAATGGGGAGATGACAGCCTCTTCAGCAGCTGGTGTTGGAAAAACCGGACAGCTACATGTAAGAGAATGGAACTGAACTACTGTCTAACCCCATACACAAAGGTAAACTTAAGGTGGATCAAAGACCTGAATGTAAGTCATGAAACCATAAAACTCTTAGAAAAAAACATAGGCAAAAATCTCTTGGACATAAACATGAGCCACTTCTTCATGAACATATCTCCCGGGCAAGGGAAACAAAAGCAAAAAATGTACAAGTGGGACTATATCAAGCTGAAAAGCTTCTGTACAGCAAAGGACACCATCAGTAGAACACAAAGACATCCTACAGTATGGGAGAATATATTCGTAAATGATGTATCTGATAAGGGATTGACATCCAAAATATATAAAGAACTCATGCACCTCAACAAACAAAAAGCAAATAATCCAATTAAGAAATGGGCAGAGGACATGAATAGACACTTCTCTAAAGAAGAAATTCAGATGATCAACAGGCACATGAAAAGATGCTTCACATCGCTAATCATCAGAGAAATGCCGATTAAAACCACAATGAGATATCACCTCACACCAGTGAGGATGGCCAACATCCAAAACACAAACAACAAATGTTGGCGAGGATGTGGAGAAAAGGGAACCCTCCTACACTGCTGGTGGGAATGCAAATTAGTTCAACCATTGTGGAAAGCAGTATGGAGGTTCCTCAAAAAACTCAAAATAGAAATACCATATGACCCAGGAATCCCACTCCTAGGAATTTACCCTAAGAATGCAGCAGCCCAGTTTGAGAAAGACAGATGCACCCCTATGTTTATTGCAGCACTATTTACAATAGCCAAGAAATGGAAGCAACCTAAGTGTCCATCAGTAGATGAATGGACAAAGAAGATGTGGTACATATACACAATGGAATATTATTCAGCCATAAGAAGAAAACAAACCTACCATTTGCAACAACATGGATGGAGTTAGAGGGTATTATGCTCAGTGAAATAAGCCAGGCCGAAAAAGACAAGTATCAAATGATTTCACTCATATGTGGAGTATAAGAACAAAGAAAAAAAATGAAGGAACAAAACAGCAGCAGACTCACAGAACCCAAGAACGGACTAATAGTTACCAAAGGGAAAGGGACTGGGGAAGATGGGTTGGAAGGGAGGGATAAGAGGGAAAAAGGCGCATTATGATTAGCAGATGTAATGTTGGGGGGGCATGGGGAGGGCTGTACCGCTCAGAGAAGACAAGTAGTGATTCTATAGCATCTCACTACGCTGATGGACAGTGACTGTAATGGGGTTGGTGGGGGGGACCTGATGAAGGGGGTAGTTTAGTCACCATAATATTGCACATGTAATTGTAGATCAATGATACCAAAATATATTATAAAAAATAAATAAATAAATAAAATAAAGAGGTGACACAGCCCTTGAGAGATTAGTGTTGCCCAAGGTCATAGAACCTGGATGGGCAGAGCACAGACTTGAACCCAGGCCTGCCTGACTCAGGAAGGGTCCTCACCACCCGACACCGACACAGATGCAGTCCAGCCATCCCGCTCCCTCCTCCTAACAAGCCCCTTCACCTTCTGCTCCCATCCACGCACCCCAGGGCCCAGCTGTGGCAAAACGGGGCTGGAAGGGCTGTTTCCCAAGCATTTTCTTCTCCAAAGAGCCTGACACATAGCTCTTTAAAGCTTATTCATTGGTAAAATACTTAAACAAGCTACATTATCACCAAACAAAACCCAATCCTATGTATATAATCATTAACGTTTTTAGGCTACAGAAAACGCATGCTCCTTAGGCTCAGGGTGAACTGGGCTGCTTTTTAGGTACAACTGGGCTCCCAAAAGGACCAGAAGACACAGAGTGACATAGCCTTGGGACCTGGCTGGACTGGAGGGAGAATTTGGTCCTCTCAGGACCACCCTGCAGTTTAGGCTTTATAAACAGGGGTGATTAAACTGGCACGAAGATCAGACATTTGATCCGGTTCTGGGGAAAGAGCACGGCAAGGGAGGCAATTATCTAGAGAAAATACAGAGGGTATAAGTGCAAGAGAAGACAGGGCATGTCAAAGACTTCTATGAATTTTAAATTTCTCTGAATTGTAGAAACTAGAGCAAGATGCTTGCAAAATAGCCACAGACTTACACCTCTACTCTCTACAAAACTGTACTTATGTGATTTATACCTTGTGTGGGGAGTAATTAATATACATATATACTATTTCATACCACACTAAGAAAATCACAAATATGAACCAATCTTCTACTTACTAAATTTTTCACAGTGAATTAGAATCCTAAGAATGCAGAATTCTATTGCATTTCAGCATTTAATTTTGTAAACATGAACACTATTATATAAATCTCCATTCTTTTTTTCTGCCACTGTCATTATAGACCCCCATAGGTTGCTTTAAACAAAAAGAAACAGATAAATAAAACTACTGAATTGCAACTATGTCACATGCAGTAAAATTAAATACATAAACAGTGTGCCTTCATCTATGAGCAATGCCGACACACTTTTCCACTAAAAGGTTTGCTTTCTAAATTACGCTTCATAAAAGTTCAAGACTCATAGCTGGGAAGTACTTTTTTTTGTACTTTCAAGAATCCTGAAGAGAATTATGAAGTTTTCCACACATGTAAATTAATCCAAAAAACTAGACTCTCCAAATAAGGTGCTGCACAGAGAATATTTTGGGTTCAACTAAAATATTTACTGATAACCTGCGAAGCAGTATGCCAGCACTGTTCAACAGGACAGACTCACAGATAACTACATCAGGGCCAAAGAACAGCCCTCGGAGAAAGTTCCAGCACCAGACCAGGAGGGTATTACCACAAAATCACTTCTGAAGGTCTGATTTCCACCAAAATAAAGTAATGATTACTGCCACCATGCAAGATGAAGTTTGTCATTTTTACTCAAGCTCTAATAATCTAGCCAATGGTTCTCACTCTTCCTGCTGCTCTGGACACCTGGCCAGACCCACCTCTGGCCTGAAGAATGCCCACCAGCTTTGGATCAATAAGTCTTGTGATCTTTAATACAGAGCAGAAGTCAATAACCCAACTAATTCTGTCTGTAGTCATCAATCAGGCTTCAGCTAGAGCTCGCCTTATGAACCACTGGGTAACTGGACATCTGGGGCATATCTCCTGCAGAGAAGCAAGGACACGTCCTACAAAGGCCATGTCAGCAGAAGGGGGCTGTTGAGGAGGAACAGATGTCCAGGAGGAACTCCCCCTGGGGTAGCACAGAAATTCCACATCAAAGTGGTCAGCTGCCAAGGGCTCCAGAGAGAACATTCACCTCTGAACATCAAGGCCATGTGATGAAGCTATGGGTCAGTTTAAATTTGGAGGCATTCCAACCAGGTGGGTGGGAGGATGGGACGAGTGTGGATGGATGAAACCGACCGAGAGACAATATCTCCTCAGTTTGTGAATTTAAACAAAATTTCTTGACCTTACAAATTCTCTGTGGCAACTTCTCCTCTTGAAATAATCTGTAACTATTCTAAATTCTGAAACTGCCTGTAAAGCCAAATCTTTTTTTGGAATTAACTGGTAAGTGAAATAAGGGAGATAAATGAGCAGCTATGCTTTGCCTCACCAGCGTCAAGGCAGCAGCATGGCTTAGTACTGTGGTTTCCCAGAGCCCAGCACACTGCCTGCATGACCCAGTTCACCTGGTTGAGGCCACTGACAGCAGGGCTGCAGTTTTCAAAATAAGGTTGTGCAGAGTAGAGACTGATTTACTGTCTAATGTGAGCCCTTCCCCTATGGCGACAGTGCTCAAATGTCTCGTCACCTTCGAGTCACACCCACGGTGTCTTGTACACACATGCACTTCCACAAATAGACTGAAAGTTCTGTAACTCCAAGTAGCATGTCCCTATGAAAAGGAGGCATAGGGTCACAGAAGTAGGGTGGGCTCCCAGCTGTTGTATACAGTTCTTGGATATCAGGGCAACTTCAAGCCAATCTGTTCCCTAGTTGTCTTAATTTCCTCCAGGGAGGCTGAATGATCGGCGTCACCACCTCTCCACAGTGCACCACTCACAGACCACAACTCGGCAGTCCTGCCTCCCACCTGACCCTTGAGCCTGAGAATGCCTGTCTTCCCCTCAACTTCACTGCCAACTTGAGGGAATCAGTTTAAAATTGCTCAATTTTCTGATCTACGTGTAATAACAAGAAAGCCTCAATGACGTAAAAGCTATTTGGTATCACTTCTTTCAGACTTTCAGCCTATAAAAATACCTCAACGGGTGCTGGGCTAGGAGTCAGAAGTCACCTTTGTATGATTCCTTCACCTAACTGCATATTAAGCATCTAATGCAGGCCAGGGACCAAAGGTGTGAATGTGAACAAACAAGAACTACAGGGGTCGCTGTCCTCGTGGGGTTCTGGTCAAGTCATTCAGTGCCTTACTGAAACTAAAAGGCCTGGACAAGAAGCTCGTTAAAGTTCCTCCCAGCTTTCCTATTCTCTGCTCTCTACTTTAGTGCCAATAGGGGATTGAAGCATTCTGGAATGTTCTGCTTCCCTGAACAGATGCTATTTTTACTCCACGTCCATAGAGCTCAGACTGCAGATGTGTGACTTATCTCCACTCTGCCAAGCATAAACGACTCATTTTCATCCCAGACTTTATTAGACTAAGTGGAGCCCTAATCTCGAAGGCCCACTGGCATGCACCTCCCAGTTCCTTGGCACAGAGAGCCTCACGGCCTCATTCCTTCCACACGGAAGAAATCTGGTTCCTTCAGATGAAACTACAGAAAAACAGGAGCAGGGCTGCCAAGGCCTCCCCACATGTTGCCTGGCTTTGTTTATTTCTTCTTCATCAACTCACATCATTTCTGACACTGTACTTCAACTTCCCGGACACAGCCAGGGAGAGATGCTTTTAAGAGGCACTGAAGTACAGCCAACTTCTGATTAGCCGGGGTAATGAAGGAAAGAATAGCACATGGCCCGGCCAAGAGGACCCATCGTCTCTGAGCACTGCAGGCAAAGGTTCTCATACAGGATGTGGAGAAGCATTAATGAAACAAGTGACAATCCACTCCCAGCCCCCAAATTCCCCTCAGATCACATTTCAGGAAAACACCTGGCTGGAGTTTTACCTTCTGGAACTTCTAAGGTCACCACATGCACCAAAAAAGAGGAGACATCTACAGTCTCCATTATCAACTCCTATAAAGGGAGAAATATCAGCTACTAAATCAAGGGGAGGATAAATTTTTATAAGAACTATACAAACCGAAGCTATGATTAAACGCACTTCCCAGTGGTGAAGGATTTTATTAGCACATCTTAATAGAAGTTTCATTTTTTCAGAGTTAAGTCTGCAATTATCAAGCAGAACTGTGTAAGTAGAGAGGGAGAAGCTGGAGACACAAAAGCAATCAGAAGTTCCTCAATACATTGCTTATGACTGTTGAGGAGGTACAAGAGTGCCAGCCGTCCTCCCCTCTCCCCAGCTCCCGCCTCACCCTGCGCCGCCCACCCTGGTCCTTTGCTCCCCTTCAGCTGAATGGCAAGCTGCCGCGGGGAACAACTGGCGGCTGACACCCAGCACTATGCATTCACCACCACTTTTCTTTCCCTTGTCTTGGAAGACTCTATCATTCACCTGCTCCTCCTCTTTCCTCTTTCTTCTAATTACGATCACAGAGGACTTAATTTGAAAGTTAGAATCCCAGATTCCACACTTCCCTACAGGGAGACTTTAGGGCAAGTCACAGAACCTCTTCTTCCCTCCGTCCCTTCTCTGTAAACAAGGATAGCAATACCTGCCGACCAGCAGCACTTTTAGGAAATGGCAGATAGGAATACATGCTGCGAACACGAGAGCACTTATCACACAGAAGGCACAGCGCTTACTCCCCACCACCTGGCTTAACACTGGATGTCCATCAGGCTCCAAATAAATCAACAGGTGACTGGCACGCATTCCTCGGAAGTGAAAGACACCATCCCAACTGTAAATGAGCTCTCTTGTCCGCTGGATCGCTTCATTTTCAGTGTGAATGCCATGTTCCCGAGTAACTGGCAAAATGGTATGTTGGGACCTGTACGAACCATTTTAAGTCACTAATTTTCACTCACAGCAGGAGAAACTGTGTCCTGACCACAGAGCCCTGGATAGCTCCAGGGCTTCCCAAGCCCTACCCTGTGCTGCAGCAATCTAGCTCTAGGTTTCCTGGGAGGGAAGAGGCCGGCCCTTCTGAGGCTGGGCAACACCCCCAGGTGTCATCTCCCCATGATAAAGATCTCAAAGGGGCTAATGAAGCGATCTCCTCTGCCTTTTATTCCTCAGTAACAACCATAAAATTCAATGAAATGACCCCCTGCTCCTCTAATTTAAGGCTTATTTTATTACCTTTAACCCCAATTCTCTCTCTTTTAAACGGATATGAGACCTTGAAGACCCAGAAGCCAATGGGATTAGTAACTGCAGGCTCCCTCCTTCTGGCCTGTGCTCCAGAGGGCGCTTCTCCTTCCCCCAGGATGGGGTCACCATCATTCAATCTTCATGCTTCAGAGGCATCCCCTTTGAACAAGATCAAATGGCTCTCCACCCCTGCCCGGTGCCCTGCTCAAAGGAGCCGCAGCCGCACCTCACCCAGAGCATTTAACGTCAACTCAGCCAGAAAGGCAAAAGGAGGCGGTCAGTGGGGTTAATGGTCCACCAGGCTGAAACACAGACCCACTCAGGCCAGCACCTTGGGAGAGCTGATCACCCCCATAAAATGTTAAGTGCACTTTGAACCCAGGAACAAGGAGAATGAGAGCTGTTTTCCCCGGCCTGCTGGGCTGCAATGGGAGCTTCAGCTGTTTGTTTTCTTTTTCAGATTGTGACCATAATGGGTAGAAGGACTTCTTTGGAGCAACCCCAGGCAGGCATATAAAATTCAGGCGAGGTGAGCTGGAGGGCTTGCCCACCAGGAAGTAAAGAAAAGGAAAGATAAGTATCAACAGAGCAGGTCTAAAGGGAGCCAACCCAGGCTGCCCCCAGCTTGGAAGAAGGAACCTGAGAGAACTGAAATCCCGAAGCCTCAGAAGCAGCTCAATTTACGAAATGCTTGATAGGGAAAACGTAGGGTGTCTACTCTTTGTCATTAAAAAAGATGGTAGAGGAAATTTTCTTGCTGTCTTTCGCCTATTTGGAAAAGTTACTTTTATTAACTAGTTATCCGAAGGCGTGCTTCCAACTCAGGTCCATAATCATAAAAAGATGCTAAGACAATCACAATATAGGGAGAAGACAGGTAGTGACTCTATAGAACCTTACTATGCTGATGGACAGTGACTGCAGTGGGGTGTGTGGAGACTTGATAATATGGGTGAATGTTGAAACAATGTTGCTCATGTGAAACCTTCGTAAGACTGTGTATCAATGATACCTTAATTAAAAAAAAAGAAAAGAAAGCAGATGTACAGCCATGCCAAAAAGAAAGATGCTAAGAAACAGGAAACAGTTATTACCTAACTGAAAGGGACATGAAAGTGATCAAAACACCTCCAATCCTTCAGCAAAGCAAAAGCCAAAGATACCCCACTGAAAACCAACTTCTCTGGGAAGTACTTATAACTTATCTTTCAAATACACAACAAAACTCCTCTAGCGGGTAAAACAACAAACCACAGCTGGCCAGCAACCTGATCCAAGTAAAAAGTGGTTCCTAAATTATGCAGATTGTGCTCTGGAAATAAAAACGGCAATCTATCCCCAGAGATGGCAATACCTGGGTGCAGCTTTACAATGAGGCTTGAAAGCCTCTTTCGGAGACTTTGCTTCCTAAAAAAAGAAAACTTAAAGGCTTCACCTGAAAAAACAAAGACACCTGAGCAGGGATGTGCCATTTATTTTTCCTGTGTATCTGTAAGCAGCTGCAGTCTGAGCTCCCAGACATTTCAGCAATAAAGGAAACCACTGGTAGAGACCAGCATGCTAGTAGCACTGGAGTCTCAGACCAGCAGACCAGCTGCTGTGTCCACAAGCTGCCTTTGCTCTGGTTGCTCTCAAATGTCTGCCCTTGACAAGAAGGGCCCATGCTGTACAGCATCTTTGAATCAAGGCCAGTGGTCCAAAACAGCTACATCAAATACACAAAGGCCCTAATCAGAGTCTACGGTTGAGGCACTACCAGTCACCTCTTTAGGAACAGCTGCCATCACACTGGATGAAGGAAGGAGGCCATATTAGAAGTCCAGACACAAAGTTCACAAGCTCTAGGGAAACTGACCTGCTGTATCACTCCTTGGACTTCCTCATTAGGATAATATGGGATTGTCAAGATTCACCTAGAGCCCTGTGAAATGTACCTCAACGCACAAGTGTGTGTGACAGCCCCTGTGTGAAGGGGGACCAGCTCAGTAACTTGGTGACTTGAACTACCTCATTTTTTTCCTAACCAGCTTAGAACTGTATTGTAAAGAACCTCAATGAGCAGATAATTATTAGTAATTGGTAAGCACTCACCACGTGTCTGGCAGTGTAAGGGCCAGACACAACCACCACCTTGAATCCAGCTACTGCAGGGATGGTGCAACACAAGTCGGTAATATGTTAAATTCCAAACCTACTAAAAAGCTGAACTCCATCTGGACTTTTAAACTGCAATTTATTTTCTAAGTTTATTTTTCAAGAATGATAGACAAACTGAATTCCATGGAGACTGGAAATTCCTGGGCAAAGCTGAAGTCCTCACCCTACCTTAGCCCTAAGAAACTTTCAGAACATGAACAGGTCAGCTGAGAGTGAAATTTCTTATACCGCTTTGTTTTTCACTCGAGTCTCCCTTAGGCAACTCCATGTCTGGGGTCCAGCAGCAGGCAGAAGAGACCATGGTTATGTGGCTGCCCTTCCATGGGACTTGTGGATGGTACCTCCACTAGGCTAGGGACAGCACATATAGAAACCACAGCATAAATTCTTTCTTTGCTTAAGAGCTGCACGCACCCAAACAAAGCTACTGGAAAGGCTGAACAATGGGTAGTATTAATAAAAAGAAGAATAAGGAAGAGGAGCAAAAACTGAAGAACACATTCTCCTATGGGAAAGTGGTCTTTGGAGAGCTTTCAGGACCACCCCCCCGGGCATCCAAGAACTCAGCCACCCACCAGTTTCTGAAAGGACCCAGGCCCCTTCGCCTGCAACGTCCAGGTCACCCACCACTCTGAGGGCTGCTACTCCCAACCCACAGGAGGCGCAAAGGGTACCTCTCAAAGAATTCAACACACTAAGATGTAGGGGAAACTGAAATACATGGATTTAAACGATTTTATTAAAAATGTTTAAACCTAAATGGTGTTTTAAAACAAATGCTCACACCACTCAGAAATATTTTCATTTCCTCTGGGTTGTCCAATGGGAAAGTGTCTTGTTTGCTCCCTGCCTGCCTAGACATTCAGATGCATGTTCAACCCTAGGGCTGACCAGGGCTCCCAGGGCAGCATGTGATCTCACACAGCACTGCTCCGTGACGAGCATCACTTACTACTCAAGAGGAAGACAGAGACATAAAAACTTGCTATCCTTTTCAACAAGGGTAAGAATCTAAACACTTACTGACTTATTATGGAAATTTCTCAGTTACGGGTGGTAATATGAGCAAACAGCAATGGAATTAAACCAAAAAGGCACTTTCCCAGTCATTTCATTGGTTTAGGAATACATTATGATTTTTTTGTGGCTGTGTCTTAGTTTAGTTTACTAGGGCATCTTTTTTTCTCAGGCTGACATTTATTCATTTATTCAAAGTCTGTTCCATGCCAGGAATCACATTAGGTGGGAGATGGCAGCAAAAGGAACTCCGGCGCAGAGGGAAAAGTTGTGCACAAACAAGCAAAGCTCCCATTAGCTAATGTAGCATGTTGTGTGAGCAGATTCATTTTGCTGGAAAGCTGAGAAAAAGCTTATGTTCTGATGAGCCTCTCATTCAGATAGTTTGATAAATAACAAGTGAAATCTGGGCTGAGTCTTAAGTGAAGAAAAGGAATTCTAAAGCACCAACTCAAGTGGAGGGGAGAAGGGGGCCCAGCCCAAGTAAAGAATATTGGGTGATAGGCAGGCCAACAATGCCCAGGAAAAAGCCAGCCAGGCAGACATCTTCAAGGAACTCCCAGCAGAGGCAGGGGCCACTGTACCTTTCTCGCAGGAGTTGTTGCCCTACATTTAAAGATTTTCTTTTTAATGAGTGAGAACTTTGGGTGGCTATCAGAATGCATAGTCATAGCCAAAGTTTTCCCATAATCTGCACAAGCAGGTCCTAGGGCCCAAGCCCTTACCCTTATGAGAAGGTGCTCCTTAGCGAGGTGCAAAAACCACAGGCCAGCTGTGAACCCAAGAGCCTGCTTCTCAGTTTACCTGGAAAATGACAGGAAAGGGCCATTTTTGTTAACTTGGAATAGCCAGTCTTTAAATGGTCCCAGCAGGGGCCTGCAGACCATGCCTAGAGCTCCTTGGTCTCAAGAGCAGAAAACCTCGCCAGTGTTACCTGGCCAAGAGGTTGGGTCTGAGAGACCTGGGTGAGAATTCTGGTGTTATCAAACAGTGGCCACTGTAAGCCAGGTATTTAACCTGCCTGTGCCTCAGTTTCCTCTGGTGCAGTATCTCTCTCACAGAATGACCAAGCCAAGCCTGGAGTCACATGAATGAACATGTGAAGCCCTCTGGGAACTTAAATCCACAAAGACAGGAAGGAAGCAGGTAGTAATCAGGATCCTGATGCAGCTGATAAGAGCCGAACTGAAGAAAACACAAGATGAGATGGAGCCTTTACACAGGCACCAGTGATCCCAGGAGGGTCAAAGGAAGCTGCCCAGGGCAAGTGATGGGTAAGCCAAGGCCTGACAAGCAGGGGTGGCCAGACTGAGAGGGTAAGCAAAGAGCATGCCAGGCAGAGGGACCAGCAGAAAGGGATGCCCCAGAAGCAAGAACACAGTGACTTCACAAAACCAAAGTGGCTGGTGACCACTGAAGTGCTCCAGAGCCCAGGAGGGAGCCCGGCAAGAGAGCTTAGAGACAAGCAATCCCAAAAGGCCTTGCAGCCATTTAAATATCGTAAGACAAATGGCAAGCCCACAAAGGGTCTTAGGTAGGAGAGGAGCACAGCGCAGAAAGCTTTCTGCAGCCAGAGAGAAGGCATTGGAAGAGGGCAACGAAAGCCCATCCCAGCTACCCCAAATGCCACATCCCTGGTCTGTTGTGGGGACAACCAAGAGAAAAGGTCCAGGGTAGAAAGAAAGAGCGAGGGTTCCCTCTGGCACTCCAGTGAACCACTGTTTCCGAACGACATGTCCCTCCAGCATTAGGTGATCCCCCACAGGCAGACACTCCATTATGAGAAAACTGCTTGTCTCAACACACCCTTCAGATCATCCAGGGGTGCCCGGGTGTCACAGAGGTTCTCAAAGTGCAGACCCCAGACCAGCAGCCCCAGCATCAACTAGGAATGTGTCAGAAATGCAAATTCTTAGTGCTTCCCACACCTAGTGATACAGGCTCTCTGGGGGTGGGGACCAGCAATGTGTGCTTTGACCAGTCCTTCAGGTGACTCGGATGCCCTGCAAAGGCAGGAAGCACTGAATGGGGGGCAGTGCCCAACTGAGGGGCAGAGCACAGAGCTGGACCCAGCCCGCTAACTGGTGATGCCTCTTTCTGTTTAAAAGAAAATACACAAAGCCGATTCTGGAATGGTTTGGGACCATTCCTAGCCCTGCGGACCCACAGAGAAAGAGCGCAGGCCCACCCGGGATGGAGACGTGGTGCTGAGTGAAGGCTGGAGCCACTGCGGCCCATCCTGCAGCCTTTGTTTCCAGCCAGGCAAAGGGGCCTCCCGCTTCAGGAAAGGGGCGCGTGCATCTCCTTTTAGACAACGTTTCTCCTCCCACCTAGATACAGAATCTGACCACTTCAGAAAAGAAACAGTGAAGCCATCCAGAAGGGTCGATGTGGTTTTACCAGAAGGCCGAGTTTCTTTCTGGAGTATGGAACAAACTCTGGGTTAAGGAGATGCTGAGGCCCAGGTGCCATAAAGGAATTCATGCTTGGGAAGAGCTCACTTCAGCTGCCTCTCTTGGAATATCTATCTTCTCTCTATAAAAAAGAAAAAATTACCCCTCTGCCCCCAAAAAAGCATATCTCTCTGTAAACAGCAGGCAGGCAAATTCTTGCATTCTGGCTTATGTTCCTATTGCTCTTGCTTGCTTTACAAAAGACCCCTTTTATAAAAATAGGGTCCACAATATAAAAACGGTATTCAGATCAACACCAACTACGGTGAGACACTGCACTTCCTAAGCACACTCAGCACCCGGGCTCTGCCCTTCTTCCCAAAGCCGCAGCAAGGGTGGCTGAGCTGCAGCACTTCCCACCGGGCCCAGGAACTGCGGGGGGCCCCGGGTGAGGAGTACTGCTGCGGAAATTCCCCACCTTCCCCACACCCCACATGACTGTCCACCCTGCACGCCACACCTTGCTAACCACACTGAAGGTGATGGCTGTTCCACCACCTTCCCACCAGATTGTCGGCTCCCTGAGGGGCTTAATAAACCTATGTTGAATAAATGACTGAACACACACACAAACTCATACCCAGAATACAAAATTCAGGCCTGGATTCCAACCTCTCATCTTCTCTAGCCCAAACCGGTAAAATGACTTGCCCAAGGCCACAGGGCAAGCTGGCGGTCACCCCAGGGGCCAGGGCAGGTGGTTCTCAGTGCTTTCTGGCACTCACTGACTATGTTCCCACCCTCCTGGGTACCAGCAAACCATTAAACCCCTTGAAGACAAAGATTTTATTTTTGATAAAATGGCTTCATTTTTTGGCGTGTTTTATTTCGAGACCCTGCCTGTGAGCATGAAGGAACATCTTGTGAATCTTCGAATTTGGAGCACTAAGCCCGATCTGAGGACAGAGCAGGGACTCTACAGGGAGTGGGGACTAAAAACAGCTGCAGGTGGGGAGCCCATCAGGAAAAGTCCCCAGAGTTCTGGTCCCTGAGTGTCCTTCTGTGAACTGCTGTCACCTCAGACTCACTCAGGCAGCAGAGGGAAAGAGCAGCTCTCATCCACCCCATCCCCAGGCTGGTATGAATAACGCACCCATCACTCCAATGTCCAAGTCCAGAGGTTCTTTTTGCCAGCCAGGGGCTGAGAACTGCTGGGAAATGTGATTACTCTTTGCCGAAACAAGAAAGAATGCACTAAAGCACACTTTCTAGGTGGCAGGGGGGAACTAGAAGGGTCAAGCTCTCCTCCTCAGCCCTGAGAAAAAGCCCATCCTCAACAGGGGAGGGAAGGTTTGTGCTGCTGGCCAAGTTCACCTGCTAAATAGAAACTAGATCATTTCAAAATTACATAGACTTTAAAGAGGGCAAAGTAATCCCAAGTACACTTATATTGTTTAATCTTGATTTTCATACATAGATCACCTGGCTTTTCATTACAACTAGTCAAGTGGATGTGAAATGACTACATCAGATGGAACTATGCCAGATGCATCAAGGATCTTAAAGTTCCTATACACACACACACACACACACACACACACCCCACAAATTAAGTGAACAAGGATCAGTTCTGCCCTTCCAGGGACCCTGGGCTCCTCCAGAGCTGCCCTGGACACCGGGTGCCTCCAGCTGCCCTCTGTGGCTCTGGGCCCAGCCCTGCCCTCCTTTCACAGTGTCCACACTTCACCCCACCAAAGCTCACTCTCTTCATACCCTCATCCTGGCTAGCTGATCTTGGGAAGCATTTTATGAGATTATTCCTGTTCTCATCCCCTCCTGAAAGTATCCCCTGCAATCTCCTCACACTGACCATTTCCTTCTTTATCTGTTTCATAGATAAGGAATGTATTACCTGTCCGATGGATGCGTACATGTTGAAAGAGCCCTAAAGAGAAAGGTTTCATCCAAATTTCTCTAATGATAGAATTCTAGGCACAATAAGTGAATCAATTTTTTAATAAAACAAGAAGTTTGTTACTCTCACTCAGTAGTTCCTGGGGCTTTGGTGTTTGCTCATACATAATTTGAGAAATATCAGCAATCTTCTGAATTTCAGTGACCATCTCTAACACCACCTCTACAGGTGCTGCGAGTGTACCAGTCATGAAATCACTATAATAAAGTTCCAGATAGCCACAGATCTCCGGCATGGAGTTGTTGCTAAAGCAAGTTCCAATGGAAAAATAATGGGCGTCCAACCTCATCACGCTGGTCATTTCCTTTGTCATCTGTTTCATAAGCCAGCGTGGCCTCTAGGGTGGGGCTGAGATGGACCCTGTAGAAATGGAGCTTAACGTTGATACAACAATGAAGAAAGCCAGTACCTCAACCTGGATCAGAACCAAACTGGTCTGTGGAGGACAAGGGGTCCTTTTCTCCATCCACTTAAGATGGGCATTTACTTGAAGGGGAGGCTCGTTTTCCCCAGTGTCGGAACCAAAGCAGGAGACAGAGTGGGAAAAGCCCGCTTCAGGACATTCCTAAGGCTGCCCTGCAGAGACCCAAAGTTCTGCCCAGTATCTCCAAGAATGTCCCAAAGCACTTATTAATCAGTGTCTATAAAATCTTCCTAAAAATAATGGCTTCACAGAACTAAGTACTTACCCTGTTGACAAAGGACTCTCTGGTTTGGTCCCAAACAAGGTAAGGGCCTCTCTGTAAGTATTAAAAGCATGTGTCAAGATAAAAACTGAAGTGCATGCAATGACACAGAATCCAGCTTTTCGCAGCTTAGTATTCAAGGAGCCAAGGAAAGAGCAGGTAAGAGTGCCCATCAGATGTGGCCAGTATCACAGGTTTCTAGACCCTGCATGATCATAAGAACCATCTAGAAGCTTTGTTTTAAAAATACATTCCTAGAATCCACTTCAGTCTTACAAAGCCAAAACCTCAGGGGAGGGGTCTGAGATTGCATATGCCTAGCCAACACCCCAGCAGAGTGTGAGGGAAGTCAGAAATAGTGCTCCAAATGAAACAGTAGGTAACTTTTTTAAATTTTGTAGTTGCAAGCTTCAAAGTTATAGGGCATGTGAGAAAATGCAGGTTTAATTGGAGGAAGTTAGAGTCTTCTTTATCTAGCTAAAATTATAGAATACAGTCAACATGTAATGAAGAAATCAATTTAACTAAAATTTAGCAAAAACAAAACCTCCTCACTATCTTAGCTTAACCATACCTGACCCGCAACACCCTCATAACCTCCCTGCCCTGAGGTCTAAAGGGAATCGGCTGCTCACGAGGACTATTACAGCCCGAGTGGAAGAGACAGAGCTGAGGGCCTCAGTCTCATCCCAGCAGAGGCCAGCCCTAAGCAGCAGGCAACCAGTTTGAGTCAGACTCCACAGGTGCCCTCCAGGTATCAGCCTGTACAGGTTTCAGCTTCCAGCTGACTAGTCCATAGTCTTATTCATGTCCCAGCTTATAGGAGGCCTGGATCCTCAAAGTGTGGTCCTCAGAACCAGCAGCAACGTCATAGGGACCTTGCTAGAAATGCAGAACCCCAGGCCCCACCAAGGCCTGCTGAATCAGAAGCTACATTTACACAAGATTCCTGGTAGTTCTTGCGCATATTCAAGTCCGAGAAGCCCTGCTTAAAGGGCAGCGAGCGCCAGTGTGAGACTTTCATTCCCAGCAGCAGAACACCCAGGTTGTCAGTCCCCCCGCTTACTCTCCGGATTCTCAGAGTCCCTTTTCCCTCACTGTCTAGTCAGTCTTGGTTTGTCCTGGGGTCAAATCACCATTAGCAGGGCCCAACTTTTACGAGTTAAAAGGAAGCAGTAAGTACCAATCATCTCTTACATTCTCATCTGGCTCTTAAATCTGCCTCCTTTAGAAGGAAGGAATATGGTCCCCAGGACCATAAATCAATAGAGACTATCCAAAGTCAAACAATACCATGGAAGGCTGGCTCTCTGGGGTCCAGCACAATGTTAATGAGGTCAAGGTCACGGGCATGATTAGCTTCCTCTCTAGTTTGGCACAGACTCCAACCCTCTGCCCTCTGGCCACTACAAAGGAGGACAAACCCTTGGTTACTAAGGGGACTCAGGAGAATGGCAAGGGGTGGCTGAACAGAGCTGCACTAGTGAGCAATTCAGAGAACCTGGGTGACCGAGGAGCGGAGTGTATCAAGTGACAACATGCAGCCCAGGATGGCTGACATGACGGATGACCAGTCAGAACTTACAATTACCTGGGTAGGCTGTACAACATGCCAAAATGAGGAAGCTGAAATTTCACAGGAAAAATGGCAAGTCCCGTGGTCAAGATTTTAAAAACCAAATACACATATATATGCTAGAGGAAATCTTACTTGATGGCTTAAAATGTTTCAATTTTTTTAAAAAACATGCAAGTTGGGCTAATTAATGTAGCTGCTAAGAAAGCTAGCATACTCTTGGTGTCCATGAGTCTGGTCTCCAGGCCAAGGGGGCGGTGGTTCCTCTGCAGCACAGCTGAGTGCCTTCCGGAACATGCCCCCACAGGTGAATACACAGCCTGCCACACTTTCCCATCACCACCACTACCTGGATTCTTCTTATGCGGTGTGGCCTCTTTACCTAGCTATAGCTCTTTTCGACACTGGATTATAGTTTAAACATTCCCCACATTCAGCTTAGCTCTCTTTCAGGCTGCCCTTTCTTTTACTAATTAAGAAAAGAGTCACAGACCTAACATAAACTGGAAAAAACATATCAACAGACAAGACAACTTGATCATGCCCATACTGAAAGGACTCAGATCAAAGACGACCTCTAGTCCCCTGTCTAAACCAGCCCACTATGCTCTGCAGTACAGCACAACTCCAGGCAAAGCAGTAATCTGGCTGCTAAATCATGAGCTTCCCCTACAGAACCCTGGAAGGACTACAGTAAGAACGAGCAAATGACAGAGTATCTGTTTAAAAATATTTCTCCACGTAGAACCATCTGGGAATGGACAGTTTGCCATTTTTACCAAATGGATGTGATTTTAGATTGTTTTCAAAATTATGAACCATGTTTTTCTTAAGTGTATATTTAACATACAAATGGTAGTCATTTAAAACACAAGAAGACGGCTTACTGGCAAGTTTGTAGTTCCCAAACTTTCTAGTCTATTATTTTTAATTTCAGAAAGTCTGATCTCCATAGACAAGAGGAAATTGTTAAACAGTTTTAAGAGGTTATTTTGTCCTGAATGAGTGTGTGCCATGCACCACTTACCTGAAGATTAAAAGAGGCTACTGTCTATGCAGTTACAGCCATCCTTAAACATTGCCTAACTGCCTCTAAACTGGAAAACAACATGTGAAATTCAGCCCAACTGCAGCCTCCCCAGGAGAAAGGAAGCTTGAACTCCAGGTGCCCTTGATAACAAGCTCAGTGTGGAAAGAAAGAAAATACTGAACAATAGAATCAGTAGAGGAAAAAGAGCCCCTCTAATTTCCCGGGCATGGGGGGAGGCCGGAATATTTGAAATCTCACTGCTGGTTCCGGTTGTTGAATATTGACACCATTTTAAAAAAGAAAGAAATCGAACATATCAGTGTAGTAAATAGTTAATTCAGCGCTGCTTATCAAGTAGATTTATTCAATACTTTCTATCAATCAGAAAGATATTTACACACTCAAGTGAAACATCTCTCAAATCCCACTTACAATGTTCATGAAATAAAACACACCCATGGTAAGGAGTAGGTTCCTCGTACTGCTCAGAGGAAGCTGCCCCCCTCGGGCTTTGGGTCACAGCACCTGAGGCCTGGCTGCATCATCCATCCTCCCAGTATTGTAAATGTATTTACAACAAATAGGAATTTCAGTTCTTTTTAAAGACAGAGACCTGCTTTATAATGGCAGCACCACCCATGTAAGACGTAGTGTTGTGGCCAAAATTGCTGGTACAGCTTTATACATACACACACACACACACACACACACACAGTCCACCAATTGTTTTGTTCTAATTTAAAAAGTAACATGTGACTTACAGAAGATCCAAAAAAAACAGAAAATAGTCACCTACAATCCTGCTAGTCCAAGTTAAACAGTAAAAATTTGAGCCTATGTCCTTCCAGTTTTCCTTTCCATGGCACCCCACTTAAGCAGGTAAGGAAGGGGGAAGGGAGGCGTTCCCGCTGGCCACACAGACTGATGATGCATTAGTAATAATCCCCACTGGCCTCAAAGTCCCCAGCAGGAGTGTGTAACAGCGGCACACAAATCAAACAGCACGCCTGCAACTCAACAAGCATTCATTGGGGTCTACCTGGCACACTTCACTCTTCTATGAATGAGTGAAATTCAGGTTAACAGCAACAGCACTTGAGGGCCACGTGGTTAACTTCAAAAGAGGTGGATAAACCCACCCCTCATGGACGGGACCACAAGGGTTAGTTCTCCTAGTACAAGTTCCCAAGGGGCCTGCCGATCCAGTGCCTGCTGAGAGCCTTCTTCCTCGGCGGGCAGAGAGGCCAAGAGAGCCTGGCCACCATGCTAAGGTGGGAAAATGAGTGTTGTGGAGAGAGGGTGTGGAGCCTGTGAAGATAAAGACCCGGGAACCACAAACGTGTGCAGCTGCCCACCAGCACTCCAGGGGTCCCTGCAAGTCTGTGCACTTTTAGGATGAGAGACAGTCAACCCACAGCGGAGAGTTCTTAGTTCCACAGACAGGGAGTGCTTTGAAATGCCATGTACTTACTGTTTTAACACCCTGGCTTCATACAACAATCAGCATGGGCTGCAAATCCTAAACGTATTACCCTTACACAACCAAAAGTCAGGCAACCTGGCTATAATTCATTGAACTATTCTCTGTCCATAAAGATGGAACAAGGAAAGAACTGCCTTTCTGCTAGTGTCACTTCAGGAAGTATTAAACATTATTTGTTATGAACCTGCTGAAACTCTCAATAGTCTTCATTCAAATATTATAACTGGGCACAGAGTTCAGTACCTACTTTATTAGAAACCATGTGAAGAGTTTTAAAATTCTGGTTTTGAAGTTAATTAGATTGAAATATTTTTTTAAGTAGTCTCTGTAACACCAATAGTCAAGAAATGTGATATTAAAACAAAAATCAGAACAAACCCAGAGGAGGGAAAGTCAAAATAGACTGAGTGAAGTTCTCCTTTCTTACCTGCCAAGTCTCAAAATCAATGTTCGTTGTCTCTCTTGACCTAGCTGATGGTATTATGGTTAAACTAAGAAAACGTGCAGATAACATACTTCTTTGACTCTGTTAGTGTTGTTTTGTGGATGTGCATAAAACTAGTTTATATTCTCCACAAGTGAAGGTCATCCTACATTTTCTTAAATACAATATAGACGCTGTATTAGTCAGCTCAGGCTGCTGTAACAAAATAGACTGGGTGATTTAAACAGACATTGTTTCTCACTCTTCTGTAGGCTGGAAGACTAATATCAAGGTACAGTCAGACTTGGCTCCTGGTGAGGACCCTTTTCCTGGCTTGCAGATGACTACCTTCTCTTTCTGGCAGAGGGCTCTGGTCTCTTCCTCTTCTTATGAGGGCACTAATCTCATCAAGGGGGCTATATGTTCATGACTCATCTAAACCTAATTACCTCCCAAAGGTCCCACCTCCAAATACAATCACCCTGGGGATTAGGGCTTCAACATATGAATTTTAAGGAGAACACAAACATTCTGTCCATAACATGTATATGTGTTTGGGGGAGGGATATCAATTTTATCAATTATACATCCCAGCTATTAAATATATTCAGAGCCATTCCATGGGCATTCCTCTCAACTACCTCAGTTCAAAATAACAAACAGATCTCACCAAGCCTGCAAAATAACACCAGTAAGAGTCTGTTCATCTAAGGCCAAGGTCAGAGGCTTGATTATCCCATTAAGCCTGTCGAAAGGGTGAAAGAGAAAAATTCAGTACAAGGACATACATTACTCTCACCCTGAGCACTTTCAGTAAACCTTGACAGATGAGACAACCACTTGACACTGCTGTAGAAATAACTCCACCTTTCATCTCCAGCTTCAGACTTCTCTTCCTGCCCAAGTGTCCAACTCCATGCTGGGCATCTCTCCCTGGAAGGCTCACGGTTCAGTTTTGGAGTCAACTGAACTCATTACTCCTTGCCATCTCCCCCAACTGGAGTTCCCCACAGCACTCAGCAAATGACACCACGACCCACACCAGTCACCGTGGACTCTCTCTTGCTAAGTGCCCACCCCTGGGAGATAACCAAGTAGGGTCAGTCTCTCCCCCATCTCCCTCACCAAGTCCCGCCAGGATTCCTGCACTCATCTCCCAGCTCACCTTCTGTCCCTCACCACAGTCTCCTTGTCACCTACTCTACATCTTGGCCACTGAGTTCTTTCAAAGCACAACATGATCATGTCATTCAGCTGCTGCAAATTCTCCAAATTCTACACAGCTTTCTAGATGAAACTCAGACAGCCCAGCCCAGCACCCAAGACCCTACACCCACAGGTATTTCCCTGCATGACCTTGCCTCTCATCCATCGAACCACTGCCAGAACCCGGACTACCTTAGACCTTTGAAAGCCTTCTAGATGCCAAGCGGATGCATTATTTTTGCATCATGTATTACTGTAATTTTTAAAGTACAGAAAAACAGAAAAACCTTGAAGGTTCCTGAGGAACCAAGTACCCACTCTTTCCCTTCTCAGTCATACTTTCTAAAGCAGAGACAGTCAAGTGTTTTCAAGTGTCAGACCAGATTCTTCTCTGGACACAATCTGGGTTTTATTAGCTGATGACCAGATCCGATCTTTGATTCCTTCTTTACCTTTCTAAGGCTGAGAAGTCTTGCCTCCGAGAAAAACTGCTTGTTTTCATGGCATGTTGGCTGGTTGTTCTCCTCAGCCACTACTCAAACTGGACACATGCTTTTATAAAGCACAGAAATAAATAGGCCCCCTTTTTCCCTTATCCCTACAGAGAACCTATAGGACTGGCTGCCCCTGCTACCACCCGCAGCCAAATCACTTCCCTCCCTTTGGGTGCTTGTGAAGGGAAGACCAGCTAGCCTCTGCTTTCCCAGCAGGATTCTTCTAGGGAGCTTCCAGGGCTTACAGAGGTCCTTCGCACACAGTCTGCGCCTCCAACCAGAATGCGTGCTCTGTGAGAGGAGAGGCCTGCTCTGGGTTCTTCGTGTTACCAGAGGCCACAACAGAGCCCGGCCCATAGGAGAGGCTCCACTGGTATTTGGTGAATGACAGGATAAAAGAATGGATGAATGAGCAAACAGGCATTCCTTTTAAATTAGAAAAGCAATATACAGCATATCCCAGCTCAAGAAATACTGTTTTGCTAAGAAAGCCTTTTGTTAACTTTGCTCTTAGGTACAACTTTAGTAAAAACTGGGCAATGTATCATTAACCCCAAGACATAAAGTTGCCTTTTGAAATAAATTCTAGAGATTAGACATTTACTTACTGTTTGTATCTTTCTAAGAGCAGTAAGCACTAAGTAAAACTCTGCTTTTAGGATTCCCAAGAGAGGTACTCACCTTGCCACCACTGTTTTCTTCTTTACTCAAACAAAATTTGGATATTTACTTTGGGGGGTCCAAGAGCCTGAAAACCTGCCATCACAAGGGGGCAGTGAGGCCTGGAATTCCAAACCACACCTGTGCTCCAGCCAGAAGACCCACACACGGCCACCCTACACATTCCCCAGCACCGGAGTCCCAGAAAAGGCCGACCACAATGGCCAAAAGGATGCAGCCTGCAAGTTCTAGAAAGATCAGGTGGTTCTGGGTATGGCTGCTAGGAACAGCCTCAACTTAGGGTCTGCCTTAAACAGCAGTAGCTCCTTTAAAATCAGGTATCTTTGCATTCCAGCTCTTTGAAGGGCACTTTTTCTGGAGTATTTAAAATTCTTGACAACCATCATTAACATTTTCTGAACACTTAGCTTGAGGGACTACCCTAAGGCCTACAAAAAAAGCAATCCTAGTTAATCTTCAAGGTCATTCTTCGACTTGAACTGTTATCACCACCATTTTCCAGATAGAAAAACCAAGGCACAGAGAAATTAAATAGATTGCCCCAGGTTCTTTTATTAAGTGGCCCCTCTGAGAACTCAGTAGCCTCAATTTGGGTCTCCTCTATTTTATCAATTCTTTCCAATAAATAAGTTGAGTAGCTGTATACAATACTCCCTAAAAAGAAACTGTTGAAGCAAAACTGAAAACAAAAACAGCAGCAGACTCACAGACTCAGAGAAGGGACTAGCAGTTTCCAAAGGGAGAGTCGGGGAGGATGAGTCAGGAGGAAGGGAGAAGGGGATTAGGGGCATTATAATTAACACACACAATATAGGTAGGTCATGGGGAAAGCAGTAAGGCACAAAGACCAGTAATGACTCTATAGCATCTTACTACGCTGATGGACAGTGACTGTAAGGGGGGGGGGGGACTTGATAATATGGGTGAATGTCAAAACCACAATGTTGTTCATGTGAAAGCTTCATATGATTGTTTATCAATGATACCCTAATAAAAATAAAAAAAATAAAAATAAATTGCTGCTTTTGTACATAATGATTTTTATCTTCTCCTACTATGGGGTGCTCCTGTCTTCGCCCAGTCATTACATGCAGTAAAATCTCTTTAATTAAATCAGTCCACACATCTCGGTAAGTAGGTGCCATCAATTCTGAGTCCATCTACTGTGGGTGAACAGGAGACATTACCTTTTCCGGAAGGCATCGCTTTGTCTCATCCGCAAAGACCCTTCTGCCTTCCTATAGACAAATTACTGGTTCACGTATCATGACTTATATACAAGAACATTCATTTACAGTGTAATTATTCTTCCTAATTGTTCTGTTCTGAAGACAAATTACTCCTCCTACCATCCTTGTCATCTCCGGCAACACACAACATCTTCTCTTCTGGTATAAAATGCTTGTTGTGCCATTTGCAAACCACAACAAGCCACACCACCTGCTGTGCGTGTGGCCAGTTAGGAAAAATATAATACAGAGTTTATCTGGTGTTACTTCAAGCCCCTCACATATTACTTATTTCGTCAGAACCAAATTTCTGACATAGATTAATAACAAGCCTATCAGAATATAACAGCAAAAGATACGAGAATCTGGGATTTATTTTTCTCAATCTTCATAACACTGAATCTCCCCACTAGCAGATGTTTCCTATCTCTTGAATTTGAAAAGGAAAAGTCATTTTTTTAAGCGGACCAGTAGGAAAGAATCAGGAATGCCCAGGAAAAGGCAACACCAAGAAAATTAGCGTCACTCAGGTGACTGGGTTAAGGCAAAGCAATGAGTAGGTGATAACCTCCCTTCACGCTCGGTTCCTCAGGGTTGACGAGGCTTTAACTGCTCTCCCCTCTCTGCCTCCAACACCCGCTTGTCTATAGGGGCCGCTTTGCAATTTCAAACACGCGGGTCACGGATGGTAACCTACATGCACGCACACAGTCACATCAGACAAAACGGGAAATACAGGAAATGGCCCGAGTGGGAGTGAGGATGGGGGTGGGAGATAAGACTTTGTCTTTACTCCCATTTACTCCAACTGAAACAGCTCATGAACTTTCCTAAACCCAAGACCTTCCTGAAATAAGAAAAGCAGAACGGGATTGAAGAAAATCCTTTTGCTTTTCTGAATTCAAAGGACACTGGGCCACTGAATGGAAGGGGAAAACCAAGCAAAACTTTTTGCCTAAACACCCAGAAACACATAGTCTCCCCCAGCCTTCACCCCGTCCCTTGGGCTCAATCCACCCATTCCAGACGGGGTCTTCCCCGCTCCACGCCCACCTCCCCCAGCCCTCACCCCAAATCACTGCGCTGCCCACAAATATGCAGCCCAGATCAGAGAAGCAGCTGACGTCTGTGGCCGGTGTGACCCATACGCCACAGAGCAGGCCCTGTGGGGACGACACGGGGCGGCCCCCGGGCGCGGTACCAGGCGCGCTGCGCACGGCGCCCAACTGCGCCCGGGACCCGCGCGCCGCGGTGCCCGCCGCCGCCGCCGCTCGAAGCCAGCCAGCGGCGGCGGGGTTGCCGGGCTTGCGCCGGCTTCCCAGCAAATCGCTGTTCCAGGCGCAGTTTTTCCACTTGTGCTGCCGGCGGCTGCGGCAGAGAAAGCGGAGCAGCAGTTCCCTCCCATTCCCAGCAACCAAAGCCCGGCCGGTCCGGGGACAGTCCTCTCCCCTCCCGCGGGCGCCGGAGCGAAGTTCCCGCGCCGGCCGCTGCCGCGCGCGCAGCCCGGGCTCCGCCGGCCGCGACGGCTCCGCCTGCACCCGCGGGGGCGCCCCGGCCCCACCCGGCCGGCGGCGGGCTCTCCCTCCCGGGCCTCCCACTCACCCGGCCCCACTCGGCGTCTCCGGCTCCGAGCCCGCAGCCTTCCCCACGCCGGGGTTTCCGTTACGCCTCCTCGCAGCCACCGCGCTCTCGCCCGCCGGCCGCTCGGGGCAGGAGCAGGAGCAGGAGGGAGGAGGCGGCGGCGGCGGCGAGCGGAGGGGCGCGGGGGAGGGAGAGGGTCGCGGAGGGGGAGGAGGCGAGGCGGGCCGGCGAGAGCGCCGACCTCGGCCGCCGCCGCCGGGGCTCGCAGGGGGGAGGAGACGGCGGGGCGGGGGCGGAGAGAGAGAGAGGCCGCCGAGCCTCCCTGCCCAGGACCCGGCCCCGCGCCGCTGCCCAGTCACCATCGCCGCCGCGGCCCGCGCCCGGCGCCCGGGGGTGGGGGGGGCTCGGGGCCCGGGGCTGTCCCCGCGCGGGGCGGGGCGGGCGCACGAGGCCCGGCCTCCCGGGGGAGTGTCCTGCGGGGCCCGGAGGGCGCCGGCGAAAGGGGATCCCCGGAAAGAGGGGCGGAGGCCCGGGGGCCTGGGAGCCCGACCCTGCGCCCGCCGGGGGACGGCGGCGCCTCCCGGAATCCTGCGCGGGTCCCCGGGGCCGCGCCGGCGAACCTCCCGGGGCAGTTTGGAGGAACTGCCTCCGGAGCGCCCACCGCCCGGCCGCGGAGGCGAGCAGCAGCGAAGTCGGAGTCGGGGTGATAGGCCGGCCGCCTTGGGCGGAGAGCGGCTCTGGAGCGTCCGGAGCAGCTCCCCAGGCCGCCCGAGCGGAAGGGAATGTCCGTCCGGTGGCCCCGCAGAATCCAAAGCGGGGTTTGAATTGGAACCCCCATCCTCGCCTTCCTCTCCCGAAGAGGAAGCCCTGGGCATAAGTGGCGTGAGTTTCCTTGCCCTGTCTGCAGGTGAATAACAGTGCTAACCGACACAAAGAATATTCGTAGAAAGATTGCTTCTTGAAACATCCTCCCCTGCACTCAGAGTAAGGTTGCAGGATGAATTTCAAAGGCTCTGTAGACAACAGTCTGAAAAGGCATCCCTGTACATAGAGGAGACTCACTAACTCCCTGCCATTGCCCCCAGGGTGGGAGCAAAGAACTGAGTTAAATGGCCACGAATTAAGGTAACAGGATTCCTTGCAATTTAAACTACGCGACAGGCACTTGGCCAAACACACCCTTCTTGTCTTTTTTTTTCCCCCGTCAAACTTGACCCTGCCCCCAGCTTCTCAGCCTCTTGTCTGGGACAACCGTGTCCACTAGTCGTGTCAACTCAGACCCTAGCAGTCAATATGGGGCCCCTCTCCTCCACTGCCAATAGCTGCTCCCACTGATTCTTTGCTTGTAAGTATTTTCAGTTGCGTTGCCCTTTCCAAGCCTACTGCCACCTTCCTGGTTCATGCGGGTTTCAGGACTTCATAGTTTTAGTGGTCTCCTCCCAGGTTCCCAACTCTGGCCCTTTTTGTACTGGCGTCCATCTAGACGGGCCTACAGGTTCTAAAACACTGCTGGAGGCAGGCCACCTCCTGTTCTAGAACCTCCCAGAGGCACTTCGCCACAGAAAATGCTGAATTACTTAAAAACACTTTTACTCAAAAACATTCACTTACCCACACTCCTCGGAGCCTAGCGTTCTCAGGGCTCCTCCCCTCTCCCCAGAGGGTTCCATACTGTATCCACATGGGAATATTGTTGATGCTCTCGCCGGAAGTGCAATGCTCCCTTTCATCTTCTCCCACAGCCAAGTCCCACTTATCTTCACTGAAAATGAAGTTGGTAATACATTTCTTCTATAAAAGGATGTGTGCAGTTCTTCCCATTTTGTGAAATCATCCACTAGAAATAACAAGGCTTATGGTGAAAGTCGGGTTAGGAACAAACGATTCAAATCTATGTAATATTGCAACCACAGCACTAACAAAAACAGTAACCGTTCCAAAAAAACTTATTAGCAGAGTTCATGAGCCATGTTAAATTCCTAATAAATATCACAGTAAATAAATATGTAGGACTTCACCTTCATAAAAAGATGGAGGTAGCTGATGAAGAGATTGGAAGGAGAGTTGTTTGAGGCTGCTGAGTTAGGAAGATAAGCACAATGTACAAATAAGAGTTGAATTTCTGCCTCCCAATAAACCCTTCCAAGTTAGAGCTCATGGCCAAACCACCCGAAGAGAATGAACACAGCATAAATGGGCATCAGGCATAGCACGGCATGTTCTCTACAACTCAGATTTGTCTGTGTTCTGCTTGCAGCTGGTGTTCATTGGTGATGCAAAATATGTGATGTGAACAATTGCATGTGAACCAACACAACCATCCCATGTACCAATATCTTTTCCACCTACCAATTTCTACTTATCAATGATGAATGAGTTGATTTATATTACTTATGCTCTGGTTACAGAAACATGCTGGTAGCAGAGTAGATTGTACTTAATTCTGTGCTTAGGAAGTAGACTATACTTCATTCCACACATCTACTAAGCAGTTACTGGTTCAAGCACTGGGGATGCATCTGTGAACAAAGAGAAACACAAAAGTGTCTGCCCTCATGGACTGTGGGTCCTTGAACATGGCATCGCAGAAAGCACTGTATTATCAGGTGGTAGTACATGTTCCATGTGTATGCAACTTGAATATACCTCATGTACATTTTAATTCCTTTAAGGGCTAGAGTTGAGCCTTATGTTGTTTCTTTCACAATGTCGGACACATAAATACATTCTGGGACATTAAATTAGGGAGTTTACATCCATTTTACACCTTGTGTTATGGAATTCACAGGAGAATCACCTAGGATATCTAAAAGTAAAATTTCTCAGAACCATGTTTGTTGCTGTTTGGGCTAAAATTAAAGGAAGTATCCACAGACAGGATAATTGAGATCTGAAGAGTAGCTAAATTACACTTAAAAAGAAGAAATTAGCGGTTGGAAGGGGAGGGAGAATAGAGGAGAGAGATACTAAGGAATACCTGCTAAGTTCTCTGGACAGGTAAGGCTGAAGAAAGGGTAACAGTAACTTTGGGATATTGTGAATGCTCTTTCAATCATATGCTTCAGTCAAATGTTCAAGAAACACTGTGAGATAAGTGAGGAGGAAATTATAAGAAATTAAAGAGTACCTGCAAAGTCTGGTCAAATGACAAGGAGGCCTTGGAAGAAAATAACTGTGAGCCACTGGATAGGTCATAAGGTAAAATTATAGCAGTGCCAGGCTAACATGTGATTCTGAACTTACCTGCCTGGGCACATCACTCAATTCTCTGAACATTATATTCCACCTACTGTAACTGCATTAACAGGGTTAGACATTTTTCATGTGCGAATATTTGGCATCTTATTTTGAGTGTGAATCTGCTTGGAATATAAATAAAATGTGCATTTATAACAGACATATTTGATATACTTTGATCATTGTCAGCATGCTGAATATTGATTAACTTTAAAGTTGCCTATTCATCTTCATAAAAACCTACCTCTCAAATCTTCCCTGCCCCACCGCTATTTTGAGAGATTGATATTTCCTAAAACTGTGATTATAGAATTTCACAGCTAGACACAAACTTGGAAATCAATGTCTTCTGAAGATCACATAAAAAATTAAACACTGTAAGACAAGGAGCTCTTCGAGGAAATGGGCAAAATTAAAGTTCACCAACTTGGGATCCTGTGAAAAATCGGTCTCTTAAAAATTATCATTGTGCCTTTTTATTCCATGGATGGAGTTATACAAAGAAGCCAGCTGAAATTCAATAATCCATTTTCCTTGACCAATGCAGGGTGAGAAAAGACAGTTTTGAGCACAAAGACTACTGATTAAGGGGCCCTGCTGATTAAAATCAGTGCTCTTTTTGACAGACGCCATCTTTGGTTACAAACATGGCCTGGCCGAAGTCTCCAATGGACTTAGCCATGTTGTATTTCAATTTCTGCTTCCAACTGGCCATTTTTAAGTCAAGGGAGAAAATGAAGCCTGATTTAAATATGAAAGAAATTTCCCTGTTTTTACTGAAATCCTATTACCACTGAGCTAGGCTAGCTGTTGAGTGAGGATAGCAAGATGTCTCTGAGAACAAACATTACAAATGCAAATAGGCACGTAGGGTTTTCCATTAACCACATAATGGGAGGACAGTAGAGCCAAGTCAGACCTAAAGGGCAATGGGCTGATAAAGAAAATCTCAGTGATCTGTAGAAAACACTCCCTTTTTCCTCAGATCTATTAAGGACACTGTCTGCACTCAAGCCATACAGAAACATGGCCCTAAAAATACTCCAGCTAAGTCACGAAAGAAGGAAGAGCACAAAACTCTGGGCATTTGTTCTTTTCTGGTAAAAACTGGGAGTTGTTGGCCACTTTTATCTTGTGGCCACAGTCTCTACCTTCTGGCCTTCTTTTCGTTTATAAATGAAGCACTACCTTCGATTTGCCACTGACTCCTCCTAAAAAAGTAGTCTGCTTTCCTGCCTCTAGATCCAAAACTTGACTCCATGTGACTCTGGCAAAACTCAACCCAAGAAGGTGCTCCGTTCATTTCCTCCTATTATGTCACCACTACCATAAACAAATCCATCTGGCCCTCATCCAACTGAACTTAACCGTGCAGTGAGGTGGAAATTTCCATACAGTGAGAATGGTTTATTGCAATAATACTTTATAAGTTGCATGTAAATTCTGTCACATTTTTAGCTGCTCAATCACATATAACTGGCAAATTCAATTCACTCTGATTTTTCAAGTGCAGACATTTTTCCTGGATTACACACCTTTCTCAGAAGAAGTACAAAATACAAAGAAGCTTGAGGGATTTGCTGTCCTGCGGTATTCACAACAGGCAAAACCACCACCCAGAGAAAGCACACTTTAGCCCTTTATAACAACTTTGTGCATCTGCTCTCTGACTTGTGCCTTTGGGAGCTTTATCTTTACTGTTACGAATTATGTGTTGTTCTCAAAACCTCCAAGAGGTAAGGTTTTGCTATTTACCCTCACTACTACCTATAGGGAAATATGGAAAATACTCAGCATGGCTCAAAAGCAATGCTAAGATGAGAATTTGCTGCTAGTTTTGCACTGTGAAGATGATGCTTCTCTGTAATCTAGACCAGAATGAAAAACCTTATCTCCAATCTGAAAACCTTGCCTGTAAGGAACATTGTTTCTTTTACTATCTCTTCCAATCCTCTTCCTGGAAACAAGAAGCACAAACATGTATATGTATAAAACTAACAATTGTTGGGCACCTTATTTTCATATAGTGCTAGAGTTGGAAGAAATATTTTCTATTGACAATAGAAGTATTGAGTATTATTGATTATAATATGTATTCTACCTACTTCCAAATGGCCCTGGGGTGACTTGTTATTCAAATAACAGAAGGTAAGAGATCCTCTTACCAGTCTCCTGGTTTACTATAGCTGAGCATTAACTTTAGCTCTGGGCTTTGCAGAGCCAAGGCAAGAATGACGTGCAATAAATAATACAGTTCCCATGGTCTGGTTAAAGAATCAGAGTGGTTCTTCAAGTTAGGCAAACTTTTCCTGGCACTAACTTCTAAGAGGAATCGAATCATGGGAATCCTTCCATAAGAGACACTGGACAATCTGAGTATCTAGGTGCTGCATCTCCCCTGTGAGAAAGTAATAGACTCTTGCCCTACATAGCAGAGAGGGTAAAAAGTTAACAAGAGATGACAGAACTGTCTAGACCATGTTTCTGTCATGGTTGAAACTGCATTATCTAAACTTCTGCCCAGACTCTGGGACTCCGAGGCTACTCTATGTACTCTCATTTAAGGAAAGAAAAATAAAGCAGCCTTGAATTAAGCAAATTATGCAAAAAATAATGCCATTTCTTCATTGACTTCATGGATCTTTCCCAATGTTAAATCTTGCATTATTTCTCTTGACAACTATGATCTTTGTTCATTTCAGAACCACCTTGGGAAGGTTTTCAATGAAAACAAGAATTAAACACAAACCCAATCCACACAGCCTGAGATTAGTTCTAGTTTTCCTTCCAACAGAATGGCATTGTGCTATGCTAATTATACAAAATAAGGTTCAATCACTTCTGAGGTCACATAAATGAGAAAAACATAAGCTGTGAAATTAAAATGAACCATAAAACTAGTTTTTATTGTTGAAGAGTGTTTTCTTTAAATATCCTGTGAAATGTTGCTATTAGACAACTGTCTCAAGATAGTTGTAAGAGCCTCTTTAATTTTCTAGAGTGTTATGAGAAAAATGTTTGATGTCAGTGAATTCAAGTCCTTCCTCTGCTTTCAGATGCAGTTTCTGTTCACTACATGTGTGGTAAGAAAAGCTCCTTGTTATGAAAAGACCAGGGGCTTTGGATTCCTACAGACTGTGTACAAACCCCACTTCCTCCACCATTACTTACTAAATGCTTCTAGGCAAGTTACTTAACCCCTCCAAACTTTAGTTTCCTTATCTTTCAATAAGATAATAATACCTGTTGCATGGGGTTATTATGACCATTTCATGATCATTATTACAATGAACATAAAGGTGTCTACTATAATGTCTAATATAACAGTAGGTACTCAAAAGATGTTTATTCCCTCCCTTTGACAGCAGTATTCCTGGGAAAAGAATTTTTTTCCCAGTTCAAGGAGAACTTTCTTCCCAATTTACCAATTACGTAGTTTCCTATACTGTTTTTAAAAAACAGAATATAAGAATCAAACTATGGGTACTGCAATAAGGATACTGCAATGGGATAAAATGAAAAGTCCAGAAATAAACTCTCACATTTATGGTCAACTGATTTTCAACAAGGGTGCCAAGACATTTCAATGGGAAAAGAATAGTCTTTTCAACAAATGGTGCTGGGACAATTGGAAAATTGTTACATGCAAAAGAATATGAATCCTTACCTTACATTACACAAAAATATTAGCTCAAAATAGGTCACAGACCTAAATGTAAATGCTAAAACTATAAAACTCCTAGAAGAACACACAGGAATAAATTTTCAAGACCTTAGGTTAGGCAATAATTGCTTAGTTATGAGACCAAAATTACAGGTAACAAAAGAAAAACATATACAAATTGAATTTCATAAACAACTTTTGTATGAGAAGAGGATACCATCAAAAAGTGTGGAAAAAAGCCAAAGAATGGGTTAAAGTACTTGCAGAACATGTATCTGACAAGAGACTTGTATCCAGAATATATAAAGAACTCTTACAAGTAAATAATAAAAATACAACCCAATTTAAACATGGGTAAAGATCTGAATAGATATTTTTTCCAAAGAACATATACAAATGGGCAATAAGCAACTGAAAAGATGCTCAACATCATTAGCAATGAGTAAAATGCAAATGAAAACCACACAATACATACCAGTATAACTAAAATAAGGAAGGTAATGACCAGTGCTGACAAAGATGTGTAGAAAGTGAAACCTTCACACATTGCTGGTGGACTGAAAATGGTGCAGCCTCTTTGATGACAAAAAGTGGTAAAGACAAAATACATTCATTTTATTATTCAACCATAAAAATAAAGTACTGATACCTGCTCCAACATGGATGAACTTGAAAACATTATGCTAAGTGAAAGAAGCCAGTAGCAAAAGAGCACATACTGCATCATACCATTTATATGAAATGTCTAAAATATGCAAATCTATAGAGACAGAAAATAGATTAGTGGTTGCCTAGGGCTGGGCAGGAGGTTGGAGGTAGGGGAAGTGAGGAGTGACTGCTAATGGGTATGGATTTCTTTAGGGGGTGACAAAAGTGTTCTAAAATTGGACTGTGGTGATGGTTGCACAACTCTGTGAATATACTAAAAACCACTGAACTATATACTTGGATGAATTTTATGGTCTGAAATAAATATATCTCTATTTTTTTTAATTAAGAAAAAAATGATAAGAGAAATGACTGTGCTATCAACAACCAGGAATCATCTTGCTAAACATTTGCTAACACTTGACTGTGCATAAGGGGATACAAAGATCACAAAGGACTCCCTCATCAAGGAGCCTAAAATATGGTGAATGCATACAGTTCAGTGAAGATCAGTGCATATTTTGATTGTCAGTGGAACCAGAAATAAATAACTGTAATACATAGTATTCATCTAGTACAGCAGGCTGAGCACTGTGCTAAGCCTAGGGACATAAAGTTTGCATGTCAGAGTCTTCTAGAGGCACCCAGGCTCTGGGGGGACAGAGGATCTAGGTAAAAGTGTGCTAAAGATAAGAGCAGGTGCTGAGGGAGCCCATCAGCATTGGAAACAGGTGTCAGAGGAGGTCCTCTGGGGGTCATGACTTTGTTGTCAGGAGTGAGTAAGCATTCACTAGGTGAAAGGTAGAAGGCAGTCCACTCAGACAAAGGAGACTGCATGCACAAAGGCCCTGAGGCACCAGAGAGCGCATGGCTGAAGAGCACAAGGAGAGGAAAAGTGAGAGATGAGGAGAAATTGGCTGGGGGAGGGGAGTGGATATTAGTTGAACCACCAATGGTCCTATAAATCACATGAAGTTGTTCAATCTGAGGTCCCCAGGAAGCCATTGAAGGTTTTAAATCCCTGGAAAGATCCTATCTTGTTTTAGAAAGATTGCTCTGGCTGCTGTGTGAGGAGATGGGTTAAAAGAGAGCACGATAAGGAATGGAGAGACCTATCTTCCAGGAGAGCGGGGATGAGGACCTAGATGGGTAGCAGTGGGCCTGAAGCACCAATTAGGTGGTCAGTGAAGAAAAAGTCAAGGGTGTCCTCAAGGTTTCCAGACTAGGTGATGCATGGCAGGTTGTGCCAGCCACAGAGGCAGCAAACATGGGACAAGGGGCAGATTCTTGGGGAGGAGGCGTGAATGTAATGTTCCCTTCATAAGAGAGGAAAGGGCCGTAGGCCACAGATACGCAAAACTGGAGCTTCATTCTTAGAAACTTTAAAGACCAGTATCAATCCTTTCCTTTGCCATCAGACTTGTGGAGTTGGGCCCAGCTATACCTTCCTTGGGACCCAAGCCCAGGCCAGGCCTTTAGTCACTAGAAGATACCAACTTCTGTCTCAGTCACTCAGACTTCACCAACACTGGATAGTACTCATAAATCCTGGCATGCTGAATGCCTTCCAGCCAAATGAAAAATGTCAGCTAACAGGCTGTGGGGGAGACTCTCTTAGGGACTCAATGATCCAGGTTCTGATGGAGGTGGGGAGACTCTTTTAGAAGTTTATCCAGATTGGGTTGAATCAGGTATCACTGACATTACGTGGGGACATGTTAAATGCCCCAGCTTCTGAGTCAGTATTCCTGATGATCATCATCACCTTAGTTCAACAACTTAATAACAAGTAAAAAGAAATTTTCCCTCCTTTTGAGTTGTTCTTTTGCAGTTGTACAAAACACTACTTTCATAAATTTGTAAAGCAGATAAGGCCCTCAAATCCTAACGGAATTATTGATTCTCAAGTCAAAATAAAGTTCCAGTGCAACACTTAATGCATTTATTGATTGCTGATGGGCTCAAAATTAACATGAAAAAACAATTGATAAACATATCCTAAAAATCAAGCTACCTCAGAAACCATCTCTGTGTCTTCTAATATGGGATTCTATCCGTCAGTGCAAAGTTCCCTTAGAAACCTGAACTTTCTTTGACCTGATAGAAAGTAGCAATTTCAACATAGAATGAAAGACAATATGATACGTCTGTTCAAAAATAAACAATTTTTTTAAGTGCATTTTAACCTCAGAGACCCAAAAGAAAAATCAACTACCATGTTTACTGATAACACAAAAGGAACTTAGGGGAAACATTTCAAACTTAGAAAACAAATTGTTAAATCTTTCTTATTCTTTGTCTGAAACTGGCTGTGGTCCAGAAGCATAGCTTCTCTTTCTTTCAGCCCAGCACACTTCCCAGAGCTTCCAAGCTCATCACATTGTAAGTAAAGGAAATTTGCCAATGTCTGAAGGTAGCAATGCCAGAAACCTGCTACCATTTTAATGTAAGAGATTGTTCATGAATTTAGTGTGTTCTTCAAGGAGTTAGCTTGTGAAATCACCTGGAGAAAATGTATTTATTTCTCTCATTTCTCAACATTGCAAAATAAAACCAATTAATAATTATTGTTTATATGTATAACCTGAATTTTAATGAATTTATAGTTTTATGATATTTTTTAAACCCCAGTCTCACAAATCTTCATGGAAATTATTACCAATAGTTATAGCATTTAACAAAAAACAAACTGCAGCTATGGTGATTCAACTATTATCTTGAGCCATTTCAGGTAGTGGTGGAGTGGAAGAACAAAATGTTCATTTCTCATCTCCCAGTATATTGTCCAAGCCCTAGGCAAGACCATGACTCAATTGTAGGCCATTTTTCTAATAAGGTAACCTAATCGAACATTCTGTATGGTAACTGGATGGTGAAAAATGCTTTTAAAGGATTCATTTCCAGGTTTCATTTTATTATATCTGGAGAGAACATATGATGGAATATACCCCACCCCCCATAGGGAGAAGCCCATGATGAAATGAGCTGCTGAGTGGAAAGTTCCAGCACAGACCAAGTAACCCCTGATGCAAGCCTTCTTCCTCAGTCAGTCCTCATAACCAGTTTATGGGAACCTCTCAAGTGGAAGGTAAGTTGGAACTTTACCTAACACCATATAAAATAATTGACTCAAAATGGATCAAAACCCTAAATGTATGAGTTAAAACTATAAAACTCTTAAAAGAAAACATGGGAGTGAGTCTTCATGAATTTGGATTAACAACGGATTCTCATATGGCACCCAAAAGGCACAAAAATACATAAACCAAAGAGTAAGAATGGGAGAAACTATTTGCAAATTGTGTATCTGATAAGGGTTTAGTATCCAGAACACATAGAGAGTTCTTATACCTCAGTAACAAAGAGACAAATGTTAACTCTGGGGGGAAAATATTTTCCCAGACTTGGGCAAAATACCTTTGAACGTAAATCAATCAAAGGGGGAAATAAAGTGGGAGAAACCCGTTTACTGCTTACAAACAATCGTCCACTTCTGCTCCGGTGTCTCACGTGACCCAGCTGCAAAAAGGGACCCCACCCAACCTCTCGGGCCAGATACACCCTCGCTCCCTTTTGTAATTACCTATCAATAAGGAGAGGGACTACTTCTCTCCACCCCTTGGAAACACCTATTGATATGGAGATGCACTGAGGCCAGGAGAGAGATTCTGGAAATGTTGCAATTTTACCCACACAAACAATCCAATTTAAAACTGGATAAGGAGTCTGACTAGCTATTTCCCCAAAGAAGATATACAGATGTCCAATAAATACACAAAAAGATGCTCAACATCATTAGTCATTAGGAAAATGTAAATCAAAACCATAATGAGATACCACTTCACACCCGCTAGGATGGCTATAATAGAAAACAAAGGGAAAATAACAAGTGTTGGTGAGGATACAGAAAAATTGGAACCCTCATATACTGCTAGTGGGAATGTAAGATGATTTAGTGGCTTAGGAAAGTTTGGCAGTTTCTCAAAAGGTTAAACATAGGGTCAGAGCAGGACCCAATAATTCCACTCCTATGTATATACCTAAGAGAATTGAAACTTGAAAACAAGTGTTCAAACAAAAACCAGTACATGAGTACTTATAGCAGCTTTATTCATTAGTCAAAACATGTAAACTAATGTCCAAGCCAATTGTGGTATATCCACACAATGGAATTTTAAGTCATAAAAAGGAATGAAGTATTGATAACATGCTACAATATAGATGTTGAAAACATTATGCTAAGTGAAAGTCAGACACAAAAGGCCACATATTATTTGAGTCCATTTATATGAGAAATGCAGAATAGGTAAATCTAGAGACAGAAAGCAGATTAGTGGTCTCCAAAGGCTGGGGAAGGGGGAGATGGTACATGACTGCTAATAGATATGGGGTTTTTTTCTAGGTAATGAAAATGTTCTGAAATTACATAGGGTAAATGTACAACCTTGTGAATGTACTGGAAGCTGTGGAATTGTAAACTTTAAAATAGTTAACATGGTTAATTTTATTTCCATTAAAAAAACATTTTCTAAAACCAAAAAGTATTTAGTGAAGAGAGTTGTATGCTCATATTTACTTCTGCACTCAAGCTGTTGCACTGTTGTTTGGCTGAAGTATAAGAAGAAAATCCACCCTCACATAGATATGTGGTTGGAAAAAGAAATATATTTTAATAGCCTTTCTAGATAATTGTGGATATTCTTCTTTGATATGACACCGAAATTCAAATAGTAGTCCAGAGGTTAACTGCAATGTGGAATCAGAAACCAAATCAATTAGCTTTTCCTGCTCTATTATATTCAAATCCATTGGCTTATCTTGCAAAACTAAAAAAGTAAAAGGGTGAGACAGAAGGGTAGTAGGGCTTTTATCTTTGTACATAAATAACTGATTTAATTTCTATAAATATGGAAAAGGATAAATGTTATGTTTAAGGTGATTAGTTAATGATTATCAGTGGAATTGTTCAGCTTTAAGGAACATTTTATATGGCGTGAAGGGGAGAGATGCCCCGGTAGGCTACAAATATTCAACTGCCTTCTATATGCCAGGAATGTGGCTGGGTGACTACAGCAAGATGAGGAAAGGAGACGGTAAGAAGCACATAACACAAACCTCTGCCTGCTTCAAACGTCTTCCCAGCTGGATTGGGTTAAGGCAGCTTTCCCAGGACCAGGGAAGTTGGTGGAGAGAAGACTTCACAGCCCTGCCAGGCTGCACCAGAATGCAGACTTCTCCTGGGCATGGCTGAGACACCTGCCACTGAGCCACTGGTACAGTAGGTGTGGAAAGTTCTTTGTTGAGTCATACTGAATTAGGAAAAATGTACACCAGTGGAAAGATTTCTTTATTTTTACTTGACTTAAAAATTTTTTAATCCTTTTTGAAAAAAACTGCAAGTTCACTTATTTTGCCATTTCTATGCATCTTTTTTATTTTATCGATACCATACTGTAGATAGCTTCACAGCTTTCTTTTTCCACTTAACACCATGACCTAAGCATATCTTCCTGTTAGTAAAAAATTCGGTCTGCTCCAATTTTAAATCCGCTCCGCCTATACAAGGTGTCTCTGTGCTCACTCATGACCAGCCCAGAGTGCACATGCCACTGGAGTCCTCACCATTTCCATGCATCTCTGCTAAGACCCCAGATCTTTCAGTCATCACTTAAAACAACACCTTTGTCTATCACAGCATGTGTCCTGCCTTGCTGTTTAATGGCGTCTTCTGCCGCCAGCCTGAAAAGGCCCAGTGGAGTGGGGAGGCCCCATGGGGAAGCGCCTAGACCACTTGCCCAGGTTCAAATCCAGCAATGCCCTGTAGTACTGTGACCTCAGACACAGTATTTAATCTCTCTGTACTTCAATTTCCTCCTAAGTAAAAGGAGGAAAATAATAATAAGTTCTGCCTCGCGGGATTGTTGTGAGTAGGTACATATGGAATGCTTAGGACAACGCCGGGGTGTGAGAGAGTTGGGAGGATGCTGTTTAAGGGTCCAAACTTGCAACCAGTACATAAGTAAGTCCTGGGATCTAATGCACAGCATAGTAATTATAGAGAACAATATTGTACACTTCAAAGTTGCTAAGGACCCAGGTCTTAATTGTTCCCACCACAACAAAGGAATGATCATTATGGGACCTGACAGAGGTGTTAGCTAATGGTATAGTGGTAATATATATCATTACATATATATTGCATTATATAAATGTATCAAATCAATGTTATATACTTTAAAGTTACCCAGCACTATATGGCAATTACGTTTCAATAAAAATAAAGGAAAGAAAAAATGCTTGGCAGGTAATAAATGTTCAATATATGTTAGCTGTTACCATTATTATTAATTAAAATCAGGCAGCTGGGGTTTCCAACTTACCCCCAAATATCAGCGGACACCTTGTTCAACCTCTCAGTCCTTGAGTTTTTTTTCTCCCCTCTAAAGCTGGTTCATTCCCATCTCACCGGGCTGTAAGGTTGCTATTTAGATGAGCCCCATGCAAAGCAGCCACCGCTTGCTCACAGTGGGTGCACAGGAAACAGCTGACAGTCTCAGGCTTCTGCTGTAAGCACCCCCCCAAAGCCACAGAACAACTGCTCAGTGAACTGAAGGGAGAGAATCGGGGACAGAGGTTTTCAGGGCAAGAACGGGGGCACAGGTCCTGGCATTCAAGAGGCTTCCTGTTAGTGCCCAAGGCTGCTGAGTAGAGAGACCTCCAGAATCTCCACTACCCCAGCCCCACCCATCCAGGCCAGAGGGACCACCCGGCCAGCAGACTGAGTTTTCTTCATTTGTTTCTAATCAAATTTTCTGGCTGGAGGACTTTTCTAGCTGTGGGAGGGTGGGAATGTTTCAATGAATGTGTTATCCAAAAGATCTAGTTCCTCTGTTTGAAAAATATCTATCACCTGTGGCATCACAGAAATGGAAGGGTTTGTGATGAAACAGGCGCCCCAGGCAGTTCCCAAACAGAAGGCTCCTTTGTACAGTTTTCTTTGGGTGACTTTGCAAAGGCCCCCGTCAGCTGGCCTGCGCCGGGCAAGTCCCCGGAGTGCGGGAGAACAGGAGGTTCTCGGCAGGCCGGGCCCCTCTCTGCCCCTTTCACCACCGCCCAGCACATTCGCGCGGACATTTGGAAGCACCTAACTACTTTGGGAATTAGGGAAGGGAATAAAAGGAATCAATCAACATGAAGTCTGGTCCTCAACTCATGAGTGATTAAAACACGACTTAAGAAGTTTATCTGTCTCTCTGAGGAGGGCCCTCTATGTCCCAATTCCTCTCCAACTCCATCTTGGAATGGTTCCTTTTCTGTATTTCACCCTCCTTCTGGCCCCCTACCCTAGTCTGGGATCTCTCCTTGAGTACCCTTGGAGCCTGGGGACTCGAGTCAGCTGCCTAGGCCAGAGGGCAGCCTCTATCCAGGTGAAAGCTGCCTTCCCAAGCCCATACAGTGCAGGTCATGGCTCCTCTGCACCATCACAGATTTTCAGTCCACCTCTCCCCACTTCTGAGGACCCTGCTCGTGGCTCAGCTGGACCAAAGCGAGCTCCTGCCCCCATAGAGCTTACCTTTGCTTGTGGCTAAAAGGTATTAGAGAATCCACTGTTGCCCCTACAGCCTGCCTTGGATTTCTTCCATCACATGCTCCACATCTATTTTCGGTCTTACCTACTGCATCCAGCCTGGTTCAACTAATTGGTGAATATTTACAAAGATTACTGTGGGCAAGGCATGGTGCTAGAGGCCTGAAAATAGGAGGTGATAAGATGTGGATAAGCTGCATCATCAGCTTCTGGGCTATCTTAGAGCCATATAAGACTATAAATATTAGGTGCCCCTGAAGCCACTCGTAATGGCAAGCAGGAAGGACTTTGTTCCCTGGCATGGTCAGGGAAGGCTTCCCAGAAGAGGTCGATTTGAACTGGGTATTAATAGATTAGTGTTTTAAAGAAATGTATATATTGGGCTGTATGCCCAGAGATGTGATAACTAGGTCTGGCGTGGCTCTAGTTGTTGATCTTCTTTTAAGTTTCATGGGTAACTGAGTTAAGTGATCAGTGTTGAGAATTGTTGGTTTTGGCCAGACAGAGAGAAGGAAGGAAGGTGTTTCAGATGGAGGAAACAGCTGTAACCAAAGAGGAAAGGCAGGAAAACACAGAGCTTTTATTTTTGGGGAGGACAGGCAAAAAATAGACTAATTTAGCTGGTATAATTAGTGTTTGCAAGGTAGCTCAGAAGTTTAGATTCTGTGCTTTATGCAGTGGGAGCCATTGATGGTTTCTGAGGAGGAGGAGGAGTTGTTTCTAAAGCAGACACTTGCTCTGCCTAGAATTAACTCTCTCCTCAGACTTGAAGGAGGTACACTGCTTTCCCACGTCCAAAAGTGGTAGTGTTGGTCTCTTGTGAATTGCAGGTGAAGACATACTGGATGTCATGTTGAATCCTGCCCCAGAATGACTGGTGCTGATTATATCCATTGCTTTGTTCCCACAGCCTCCAAAACACAGTAATAAAAGTGAGTCTGATATTGTTATATTTCCCCAAATTCTGACAATCTGATCATGTCTATGGAGAGATAGTTTATACAGATAAAAGAAAGAAGAGACCAGTGTAAGAGATACAGCAAAGGAAGAAATGTAGGACTTACTATCCAATTGGGTTGGGAAGCAGGCAACCAATACAGTATATAAGGAATTCTTAAGGAAAATAGGGATTTTTGATTTGCAGAGCAGCTGCCTTCAAAAACCCAAAAGCTGTCACAAGGTAGAAGCTTGTTGTATGTAAGCTCCCTCAAGAAGTAATAATGGGATGGGAGCATTCAAACAGCTCATGGAGGCAACCTTATAACATGGTAGGATTCCAGGTTCTATTAAGTGCTTATACGTAAAAAGTCAGCCATTACGCTCAGCAAAAAGCTGTTAACACGGGACTGTAACAGCAGCACAGCTTATGATAACGGTGCTGTTCATTTGTCTAAGGTCAGACTTCAAACGTCCTTTGGATGCTGTACAACCCTAGCATGATTTCAGGCTGTAGTAGTTCCTGATGAAAAACACACTGCTTAGGGCTTCTTACCTCCTTTAACCTAGTGGCCCATGAACAAATGCACTATCCAAAAGAAAATGCTTGTTATGCTGACAGAACATAATCTTTTGCCCCTGAAAATTAAAAATCTCTTTTTCAAGTTGTGTCCACTATTATTCAGAATGTAGCCTAGGGCTCTATTCTCTCTAGGGTCAAAGACACCCCTAGGGATAGATTAGATGCTTGATAATATCCATGAGCTCTGCAAGAACTCCTGATAAGACCTCTACGGTAAATGGTATAATAGCGAAACCGTCAAGGGTAGCTTGATAGCTACTCTGTGGAAATATATGTAGAGTTCTCTTCAGGAGAATGCTGCGAAAAGGTCTTTATCACTGTTGGGAATGAGAAGAAGTAGTCTTACATTTAAGAATGAGGTCAAGAATGACCTTCAGGAGTATGTAATAAAATATTTTCTATGTAAGTCTCTGAATAATACAGTCCTATTCTTTGAGGCTGGTGTTAAACTGGGCTCTTAGGGGTTGCACCTTAACCCTATAATTACCTTTCTTTGTGACACATGTTCTAGATTGTGAGAGCCATGAAAGCAGGTGCGCTGTTGTTGCTGTTTCTATGATTATCATCACTGCACCCTCTGCATCAAGCCCAGTGCCTAGTGCATGGTAGGCACTCCCTGAGCATTTGATTTAAAAAAGATTGGATAGGTTTGATTACATACTGCCTGAGAATATTGCATAGCTTATTTTTTATTTATGGAAAGTAAAGAAGCCAAAAAGAAAACCACCAGCACCACTAATATCCCCACATAATATACAATTTGGCAAGTAAGGAACCTCGGATCACAGTGAAGAGCTGGAAGGAGGCAATCACTGGAAATTGTGTAGACTTGGAAAAGGACCAGAAGTGTTCAGGCATATCCTAATTTCAGCCTGTACAAGATTACAGCAATAAATTGAGTACATTTATCATTTAAATGAACAACAAATGGGAATCTGAGATAAGCTGACATTCAAACTCACTTAAACTTTGTATTTGCAGAATGCACACTTTTCAAATGGCCTCAGGGTTATAGTTATTTTAAACTTTTTACATTATTTCTCTAAGATGTGGTGGGCCTGAAACATCATGATGGTATAATGACTGTACCAAAAAGCAAGCAAGGTAAATAAGGGGGAAAGGAGAACATTGCCTTCTTTCTCTCCAGTTGCAGGTTTCAGACAACCAGTTATTTTAAAAAATGGAAAAAAATATGAAGGTAACTTTTCTAAAAAGCAAAAAGGAGATTGGTAGAAAGAAAAGCAAAGTGAAAAACAATACTTGGAATAAGAAGAAAAAAGATTAAGGACAGGCAAAGAAAAAAAAGCATGAGTACGAATAAACTTCTAGGACCTTAAAAGCGTAAGAAGAAGACCTCTGAAGGTCTATCTGCAAATAAAGGAAAAACATAACCAGAGAGCAGAGGTCTTTGAGAAGTCTTCAAAGTCAAAGATGTGTCATATCGAAGTCCTGTGAGCACAGCATGGTGACTTAATTTACATTGTGACCGCGATCTAGATTCCTATGGATCCCTCCGTCTCCTATGGAGAAATACTACCTCCAGTAGGCATAACCCAGTAACGCGTGCAACTCAGAAAGCTGTATGTGGGATACGTGGGCATAGGCAACTCTGTCACCCCCAGTCCCATCAAAACCCTTCCCACCAACTCCAGATAGCAGCCAAACTAAATGCCACGGGTGACCAGGGTGGATGGTGACTTTTCCTCTGTTCCTTCTTGACCACTTCCTTCGTCTCCTTAATTTTAATCTGGCACATGAGTCCTTTTTTTAAATCTTCATTTTCGACCACTCTTGGAACATTGACTTTTACTTAAGGCAATTTATTTTTCACACAGACCTATCAAACATAGCACGAACCGCATCATCAGTCTCTATAGAACTTGAACCCGCCCAGGCGATCCCTCCAGAGCTTCACAAAAGTCTCTATTGGTTCACTGATACATGCTCCGGCATTCACCATAAATGAACACCGTTACTTATCCTCTTTATTTTTTCCTGTCTTGTTTAAATGCAGGTGTGTTACTTTCTAATACTCTTCAGTCCCATTACGTTTTAGCTACCTTTAAATGAAGTGCCCTTTCTGAGAGCTGACCATGGCGTGGAGCCAGGGCCTGGGGAAATGGCAGGCTCCGCAGGGCGCTCTGCCGGCCTTTTTCGGTGTGCACTGGCTGCTGCTAGCCTGGCCCGCGTGGCCTCCCTGTACACGTTCCCAAAGGAGCTTCTTTCTCAGTGTCTCTGTTCGAACTCTTGATCCAAAAGGCGCCGCACTGTCACGGCTTTACTTCCCTGAGGGGTGAAGCCTCTGCTACAGACTCCTGTCCGAACAGCTGTGGGCAGACGGACTGGGAGGCAAGGCAGGCTCCCCGAGGAGGGGATGCAGGTGGCATCTCTTCTGTGATGCCCTCCAATCTCCAAGCCGATCATGGTCCATATGGGTAATGAGTAAATTCTTACTGCTTTTGGCTTCAGGCTCTTGACCTTAATGATTAATGTAATTATCCACCAAACTAGTTATCAAACAGATTCTGTGAGAATGAGCATCTGGTTTTCCAGGCTGTGTTACTCTACAAAGAGACAAACTCTGGGAACACATTTGGGGCTTTAAGTCCTTTCAGATTTACCCAGGGCCAATTGTCTTGGCATAAAGACAGACCAAAGTCCTGTGTGTAGTGACTTCTAAGTGTAATCGCTTAGAACTGGCCCAGGAAAATATTCAGAGTGGTGAACTTTTTGTGTCTCTTTTTGGGACTTCTCTCTCACCTCCTTGCAAGTTATTATAATGGCTAACACTTGCACAGTGCTTTACAGTTGACCACATTCTGATATAGATGATCTCATCTCAAGCACACAGACACCCTGAGAAAGGCATCATTACCATATTATTCCCACTTTACAGTTGAAAATACTGGGGCTCATTCATCTACTATTTATAAACACTGGGTGCCAGGCTCCACGGAGACACTATGATGAACCACACACACTTCCCGCCTCTGGAAGGCCTACCACACACCACAAGTGACAACACAGCCCTTAAAAGGGCCAATGATCCAAGAATGGGAAGCTTTCCTGCAAAAGGTGCTTCCTGATTCTTATAGGTACGAGGTAATAAGAGCTACAGGAAAGCATTCTAGGCCCCCAACTCATTCTTACTGACATTTCAAAGAGGAGATGTATCAACTCAAATGAATTTCCAATAGTGGTATTTCAGACCTTAAAAAAAATCAAAAGAGGGAGCAGGCAATGTGTGGGAAAGTTTGGGCTCAGAGATGTCACCCTGTAGTCCCAGATTGGATGTGCCTCCTTCCAGGGAGCCCAGACCAGCCACCAGGATACATTTCTGAGTTGGCCTGTCTGAAAACTGTAGCCTCCTCTCCAGAGGCAGATATAGAGTAACTCTTCCTGACTCCTCCCCTCAATAGGAAAACCCACACATAGATCACGTATGCCATGTAGAGGACAGCCATTCCAGAGTGACAACTGGGAAAATGATATTAGAGCTTTTCAACCACAAAGATGTAGTCTGATAAACTCAAGCACCAAGAAGTGTTGCTATCAGTTGTTTGTGGTCAGAGAATTCAACTCAGAACGTTTCCTCCTCCTTCAATCTCCCTGGAAGAGAAGAAGTAAAGTCTGAGTCCCCAGATGTCCCCCCAAACAGAGATGCAAAGATGTTTGATCCCCCTAGCAGCAAACAAATCTGCAGAATTTTACCCCAAGACACCAGGTCCAGTATCTCCAGGGATTGTCAGGCATTGTCACCATGTATACCTTTGATGTTTCTCTCAGTTGGACACATCAGAGAATTTTAATTATTTTAGGAGAAAATGAGATATCACTTGCAGTCACACTAACCTCCTCTTTTAAAAAACATCTGGGATATCAAAATGGGTGAGATAAGTGTAAAATAATTTTAAAAGATGCTATTCCTAGAAATAGCACAGAACTGCTTCCTTATGTGGCCTGTGTGTTGGCCAGGGGTCTGAAGGCTGCCCTGGATCCAGGCCCGGGAAGTGACTCAGACGTGGCAAAGGAGCCACGTTGTTGAAGAACATCCGGGGCTGGATTTGGGAATGGTACATGTCGATGATGATAGAAATTCTGGTTTGTGCACATATATATGGCTTTATAAAATCCAGGGATGAGATCATTTGGCCTGAATGTTTTCTCTGAGGAGTTCTCACAGACAAATACAGTTATCCGAATTGAGTTAGACCAGGGGAAAGGCATTTGGGGGATTATCTGATTGTGCATGTGACATGTCAACAGTTCGCAGGTCCAAAACCAAAGGTTTTCTAGAGGGCCTGCAGAGGGGGAACCCACAGATCTCTCTAATCATTTCATTTTTTCTGCTACTTTATGGAGGAGAAGTAAAACACTTTTTCCGAATCACAGACAAGGAGATAGAACAGCTGTTGCTATCGTTTCTGGCAGCATTTATTTGATTAGATGGGTGGGTATTTTTGTTTGTTTTAGACTATTCTGAAAAGAGCCTTCAAAATTGCTCATAGTTTTAAGTAGGATTTTCTATCACAAGTGAAAGGTCATGAATAACATTGGCTTTAGCTCAGCAGTACTGCATGCTTCCAGAAGAGAATGGGCTGCCCAGTCACATCACATCATTGTCATGTTTCTGACCACTCACCATCAGAATCACCCCAGGGAAACCAGTTGAATAAACGATTCCCAGACTCCCCCCCAGACAGCCTTATCCGTTAGATCTGGGTCAAGCTCAGGAATCTGGTTCTGATGCCCACTACACTTGCAATCTGCAGAACTTCTAATTGCCAATAAAGTGGTCACTTTCTCATTCCCCTGGAGCCTTTGCTTGATTCTGCTAATATATATATATATATTTGAAATATAGCAGCTTTCTAAGACTAAATCATTAGCATTCATCAGAAAGGCAGGGGTATTTTGGCCTATTAACATTGTGAACTACTGAAGGGCAAGAAAGAAATGGAAGTCTAATTGGACCCTCAGTTTCTTGAGTGGAAAGAGAGAGAGGAGCAGATGTCCTAAAGGCAGAGGGGGAGGAGACGATGTCCAGCAAAGAGGAGGCTGGGAAGGAGCTGGCCAAGTCGGCCAGTTTTATGTTTTCTTTCATCTGGAAGAATGTTCACAGAGGCTTGCTTATGAGGACAGATTCCAACAGGCTCAAAAATTGAGTTTGCTCAGTTAAGGAGGAAAATGTGAGCAGATTTTATGAGATTTGGAAGTATGGATAGGGAGAGAAGGTGCACCCCCAAATTCAGAATACTAGAAATGGGGGCTGCTTATTGAAGTTTGGAAAATGTTTTAAGTGTATATAAAAGCACCGGTGAATAACATAACTATTAGTGAACCTAAGGCACTTACTTTCCCAAGAGCTTTACCAGGTTGTAACTATAAATTCAATAAACATTTAGGGATTTAATAAACATTTAGAGAAATTTAGGGATTACAGATCTATGTCAGGTTATTAAGGAAATTAGTGATATCTGAGATGCATTCCCAACTTTGAGGCTAATTTCCTTGGAGAACAATTTACATATTCCAGAAATTTTCCTTGGGTTCACAGATCAAAATATGATATTTCTAGAATTTTCATGTCCTTAGTTCTTTGGGATATATATCAGTTATTTGGAAGCAGTCATATAGCAGTACCTGAATTTCAATTTTATTTCTCCTGCTTACTAGCTATGAAATGTTGGATAAGTTATTTTACCTTTCTAGCCCTCATTTTCCTCATCTGTAAAATTAAATATATATATTTATATAACATACATACACGTGTATTATATACATTATATATACATATATGTATACATGCATATATGTACATAATAGATATGTACTATATTATCACAGAATTATCATGAGGATGAACTATGATCATATTTGTGGAAGTGACTATGAGGTGATCGTGGTGCTCAGTGAATGCTTCTGAATCATGGTATTTCAGGCTGATTTTTGCATAAACCATATGTTCCATGTGTCTGGCCATACATAATAAGTTCAGTCCACACAGTAAATATCAGAATGTCCCACTAAAATATATATGGGAAAATAATGAATACATTTATCCATTAGTAAATTGAAAACACAACTTAATTCATTTATTTCTGAGTTTTAGAAATAATTTATGTTAGGTGCTCTTTGCTTAGTAGAAAAGTAACTTAGTAAATGAGAAATGCTAAGCATCTACAGTTGAGACTCCACATCAACTAGACAAATCTGAGGGGTATCTGTGTCAAAGATTTCCTTCTCTACCTCCTCTTTCCATTGGGTAGTTAAGGTGGAATTAGATTTCTTCCACAATACAGGTAGGCCCAAACCCTGAAGGTCCAGGTTCTGAGAAAAAGAACATGACTTAGAAGCTTAGGCTGGCTGCCTGGCAGTGCCCATTAATTATGGAGGGCACGATTAATTCTCCTCCATTTGGACTACATATAACCTCTCTGTTCCCAAAGGCAATATCGTGCTTTATAGTCTATTCCCCCACATGGTTCCAATGGAGTTAAATAATTTATATTTCTATTAAAACTTTTCTGGTTGCTGTCAAAAATTCCATTGTGTAAACAGCCTTTTTTCGTGCAATTAATAGGATCACCAGGAAGATTTCAAGTGGCATGTTCAAACTCTCGCGCCATCTAAGCAAGCAACTGAAAACAGATGTCTGGGAGCGTCCACAGACAGGCTGCTCGCCTGTAGCCACTGTAATGCTGTGGGGAAATCAGCCTGCTAACCCCCTGGAGGGGTGAAGGGTGTCAGGTGCATTTTCACCTTGGAGGCACACTGGTGCTGATTTGGGACCTATGTGGCAGCTTGGTTTTCCCGGCACCAATTTCTTACACCTTTTATTTTAATAGCATTTTGATGTAATTTCCCCCAATTATCAGTTCATTTTTTTTCCTATGTAATACTGGAAAAAGGAAAATTTTAAAAGGACTCAATTATCTTATAATTTCTAACCAAATCATCTCTCATGAAAGTTTTCTCCTTAAACTTTCACTTGTGGAAAATAATATAACACTTTATGGTACCTAATGTTCATTTTTCCTCTGATGTTCACATCAAGCCTGTCAGAGAGGCAGGGCAAGAATCATTACTCCTGTTTTACAAATTAAGAAACAGAGGTCAGAAAGTTTAGAGAAGATGTATGAACACCTCTGGTTGTTCACTCCAAACAACTACAGATATTTCTTTCAAAGACATAACATCCTTTTTAGCTTCTGGTGGCTTCCTTGAGTTCTAAATTATGACCCAAAAGAAACAACAAAGTTAAGTCCATGGTATTTGTTCTTATATGGCTAAATCCTACTGTAACATACTATCCCAAAGAAGGTTATTAGAATAATAAGAGTAATTAATATTAATAATTTATTATAAACTGGGTTCTATATTAAGTACTTTATGTGTTTTATCTTACTTAATACTCACAACATCCCAAGGCAGAGAGCCATTTACATATGTGAGAAATAGGTTTAGAGAGATCTAGTGACTATTCCAGAATTTCAGAAGCAATATTGTTGAATCCAGTAATGGACGCAGTTCGGTCTCACTCCAGGTCCAATGCTCTTAAGCAATGCTTTATACAAAGCTAATCTCTATCCCTTCTGATGACACAAAATAAAGGTGTTTATTGATCTAAGATGAGTTGAGCTGTGTCTGTCAAAATAACCCAGTACTATATTGCTGGTGCAAATGCAAAATGGTAGAACCACTTTAAAAAATAGTCAGTTTCTTGTAAAGGTAAACATAGGGATTGGCTTAAAGATGGTGGCATGAGAGGTGAGACAGAAACATCCTCCAAAAACCACATATAATATGAAAATATAGCAAATACAACTAATCCTAAAAAAACAACAGGAAAGAAGGCTGCGACAGACTGCCTACACCGGGGAAACAGAGCAGACCTCACAGAAAAGGGTAAAGTACCAAAGCCGTGATCAGGTGGGACCCAAGCTCTCCTGCAACCCCAGCTCACCAGGGGGGAGGAAGAGAAAGAGATGGGAGGGGGTGGAGGCCTAGGACTGCTGAACACCCAGCCCAGCAGATCTGCTCTGGGAGCACAAACTTACATTACATGGTGCTCTGGAGATCAGTGGGATTGGAAAGTTAAACAGGCAGAATACTTGGAGAGACTGAGATTCCAGCTGCTTATGGAGAACAGGTACCCACAACTGGCTGCTCTGGGACAAAAGAAAGGTGGGCACTCTGAGAGATTTCCTAACAGCAAGAGGGCTGCTAAAGGGCTACTCAGGAGAAAGCACAGATGGACAAAATTGACTCGGTGCACTAAGCCCAGCAGCTTGGGAACTTTCAGGAGCTTCAGGTGCTCATTCCCCTATCTGGCAAAGCAGCTAGAGGCCCCCCACCGCAATATGAAGTCTGCCACTCCTTTCTCCCAGCCGGAAAGGCCTTGCAAACCAGTTGCCCCAGCCATTGTGTCAGGCCAGTCAGAGGGTGGCCCCACCTATGGCAGCTACAAGTGCAAAGCATAGAGGTGTCTCTCTGTGTGCTTGGCCCACTGGTTGTGACAGTGGAGATAGGCACTGCAGCTGGGAAGCAGGAAAGAAATCTTTCCTCCCAGCAGGCACCAGTGTTGCTAGCTTGTGACTCCCTGCCATCACTCCAGGGGTTGAGCAGCTCCAGAGAGTAGAGCTTCTGGGCACTAGAGGGTGCCACCTACAAATACAAAACGCCAAAGGGACCTGGTTCAAACCAAAATCCCACAAACACCAAAAAGAGGACCAAGCGAAATGGAAATCACCAATCTTCCTGAAAGAGATTTCAAAATAAAAATCAGAAACATGCTCACGGAGGTACAGAAGAATATTCAAGACCTCAGGGAGGAATTCAAGAATAAGACAGAAACTTTGAAAAATACAGTATCCAAAATAAAACATACAATGGAGGAACTAAAAAGCAGATTAGATGAAGTAGAGGAGACGGTAAATGAAATAGATTAGAGAAGAGGAATACAAAGATGCTGAGGCCCAGAGAGAAAAAAGGATCTCTAGGAATGAAAGAATACTGAGAGAACTGTGTGGCCAATCCTAACGGAACAATATTCACATTATAGGGGTACCAGAAGAAGAAGAGAGAGTAAAAGGGATAGAAAGTGTCTTTGAGGAGGTAATTGCTGAAAACTTCCCCAATCTGGGGAAGAAGACAGTCTCTCAGTCCATGGAAGTGCAGAGATCTCCCAACACAAGGGACCCAAGGAAAACAACACCAAGACATATAATAATTAAAACGGCAAAGATAAAAAGGATAAGGACAGACTATTAAAAGCAACCAGAGAGAGAAAAAAGATCACATACAAAGGAAAGCCCATCAGGCTATCATCAGACTTCTCAGCAGAAACCTTACAGGCCAGAAGGGAGTGGCATGATGTATTTAATGCATTGAAGCAGAAGGGCCTCGAACCAAGAATACTTTATCTAGCAAGGTTATCATTTAAATTTGAAGGAGGATTAAACAATTTTCAGATAAGCAAAAGCTGAGAGAACTGACCTCCCAAAACCATCTCTACAGTGTATTTTGGAGGGACTGCTATAGATGGAAGTGTTCCCAAGGTTTAATAGCTCTGACCAGAGGTAATAAAATCACAGTAAAGAAAGTAGAACAGTTAATTACTAAGCAAATTCAAAATTAAATCAACTATCCCCAAAGTCAGTCAAGGGATACACAAAGAGTACAGAATATGATACTTAATATATAAAGAATGGAGAAGGAAGAAAAAGGAGGGAAAAAAGAAGAACCTTTAGATAGTGTTTGTAATAGCATATGAAGTGAGTTAAATTAGACTGTTAAATAGTAAGGAAGATACTCTTAAATCTGTGGTAACCACGAATCTAAAGCCTGCAATGACAACAAGTGCATATGTATCAATAATCACCCTAAATGTAAATGGTTTGAATGCACCAATCAAAAGACAGAGAGGCACTCAATGGGTAAAAAAAACAAGACCCATCTAAATGCTTCTGGCAAGAGACTCACTTTAAACCCAAAGACATACACAGACTAAAAGTGAAGGAATGGAAAAAGATATTTCACGCAACTAATAGGGAGAAAAAAGCAGGAGTTGCAGTACTTAGACAAAATAGACTTCAAAACAAATAAAGTAACAAGATACAAAGAAGGACATTACGTAATAATAAGGAGGTCAGTCCAACAAGAGGATATAACCATTATAAATATCTATGCACCCAACACAGGAGCAACTACATATGTAAAACAAATACTAACAGAATTAAAGGGGGAAATAGAGACTTCAACACACAACTGACTTCAAAGGACAGATCAACCAGACAGAAAATAAGTAAGGAGACAGAGGCACTGAACAATACATTAGAACAGGTGGACCTAACAGACATTTATAGAAAACTTCATCCAAAAGCAGCAGGATATAGATTCTTCTTGAGTACACATAGAACATTATCAAGAATAAATCACATACTAGGCCACAAAAAGAGCCTCAGTAAATTAAAAAAGAATGAAATTGTACCAACCAGCTTCTCAGACCACAAAGGTACAAAACTAGAAATAAATTACACAAAGAAAATGAAAAAGCCAACAAACACATGGAGGCTTCACAACATACTCTAAATGATCAGTGGATCAATGATCAAATAAAAACAGAGATCGAGTGATATATGGAGACAAATGACAACAATAAGTAAACACCCCAAAATCTGTGGGATGCAGTAAAGGCTGTGTTAAGAGGGAAGTATATTGCAATACAGGTGTGCCTCAGGAAAGAAGAACAATTCCATATGAACAGTCTAAACTCACAATTAACAAAACTAGAAAAAGAAGAACAAATGAGGCCCAAAGTCAGTAGAAGGAGGGACATAATAAAGATTAGAGCAGAAATAAATAAAATCAAGAAGAATAAAACAATAGAAATAATCAATGAAAGCAGGAGCTGGTTCCTTGAGAAAATAAACAAAATAGATAAACCCCTCGCCAGACTTATCAAGAAAAAAAGAGAGTCTACTCACATAAACAGAATAAGAATGAGAAATGAAAAATCAGTACAGACAGCACAGAAATACAAAGAATTATTAGAGAATACTATGAAAAATTATATGCTAGTGAACTGGATAACTTAGAAGAAATGGACAACTTTCTAGAACAGTACAACCTTTCAAGGCTGACCCAGAACGAAACAGAAACGCTGACCAGACCAATTATACAAGCAATGAAATTGAATTGGTAACTAAAAAACTACCTAAGAACAAAACTCCTGGACCAGATGGCTCCACCATTGAATTTTATCAGACATTTAGAGAAGACTTAACACTCATCCTCCTTAAAGGTTTCTAAAAGTAGAAGAGGAGGGAATACTTCCAAACTCACTCTAGGAGGCCAGCATTACTCTAATACCAAACCAAGCAAAGACACCACAAAAAGAGAAAATTACAGAGCAACATCCCTCATGAACATAGATGCAAAGATACTCACAAAATATTAGCAAATGGAATTTAAAATACATCAAAAAGGTCATACAACATGATCATGGAGGATTTATTCCAGGGATGCAGTGATGGTACAATATTCGAGCATCCATCAATATCATACACCACATCAACAAAAAGAAGGACAAAACCACATGATCATCTCCATATAGCTGAAAAAGCATTCAACAAAATTCAATATCCATTCATGATAAAAACACTCAACAAAATGGGCACAGAGGACAAGTACCTCAACATAATAAAAGCCATATATGACAAACCCACAGCCAACATCATACTTAACAGTGAAAAGCAGAAAGCTTTTCTTCTAAGATTGGGAACAAGACAAGGATGCTCACTCTCCTCACATTTATTCAACATAGTACGGGAGGTCCTAGTCACAGCAATCAGACAACACAGAGAAATAAAACGCATCCAGAGTGGTAAGGAAGAAGTTAAACTGTCATTGCAGATGACATGATATTGTCCTAAAAAAATCCTAAAGAATCCACCCCAAAACTACTAAAATAGCTGAATTCAGCAAAGTTGCAAGATACAAAATTAATAAATGGAAATCTTGCATTCCTGTATACTAATGATGAACTAGCAGAAATAGAATTCAGGAAAACAATTCCATTCACAATTGCATCAAAAAGAATAAAATACCTAGGAATAAACCTAAGCAAGGAAGTAAAAGACCTATACCCTGAAAAGTACAAGACACTCATGAGAGAAACTAAAGAAGTCACCAATAAATGGAAATACATCCCTTACTCATGGATAGAAGAATTAATATTGTCAAAATGGCCATCCTGCCTAAAGCAATCTACAGATTCAATGCAATCCCTATCAAAATGCCAATGGCATTCTTCAACGAATTAGAGCAAATAGTTCTAAGATTCATATGGAACCAAAAAGGACCCCAAATAGCCAAAGCAATCCTGAGAAGGTAGAATAAAGCTTGGAGGGATTACACTCCCCGACTTCAAGCTCTTCTACAAAGCCACAGTAATCAAAACAATTTGGTACTGGCACAAGAACAGACCCATAGACGAGTGGAACAGACTAGAGAGCCCAGATATAAACCCAAGCATATGTGGTCAATTAATATACGATAAAGGAGCCATAGACATACAATGAGGAAATGACAGCCTCTTCAACAACTGGTGTTGGCAAAACTGGACAGCTACACGCAAGAGAATGAAACTGGATTACTGTCTAACCCCATACACAAAAGTAAACTTGAAATGGATCAAAGACCTGAATGTAAGTCATGAAACTATAAAACTCTTAGAAGAAAACATAGGCAAAAATCTCTTGAATATAAACCTGAGCAACTTCTTTCTGAACACATCTGCTTGGGCACAGGAAACAAAGGCAAAAATGAACAAATGGGACTACATCAAACTAAAAAGCTTCTGTATGGCAAAGGACACTATCAGTAGAACAAAAAGGCATCCTACAGTATGGGAGAATATGTTTGTAAACAACATATCACATATCCAACAAGGGGTAAACATCCAAAATATATAAAGAACTCACATGCTTCAACATCCAAAAAACAAATAACCTGATTAAAAAATGAGCAGAATATATGAACAGACACTTCTCCAAAGAAGAAATTCAGATGGCCAACAGGCACACAAAAAGATGCTCCTCATTGCTCATTACAAGGCAAATGCAAATTAAAACCACAATGAGATATCACCTCACACCAGTTAGGATGGCCAACTTCCAAAAGACAACAACAAATGCTCATGAGGATGTGGAGAAAGGGGAACCCTCCCACCCTACTGGTGGGAATGTATATTAGTTCAACCATTGTGGAAAGCAATATGGAGGTTCCTCAAAAAACTGAAAATAGAAATACCATTTGACCCAGGAATTTCAGTCCTATGAATTTACCCAAAGGAAACAAGATCTCAGATTCAAAAAGACAGATGCACCCCTACGTTTATCGCAGCACTATTTACAATAGCCAAGAAATGGAAGCAACCTTAGTGTCCATCAGTAGATGAATGGATAAAGAAGAGGTGATATATATACACAATGGAATAATATTCAGCCATAAGAAGAAAAAAAATCCTACCATTTGCAACAACATGGATGGAGCTAGAGGGTATTATGCTCAGTGAAATAAGCCAGGCAGAGAAAGACAAGTACCAAATGATTTCCCTCATTTGTGGAGTATAACAACAAAGCAAAACTGAAGGAACAAAACAGCAGCAGACTCACAGACTCCAAGAAGGGGCTAGCGGTTACCAAAGGGGAGGGATGGGAGAGGGTAGGTGGGGAGGGAGGAAGAAGGGGATTGAGGTGTTTTATGATTAGTACATATGCTGTTGGGGGGTTCACAGGGGAAGACAGTGTAGCACAGAGAAGACAAGTAATGACTCTGTGGCATCCTCCTACACTGATGGACAGTGACTTCACTGGGGTATTGGAGGGACTTGGTAATATGGGTGAATGTAGAAACTACAGTGTTTTTCATGTGAAACCTTCATAAGAGGGTATATCAATGATACCTTAATTTAAAAAATAGTAAACATACACAACATGTAATGCAACAATCCCACTACCAAGAGAAATGAAAATTCATATTGACACCATTACCTGAATGGGAGTATTCAGAGGCATTATTCAAAATAATCCTAAACTGGAAACAACCCAAATGTCTATTAACTGATGAAAGGATAAGCAGGGATATGTCCATACAGTGGAATACTGCTCAGCAAAGCAAAGGAAAACTGACTAATAGACGTAACCGTGTTAGAGGAATCTCAAAAATATGCTAAGTAAAAGAAGCCAGATACAAAATGCTATATTCTGTGTGGTCCAGTTTACATGGAATTCTAGAATTTAAAGTTGTACTGACAGAAAATAAACCAATGGCTTCTGGGGACTTGGAATTACAAAAGGAATTGACTAAAAGGGGTTAGGGGAATTTTGCTGCAATGGAACCGTTCTGCATCTTGATTATTGTAGTGGTTACATGAGTTTATACATTCATCAAAACTCATCCAATGTTCTAGTTAAGAAGGGTGATTTTATTGTGTGTAAATTACATCTCAGTTGGTTTGACTTAAAAAGAAATCTAGCATTAAAAATAGGCCTCATCCTCTGTCCCTGCTGTTTTCCAAAAGTATATGATTATAGGCTGTTGTCCCAGCAAAGTTACACCAAAGTTATCTAGCACTTTTGTTTATTATGAAACAGCAATTACCTTCACTCCCCTTGAGAAGAATACTATAGTTCTCATTGTTTTTCCTCTTCTCAAATAGTCTATGCACACCCCTCCAGGAAGAACCGGGCTGAAGGCCCTCTACCGAAGAATTGACTCTTGCTTGGGATGGGTCAGGCCTTTGGTTCCTTTAGGCCTTCCACTGATTGGGTGAGACCCACCCACCATTTGGAACCAATCTGCCTTTCTCGAAGTCCAGTGATTAAAATGTTAATCTCATCCCAAACCACAGAAACATCCAGAACACTGTTGGGCCACACATCTGGGCACTGTAACCCAGCCAAGCTGACACATAAAATTAACCATCACAATCTTCATTCAGCTCTGTTTCCCCTCCAATTTTTAAAGACAAGGAATGGGATGGCAGGCAACAAACTCCTCAAAGCAGTGTTTTCCAAACCTGGGTGATGATGAGAACCCCCTGAGAGGCTTACGAAAACTGCAGACCCTCCCCTGCATATTCCGACTCAGGAAGTCTCGGGGGGGGGGGGGGGGCGGGGGGACCCAGGACTCTGTAGTTTAAATAAGTTCCCCAAGGGATTAGGATCAGGAAAACCTGGGCAATGACACCATAAAACAAACCTCTTTGCAATGAAGGAACAGGGCTATCTGGTGGGATTTATATGGACATTTGCTCAGTGTGAATCCTATCCCCCCGAAGCTGCTTTAATGGCACCTAACAAAGTCTACTTAAGAGCTGTTGAATTAAGCAATTAATCCTACCCAGGACTCAGCTGGGTCTCCTCTGGAAGGAGCGCCATTAAAAGTGGTCTAACTTCAGGGGCTGATGTACTAGATGCTCCCAGCTCCTTCTGGCCCATCTCGGTCCTTCACAAAAGCGGGTTTGGGGCAGAATCATAGCTGTGCTCTGGGCAGTGGCTTCCAACCACACTCAGACAAGGTCCAGCGTATGCCTTGTTATCAGGCTGACCCCGTGGTCCCGCAGTGCCACAAGTAGGAAAAGAACTTAGAAACAAGGAAGAAATACATTCAATACCTTTAAAACAGATACTGATTTTTTTTTTTAAGGAAGCTTTAGCCTGGAGTGGAAAGGACATCAGATAACTGTCTTGAAACAGCTGAAGAATGGTCATGTGGAAGAGAGGTTTGGCTTTTCCCTCAACACTCTCAAGAGAGAGAAATGGCCCCAGCGGGTGGAAGCTACAGCCAGGGGTTATTGTGGGCTTGAGGAGAACAAGCAGGGAGAACGAGGAGTTACCGCCAGTTCGAATGCAGTTCACCTCGTGGCCCTGCCTCTCACTAGCTGTGGGATCTTGAGCAGGCAGTTAATCGCTCTGAGTTTTCCAAATTGGAAAATGGAAGCAATAACACTTCCAGGGCTGTGTGAAGATTAAATGAGATGTTTGTGAAGCTCTCAGCAGAGAGCTGAGCCCAACTGGCGCTTAGTATGCTGCAGATGATAAAAACAAGAACAGTTAAAGCTGTGAAAGGCAAAGGATTGCCTAAAGGAAGAGTGAAGTTCCATCACCAGAGGTGTTTAGGCACTGTCTCAACCCCACTTTACGGGGTGGGGGGGGGACGACAGGGAGGAGGGGGCTCTACGCATTGCATGAAGGCTGCATTGGACAACTTTTGAAGCCCTTTTCACCCTGAGCAATTTTATGGCTCTTAAAAGGGTAAAGAACACAGTTTTGTGCTTGCAAAAAGATTGTTCTTTGCTTTGAGTTAAAAAATCTGAGGGCTTATAATTTGGATTTCTGCTGGGAAGTTATGACATTACACACTGGGCACTCCTATTCCACCCTTAATGCCAAAGGAATATGAATATGGAAAATGAATTGGAATATATGTTTGCAACACAAGTCACAAAACAAAGTAATGGCAGAGTACATCCCAGAACAGCAAGGAAAACAGCTGACCCAAAGTCTTGACTGAGATGCACAGTGCATGGCGACTGTTACATCCGGGACAGTTAAGGCAACAGTGTGACCAGCGAGTCATGGGATGCTCAGGTGCCTATTAAAAACAGAATTGCAGAGGCAATTTTCTCTAACTGTGCCCTAAGAGGCCCAAATGTTCATAATAATTGGAATAAAAGTAAGGGGAAATTAGTATGGTCTTTCTGTAAACCCCCTGGAAGTTCACTCAGGGATTTTCAATTAAACATGGTACATTAAAACATGCATTATATTTCTTCTGTCTGAAAGAACAGCGGTAAAGACATTTAAATATACATCTACAGGCAGAGGAAAACGGAGACAATAGCCACTTAGAGGTAACAATAGCCACTTAGAGGTAGAAGCAGAGACTAATATAGCAGAACTGAAGTCTAAATACTGGCAGGGAGAGGCACCCGTGACTAAAGAGCAAGCAACTCCCACTGCAGAACCCTGGCAAGTCCGAGGAATCGGAGTGTTGGGGTCATGGAAGATGCGGGTCAATTATGGAAATGAACACGGAGGACGAGTTGAAAGTTGAGTAAAGTGGATTCATAACCCCATGTCTTCCCCCCACCAACCCAGCAGGCAACTACCTCCTACCCCCACCCACAAGCTGGGAAATTAGGCATTTGTTCCCTGGAAATTTTGAAAAAGTAGGGAGAAAAGTGAGAATACATGGAGTGGGAAACAGAGTGGCATCAGCTTCAGCAAGTGCAGCGCCCGAATCTAGAGGAGCGCCGCCCACACTGTGAGTCAAAGGGCTGTGAGACTCGAGACCCAACCAAACTATCAACAAATGCTGTGGTAGAATAATTACATTTGAAGACATAGTTCTCAAAAACGATTCTAAGTGCTGTATCTAATGGACTACTGTATCTCAAAAACTATTCTAAGTGCTGTATGAATGTGTTCCACCAAAATGACAGAGTAAAACAAGAAAGAGGAAAATATGGGGTTCAGAAAATGGGATCTGTGCAGACCTGGAAATGGGCTGCTCAGACCCCCTTCAGGGAATGACTTGTCTGACTGAAAGGGCCGTGGTTAGCTGACAGCCTCTCACTGCTCGCTTCTTTGGGATTCGCCTCAGTTTTTGAGCGGAGGTCACATTCCTCTTGGGGCGGCCTTTAGTCAGCAACTGAGCAAGGTGGAGATAAAAGGACCGCGCCGTTTCTACCAGCATGGGGCCTTTCCAAAGGACACCGTGGGCTGGCATTTCCCCAACCCCCCACATTGGGCTGGCATCACTGCTGGGTTTGCAACACAGCTCCCCTGGCCAATCCTGCTTTTCCCCTTCTTGTCATACGCATTACTCCTCGGTAAGCTTTCCCACTCATAAGTGTCTCCTCAAAAACCAACTAGTCCAGGACTTAACATAGGAGAGAAGTAAAGAATAGACCTAGAAGGATGGCTGTGTAGCAGGCCTGAAAGAGTAACCATCCACTTTAGTCTAAATAGCTGAAGAACGGTCATGTGGCAGAGGGATTTGGCTTTTACCTCCCAGAAGGTAACCTCCAGGTTAAAAAAAAAAAAAAGAAAAAAGAAAAATAGATTAGATAATCTGATAGAATTTACCATGTGGAACATTGTTTTAAGAGAAATTTTACCATTTTGTGGGAGAGTCTAGGAAGATTCAGGGACAAGAATATACAAGACTAAGAGAAAGGAAAGGCAAATTACTTCCGATAAGACAAAAGCTGTGGAAGAGAAGAAATAGGATCACACTACGCTACTTGGCTTGACTGAAAACATGAAAATATAAAAGCTCATTTAATTTAATTAATTTTAAAAATGTGATTCTGTATTGGGGGAGGTAGGGATGGTAGTGAAGGAGTTAAATCCCCACTCCCCATTATACCACCGGTTAGAAAATCAGCAGGTACTGTTGATAAGTCTAAAACTGATACGGCTGTAATAGCAGAGTAAGAGAGCAAATATCAGGGGAAGCCAGTAAAGCAGCTAAGAATTGTTGCCTCTGGGAAAGGGACTGAAGTGGAAGGTGGAGGAATGGTGTTTTCCTTCATGAGTCTAGTAATACAATTTGACATTAACTTCATGCATGTAGATAAAAAAGTAAAGGAATTTATAAAAAGAAAGGAAACTCACAGGCAGCAAGAGGAAGTGCCATCAATAGGTATTGGTGCCTACCTGGACTCTGCAGAAATACCAAAGGCAGGCAGGCCAGAAATTGCTTTCATCCCAGGGGCCATCCTGAGAGAGAGTGCCGGGCAGTGAGGTCCCCTCCACTAAGATACTCTGATTCTGTCTGTTATAAACTCAGAGTCCCTGATCAGCAAGTCCTTCCTCGATTAACCCCTCAGCCTATCAAAGTTGGAATTTCCCAGCCTCTTCAGGAGACATTATTGATCCTGGCTGGAATTTACTTATTGGAAAAGAAGAGAAAAACAAAGAATTATTATTGACCAGCTGGCTAGAGAAAATCCATATATGATTATCAAAGAAGGACAGGACGTATATATAAATATTCTTACCTGCTGCCCAGTGGTCAGCGTCTGTGGTAAGGGGAAGCAAGGCAAGCTTGGACAGAGATTTCAGAGCAGACTGCAGACAGGGAAGCGCACGTCTGCTCCCCATACTCATGAATAGATTGTCATAGGAAGATTACGGGAACGCCCGCTCAAGGTAAGGCATGGAGAGGGGAGCCAGACAGAGGTCACGTGAACACAGCAGACAGAGGGCGAATCTCGTGAACGGCACCTTAGATGATGGCTCTCAGAAGAAAGAGATGGCACAGGGACGGGGCGTGGTGATGGGGCTGAGCAACGGTGGGTGCTCTGATTTGGAACATAGCATTTTGTGAAGGGTGATTTAGGAGATAATAGCACAGAAGTTAGGCTCTGTGCTGAGTCTGGTGGAGAAGGTATAAGAGTAATCATGGTTTTTCACCTTTCCACTTTTTTCCTGAAACTTTTCAATTTCTTTTACCTTTACCCAGTTTTGTGAATTCAATTATAGGTCCACAGGAAGTTGCAAAGATGGAATAGAGATCCCAGTTTCCCCTGATGGTCACATACATCTTAACTATAGTATATCAGAAGCATGAAAGTGACATTGATATAATGTGTATATCTAGTTCTATTCCATTTCGTCACATGCACAGGTTTGTGAAACCACCCCCAAGATCAGGATACTGAATATTCTATCACCGGAAGGTCTCCTTCTTGCTACCTCTTTAAAGTCATACCCACCACTCTGCTTCTTCCCTTATGTTCACACTCACCACCCCTCTTTCCCCTACCATCCCTGATCCTTGACAACCACTAATATGTCCTCTATAATTTTATCACTTGCAAAATGTAATGTAAATAGATTCATACAACATGTGACCTTTTGTAATTGGCTTTTTTCTCTTGACATGTCTCTTTTGAAGTCCATCCAAATTTTTGCCTGAATCAACAATTAAATCACAGAAGTTTAACCATTCATCTGTTGAAGGACATTTTGGGTGTTTCCAGCTTTTGGCTATTACAGATAAAACTGCTATGAACACTGTGTCCAGGTTTTGCATGTACCTAAGTTTTCACTTCCCTGGGATAAATTCCCAGGAGTGTGATTACTGTGTTGCACAGCAAGAGTACAGTTAGTTTTGTAAGAAATGTTCATATTATCTTCCAAAGTGGCCATGACCTGGTAGATTCCCAGCATCTCTGCATGAAAGATCCAGTATTTCTACATTCTTGCTAGCAGTTGGTGTTATTTCTTGTATTGAAAAAGCAGAAACTTCCTGCTGTCTTTCCAGTTTTTATCCTTTAAAAAAATCCAGTATTACATATAGCTGTGTATATGTGTGTATCGGTGTGCGTGTATCATCTATTTAACCTCAAAGCATAATAAGACAAACACCGTTAACAGACCACCCAATTTAAAGACCAGAGCATATCAGACCCACTCTGACCCCTCTGCCTTCCCCATCAAGAGTGTAATAACACCCCTGACGGGGTACACCAGTCCCCTAGGGAAACAAGTTCCAATTTACAGGGCTTGTTGCTCTCTGTGGTGTAAACACTCCTACATGACTGGGCGCCAGCTGCCAATCTGAAGTGACTGAGTGTGGAGCTGAGACGGCCGCAGAATCAGCTCCTGCAGGACTGTCCAAGCCTGCTCCAGCACCACAGATTCTGAACTTAGTATTTATCATCCTAGGAAGTATATATTTCTTTTACAGTGGTAGGCTGGATAATGGACCCCCACTCCACTCCTAGGTATTTTCATCCTTGGAACCTGTGAATGTTACTTTACATGACAAAGGCTTTACAGATGTGATTAAGAAAAGGATCTTGAGATGGGGAGATTATCTTATCCAGGTAGGCCCTAAATACAGTAATAAGTGGGTCCTAAGTACAATCCATAGAAAAAAGAAGCAGAGGGAGGTTTTACTACAGAAGAGCAGAAAACAACGTGGCCACGGAGGCAGACGTGAGAGGGATGTGGCCAAGGAATGTTGGCAGCCGCAAGAAGCTGGAAGGCTCAAGGGAGGAATTCTTGATTTTAGCTCAGTGAAACTGATTTCAGATTTCTGGTCTCCAGAATTGAGAGAAAAATAATCTGTTGTTTTAAGCCACCAGGTTTGTGGCGATTTGTTATAGCAGCCACTGGGCACTAATACACATACACAGCATTTTACACATATGTGTGACTACTAAAATATTGGTCTGGTTCATTTAGCTAGATATTATCTTTATAAAATTGCTGTATTATTATATATGTAGATTCTGGGAGTTACTACTTTTGCTCAATGTTGTTTCTAAGACTTATCCATTCTGTTGCATGGCGATAGTTCATTTATTTTTACTGCTGGGTAATGTTCCATTATGTACCGATCCAGTCTCAGTGGGCTTTTGGTAGATATCCTTTCTCAGATTAAAGACAACTGTTTTTTCCCCCGAACTGAGTTTATACCCAGAATGTCACATCTCCTATGTTCCTTTACTTCACAACTGGGTGAGATAAAATCTGTGGAAGGTAACAAGTTAAAATGAACATTATGAGGTTATGGGATTCTAATTACTCCACCAAGAGTAAATGTGAGTGAATTATCTCACTGATTGGAAGGGAGATCTGGTAGGGGACACCGGAGTGTGGGGTAGGCAGGGTCTCCCCAAGCCCCCACACTCAGCGAAGGGAGAAAGAATGTCTACCCTGCTCCCCTCAAGTCCCACCCCACTCACTGCCGTGCTTACTGAGGAATTAGGACCACCCTGGGGGGAAGAGGAAGGTGGCTGGAAGGCCCATCTGAAACACGGTGAGTCACCAATGCGACGATGACCCATTAGATAAAAATAAAGAATAAAATGACCTCAAAAAGATTTCTGACTTCCAGTTGGACACAGGACCCCTGCTTCCCCTGAATGTCCAGGAAGATAAAAGGCATGAATGAATCTGAGTAAGCCAAGGATGACCAGCCTGGGAGGAAATGGATAAGTGCTCATGAGACATTTTTTCCTTCTCCCTTCAAGAGTTTGCCTTGGACAAAGTCTTGCCTGACTGGCAGGTGAGTCAGTTCACAAACCTGTGAGTCATCATCCCAGCTCTCACTATTCAGCCACCCATTTCCCCACCTCTCTTCATATATGTGAGATCTCACCTCAGCTGCCACTAATATTATCCCCTTTCATGAGAATCATGGAACTTATTGATGATTTTGGGGGGACATAGAAGGTAGATCTTATTTTATGCCACAGCCCAGGCAACTTAAAATTTCAATTTTCCAATTAATGATCTCTCAGGTTTTCACCAGGAATTGCTGAGTCAATTGCAGTGTAATTCGGCATTGCTGACAAACGCAGGTGCACGTCCTATCTGACAGATCTACTTTACCTTGGAGCGTTGCCATACTTTAGCCCATGAGTCCCTGAACACTTTACATGATGGAACAGCTCCTTACTTCTCTAGAGGCAGAGCCACAGAGATGACCTTCGTAAGGAAGGGCACTTAGCTGGGCAGGTCAGCCTGGCAGGATCCAGGCGGGTCAAGAGTAAGCCCCTGAGCTCTAAGTAAAAGCTCCCTATGGTCGTCCTCACGGCGCCCTCTCTGGGGCTGGGAAGCTTAGCTGAGCTCATCCCTCACCATCATCCTTCCTCCGTATTAACCATCAACTCTCAGCTGTTGAGGATGTGGTCCTCTAGCCTGAGAATGACTTAAGGTTTTCCTTTCACTCTTTTCCACTGCTTGTCTTTTGGCCACTAATTTTTCATGCTGTGCTTCACAGACTGGATACAAATCTGGATGATTTGTGAGGAAGAAAGTTAAGTAGCCTTCACTATCCACATTATCCCTGGCCCTTATCATTTAGAGGCAATCTAGAAGAATCTTTACGCTACAACCTCCTACTTATGACTTATTCAGCAACCTCTCTCTGCAGAGCCTGGTGAGGGATTCCACCTACCAGAGCACATCAAGACTATGTTTAGGTCTTCCAATTGTCCACCCAAACCTCTCTTTCCGTTATACCATATCCTAATTTTTAGAGTTGAAACTGAAGACACAGTTTCCACCAGTGGTTCTGTAGGACATGGGACAGTCACTCCCGGCTCTTGTCATGAACAGGCAGGTGAAAACAGCTGTCAGCAGTTTTTATCCTTTATCATAGTCTGAGATAATGAACTCATGTGCAAGGCATATCTAATGCCTTGAGTAACAACACTAAGATTGGCTGTGTCCCTGAAAGCTTTTAACATTTCTAGATCTATTCAAAAATCAATGGTTCTCTTTGCAAAGCACCAAGGCGAATACCAAATCATCCAAAACCAATAATGAGTGATAGGGAAATGGGACTGGGTAGCACAAAGGATAAAGAAATAACAAAGTCAAAGGTTATGGAGCGATTGCTTTCTAATTTGTCTTTATAAAAAGGAAAAAGAATCAAATGAAAAATTGGCAAGTTGCAGAGTGAAAACGTCAGAAACGTTTTATATTCTAAGGCTTTGCCACACACTGTCTTGCACAGTGTTAGAGGAAGCGGGCTTGACACGGAGAATATTTTCACAAGTCTGAGCCAGCCAGGAAGCCAGGGGAAAATGCTCTTAAATTTGAGAAAATTACAGGCCTGCTACTTGACATTAGTTGGAGGAAAACGCTAAACCTCAGAACTTAATTCTGAGAACTTGAACAAGAGAAGTACTTCAAGCCCTGTGTTTGGCCCAAGGGAGAGTGAGTCCGTCTCGGGCTTTGAAGCACCCTTGGGGGAGGCCTCTAGGGAAGCCCTTGCCTGCGGGTGAATCCCACTGGCAAGACAGTGTCATAACTGAGAGACCCTGGGCTTGAGGATTCGCATATTTTATAAAAGGCAATAAGCAAATTTGTCTGGCTTTTGCTCCGGATGAAGACATCTGCTCTCTACTCCCAGGGAGCCATGATCTCTATCTTCCGAGGCTATTTGCTATACGAACACACTTGAAAATATAATTGGGAACAAATGGTACGTAGTGCTGCCACTTGTAAGACATGAAGAAATGGGAGAGTTCCATGGTGAATTAGCTCCCAACACTTGCCTAAAAAATACAAAAACACAACTTTATGATAAACACTTTTTAAAATAAACATTCCAACAAAGAGATATTCCTCTAGATCATTCATGGGAACAAAGATTTGACTTTCTTGGTTGTAGTCGTCACAGCTTTGGGGTTGCTATCTCGGGAGGTTTTCTTCTCTATGGACCGGTGTCTTGCCAGTTGGTTTCCGCCCCCTGCAAGTTCGCTATGGATTCAGTGTGACCAAAGAAATGACAGTAAAATGTTTCTTTGGGGTGAAAGGGCTTATTACCCGGCTTGGTCCCCCTGCGGTAGGTCGAGCACTAGCGTCTTTGCCTCCGCCCAGAGCACTGGGCCGAGCTCTCTCTATAGCATAATAGCTTATTGCCTAAAGGTGTGGAAGTGGTAGCCTAGCAACAGACCAGTTACATCATCAGGTGGTTTAAGTTCAGTGAGGATCCTGGCCACAGGAACCCCAACTTCCCCACAAGTGGTCCTAACACTAATTGGGACCAGGATGAGGGTGGTGTTTGCAACATTCCCTGTATACCCAACATTCTTTGCCATGTCACTCTGTAGTTCCTTTCACTACAGAGGCCATCTGTTTCCCTACTCCTTGAATCTGGGCTTGGCTGTGGAACTTAATTTGGCTAGCAGAATGTTAGCCATAGCTTACAGAGGGTCAAACAGCTTGCATGATTCTAGCCCCTCTCTTGTGCCCCTCTACCATGTCATGAGAAAATGCCCGGGCTAGCCTGCTGAAGGATGAGAGAGATGTGCAGCTGAGCTGAGTCACCTCGGTCACCCAGCCACCAGCCACCCGCCAACCAACCTAGACGTGTAACATACCCCAGCAAAGCTGCTGAGCTGACCACCCCAGATGCACACAAAACAAAGGGTTACTGTTATGTTGCTTAGATTTTGTGTTTATTTACTCTGTAGGATTATTGTGGTAAGAGATAAGTGATACTGTGAGGTGACATACAAGGATGACAATGGCTTGTGATTGGAAGCTGTGATTAACCTAAGGAGCTTTCCTTGTCTGCAATTGCAGAGTTGGATGGAAGGAAGAGTACAAGCAGTGGAGTTTAACAATAAGAACCACACACATTAACTCCATATATCTAATCAAGGACTAGGTTAGAACACAGCTGCATTTCACCTACTACCTGAGGCAGGACTGTGCTGATAGGACAGGAGTGGGTGGTGTGGAGTCCTGGGAACAGGGAACCAGGAAGCAAGACAATGCCAGGTTTATTCAGGGAGGAAAAGCTTGGCTAGAGGGTGGGCATTCTGGGGGCACCAGGTTTCACCTGGCTGAAACCCCTCAGGGCTGGTCCTGCACCATGGCTTCCTTCCCTCCTGCTCGATGGGAAATGCACACTCTTGCCTTGGGTCTGCTTCTGGCCACGTTGGCAAGTGCCTCATCTGGCTCTTCCTGGCTCAGTAGCCCGATGCCCTGGCGGCAGAGGCTTGCTGGGTTTGTCCAGGCCCCTTCCAGGACTATGCTGAGATCCCACATGATCAAACAGCTTCCAAAGACAGATTCAGCCTCAGACACCCCAGCCCCCAATCAGCACAGAGATCCCCTACTTGAAGGCCCAGGTTTGCTGGCACCCTGAGTAGCTATTATTCCATAGGAACAGCTTTAGAGGGGACATTTGATACAGGGTGGGGTTTAGAAAACTCTGACCTCTGCAGAACTGCTCTGACCTGTGACTAGTGTCACACTATAGCAGAAACAGATTATGACCTCTTCTAGACTCTGGTGGACACTAAAGGGATCTGGGGAAGGCCAGATTTCCTATAAATACTATATGTATGGACAGGAGCTAAAGACAACAGTCTGTCTGGTAGCCATGATTATGAGGACATAGTCCCTGGGTTTAAGGACAGAAGAGGGTGCCTTTTCATCTTCTGGTAGGTACCAAGACACCTGGTTCAGGCCGCTCTGCCAGGACCCTGGCATGGTGCAGAGTCCGCCCCCCACCCCCTCACAGCACCAAATCTCTCTCCAGCTCCAGCTGGGCACTTTCTCACAGTTTCTAGCAGATCCATGGCAGCTAAGCACACATTGCTTTTAAATCCCTGTTGTGGTTCCTCTTGGGTCCTACTCCAAGCCCTTGGCAAAATTCGGGGCTGCCAGCACCATCATGAGTTCAGCTGGCCTTGCCCTTTGCATAAACAGGAAATCTTAAGGTTCCAGGAGGCACCTTCTTCAAGCAATAAAGGCTCTTAACAAGCTCTGCAGTAAAGGACACTGAACCAGAAAAGTAAACTTTCACAGAGGGAGACTGCATTAATGGAGTTGACCAGTCATTAGTACTAACCCTCTAACTTTAATGATTTGCACAGACGACCCAGACAGGAAAAATAAAAGTAGGCTGTCCAAAGAGATACAGAGCAGCAGAATCCAGGAAGTAGCCCCAAGGGGGAAACGCCAAGTAATTGATGAAGGGAATGAAAGAGGAAAAAAAAAGAATCTCACTAAAACTCCAGGAGGCATTGAAGGAAACTAAAAGTTGGAAGGAACAATGAACGAAAGAAAAGCAAACAAAACAAACAAAAAAAATAAGTTCATCTTTTCTAGGGAAGAATGATCACAGACCAGGAAAGCCAAACGGGTATTGTTAGCAGGTGACTTCCCAGTGCCAACACCCAACAAACAGCTGCGGGAGGAAAAGTCAGCAGAGGCCACAGTGACGGTGAAGACGGCACAATGCCATGGAGAGGGCTCTTACTCCTATAGAAGGTTTCCATTAAAATCTCCTTTATGATTGCCAGTTCATCACCTTGAAAGCAGGCACATTTTCAGCCTTTCTCTCATGTCAACAATTCATAAAATGCCCCTTTAGAAAAGCCGCATCTGTCATATTTGAAAATGAACCCTCCCCCCAACAAATACCTGCACAGAAACAATACCATTATGATTTTGAAATTTGGAGCCGCATTCTCTCCAATGCTTCATTTTCTATATGATCATAAATTAAAAACTTCAAGAAGAATGTTCATTCGTTTAGTGGGTGCTCTTTCTTTTTGGAAAGAGAGAGGGGCCTGATTCCAAAAAACAACCTGGAGAGGAGTTCTCACATGGCATTTACTGTATGCTAAGCGCTCTTCTCAAAGGTTTATGTATTTTAACTCTTAATTCAAACACCAATTGTATGAGGCAGCTGCTGTTATTTCCTCTTTACAGGTGTGGAAAACCAAAGCACAGAGAGATTAAGGGGCTTGCTCAAGGTCACGCTCCAGTTGGTAGTGATGCTGGGGTTTGACCGCAGGTAGTCTGGTCCGGGGTCTGAGCTTCTGCACCCTCCATCGTGCTGCTGGCAAGAACACTGCAAAACACAGGCATTGTGCAGGCAGCAAAGACTTGGCTTTAAGGGAATGTTTGACTGAACTATTAGAACACAAGTGAGGCTGTAACACAGCGTTCATTTAAACTTAATTTTAGAGGATCCCAAACATTTTATCCTAAAGCTTGGAGAGTCAACTTTTCCCTGTTTTGTTTTCCCCAGACTTATCTTCCTTCTGCAGTGAGAGGGATCCCCAGTGCATAACGCCTTCTAGGAACGAGAGAGACACTTCAGCGTGTCACACTTAGATCAGTTTCTCTCTGAGGCAACTCTGACAGAGCCGTCATTATATGAGTTTGAGGAAGGAGAAACTGGACCATAAAATCATTTAAGTCTTGGGCAATAATCTTAATCCTTCTCTACTTTGATTTTTAAATATTTATTTTAGTAACATTAAAGAACAATTTCTAGACCAAAGGCCAACCATGAGCTGCTAGCAAGTCAAGCTTATTCCTACCCCTGTGCTGTGGAACTCCTCACTGCCTCTAGTCCCCAAGGAGACCCCACCCCACCCCAGGTCCCATCTGGAAGCATGGGTCTCAAGTGAGTCAGTCTTAAAACCACTTTATTGTGAACATTTTCTGACCCGACCTGCAGGTCAGCAAACGTAAAACCCCCGGCCGCTGGGTTCGCCAACTGGGACCTAAGGAGGGGGTGCGCTAATGAAAAGGGACAGAAGACAGAGAGAATGGAGACAAGACAGGCTTTCTGATCAAGTCTCGTTTATTTGCGGAAACAACAAAGCATATATAGCATTCATGGGGTGAGGTTTTTTTTTCTGATTGGTTGCCCTTTATGCTAATGAAGTGACCTACAAACTCCAATTATGCACCGAGTTGTGCGCATGTGCAGTTGTCTCTGACGTAAGAGGCAGACCGGAGTGAGAACATTTGGCGGGAAACTGTGGCCCGAAAGTGATCAACAATAAGTAAACAACAAGATGGAGTCTTTAAAACAAAATGGAGTCTTGTTGTTTTTTTGTGCCCTATGGCTCCCAACAATTTTCACTGTGTAATCTAAAACCCAGCAATGAAATAGAAAACAGCATGTTTGTATCATTTGCATCAAGTCAGAAAGAAACAAAATCTGATGACTACCCAGCCAACAGAGTCAAGGAAAACAGAATTTATTGTCTTGGAAACATTAAGATGCTTACTGAAAATCTTATCCCACACATTAAATAATTACTGGTCACAAACTATAATTCAGAGTTATTACTTCCTTAAGTCCTATAACAACAACTTAAGTTCTTTAGAGGGTAATTTTGACTTGTGTGAATGTCTTTGATCAGTTGTATCAATCTCTCAACCATTTGAAAAGCAATTTTAGTTGACTGTGATTATGAGTTAAAAAGCAGTGCTTAACGGCTCTAGAAATTTTCCCCAAATTCCCTTGTCTCCAGACTTCTCTGAGACTTCCTCTGCAACACTGTAGGGGAAATGGATTTCTCTTGGTGGAGGTTACTTTTATTCTTTCAAACTATACAGATGCTAATGGTGATTTGCTGGTTGCTTGTTCAAAGAAAGTCATTAAAGCATTTTAATGATGGGCCTGGTGCCATGCACTTTCTTCTGTATACTTGGACACAGAGAGAGGGCTAATACCAATAATATGGGAGCAATTCTATAATACGTATTTGCTAATATTTACAGCATTTTCTGAATATTGTTGATTATGTGACCTAAAGGGACTTTTTTTCTAGAGTGAAAAGCAGCAGGAAAGTCAATCACTGTGGAAAATCAGAATCTGAATGATTTTTAAAATAATGTTATTCTTAATGTTTCAATAGTAGAAAAATGTTCAATTGTAGAAAATATTAAAAATACAAAAAAAAGTATAAAGAAAACTTTAAAGTCATTCCTAACTCCACCTTCCAGGAAAAAAAAAATCAGCATTTTGTCTCACTCCTTTTCTATACACACACACTTATTTTTAAAATCTGTTTTATGACCCAGAGCTCTGCCCAGGTTTGCCCCTTTCTCCAGAAATCAAGGTTTGATGACAAGTCAAGCAGGTCACCTCAGTCTTTTTCTTCTGTCTGTTTGAATTTTTTTCCTAATCAGATCTTCAGAGCATCATTCAACCAGACTTCTGATGGACATACCTCAACAGTTTTCAGAAAAGACCAGGCATTTCTGCATTTTAGCTTAGACTCCATCTGGGCCATCCTCCCACACCCTCATCCCTACATTAAGTGTGAAATAACAAAACATGACAGTGCCTTTCAAATGTTGGAAGGGTGACTGTGAAGGAGAAAGAACACTATGGTTCTGTCTAGTTGTAGAGAATAAAGCTGAGACTGATGGGAAGTAAAATCGTCTCACTTGAGAAGCGCTGAGTTCCCTGCTATTGGTTATATTCACTGTCAGGATGGTTGTGGGATGCAGGGTGGAGATGGAAGACAGTTGATGACGGTGTCCTTGCCATAAGGTACTGAGACTCTGTATTTCTCTCTAAGGTTGACTTTTTATCTGTATGATGTGATTTATGGGTGTCTGGAACCTTCTACCTCCACATCACCATCTTGATCACAGCTGTAGCCACAGGGCCCAGAACCATGTCCGGCACGTAGTAGGTGCTCAGTACAAGGTTGGTTGAATGAATGAATGAATGAATAAACAAATGAACGAACCTGGCTCCTGTGGTTGCTTCTTTGCTCTCCACTTCTGGAGACTGTGGGCAAGCAAATGTGAGAATCTGAACTGGCTTTGGTGAAAAGGAAGAGAACTGTTGGTTTCTTAGCTCACAGAGTTATCCATTTTCTGTTGTTTCTTGGAAGGACCCTGGGTCTTGGTGTTCACACAGTGGTAGGTGGTGTGGGCTAGAAGACAGCCAGTCTGGGCTTTTCCATCGACCAAACCAAACAAACCCAAACATTGATTTGATGGATGGAATCCCCAGGTGGATGACTTCACTCTGTCCTTTAACCACTGGAGTGAGACACTGGCCTCCTGCAGGCTTCCTCTTAGTGGGGGGTGAGGGAGCAGAGGTGAGCTGGAATGGGGAGATAACAAGTGTAAAAGGATGAAAAAAAGAATTACTTTAAACCAAGAAAACACCCTTTTCAGGGATCAAAGGCCACACAAAACCCAATCTCACAATATAAAGATCTAAAATCGAGTGTTGCTATATTTTGGTGGCATAAGGAAACAATATATTTTAACTTCTCTACCAAATGACATTTTTGGAGTTTACAACATTAATATTTTCTGGTCTGCTTCAATGAATACAAAGAGAAATTCCATAAGTAGACACCAATGTGCTTACACTGGATTTGAAGCAATAGCTTTAGAAAAATTACATACCTGAGCTAATTCATGCCTAAAGCAGAAGGTGAAACCACCCACAGAGGCAAGTGTTTTTTGCATCGTGATGGGCAAGAAGCCATGCCTGGGAAATCTCTGCACAGCTGAGGTTGGCCAAGGCTTCAGTTTGAAAGAGTGGGGAGGGACAGTGGTGTTTCTCAGGTAGGTGGCCTCAGAGGTGAGCCAGGTAACTGGATGTACCTTTCCCCACTCTAGGCAAGAATGCCAAACATCAGCCATAGCTCCCCCTTTACTCATACCTGGGTAGTTTACAGAGATGAACATTCGTGGCCACATTCTTGGGGTTTTTAGGGGACACACTCTATCTTGAGGCATTTCATCTGTAGAACATATTTACTAGGACATTGCTGGACATTTACTTAGGACAAATAAAAACTCGTATATGTCATTTGAAAGGAAATATGCCCATTGTTTCTTTCTGGAACTGGCAGTTACCATAACATGCACTTGGCTTTTAGACCACTTTGGCTACAAGTAAACTCAACCAAACATACTCGAAACCTACCAACTAGTTATATGAAGATAGTACTTTCAACTAAAATGTAATTATTAGTATTTATTGACTAGGAAAATAATACAGTCACACCCATCAGCAAAATATCCAGGAGCCAGAGGGAAATCATAGGGCAGTAATATTGAATCTGATTAGTACAACAGCCCAAAGTTATTTGGGCAGGAAGAACACAAGCTGCAGATTTTAGTGGGAGACCCTCAGCACCTTATCTGCCATCAGCCAGGAAGTAGCCTGCGGCTTTGATGCCCTTATGAAACTGGAACTCCATGCCTGCTCCCCACCCCTGCCCCAGACACCATCAGCCTGCCTACCCTCTTCTCTCCCCAGTAACTGGATCACTCCTACCAGGCTTTGCCTACCAACGTTTTTTAAAAAAAGACAATACAAATTTATTTCTTACAATTCTGGATATCAGAAGCCAAAACAACTTTTTCTTTCCTCATGATTTTTCCAAACTAAGGAGCTAAGCAACATTGTAGAACAATTGTCATTGTGATTTTTCTAAGGCTGCTTAGCTCAGCTATCCCCCTCATTTCAGTGCGCTCTGGAGAAGCTTACCTGTCCGTTGTAACAAGGCCACTGTTGTTGGGCACCTGCATCTGGGGAGGTCTCTCCCTGTACACTAGGTGAAACTTTAACCTGGATGGGGGAGGGTTCTTGACTCTGATCAAGAAAGAATTCTCGAACAGGTCTGACAAGGGTAGGTAAGGAAGAATTCATTAAAGAGAGAGTAGCAGAGCATGGCAGCAGCCATGCAGGCAGCAGAGAGCGAGAAAGAACACAGGGAGGAAAGAGAAGCTCATTAAACTCTGGCTTGGCACAGGGCAGAACCCTTACCAATCCCTGAAGCCAGTCACCTGGTATCCAGTGCCAGCTGAATCTGCAGTGTGGGAACTAAGCCCCTACCACCCCAGGATTTGGGGGAGCCACAGAGCACTGGATGGAGTGAGATTATGTCCTGACAACTTCTGAAAGCAAAGAAAGGAGATTTTTGGGCAGGCTACTAAAGAGCATGGTCGTACAGCTTCGGTCACGCGGGCAACGGGAACTTGCAAGCCCAAGTTAGAGATCTCAGTAGCCCTTCCCTGCTTGCCTGAGGTAGAACAGAGAAAGCGAAGACTTGTGTTTAAGTCTAGAAAACAGAATGAAATAGCGAAGTAACAAAGATGCTTACCACGGAAAGAGTGCAGGGACAAGACTCGGTGTGTCGAGCAGGCAAAGATACACACTTGACCTCAGAGAGGAAGGGTACTTAAGCGCTTAGGATCTTGTCTTTCAAGGCTTTCAGGAATGGGGCAAAGGGCTGCGGCGGGGTGGGGGCGGGCATGGACTTGCCATGCGGCCTCATGGTGTCTACCTCCAGCGAGAGGCGCTAGGTCACTATCCAAGTTTGTCCTCTAGATATTCTATGAGAGAAACTTAATGCAAGGAATTTCTTGATCCTTTTCTTTTCCAAGATAGTGGTTACCCTCAAGCAGTGGGGACCATCTCATTTAGGACTACACAGCCTGCCTTAGTTTAGGGTCCGTTATTGGCTGATTATCATAAAGTATGTAGGAATCTTACCTCCTAACTCCCTGGTTTTTAAAACGGAATCTTGGCCTTAAGATGGCATCCCTCCTGTTCATACTATACTGTTCGACTCTCAGCATTTTTCTTCATAGGGAGGAAAAATTCATCCTGATGGCTGTCCCACGGCCCTGCCCTCCCTCACCACCACATGCCGCCCCCCCCCCAATCCTGTGCCCTTTCTCTTGGCCAAACACTTCTCTTCATCCCCGCCCGCCCAGCAAGCTCACTCCCCAGATTGCTGAGAAATTGTTCTTTAACCAGAGATTTGCTGGGGGGACGGCTGGGAATGGGGTTGGGGTGGGAGTAGGGAGGCAGGGAGTTACGTCATCCACACACAGAATGTCACTTAGAAACGTCCCCATGACATTTCTTTTCCCAAAAATCTCTGTCTTCAGAGCCTTTGCCCAAAAGCAACCTCAGTGTCAGTATCCTAACCTTTCCCTCATCCCAAATCCCCCATCCCTATCCCTTGCTCCTTTGCTTATGCAAAGTAACTTAGCTCCTGGGTCTGCAGAGGAAGATGACTTTGGGGTCCCAAAACAAGAGCTCCCCCAGCCACCAGGAGCTCTCCTGGTGGAGAAATTTTAAATATCTCCTGGTCATTTTTCTGTTTTACCTTTTTTACCATCACCAACACTAACTCGTCTGAGCAACCTTCATAGTACTCCCCTGAGGTTCCTTGGCCAAACCCATACGTAGCTCTGGCGCTGGCAGCTTCTCTTTGTGCCACACTGGTTTCTGGAACAAACCGAAGCCCACAGACAGACACCTAGTAATCCAAGTTCACACGGTCCCTCAGATCTGATTTCAGGCTTTTGGTGACATACCCGGACAGAGCCCGCTCCGTGGGTATGCAGCCTGTGTGGTGGCACTGGGCCCCACGTTTAGAAGGGCCCAGACATTGTTTAATACTCTGCCCTCACCATCATGAAATTCTTAAAAACTTTGAGCAAGGGGTCTCACATCTGAATTTTGTACCAGACCCTGAAAATTATGTGGCCAGTTCTGCTCACACATGACCCTCCCGGGAAACGTCCCTTCCTTCAAAACAGTTTCTCCACCACTCCCTGCAAGCCTTCACCTCCAGGTGCCCGCTCACGGCGGGGCGCTGGGCCTGGGAAGGGCAGTGCAGGCAGGGGTGCTGGGGTCCCTCCTCTGCTCCAAAGAGGCCACAGAAACAGGGGGCCTGGGGAAGGGGCAAGAGGGCAAAGGCAGGGAGATTTGAGGGTGGGAGAAGAGCCCTGCAAAATTCCCCACCCCACCTCCCCGCCCATTCCACAGATTCCACCAGTACAGAGAATTCTTTTGTGGTAAAGCTCTTTCCAACTGTTTAAAAAAATAAGGCTATTCCTGAGAGGTCAACGCCCTACATTTTTGGGTCTCCACCGCACTGTGGATAAGCTCGTCAGGTGTTGCAAGGTGATTGCTGGAGGGAGTCTTGGCCCAGGGGGAACCTGAAGGGGTAAGAGGACACTTTCGGAGCCGGAGGAGGGTGAGGCCCTGCGGAGAGGGCGCCCGGGCGGGAGTCGGAATGAGGCAGGGGGAGGCGGGGAGCAAGCTGCTGCTCATTTCTTCTACATGGCAATTTTGCTGGACTCAGAACAAAAGCTTTTCTGCTCAGTCTCTCTTGACGGGTAAAGGGGGCTGTATGTTTTCCTGTGGCTGCCGCTTTTTGGCCAGTAACAGATTACCACAACCCGGGTGGCTCACACAGCAGGAACTCATCTCCTACGGTTCTGCAGACTGCAAGGCTGACATCAAGGTGTCAGCAGGGCCGGGTCTCTGGAGGCGCGCGGGGGAACGCATCTCACCGCCGCCTCGCGCTGCTAGTCCGTGCCTGGCGCCCTTCGGCGTTCCTCAGCTCGGGGACACATCAGTCCTGTCTCTCCAGCTTCCCAATCCCAAGGTCCTCTCCTCTGGGTCCCTGTGTGTCAAATCTCCCTCTCCTTTCTCGTATAAGCACACCAGACATCAGATTTAGGGCCCAGTCTCAATATAGGGTGATCTCATCTTGAGAAAGTAATGACAGCTGCAAACTCCCTATTTCCAATAGTCAACAACGCCAAATGATATACTTCAGTATATTTTATTGCTGAGAACCTGGATTTTAAATGGTCTCACCACAAAAAAAGAAATCATAATTATGTGACGCGACAGAGGCTTTAGCTACCGCTATAGTGGTAATCATGCTACAATATATAAACATATCAAATAAACACGTTGCACATCTTAAACTTACACAATGTTATATATAAATTATATCTCGATTAAAAAATACAAATAAAAAAAGAAAGACTTTATTTTCAAATGAGGTCACATCACACCTACGGAGGGTAGGACTTGGACATATCTTTTTGGACCCACAATTCAACATACTACAAAGTCTTCACACTTTTAGTTTCTGCTTGCTTTTTTTTCATGCTTTAACTTGAACTTTTGAGCTTTGGTTTTTCTCTTGATAGAAATCCTGAAATCTTGAGACCCATTATCAAATAATTATGGAAAAATATCTGTAAATCCAAGGCATTTTCCAAGTATGTACCGCAAGAGACTCTGCAGGGTCTCCCTGTATCCCAGGAGGATGGGAAGGGACAATAGCAAAATGCCTTTGATCCCCTCAGTAGGAAAGTGTCAGCATGAGCCAAGTCCTGTGCTTTAAACATTGTTTTACGTTAGTCAGTACATAGAAATGTGAGTGTTTACAATTCTGAAATGGAAATGGAAAAGCAACAAAAATGTGGTTTTAGGAGATTTTCATTAGATTCACTGATTTGTTGAAAAACATTGGAAAGCCTAACACAATATTTGTGAATAAGACCTCTAATGACAAATCCCATCTACCTTTCCCTTACCACGCTTTCAGGAAAAATGTGCTTTTCAGTACCACAGATGAACAGTTATGCATGATTCTTAATTATTAAGGAAGAATTCAATTTCCCTGAGAAATTTAGCATACTGAAATTATTAAAAGATGAAAATGATCTTATAATAAGTAGGGCCTTTTTTTCTTCATCACCCTGGGTCATTTCTGTTCAAGTATAATCAGGTCTTGGAACAAAGCCACAAAGTATTCTACAGATTTGAGATTTAAATTTGTCCCTCTGACTGCCAGTTTTCTTTTTAGGATTCCAGGTTCCCTCCCATTTCCTTCTTTTATGTGCCCACATTGGTTTAACAAATAGGAAAATCCCAAACACCCTAATGTGACATCCTAACCACATTTCATGACCAGTAATATCACCATGCAAGTAAGAAATTGTTTTCATGGAAAAACAAACTAGAAAGAATAACCCAGAAAATTTTGGAAATGATAAATAAAGGAAATAGCCCAACCAGATATTAAAATACCTTATGTGACTACAATACTTAAAACAGTGTGGAACTATCACTTAAAGACTCACATGAACAAGTGAGACATAAGGCAATGTATAGGCCTCATGAATATGACATGATACAGATATTTCAAGTCAACTGGAAAAAAGGACATTTGAATCCATACTTCACAACTTAAAGTTAAAATACTAAATGCATCAAAGATAAAAATGGAAAAACCCAAACAAACCAAATACACATGAACACAGTGGAAGAAAATAAGGGAAAACTTTCACAATTTCAGAGTGAGAGAGGCTAAAAGAAAAGGGAAGTTTTACCACACAAGAATGATTTTTGTTTTTTTTGTTTTTTTTTCACGGAAAAGCCACCATAAGCAAAGTCAAAAGGTGAAAAATAAACTGGAAAAGAACGTTTATAACTTACATCGCAGACAAGACTAATTTGCTGGCTTGCTTTCTCTCCCTGCCCCCGACACATCAGTTTAACAAATAGGAAAATGGGCAAAGGCTGTAAAGATAGCCCAAGAGGAAATGAACGCTCACAAGATATTTGCCTCATAATAAGGGAAATGCAAATTTAAAAGGACAATTTGATTATATTCAGAAGGAACTTTATTTTTAAAAATAGAAAGCCATGTTTCACTCACAAGATGGGAAAGGTACAAAGCTTAGCACATCTCCAATACACTCTTTGTACAACGGGACTGGCGCTATTCCTATCAAGATGGAGCCCCCTCCTCTCCATTCCCTCCCCTTCCTCTGGGCAGGCTTTTCACTGTCGGGAAGAAGAGAGTGTGGAAGGGGTACTATGTGACATACAAACAGGGCTGGGACGTAAGAGAGGCAAGAGAGGTGCCAGCACACAAAATGTAAGCAAGCACTCATTTGCAGGGTCATGCAAGTGCAGGGTCGGCCTTAAAAAAAGAGTGGCTCCTTACACCGTGAGCCCTGGGTGCCTCTCTAGCCTCTTGCTTCCAAGGGAGTCTGACTACCTTGATGCCACCAGGCTGGAGAAACTGTGGAGAAACCACACAAGGATGGAGACGCATAATGGTCCTAGTGATTCTATCGCCTGGCAACTCAGCTCTTCCCAGGCCTGCCCCAGATGAGTGACGGAGGAAGTCTTCAAAATGACCCTAGCCACCATCTGAATGCAACCTCCTGAGACTCAAGTCCCATGCCACACCAACCAAGCCAAGCACAACCTCCTCTGGACCCACAGAAACTATGAAAGATAACAAATGATTCTTGTCATTGGAAGTCACTAAGTTTTGTGGTGATTTGTTATGCAGCAATAGTTATAGATTTTATAGATAACTAATAGAGGCATCCTTATACCTTGCCGGTGGTATATTGAATTAGAACATCCTCCTTGCAGATGGGCAATTTATTAATGTCTAATCAAAATAATATGCACACAGACCCTTTGCCCAGACAATCCAGTTTTGGAAGCCTCCCAACAAATATATTCACACATATGCAAAGTAATATACATACATTTATCACAGTGCTATTTAATAGAAATAACCTAAAAGGTCATCCATATGGGTCTATTTAAGCAAATTATAATATTTGCTTATTATAATGGACTATTGTTCAGTCCAACAAAGAATGAGGTATTCTTTATATGATATGAAAAAAAATCTCCAAGGTCATTTCCAAGCAAAACAATAACAAAAATGTAAGGCGCAAGGCAGCGTGTACAGTACAGTGGCGACTGAAAGAGGAGGAAGAAAGGGCACCTTTGTTCATAACTGCACGAATAAGCATAGATTATCTTCACAAATTACACAAGGAAACTTCATGGCCATTGCTTGGAGACAAGAACTGATGGCTGACAGACAAGAGCGGGCAGGTGGAGGCTGACTACATACCCTTCAATGCCTCTTAACTTTATACCAGATGAATGTATTACCTAATCAGAAATAAAGAAATAAAATTAACTTAAAAAAAAAAAAAAGGAATTCCTATCAGTTGCCTTTGCTTTAACTTAACACTACCTGGATATGTAGACGTCATAGCTGGGTCTTCACACTGAGGTCCACGCGGTCCTGAGGAGCAGGAAGAGTTTCTTCCAGTGTTAGGAGGTTAAGGGAATCAGTGTCTAGATAGAGAATGAAGATAAGTGGACTTGCCTAAGATTCCTTTGTCTGGGAAAGTACCTTGCCAGGCTGGTTCTGCCTTCTGGCTTCTTCTCTCCGGGCTTTTTCCTTCTCTCACCGGACAGAAGGCAGGCAGGCCTCTCTCCTATCCTGCATTTCACTCTGTGGGTTGCCCCAGAGTGCAAAGACCCCTGGGAGGGAAAACAAAGGAACAGCTTGAAATATTGGCATTGGTTCTGAGAAAGTGAGCAACTTTCAAGATTGGGAAATAAATCCTTTTGCAAGTCTTACTCTTGCAAAAGGTAGTTTCTAAGTTTTGCTTTCAAAAAAGTTGAAAGAGGATCTATTGAGTTGTCAGCCAATGGCACATTAAAAAATATTTTTGATAATGGATGACAGGGCCATTTTTCACAAAGAAATCAGGACTTCAAGGAAATGAGTGATATTGGTATAAGAAAACTTCCATTGCTGAGACAGGGACTCTGGGTGTAGTCAGAGTAGGGTGAGGGCCTCCAGAAAAAGCAAGGCAGGATATTTGCAGTCAGAGCAATGTAACTACATGCAAGGAAACCCCCCACCAAAACTCTGTGTTAAACATTCAGCTCTAGAGTCATTCTTCAGTGAGATCAGTTGATACTCTCCAGACAAAGGAAAGTAGCCCATGTTTTTATTATTTAATCATTTGTAATCAGGTTTAAGATTCACTTTAGCATGCTAAAAGGGACTTAATATCTCATCAAGGATAAACATCCTAAGACCACTTTTAACAAGTCCACACCCTAAGCCCTTTATCAGTTCCCAAAAATCCTCAACTGCCTATAAATCCCCTAGACAACGCACCACCCTGGGCTCTCTTGTCCCCTCCTGGCATGAGCCAGGGGCTCTGTCCTCACACTGTATCTCTCAATAAAAGCCTCTCCCTGGCTCTCCTACCTTAGGTGTTTGCTAAGTTCATTCTTTGATTCTGCAAATAAGAACCCCGGCATCATTGCCATCTGCTTATTTATATAACATCAAAAAAAAAAAAAATAAGGTAATAGGCCAGCAGGCACATGAAAAGATTCTCCACATCACTAGTCATAAAAGAGATGCAAATTAAAACCACAATGAGATACCACCTCACACCAGTGAGGATGGCCAACATCCAAAACACAAACAACACCAAATGTTGGCGAGGATGTGGAGAGAGGGGAACCCTCCTACATTGCTGGTGGGAATGCAAATTAGTTCAACCATTGTGGAAAGCAGTATGGAGGTTCCTCAAAAAACTCAAAATAGAAATACCATTTGACCCAGGAATTCCACTCCTAGGAATTTACCCTAAGAATACAGCAGCCCACTTTGAAAAAGACTGATGCACCCCTATGTTTATCACAGCACTATTTACAATAGCCAAGAAATGGAAGCAACCTAGGTGTCCATCAGTAGATGAATGGATAAAGAAGATGTGGTACATATACACAATGGAATATTATTCAGCCATAAGAAGAAAACAAATCCTACCATTTGCAACAACATAGATGGAGCTAGAGGGTATTATGCTCAGTGAAATAAGCCAAGCCGAAAAAGACAAGTATTAAATGATCTCACTCATATGTGGAGTATAAGAACAAAGAAAAAAACTGAAGGAACAAAACAGCAGCAGACTCACAGAACCCAAGAACGGACTAATAGTTACCAAAGGGAAAGGGACTGGAGAGGATGGGTGGGAAGGGAGGGACAAGGGGGAAAAAGGGCTATTACAATTAGCACACATAATGGAGCTGGGGGGTGTTGGGAGGGATACGGGGAAGGCAGTATAACACAGAGAAGACAAGTAGTGATTCTATAAAATCTTACTACACTGATGGACAGTGACTGCAATGGGGTTAGTGGTGGGGACTTGATAATAGGAGGAGTCTCGTAAAAATAATGTTGCTCATGTAATTGTATATAATAGCAAAATGAAAAAAATTCCTACTTAAAAAAGGTAATAAAATCGATATTACAATTATATTCAATCATAAATAACTGAACTTGCTTAAAAACCAAAGCAGACTTACCCATCTTACTAAGTGACACATTTCCAATAATATTTTGTGTTCATGTTTAATGATTATAGTTGGTCAAAGCAATTGCAGTGAATTCCACCTGAAGTGTTGTTTACCCTTGAGCTTTATAGTCACAGGAAATTTTTTAAATTTCAATTTGTTTATATGCTTTTGTCACATCAAAATATGAGAGAGTTATTTTTTAAAAAGACTTTTGAGTATGCACATTTACAGAGGCAAAATTCTTTGGGGGAAGCAGAATGACATGAGTTCAAAGTGAAAAGGGAACAATGTAAACATTTTTATATATATTTTAAATGATGATGGTGGGTATAAAATGGCTGTGGCATTTGGATACATCTTAAAGAGTGCTGTAACAAGGTTTTTAAAATGTACATATTTATTATGTGTTGAAAAGTACATCTTCTGTAGAAAAAACCTTTTAAATAAGGTAAAACTGCAGAAGAGAGAAAGTTCTTCAAGTTCTTTGAGCAATACACAAACAAGTAATTTGAACTATTGCCTTGGGGGCTATCTTCCACTCTCTTTACTTTGCAGATGAAGAATTTGTCCATCAAAGTGAAAGTGACTTTCTCAAGGTCACCAAGGGACAAATGGGGCCAGACCCTGGTCTCCTGCCTCCAGGTCCAGGCAGCCAGATGACTTCCACAGGAACTGATAGTCCCCCAATTAAAGTTATTGCTTAGGCTTTCTGGAAACTAGTGCATTTTACCTGGAAGGTATAATTTGATGGGAATGTCATGAATGCATCCTTCTTTACCTTACAGAGAAGAATCATGAAAACACAGGTCACAGGTCAGGTACATTTTGAAATGGGGTCCAAAGGTGACATAGTAAAAGATCCAGAACCTAAGGTGACAAACCAAGCTTGTCAGGGGTGCGGGAGGCAGCTATGGCCTCAGGGGGATACGGGGTGGCATGTCACACATGCAACCTCACTAAACCCTTCCTACAACCATATAGGTGGGCGTGGTTTTCCCTGATTTACCAAGGAGGTCCACCCAGATGCCCTGTTACCCCTCTGACATTTCTGTGAAAGATCATTATAAGAGATAGATTGTGCCAGAAATCAAAAAGAACACCACCTTGCATTTGTGCAGTTCTCCAGGTGGACAAGTGCTTTCACAGGAGTTATTTCATGCAGACTTGATAAGATCCCCATGAAATGGATTGGCCGGTACCATCATGTTACAATAAACACAGGCGAGGCCCAAAGGTCCTGATTGGGTTTAGTGGTTGGTGCTTTTCCCACAGGCTACAGACCTCTAAGCAGATTATGCGAGATTAATCCTGACAAATTTCCTTGGCCTTATAGAGCATAATTGGATCACTCGAGTCATGCATATTGAGAAAAAATTATAGTTAGATTCACATACAACATTTACCAAGGCCTCTAGGCCCCTAAAAACCTGATTCCTGCCCACCTTTCCAACCTTTCATATTTTCCTGTTCTTTCTACATTCTAAAGTGGCCTCCTTTCTGGTCCTTGACTATACCAAGTCTTTTCCTGCTGGTTGTTCCCTCTTCCTGGTCTTCTTTCTGCCCAGATCTGTATATGGCTGGCTTATTCTCATGCCAGGTGAAGACTGGTTTCTTCAGACTTCCCCTTCCCCTCTTATTTAAAATGGCCTCTTGGTTATTCTCTCTCAGTCATCCTGCTTATTTCTTTGATAACAAAGCACAGCTTGCAATTCTCTTGCTTATCTATTATGCACTTTATCATGGTTTCTCCACTAGAACATAAGTCCCATGAGGCAAGGACAAAGTCTGACTTTTTATTGTTCTATTCCCAGTATTGGTACATAGGAGATTCTCAATAAAGGTTGATTTATAAATAAAGTGAATAAGCACCTTCAAGCAGGAATGCTTGATCTGTAGGCAGCTAGTCTGTCCCCCATGGATGGTTATGCTGTAACTCCAGTAAGAGTTCATTCAGGAAGCTGCAGCCAGTCAACCCCTCACTCATCTAACTAGAGATGCCCACTGGAAAGAAAGGGAATCATCACCCACTTGGAAGGACCTTCTAATCTGCATGCCTCGGAAAGGGATTATCAAGATGCATCAGGGAAACTTGTCAGGTCCCAATTCTCCAACTATGTATAAACTGCTTGACCTTTTTTCTTTAAAAAAAAGCAAATCTCATATGCACCAATCCAATTTTAATGGTAAAGTTAGGGGAAGCATAGTATATAGGAATATTAATTGGCAAATATATCAAGCAAAAAACACACTTCAATCTGCTTTGACAAGATGCTGAACTCAAGAATTATTCAATGCCAAGAGATTCCAGAGGCTCCAGCACAGGTTAATCTCCAAATAATTTCAATGGACTCTGGTCATCTCAGACTTTAGATACTGTTGCCTGTTTAATTAAAAATAAAAATTCTACTTTAACTGCTGTCTTATGACCATGATACTTGGTCCTGTCCAGTGAGAATTCTCTAGGTTTCTGACACAAGAAAGCAATCAGAGGGGAAGGAGCCAAAAATTCTATGGAATTTGTAAGGATAAACCTTATAAATGTAGAACTGAAAAAAATTTTGAAGACTGAGATTTCAAGGGCCAAAGCATTTTCAGATTTTCCCTAAAAGAATGGGCCAATCCAAAATGTATACAATTCTATGTTAATGTTTTTTACCTTGTGAGCATATATCCAAGTTAAGTGAAAATCATAGCTGAAGACTGAAAATGTAGTGATATCTCTTATATCAGTTTACTTTATATACCATAAAAAAAATGTTTCCAAATTATTACTGCACTTTTGGAAATTTTCTTCCTAGATTCTACGTAGGGAAAAGAATTTTTATGCTCTAATACTGGTATAGAAACTAAATAAATCACCATGAAACAGAGATACATATTTAACCCTGGTGATGAAATGATGCGATGTAATTAAGTAGACTCCACACTTATTCTTTAAATAAGTGAGAGTCTAGTAGTGAAAGACTGGTCAATTTAAATCTATCTATGCACTGAGGAAAATTAGAAGAGTGGGACAGAATATTAGAAATGCTGGCTTGAAGGCATCTGAGAGCTCTCAAGATAGTAAAGAATTCCCAGGTTGGAGGAGAGAAGTCCAGGGAGGTGGTCCAACATGTGAAGATGCTTTTTCCCTGGGGACATCTGCCGCCTCTGAAGGAAGTGACTGAGAGCTGTTAGGCATTTTTGACGACCATATTGGCTTAGGGGCCCATACTAGTGCCCATCAAGAGGATCTCCGGCAAACTGTAAGTTGAGACTCCAAAGGGATCACTCTAGCAATAGGAGTGAACTAGAGTTAGAAAAGCCTTACAAAGATTGAAGCTCAATTCCAAGTGATCTCCTCTCTGAACTTGGCCTGAGGTAATCCAAATTGATAGGGTACCTTCTTGGGGGGAAAATGTCATCTTAGACCTAAAATTAATTCTACAAACAATGTAGCAAATACAATATTGGACAAATAGTGAAAAATAATGAGGTACACGATGAGATAAGGCACCCTGAAAACAAAACAAAACCAGAAACAACCAGCCACAGAAACAAACCCACAGTAGCTTCAGATATGGGAATTATCAATAAAAGTCTTATATCAACAATTTATAATGTTCAAGGAGTCAAATGAAAAGACTGGCAATTTTGACAAGAACTGGAAACCATAAGAAAGAAACAAATGGAAATTTTAGAGCTGAGAAAGAGAACAATTGAAATTAAGAAAATGGATGGGTTTAACAATAGGTTTGACACAGATAAAGAGAGAATTGGTGAAATGGCAGATAGGCAAGAGAAAACAATTCAGAATGAATCATAAAATATTAATGGACAATTATAAGCAAGGATAAATAAAAGAGGATAGAATAAGACATTATCACATACTTGAGGGAGTGAGAATGAGGCAAAAGTAATATTCAAAGAAATAATGATGAGAATTGTCCAAAGCGTATGAAAGATATTAAGCCATATATCCAACAAATCTTACCAATCCCAAATAGATTTAAAAAAAATAAAATTGAAAACTACATTTAGTCACATTATAGTAAAGCTTCCAAAATCAAGAACAAAGAGAAAAATCTTAAACAGATCCTGATTGTAATACAAACAACATTCAAAGAAGCAACGATGAGACTGGTAACTGACTTTACCAGAAGCAATACAAAAATAAAAGACAACAGAGTGTTCTTTAAAATGATGGAAGAATAAATGTATATGTATTAGAATGAATGGGAAATACATCTTTAGACACACAAAAACTAATAGAATGTGTCACTAGCAGACTTAAATGAAAGGATATTTTATTCAGGCAAAAGAAAAATGAGTCCAGATGAAAGCTGGAGGATGCAGGAAGGAATCAGAAAAAAAAAGTTTAACTTGGTATCAACTTATCAAACAATATTAAGAATTAGAATTCACAACCACAGTGGCATATAGGATGGACGAGTAAATGGAATTAAAGTACTCTTAAATCTTTACATCATTCAGAAAAAGGATAAAAACAACAAATTACACTTGTGAAGAATGCACTTATCTCTATACAAAGGAGGATAAAACTTCCAACTAGAAGGAAAAAAAAATGAAATAGTAATTTTAAAAATGCAGAAAAACAGAGAAAAAAAGAATGTCAACTAAATCATAGTAACAATAATTAAATAAGATTATAAACCCAAATAGAGCAGTAATTACATATAATGCAATGAGACAAAATCAAAGATCTTCAAACCAATATAAAAACTCTATTTATAAGAACTATCTGTCTCTGTATCTTATGAATACAGAAATGTTGGAAGTAAAAATATGAATAAAGTAATATAAATGCTAATGAAAAGGAAGCAGGTATAGCTATATTAATTATAGATATAGTAAACTACATCTCTAAAGATGGACACTTAAATGATAAAATGTACATTAGGAAGAATTGACAAATTTAAATTTATATCCACCTAAAAAATATAGTTTCAAACTAATATAAGGCAAAATTGACAGCAAAATATTGAAAAAGACAAAAATATTTTAGTGGGATGGATTTTTTGTAAACATACTTCATAAATGATAGAACAAGCAAACAAAAATCAGTAAGAACATGGAAGAGACTCCAGCAAATGATCTGATAGACTGGAGCACTCAAAAACTCCAGGGTATATATTATTTTAAAGTATATGTGGAAAAAATAATCACATACTGTGTCATAAAGCAAATCTCAACAAATTTTCACAGATTGAAATCATAAAGCCTATGTTCTCGGACCATATTGCAGTTAAAAAGAAACCATTAACAAAAATACACTAGAAAATCCTCATTAAATGGAAATTAAGAAATATGCCTCTACATAATCCTTGGGTCAAAGAGGAAATCACAATGGAAATTACAAAATATCTTAGATGGCATGAAATGAATGAAAATGTTATATATTAGAATATGTGGATATTTCTTGTCTTAAAAATGTTGGAAGACACTGGTGAAAGATATTGAAGATGACACTAATGAGTGGAAAGCTATTCCATGCTAATGGATAGGAAGAATTAAAATTTTTTAAATGGGCCATACTGCCCAAAGCAATCTTTAGATTCAATGCACTCTACAGATTCAGTGCAATGCCTAGCAAAATACCAATGGCATTTTTCACTGAACTAGAGCAAAGACCCCAAATAGCCAACCAATCTTGAGAAGGAAGAACAAAGATGGAGATATCATGCTCCCTAATTTCAAACTATATTGCAAAGCTACAATAATCAAAACAGTATGTTACTGGCATAAGAACAGAACATAGACCAATGGAACATCATTGAGAGCCCAGAAATAAACCCACATCTGTATAATCAATTAATACATGACAAAGGAGACAAGAATTTACAATGGGGAAAACCCAGTCTCTTCAATAAATGGTGCAAAAGAATGAAACTGGACCACTGTCTCCCACTATATGCAAAAATAAACTCAAAATGGACTAAAGACATAAATGTAAGGCCTGAAATGATAAAATTCTTTTTTTTTTTTTACAATTTATTTTATTTTAGTATCATTAACCTACAATTACATGAGCAATATTGTGATGATTAAACTACCCCCTTCATCAGGTCCCCCCCACCAACCCTATTACAGTCACTGCCCATCAGTGTAGTGAGATGAGAATCACTACTTGTCTTCTCTGAGCTGTACAGTCCCCCCCGTGCCCCCTCACCCTATGCCTGCCAATCGTAATGCCCCTTTTACCCTCTTATCCCTCCCTTCCCACCCATCTCCCCAGTCCCTTTCCCTTTGGTAACTGTTAGTCCATTCTTGGGTTCTGTGAGTCTGCTGCTGTTTTGTTCCTTCTGAAATGATAAAATTCTTACAAGAAAGCAGCAGATAACTCTTAACATTAGACTTTTTTTTCTGGATGTGTTTCTCCAGGCAAGGGAAACAAAAACAATAAACAAGTGGGACTACATCAAACTAAAAAGCTTCTGTCCAGCAAAGGACACCATCAAAACAAAATGAAAAGGCAACCTTTTAAATGGGAGAATATAACAAATGATATATCTGATAAGAGGCTAATACTCCAAGTATATGAAGAACTCATACAACTCAACACCAGAAAAACAAATAATTTGATTAAAAAAATGGGCAGAGGACCTGAATAGACATTTTTCCAAAGAAGACATACAGATATACAACAGACACATAAAAAGATGCTCAACATTGCTAATCATCAGGGAAGTGCAAAGCAAAACTATAATGAGATATTACCTCACACCAGTTAGGATGGCTAGTGTCAACAAGGCAAGAAATGACCAAGTGTCAAGAAGGATGTGGAGAAAAGGGAACCCTAGTACACTGCTGGTGGGATTGCAAATTAGTGCAACCACTATGGAAAGCAGTAGGGAGGTCTCTCAAACAACTAAAAATAGAAATACCATACAACCCAGCAATTCCACATCTGGGAATCTACTCGAAGAAAACAAAATCATTAATTCAAAAAGCTATATGCATCCTTATGTTTATTGTAGCATTTTTTTACAACAGCCAAAATATGGAAACAACCAAACTGTCCATCAATAGACGAATAAAGACAATGTGGTATATATATGCAGTAATATTATTCAGCCACAAAAAGGAAAAAAAATATTGCCATTTGTGACAACATGGACAGACCTAGAGGGTATTATGCTAAGTGAAATAATCAGTCGGAAAAAGATGAATACCCTATGGTAGCACTTATGCATGGAACCTGAAAAAACAAAAGAAATGAGCAAACAAAACAGAAATAGACTCATATACACAGAGAATGGACTGTTGGTTACCATAGCAGGGAGGGATAGAGGACGTAAAGGACATAAAGAGCTACAAACTTCAATTAATAGTTTAGTCATGGGGATAGAAATATTGCATAGGGAATATAGCTTATAATACTGTAAAATCTTTCTATGGTGACAGATGGTAACTACACTTATGGTGAGCATTTAATAATGTATAGAACTGATGAATCACTATGTTGTTCATCTGAAACTAATATGATATTGTATATAAACTATATTTCAATTAAAAATCAAAATGTTGGATATTGTCTATTGAATTTCTACTATGGAAGAGCTAGATCTAACTTCTAAAATCTTCCCACAGCACCCCCCCCCCAACTCCCCATCTTCCCAAATAGTTACAGCATATTTTGGTTAAATTAATATTCATTACTTATATTATTTTGGTTATGTGAATATTTTTCACAAAATATAAATAGTGTTGCCTTCAAGGCAGATCAGTTTCTACTTCTTATCTACCTTATTTATTTTTTTATACCTTTGCCATCTGTGAATCTCCTCATTCTAGCTGCCAATGACATCAGCTAATAGTTAAGTAGCTAAAAAAATCTCCCTAATCCAGACTGCCAGGGCAAAGCTTCCCTGAACTAATGGCAACTCAAGACAGAAAGAGATGTGTTTGCATATTGTAAAATGGCTAGAGCAAAGTTATGCAATGCACAAAAGAAAGTGTTAAAAAAATTTTTTTTTAAGTAGATGCTCTCAAAGCAGATAGGAATAGCTATTTCTTTCCAGTTAACTGTAAGATTGCACAGCAAGAATAGGCTGAGAGTTGAATATTTAAAAAATCATATTGCAGGAGAAAAATAAAAGTTCAAGCTATTTTCCTTTTTTTAAAAAAAAAGAAAGATAGAGAAAGAAAGAGGGAGGAAAAAGAGGCAGTTCCCAGGATACAAATCCATTGCTTAAGGAATGTTCCCCAGGATATAAGCATGTGCTTATGAATGTGAGTAGGTGTTGCTCTTTCTGCTGTGACCCCTAGGAGACACCCTCTTTATGCACTAAATGCAGAGGGTGGTGTATAAAGGAAAGAAAAGGAAAAATTCTCTCATAGCCAGAGCAGGTGGGAAGGTAGAAAGCACCTGTCTTCATTAAAGGCACTGAAGCAGAATGAACACGGTTTTAGTGTCCTGAGTTCCTGGTTAGAAGCCAAAACATTTTCCATCAAAGGCAGTGGGAATCTTTAGAAATGGTCCACTCAGAAATGGTCACATGTGGGGTATACTCCTGTATCAGGATGGGAGAAGAGAATAACAGATATCTATAAAAAAAAAAAAAAAGAGCCCAAGTTTTATTTTCTCCTGTTGAAATACATAGATTTATATGGAAGAGCAGGAAACTTAACCACCATTTTTTTCATTTATTCAACACATATTTATGGAACTCTTATTGAGTAACCGGCAGTGATCTAAAGTTGGAGAGTTTTCTCAAAATGAACTTAACAGTCTGGTGGGTGATACAGATTTCTAAAAATCAATCCCAACCGTGTCATAAGGCTGAATTGGGTGGGTTCAGGTGCTACAAGGGCCCAGCGAGGTCATCCTCCGTGCAGGCTGGATGGATGGATGGGATACTTCCAGAGACTGTCATTTAAAGTTGACACCTAAAATAAGAATCTGTGGCACTGTAACTATGGAAAAACATTACAAACCCAAACTTTAGACTTACTAATTTATAAGCCTAGTTGATACGTAAATTTAAGATTGCTTGTATGCTATTTATTCCTGAAACATAGATAAAAGTCAATCATACTCATTGTTGCTAAGACTGCTGAATTTCACAATTGTCTTAAGCCTGAAAACCTTTCTGTTGCCTTCCTTGCCACATCACCACCTAAAAAGGCCCCAATCTACTCATCTCCTTTGTTCTACTTTTTTCTGACCCATTATGCGATGTTGCCTCAAAATACTGCTTGGGAATTCAAGGAGAGTTCAGTGGGGGAAAGGCTGGGAACTACCTTTTAGAAAAGGTTTTCAGACAACACCATCAAAAGGTAAATAGCCTTGTTCACCTTTTGATCAAATTTTAATGGTCACACTGACATAAACCCCTTTCTATTCCTGATCTATTTTCCATGGTCTTTCCTGCAATTAATCACCAGCTAAATGGATTCTGGGACTCCAGGCCAAAGTCAAAATGCTCTGAGGCTTGCAAATTCTCAAAGGTTCATGCAGGGACACTACACAGCACTTTTTATTAGCTCTGACTCACCCTGGGCTGTCTCCACAGCCTGCAGTAAGACTGCCTGTTACCTTTGCTTACTCCAATTTCCATGGATACCACCCAAAGGGCTTTGAAAGCTTCTAATAAGGCTTCCTTTGTCTTTTGGTACTTCCCTTGGAAATCCCTGTTGGGGTCCATCTGGCTCTTATTTTCAGACAACCTGGTGCTCTCTTGGTCACCTGCACAGTGTGGTGCCTGTCCCCTTCAGCCACTGGGAAAGCAACATTGGGATAACCAAAACACCACGGCTGCCTCTAGAGGCAGTGTTTTGGACTTGGGACTTGAACTTTGTCAGAAACATGGTAATTCATGAATTCTCTGTAAATTGTCTGGACAAGTGAGGGGAGGCAGAAAAACAGAGCTACTTTTCTAAGTCAGGCTAGAAATAAACAAATGAATAAAAGCAACCCAGCTTCAATTTTCCAGACCTTTCAGTAAAAGAATTTTAGCCCAAATGATCAGGAGAATTGCCTGCACTTCATACTGTAAATATGCACATGACCGTTGGCGTCCCCCGATCCTGCCCCCCACCCGACATCACTAACCTGCAGGCACTACTCTTAGAGTGAAGGAGTGCTTCTTGGTTCCTGCATCTTTCTCTGTTTTCCATGTAGGGGAGAGGCTCATTCCTACTTCTTTTTCTTTTCCAAGCAATGCTGGAACAGTAACATGCAAGATGGAAGAAATCACATCCTATTCACAGCTAGTAAGTGAACCTGCACATTAATTACTCATGGAGATGCTCAAAACAAGTTGTTAAGGGTCCAGGCAGCATTTGTGGAGGAGCTCAGTGCAGGTGGGCTGTCCTCAGCTGAGGCCCCATTCTACCCACATGCCTGCGGAGTTCAGAGGCGAACGGGGCAGTGGGAGTTTTGTTTCCTTGGCAGCCCGTCTGCTAAGGTCAGGAGTAAGCTGTCCTGCGGCCTCCCTGCCACCCTGGCCTTGTGGGTGGTCTCACACACTCCACCAGCTACACGGCCCACCGCTGCTTATGGCCTCGGCCAGAGTATTTATTAGGAACCCTGCCTCCCTGGAAGACTAAAGAGCTAGGACTTTGTAATTAAAGACTTCATTAGCCTCCTACTGCAAACTTCCATGGTTAATGGGACTCAGGCCTCACTCTTTCTGGCATCAGGAGGCATTCCATCAATCAATCTCAGCCATCCGCTCACACTCAGATGTCTCCGCCATGGGCCAGCAGAATAGGCGGGAGTCAATGCCAGAGTTAACAAACAAAGCCTCCCAGGGTCCCCATACTGGTCTCCCTGAATGTGTGTGTGGCCAAAACAACGCTGGGAAATGTAGCAAGTCTAATACCCATTTATCATATTTTAATTGTCTTCTAGTCTGAGCTCATCTCATGGTAAATGGGACATTCCGATAGATGAAGCTGAACTTTCTCTATGGCTTATCTTCAAGATTGTCACTAGGGAGTATTTAAGAACCTTTTTGGGGCAGAGGAATGGAGGGCCTTAGAGAAAAGGGGATGATAGTTGTGTTCAAAGCTGCCAAAGGAAACTGGCAGAATATCATCATGAGATCAGTACATTTTTTTTCCTTGAAAGAGTCGTTTTGTGGCCTAGTTTGAGGAAATGCTTTCTTTCCTAATTCCTATTGCATGTGACAATTAGTAATACTAAAACAGCTAATATTTGAGTACTAGCTTGCACCAGAATATTCTATGCACAGTATGCATGATCTCATCTACCTGTGCAGGGGCTCTCCACCAAAATCTCTTCTTCCCCCCTTTCCTGGCAAGAGTTGCAGCTGGATCATGGCTGACCAGCTTGGGAATACATTTTGCAGCCTCTCTTGACTCAGGTGAGGTCACACAGCTATACCCTTACTCTTGGAAGGTAAGCAAGAGCATGCCACATTCAAGCTGGAGCCTGTAGGGAGATGGCCTTCTCCAGGCTTTTTTCCCCTTTCTTGTTGGCTGAGTTGGTGAAAAACGTAATGGTCTTAAAGTCCATGAGTTGCTATCAGGCTTGGTGCCTAAGCCACCCACCAACCCAGATCACCTGTCCTGGATGGTTTTATGACAGAGACATAAACAACTGTTCCTTAGCTTACCACACTTGAAGAATCTTCATTAGAAAGCTGTGTTTACCTGGAATACTTTGCAATGATGCTCCAAAGCAAGTTTGTTTTTTCAATTAACCCCATTTTACTAATGATAAAACTGCTGCCCAGGGAAATTAGGTAATTTGCCTAAAGTATCGTTAATAATTAGCATTGATATTAGCAGGGATTCAAATCTGGTTTTCCTGACAATCTATGATGACAAAGGTCAGAATGGTTCCCTTCGATAGAGTGGATTGACTTGGGAGGACGCCCCTAGGAGACTCCCCCCACCCCCACCTTTTTTGGGGGGGAATGTGCTTGGATTACTGATTTTCTTTAACATTCAGACAATATTTTATTATCATACAAAGCATTTTCACACAGTTAGTGCATTTAAACCTCACAAATCCCATGTACATATGAAGAAATTGTGGTTTGGACAAGAAACATATCTTGAACATAGTTAAGAAACAGCTCCAGGCTTTGAACACAGGTCTTCTCTCTAAATCCTGTACACAGTCCATTATATGCATGCTGAAGCAACCCTCTCTGGTGTAAATTACCAAAACCAACTCGTATTAGCTCAAGCAAAACACAAACCAACTCCACTACCACCACCACACACACCCCTACACGTCCATTCACGTAACTGGGTGGGGAGGGGGACAAAGCAGAACTAGCCAAAGTAGCATGGCTGCCAACACATTTCTCTTTTCACTCTGCTCGCAGTCTTCCTCCATGTGGCTAGAGGAAAATGGGGCCAAAGACAGCTCTAACGCACAGCTTCCAAGCTTAGTAACCCCATAGGAAAAACTGTGCTTTAATATTTTAAGTCCTAGCCTACGCTTTAATATTTTAAGTCCCAGCGGAAGACCTTAATTGGCTCAGCATGAGTCCATTGCCTTCTCCACGGACCAGTCATTGAAGCCAGGGGGAATGGGGCAAGACACTGTGATTGGCAGTTCCACTAGAACCAAAAGGAACGGGTAGCATGGCAGGAACAATTACTGATAAGAAGTGGAGGAAGGTGGATGCTGATGTCAGAATAGGATGGGGATGATTGACAGACAAAAACAGATCCATTAAACATACCCTGCATTTTTAAATGATTCACCATAGAACTGGCAGCGGCATCCTTTAGTGTTGAAAACATTGTATCATATATATCACGGTCTCTTGGTCTTACTATAGGCACCCTATTGCACAGTGTGGTCCTAATAGCTGCACTCCATGACTTGCCTAGTCATTCAAAATCCTCTAGAGCACTTCTCAGCGGCTTCCTTTTATTCCAGGCCTGGGCATCTGTGCTCTGTGTGTGGAGCAGGGGTAGGGGGAGAGGTTACACATATTCTTAGTTTTCTGTCTCCAGGTTTGCTTCTGTTTACTCTCTGAGGATCAAATTCGTTTTCACCATTGTCCCTCAGAGTGAAGAGAAGACTAATAAAAAGTCAGATAGGCTGTCTGTCTGCTCCTCAGGTGTGCAGAGTGTTCTAGCTGCTCCCAACCAGGTGAACGCAGTTGGTTACCCCAGGGGCCCAGGTGCTGGCCACAGACGTGAGCTTCACTGTGTGCTGGACCAAGGAAGCAAGCGGTCAGAGCTGCCCAGCCTGGTGGTTGTCGCTCTATTCTGCCATGTGACCTCACAGTTTGTGACACATTTCTAAGACTCCAGACATTTCTGTCCTATGCTTTAAATTGTGACTTTTAAACCTTCACGTTAAAAAAAATTAAACCCACAGTAAAACATAAGTTTTACACTGACCTTGTGTACACATAGGTTCACACACACCTTCACAATATAGCCAAAAATATTTATTGGAAAAACACCTGTTTACCCTTACCCTGTGTGTTGCACTCTAGTATGTTCTGTTCAATGTTATTTAATTTTTTAGAAACTGTGGGGCACAACCGACTACCCTGAGTTCAAGAGAGGTGGGGACTGCAGTCTGGAGAGGGCACAGCGCACCTGCTCTCTGCACTGCCTGAGTGCTTCATCAGCGAACCTGGGAGCACCTTCTCAGCAGACGCTTCAAAAGCCCTTTGTTTCAGGATTCCAGCCCAGGAGGCTGGGAGCTGTGCTAGGCTGGGTAGGTGGGTCCCCGGCCTGGGGCATCACCTCCCCTTCCTGAGGCAACTCAGAGTTGGAGAGGACACTTCCTCAGCTGCATAAATCCTCCACCCCAGGTCCTGCTCCACACCCTCAGGGGTCAGGAGCTCACTGCCTGCTGCTTTCGCTGAGCTTTAAAGGGCTCTTGATGTTTCCAGAACCGATCTTACTGCCCCGAGCATTCCTCTGTTCTGTTCTTGCCCTTCGAAGCCAGCTGAGTTGAAGACAATACCCATTACTGTCCTGAATCCCTCATCACCAATTCCTTTCATCTGTGAGTGACACAGTTGCCCGGTCCCTTGCCATCCTGTCTGCTGCTTCTGGACACACTCTTGTTTTTTAACATCCTTCCCAAAGTGTGGCCCCCAGAACAAGCAGTTAAGTTTTTGGTGACTATATATTTTTAAAATCCAATTACAAGAAATCAACTGATGTAAGGGACGGAGCCCTATGATTTCAACATGGTAGATCCTTGTCATGGCGACAGGACATCGAGAGGCCTGCCCCTCCCCGTTTTGGTTGATTTCTTTATTGCTAAAAAGAGAGGGTTGTGTTGTTTAACGGGTACAGAGTCTAATTTTTGGATGATGAACAAGTTCTAGAATTGGGTAATAGTGATGTTTACACAACATTGTGAATGTGCTCAGAGTGACTGAATTGCAGTTAAAAATGATTAAAATGATAACTTTTATGTTAATGTATAGTCTACTGTAATTTAAAAAGAGAGAGGAGAGGGTTAGCTGTGATGATCTTTAAGAATCCTTCCAATGTTTCTAAAGCCTTTACCAACTGACCCCACTTTACTTTAGCTCTGAAGGCCCCTTCTCTGGGCCTTGCATGGAAAGTGGTAAAAGAAACTGCCAGATTCCCAGTCTAGCCCCAGGGCGGCTGGCATTCAGCCCCTGGAGCACCACCTCCCCACTCACACCGTCCTGGAACTGCATGGTCTAGTAACGCCTAAACACTAAACCCATCCCCAACAGAATTAAAAGTGATCCCGGCTAGAACCCCTGGGACTCAAAGTCCCTGCAGGACACTGAAAATAAGCAAATATCTCCTCTGACAGTCTGACCTCTGTTACCGGAGGGCCAACTCGAAGACGACCCAGAGGCCCAGATTTAAGAAATTCCTTCCCTACTCTCTTGTTCTGGTTTTTAAAATCACTTTTCTCCTGCTGTCCATTCTGGGGCCATGACGGGCACAGGGAGCTGGTGAGGTATGGGTGGGGAAAATTTCCAGTTGGGCTTTTATTCCTTTTCTCTAGTTTTGGGAAGCAGCCTCCCTACTTTCTTTTTAAAAATGGAGGGGAGGGGAACTAAACAATGGAAACCCCAAAGAGGCTGAGTCTGAGGACCAGATAGCCTCCCGTGGGTTGGCCGATGGCCATCGTAGAGTTGTATGACACAAGCAATCAGGCCCTGATGCTCTTGATAATCAGCACCCACGGGTTGCCTCCACCTCCGTTGTTCCGGCATTTGCAGACCCATCTGAGAAATGACACCCAGGTCTGATGGCCAAGTCCCTTCAGGAAACTGTGAAAGGCTACGCACATCAATCAAAAGAGACCCAGGGCGTTTGCAAAGGTTTATCTCTGGGCTCTCTGTTCTGTTCCATTAATCCATGTGTCTAATTTTCTGACAGTGTAACACTGCTTTGATTAGTATAGCTTTGTAGTATACTTTGAAATCAGGGTGTGTGATACCTCCAACTTTGTTCTTTCTCAAGATTGCTTTGGCTTTTTGGGGTCTTTTGTGGTTCCATACAAATTTTAGGATTATTTGTTCTAGTTCTGTTAAAAAAATGCCATTGGTATTTTAACAGGCATTGCACTGAATCTTTGGTTAGATTGCTCTGGGTAATACAGACATTTTAGCAATATGAATTCTTCAAATATATGAGCATAGTATAGCTTTCCATTTATTTGTGTTGTCCTGAATTTCTTCTATCAGTAGCTTGTAGACTTCAGAGTACAGATCTTTCCTTTCCTGGGTTATATTTACTCATAGGAATTTTATTTATTTTTTGGTGCAGTTGTAAATGGGATTGTTTTCTTAATTTCTTTTTCTGCAAGTTAACTTTTGTTATATAGAAATACAACAGATTTCCATATATTGGTTTTGTATCCTGCAACTTTACTGAATTCATTTATTGGTTCTAATAGTATTTTGGTGGAATCTTTAGGATTCTCTCTCTCTATATATATATATATATTATCATGTCATTAATCTACAACAAAGAAGGCAAGAATTTACAGTGGGGAGAGGATATTCTTCAATAAATGGTGCTGGGAAAACTGGACAGCTATATGCGAAAGAATGAAAGTGATTACTTTTGTACATATACAAAAATAAACTCAAAATGGATCAAAGATCTAAATGTAAGACCTGAAACCATAGAACTCCTAGAGAAAAAATTGCCAAACACTCTTAAACATCAATATTAGAATTTTTTTTTGGATATGTCTCCTCAGCAAGGGAAACAAAAGCAAAAATAAACAAGTGGGACCACAACAAACTAAAAAGCTTCTGACTAGCAAAGGACACCAACAACACAAAAAGGTAACCTGCTAAATGGAAGAAGATATTTGCAAATGATACATCTGAGAAGGGGTTGGTATCCAAAATACATAAAGAATTCACACAACTCAACACCAACAAAACAAATAATCTGATTAAAAAGTGGGCAGAGGACCTGAATAGACATTTTTCCAAAGAATCATGCAGATGGCCAGCAGACTGAAAAGAGGCTCACCATCACTAATCATCAGGGAAATGCAAATCAAAACCACAATGAGATAGCACCCCACACCAGTCAGGATGGCTAGTATCAACAAGACAAGAAATGATAGTGTCAGGAAGGATGTAGAGAAAAAGGAACCCTAGTACACTGCTGGTGGGATTGCAAATTGGTGCAGCCACTATGGAAAGCAGTAACGTTTCTCAAACTAAAAATGGAAATACCATATGATCCGTATACCATTTCTACGTATTTAGCTAAAGAAAACAAAAATACTAATTTGAAAAGATATATGCACCCCTATGTTCATAGCAGCATTAATTAAAAGAGCCACAATGTGGAAGTAACATAAGTGTCCATCAATAGATGAATGGATAAAAAAGATGTGGTGTATTCATGATTAAAACTCTCAACAAAATGGGTATAGACGGCAAGTACCTCAACATCATAAAGGCCATATATGGCAAACCCACAGCTAAGATCATTCTTAACAGCAAGAAGCTGAAAGCTTTTCATCTAAGATCGGGAACAAGACAGGGATGCCCACTCTCTCCACCATTATTCAACATAGTACTGGAGGTCCTAGCCATGGCAATCAAACAAAACAAAGACATACAAGGCATCCAGATTGGTAAAGAAGAAGTCAAATTGTCATTATTTGCAGATGACATGATACTGTACATAAAAAACCCTAAAGACTCCACTCCAAAACTACTAGAACTAATACCTGAATTCAGCAAAGTTGCAGGATACAAAATTAACACACAGAAATCTGTTGCTTTCCTATACACTAACGATGAATTAACAGAAAGAGAAATCAGAAAAACAATTCTATTCACAATAGCATCAAAAAGAATAAAATACCTAGGAATAAACCTAACCAAGGAAGTGAAAGACCTGTACTCTGAAAACTACAAGACACTCCTAAGAGTAATTAAAGAGGACACTAACAAATGGAAATGCATCCCATGCTCTTGGCTAGGAAGAATAAATATTGTCAAAATGGCTATACTACCTAAAGCAATCTACAGATTCAACACAATCCCCATCAAACTACCAACAGCTTTCTTCAGTGAACTCGAACAAATAATTCTAAAATTCATAAGGAACCACAAGAGACCCCGAATAGCCAAAGCAATCCTGAGAAGGAGGAATCAAACAGGGAGAATTACGCTCCCTGACTTCAAGCTCTACTACAAAGCCACAGTAATCAAGACAATTTGGTATTGGCACAAAAACAGACCCACAGACCAGTGGAACAGAATAGAAAATCCAAACATTAATCAAAACATATAGAGTCAATTAATATTTGATAAAGGAGCCTTGGATATACAATGGGGAGATGACAGCCTCTTCAGCAGCTGGTGTTGGAAAAACTGGACAGCTACATGTAAGAGAATGGAACTGGACTACTGTCTAGCCCCATACACAAAGGTAAACTCAAGGTGGATCAAAGACCTGAATGTAAGTCATGAAACCATAAAACTCTTAGAAAAAAACATAGGCAAAAATCTCTTGGACATAAACATGAACGACTTCTTCATGAACATATCTCCCTGGGCAAGGGAAACAAAAGCAAAAATGAACAAATGGGACTATATCAAGCTGAAAAGCTTCTGTACAGCAAAGGACACCATCAGTAGAACAAAAAAACATCCTACAGTATGGGAGAATATATTCATAAATGACATATCCAATAAGGGGTTGACACCCAAAATATATAAGAACTCATGCACCTTAACAAAAAGCAAATAATCCAATTAAGAAATGGGCAGAGGACATGAATAGACACTTCTCTAAAGAAGAAATTCAGATGATCAACAGGCACATGAAAAGATGCTCCACATCACTAATCATCAGAGAAATGCAGATTAAAACCACAATGAGATATCACCTCACACCAGTGAGGATGGCCAACATTCAAAACACAAACAACAACAAATGTTGGCGAGGATGTGGAGAAAAGGGAACCCTCCTACACTGCTGGTGGGAATGCAAATTAGTTCAACCATTGTGGAAAGCAGTATGGAGGGTCCTCAAAAAACTCAAAATAGAAATACCATATGACCCAGGAATCCCACTCCTAGGAATTTACCCTAAGAATGCAGCAGCCCAGTTTGAGAAAGACAGATGCACCCCTATGTTTATTGCAGCACTATTTACAATAGCCAAGAAATGGAAGCAACCTAAGTGTCCATCAGTAGATGAATGGATAAAGAAGATGTGGTACATATACACAATGGAATATTATTCAGCCATAAGAAGAAAACAAACCTACCATTTGCAACAACATGGATGGAGTTAGAGGGTATTATGCTCAGTGAAATAAGCCAAGCTGAAAAAGACAAGTATCAAATGATTTCACTCATATGTGGAGTATAAGAACAAAGAAAAAAACTGAAGGAACAAAACAGCAGCAGACTCACAGAACCCAAGAATGGACTAATAGTTACCAAAGGGAAAGGGACTGGGGAAGATGGGTGGGAAGGGAGGGATAAGGGGGGAAAAGGGGCATTACGATTAGCAGATGTAATGTTGGAGGGGCACGGGGAAGGGCTGTACAACTCAGAGAAGACATGTAGTGATTCTGTAGCATCTCACTACGCTGATGGACAGTGACTGTAATGGGGTTGGTGGGGGGGACCTGATGAAGGGGGTAGTTTAATAATCATAATATTGCACGTGTAATTGTAGATTAATGATACCAAAATAAATTATTAAAAAAAAGAAAAAAAAAAGATATGGTGTATTTAATGGAATGTTACTCAGCCATAAAAAAGAATGAAATCCCGCCATTTGTGACAACATGGATGGACCTAGAGGGTATTATGCTCAGTGAAATAAGCCAGGCAGAGAAAGACAAATACCATATGGTTTCACTTAAATGTGGAATGTAAAAAAAAGCAAATAAACAACCCAGAAACAGATTAATAAATACAGAGAACTGGTTATTGCCACTTTTAGAGGGAGGGGTGGGGCATGGGGGATTGGCAAAATAGATGAAGGGCTTTAAGAGGTATAAACTTTCAGTTATAAAATAAATAAGTCATGGGGATGAAAAGTACCGCAGGAGGAATATAGTCAATAATATTGTATTAACTTGGCATGGTGACAGATGGTAACTACACTTAGCATGAGCACTAATATATATAAATGTTGTATCACTATGTTGTACACCTGAAACTATTATAATATTATGTCAATTATACTTAAGTAAAAAAAAAAAAGATAATCAGGGCCTTTGCAGTGAAAAAGGTGTCGGAATATTTGATTTTGAATGATTTTTCTTTTTTTTTTACAAATGGGGGTTGAAAACCTAGGCAGCTGAAACCTACCTGAAGGACTTGACTTGGGGGTGCTGTCATATTTCATATATTCAGCAAATGATGGGAGCAACTCCATGGGGACAATAGAAAGTAAAAGGAGGTGAAGCTCATTCAGTGCTGATCAAGTGGGTTGTGGCGAGGAGTGAACAGAACATTTCTTCAAGAACGCTGAGATCCTAAGTTGCTCTTTTTCCAAGAATCTGTCTCCCCAAAGAAGCCCTTTTGAGTATCATTGTGCTGCTGGAAATGTGCCTTTTTACCACAATTTTTGCAGGAAAAACCCTCATAGGTTTTTTTGTGTGTGTTACTTAATTTTTTAAATTAAACTACCATTGATATATAATCTTATGAAGGTTTCATATGAGCAACATTGTGGTTTCAACGTTCACCCATATTATCAAGTCCTCACCCCCTGCCCCCACCAATTGCAGTCACTATCAGCAGAGTAAGATGCTATAGAGTCATCCCTTGTCTTCTCCATGCTGTACTGCCTTCCCCGTGACCCCCCAAATTATGTGTGCTAATTATAATGCCCCTTAATCCCTGCTCCCTCCCTCTCCACCCACCCTCCATAACCCCTTCCTTTTGGTAACCGCTAGTCCCTTCTTGGAGTCTGTGAGTCTGCTGCATTTTTGTTCCTTCAGTTCTGCTGTGTTGTTATACTCCACAAATGAGTGAAATCATTTGGTACTTGTCTTTCTCTACCTGGCTTATTTCATTGAGCATAATACCCTCTTCGCTCCATCCATGTTGTTGCAAATGGTAGGATTTGTTTTCTTTTTATGGCTGAATAATATTGTGTATATGTACTACATCTTCTTCATCTATTGATGGACACTTAGGTTGCTTCCATATCTTGGTTATTGTAAATACTGGTGCGATAAACATAGGGGTGCACATGTCTTTATGAATCATGGAACTTGTTTTCTTCAGGTAAATTCCTTGGAGTGGAATTACTGGGTCAAATGGTATTTCTATTCTTAGTTTTTTGAGGAACCTCCATATAGCTTTCCACAATGGTTGAACTAATTTACATTCCCACCAGCAGTGTAGGAGGGTTCCCCTTTCTCTGCATCCTCACCAGCATTTGTTGTTCCTTGTCTTTTGGATGTTGGCTGTCCTAACTAGTGTGAGGTGATATCTCATTGTGGTTTTAATTTGTATTTCCCTGATGATTTGCAATGTGGAACATCTTTTCAAGTGCTTGTTGGCCATTCAAATTTCTTCTTTGGAGAAGTGTCTGTTCAGATCCCCTGCCCATTTTTCATCAGTTTACTTGTTTTTTGGGTTTTGAGGTGTGTGAGTTCTTTATATATTTTGGGTTATCCCTTTGTTGGATAAGTTGTTTATGAATATATTTTCCCAAACTGTAGGATGCCTTTTTGTTCTGCTGATGGTATACATTCCTGTACAAAAGCTTTTTAGTTTGATGTAGTCCCATTTGTTCATTTTTTATTTTGTTTCCCTCACCTGAGATGTGTTTAGGAAAAAGTTGCTCATGTTTATATTGAAGAGATTTTTGCCTGTTTTCTTCTGTGAGTTTTATGGTTTCATGTCTTAACATTCAGGTCATTGGTGCATTTAGAGTTTACTTTTGTGTATGGAGTTAGAAAATAATCCAGTTTCATTCTCTTGTATGTTCTGCCAGTTTTTCCAACACCATTTGTTGAAGAGGCTGTCTTTTTCCTGTTGTATATCCATGGCTCCTTTATTATATATTAATTGACCATATATGCTTGGGTTTATATCTGGATTATCTATTCTGTTCCATTGATCTATGGGTCTATTCTTATGCCCCTACCAAATTGTTTTGATTACTGTGGCTTTGTAGTAGAGCTTGAAGTTGGGGAGTGTAATCCCCTAGCTTTGTTCTTCCTTCTCAGGATTGCTTTGGCTATTCAGGGTCTTTTGTGCCACATTGGTATATCTCTAAGCTCTCAATGAACACCAATCATCACAAGCATATTGGAGGCTCTTACCCTGATTCTCCATGCTCCCTGAAGGCCCTCCTGGCTCCAGGGCAGCTCATCAGTGAGACCGGCACACCTGCACAGGTGGACATGGAGGCTGAAGATACAAGTGGTATGCTTCAGCAGGGTCTTCTGAAAAGGAACCTACTACTTTACTCCAGAGCTGTTACTATAAACCTACAGTATACCCACAGCTGGAAAACCATAGTTCGGTTCCACCACATCCCGACTACTACAGTAGTTGTCTCTATTCTTTCATCTTCTACTTCCTCATTCCTGTACTGTGCACAAAGCAACCAGTACATGTGTACAAACATGTTGGATTTTTAAAATATTAAATGGATAATGGTATGTTTTGACCATCAAGTGGAGATGAGATGGGGAAAATTATGTTCTGTGAAAATGCCCTATATCTCCACCAGTAGCATGTTCGTTCAGCTCTTATACTTATATTCGTATAAGTTCTTTTGCTCATAATGTGAAGACATAAAACCCTTGCTTACCTTGTTCAATTGTAGAATGTTAGTGTTTTTTATTTCCCATTGTAAAACCAAGGACAATTTTATAGCATTTTTGTATTTAGCCATTACATGTAGGACAATCTGTTTTTAACTCTGGATAAATTACTCTAAAAGGAATAAATCCTAGATAGTTTTCCCTTGAAGGGAAATTACCTTGTTGTTTAAATAAAATTGTTTAAAACTAGAAAAAAGATGAAAACCAGAATAAAACTCCCAGGTGGCTGTCTGGGTGTCTATTAACAACCAATGAACAATTGAAGAACCACATCATGTGGAGCCCATTGTAGGAGAGGAAAGGGCTAGCATGCGGGCACACCTCCCATCTTCCCCCAAACATCAAATGCTTTCCACCCCACACAAGGCAGCATGCCAGGCATTCACATCTGGGTCCCAAGTGTGGTGCCTAGTCATGGCTCTGGGTTCTGGAGTTGTTCAGGCCTGGGTTCAAACCCTGCACCGGACATGGACCAACTCTGTGACTCTGGGCACACACCTCATGTTCTCTGTCCCGCAGCCGTGAGTTTGATGGTACTTCATAGGTGGTTGTGAGAATAAATGAGATGGTACATATCAAGTGCTTAGTGAGCAATGAGAACTCAATAAACCTACATCATATTCTGTATTTCAAGTCTGTGAAAGCTGAAAGCCATTTGCTCTCTTCAACAGAGTTACACGGATTTTTCTCAACATTTTATGAAAAAAATTTCAAACATATTAAAGCTTAAAATTGTATCATGAACACCCACATACCTACCCCCTTTTATCACATATCTATTTAACCCTAATCCACCCATAAATCCATCTGTTTTTAAAAATATATTTTAAAGTTGTAGATATCAGTACTTTTCACACAGCAAATCATTATCCAGCTTTTTAAAATGTAGAATTAAATTGATGAATCACACAAACCTTAAGTGTATGGTGAATGCATCCCTCTTGGATCCTTAGGTCTGTGTCCCTGGCCTCTGTTGCCATGAGGCTGCTTGGCTATAGGCTGGGCTTTCCCAGCAAACAGATAGTGGGTGGTGGGTGGTATTGGAACACCCAGGAGGGGAGGGTCTGCCCATCTAGAGGCCATTCACCCTGAGGCCCGGACAGATCCTGCTCCCCTGGGAGAGCCAGACTGCACTGATGGTGCCAGTCACTATTTTGTAAGTCAAGACCGTCTTAGAGGTCAATGCAGAAGTTCTTTTGCAGCGCCCCTAGCAGATGATTATTTGGCCTGTGTGTGCCCGCCCCCGGCAACCTTACTAGGTTAGCTTTCCTACATGTGAGTTCTTTTTGTTGACGAGCTGAAATTCCTCCTGTAATTTCCAAACTCTTCCCTTCCAGAGATTCAATATCCTTGTAAAAATAGGAGGCCTGGTCTCTCACATGCTCTTTGTTCTCTCAGTATCTCCAGGTCTTTTTAACCACCCTCAGTTAGCACTTGATCACACTCAGCCTTGAACTGTTCATTAGTGTTTCACACAGTCCTGTGTCGTCTTCTTGAAGTTTGCTGAGAGCAAAGACCACATCCAAGGCTTCTGTACGCCATCCTGAAACACTGGCTCCTTGAAGGTGCTCCATGTGTGTGTGCGATTAACGTATGTGTGCGATTAACTTAGATGGAGAAAAATAAGGATATTACATATGTTAGGGATAAATGTAACTGATCTTTGAGTCCAAACAACTTAATGAGCTTTTAATCATATTTTGGACCATATATCATGAGTAGGAAAGGTTGTACATCACCCAGTCTATATTCTGTAGAGGAAATAGCCACAGAATATAACACCTTAATGAAGGGCCTTGGTTAATGAAGTGATAAATAAAAGCAGTGTTCTGCTAACTCTGTGTTGACAAGGGAGGGCTGCCCGAGCTGCCATGGCTGTACACTTTGGATTATTAGCACTGTAATTTTGGAGAAGAAAACCTTGCTGTCCGAGAACCTTCTCTGAAACATCAGGCCAGTCTTAATGCCCACCCCAAGAGTAAGAGCTGGGAAGACCTTATTTCAGTCCAGGGATCAAAGAGCTTTCTGGTGTGAGGTTTCTTCCAATCCTCCCGACACATCTTCCAAACAAAACCTCCATGTTTTCCATGAAGGGCACTGGCTTCTAGTGGACTATGTAAATGAAGAAAGTCCGGGTTCATCCAGGTCTTATCCACTCACTTTCCTTCCAATTCATTCACAGGAAACCCAAGTTGAAATGTCTCTGAGCAAACTTTCTCTGGCGCCCATAAGCGCCTCCACCTGGGGTAGGCAAAGACTGCCAGCTCAGCTCGGTCACATTTTTTCAGTTTGTATTTACAGAAAGAAAAAACTGAGCTAATTTCTACCATGGCTCCTCTTCTCTGCCTCCCATGAGACCAAGATTTAGCCAAAGGCCAAATAATCACTCTGACAACATAACTGTGTCCTTACCCTGCATGTTTCTCTTTTCTTCCAAAATTTATATTTAAAAAAACCCTGCCAAACCTATAGTCATGTATGATTTTCATGAGAGGAAAGAGCTGTTGACACCATCCAGCTGGGGCCTGGGAGGCCCCGGTTCTGTCCTGGAGCTGGGAGGGCCTTCAGGGAGCATAGAGAATCAGAGTAAGAGCCTTTCATATACTTGTGATGACTCGTGCCCATTGGGAGCTTAGTGAATGTAAAATAAGCCTATGTGGGTTGTCCCTGCAAACTCTGGTAGAAAGACACATTTCCAGCAGCACAATGGCATTCAAAAGGGCTTCTTTGGGGAGACAGCTTCTTTTAAAAAGAGCAAGTTAGGATCTCAACATTCTGGAAGAAATATGTTTTGTTCACTCCTTGCCACAACCTACCTTGTACATGGCTCCGTGGTGGGCACCAGAGTTACAGACTATTACAGTCACTGGCTGTTCTCCAGAGAGGCTGGGCCCTGTCTGGAGGAGGTGCTGAGAAGTGGCTCCTGAAACAGCCAGGAGCATGAATGCCAGAGGGACCCCCTCCATCAAGCCTGGGGAAGCTCGATTCTGTGTCCAGTGTACTTAACATGCACCTGGAGCAAGTACAAAAAACCTGCTGTGTTGACCACCAAATACATGGAAAGTGAAAGAAAGGATGGGGATGATGGAGAGAGGCCAGAACAACCTCCTGAACTAATACTGAGTAATCAGGACAGTTTCCCTGAGTGGAAATCATGTCCAGGCATGTATTTTATTACTTGTCCTGTACGTGGTGAATCTGGTTGGCAATAAAGCACAGCATTTAGGAAAACATCTGCCTTCAAAACAAAGGGATTTTGCTTTCTGGAGCTTCCCTGTGAGCATTATAGTTTCCTCTTCACTCCGGGGGCAAAAAGATCTGCCCCTGGAATGTCTGAGTTAAAGCTAACCTGTGTGGACTTTTTTTAAACCAATGACTTTTAACCACACTGTTGATTCACAGTGTTGCAAGCTTCAGCCTTCCTCGGGCCTGGAAAGTTTAACGAGACTTACCACAAGGTTGGCAATGGGGTCCATATTTTAAGAAACATTGTTCAATATCACCTAGAAGAGCTGCATCTTAACAGCCACAACACTACCCGAAAGACTGAGTAAATGGTGACCACAAAATACAAGCCTTTGAAACAAACACATGGGAACATATAACCCAAATATATGGGCACATACCCAAGTAAATATTGGTCTTGAAACCACCTTTTTAGTCAAATGATGCCATTAATCATCCCAAAGTATTTAAAAAATTTCTCTTTCAGCGTGGCCTTCAAAGCAACCGGCGCACAAGCAGAAAGACGTCACCTGACTTGAGAGGCACAGGTTTGCTTCCTTGATTCAATGCAAGTTTCTGCCTTTCACACTTTCTACAGCTGTACCCATGCCCTTCTCCCCTCTTTCACACATGAACTAATAACAAGGGATCCAGGAGATGTGTTGTAATGTTGCGGAGAGTGGGAAGGCCTGGAAGGAAGACTGGGGCCAAATGCAGCCTGGAATCAGAGGGACCGAGGGAGCATGGCCACTGCCCCGGGTCCTTGGGGTGCTGAGTGGTCGTAAGAACTATAGGCGGATAACTGGCCAAAGTGTCCTCAACCCAAATCATCTCAAGTTGAACCCCCATTAAGTCAGGGTACATTCCTTGCCTATAGCCAAGAGGTAGCACCATGCATCTAAAATAGATCTGGATTTGGTCAATGTCCCTTTTTGCTACAGGCCAGAATATGAATGCTGGCCAGCCATGCTGGTGCTGGTTACCACTGGATGGAGGCTCAGAGATAAGGTAGAAAAGAACCAACTGATATTCAAATCCTCTCAATGGCAGCAGCTGTAAGAAAGACTTATAAGACTTATAAACCAGTGTTTGGGGAAAGATGAGTTTGAGGACTTTTCATTGGGTGCCTCAGAGCACAGCTCAGGCAGCTAGGGTAACAGAGCCTGGGGTATGGACTCAGACTGGGGACTAACCAGAAGACCTAGCTGGCTTTTTGTAAGGAATATTTATACAAATATTTTGAAGCTATAAAATGCTTTTGTTGATAAGTTATTCACCACCCTTATTATCCACCAGGAAGGCAAACAAACTTCAACCTTCGTGCCCTTCCAGTTATCACTTATCTACACCCACCCCCATTTCCTTTGCTTTCTGCTCTTTTCCTTTCCTTAGCTTAGTGGAAGACTGTTCCTGTTCTTATCCAGGACTAATTACCTGGATGACACCGGTGCTCCTCTAGATCCACCCCTTCCTGCTTCCTGAGTTCACGCCCCGTCAGCGACGCCCCATGTGTTCACCTCTTCAGCCTCTCTTTCCCATCATCATTCACACATGCTCTAAGATCTCCCAACTTAGAGAAACACACTCTCTCATGCCATTATATCCCTATACGTACTTCATGTTCCTCAAGCTATTGCCTCTTATTTATAGTCAGCCTTTGTAAAGGGCAATCTCTACTCACTGCCTCTGGTTGCTCAGATCCTACTCACACCTGAGCTTGCTGCGGTCTGGCTCCTGAATCCATCGCTGCCCTGGAACCGCTTTGGCAAGGTGATCAGTGACCACCCCCACTAAGTCCAACAGGCATGTTTTGTTCTCCTATTAACCAACTTTCTAAACTCTCTTCCCTCAGCTTCTATGGGAACACACTTTCCTATCGTTTCTCCCATTTTCCCAACCGCTCTGTCCCATTTCTTCTTCCATCCAGTACTCAAACATTGGGGATCCCTCCCTCTCGGCCTTTAGGGGCACTGTCACTACTTCAACTCTTAGGAAGAAACTGGTTGGCACATAGTTCGTAGCCAAGGCCCTTTTGGGCCAACAGGTTTGGAGCTGGTGTTTCTTTCCTTCTAGGGCCTCCCCCGGGGTGCTCATGTTGAGACAGGGACCATGGGCTTAGGCAGAATAGGGGAGGGCCTCTGGAAAAAGCAAGGCAGGATATTTACAGTCAGAGCAATGTAACTACATGCAAGGAAACCCCCTGCCAAAACTCTGTGTTAAACATTAAGTTCTAGAGTCATTCTTCAGCAAGATCAGATCACATGTTTTTATTATGCTAATCATTTGTAATCGTAAGCTTCGCTTTAGCATGCTAAAAGGCCCAGGCCTATGTGCTGTCTTTCCTCCTTCAGACCTGATGAGGTGATTTTGCAAACTGGGCAACTAATTTAGCATGCAGGCCCAGCTGTAAACAACACAGTAAAAGGCAGGAAGGATTCCACCTTAAAGATAGGATTGTATTTTAACACCCAGGGAGTTAAGAAGTAAGATTCTTAACTTACTCTTTAGCAAACAATACCTCAGCCCACCTTGGGGGCTGGATGGGCGGCTTTGTTTGGTATGCTCCCAGACCAAGCGGCTGGTATCTCAGGGAGAAATTATCAGAGCAGGAAGTTGCTTGTGTTAAGTTAATTCTAAATATTCAGGGACCACTTAACAAGTCCACACCCCTAAGCCTTTATCTGGTTCCCAAAAACCCTCAACTGCCTATAAATCCCCTTGACACGCACCACTCTGGGCTCTCTTGTCCCCTCCTGGCACGAGCCAGGAGCTCTGTCCTCTCTATCTCTCAATAAAAGCCTCTCCCTGGCTCTCCTACCTTGGGTGTTTGCGAAATTCATTCTTCGACTCCGCAAACAAGCACCTTGGCATCAATGTCCCCAGCTGTCTGGTGTAATGAGTCAGACCGCACCACCCGCTTCAGGGAAAGCACGCCTCCTAGAGGCACAGTCCCCAGCAGCAGTGTCCTCGCCACCAGAACAAACCCCTTTGTTTCCTTATCCTTTTCTGCCATGCCTCTTCTAGGGTTCACCTCACATCTCTATAAAAGGGATAAGAAGGGGCAGGGAGTTGCATGTGGGCTCATGAAGATGGGTGGCCACTCAGTCTGTTGGGTCTAAGTCCTAGATGTGCCAACTGAAGGCCAGACAGTGTGCAGCTCCAGTAGCGAAACCCAGTGCGCCAGGGGTCAGGCTCCTCCCCGAGGGCTGTGTGCAGCTCTCACATATCCGTCCCTTGGGGGCTTCCTGTGCCAGGCTACCTTCCTTATGACTTTCTTCCCCAGTGTCCTAGAACATGACTCAGGTGTGAGGTCCTGTGTGCAGGCATTCTCAAAGGCACCCCAGTCTGAACAACTTGTATCCATAGCTGCTTTCTTCCCTATTTGCACTTGTTCTGACGGGCCCGACCCACCACAGGGCTCCAACACTGCATGCGGATGATGGTCCGAATCATGATCTCTGGCACGCAGGGCTCCTGACCTCCAGGCCCATGTCCACTTACATAAGTAACACATCTAAAAGTTGACCCACCAGCACTCCTCGCCTCCTCCCCACTCTCCCCTCCCTAGTCCGTCTTTATGCTTCCTTCCATCTCCCTTCTTGTCTGGTCAGCTCTTGGTTCGCCATAAAATGTGGCCAAGACATCACTTCATTGAAACCTTCCCTCACCCCCAAGACTGAGCTGGTGGCCCTCCTCTATGCTCACAGAGTGGTCTGTACTTTCCCAGTATGGCACTGTCTTATAATTACTTTCTCCCTTTCTGCGTTTCCCACTAGACCGCATTCTTCCAGGGCAGGAGTGCTATCTTGGGTCTGAAAGTTCAAAAACAAGTGCGCAGGTAAAATGGAAAAACTCTCCTGTTGCAAGTTGGAATGTCACTCTTCCTCAAACACATGTCACCAGTTTACCGAGGAAGCTGAACTCTGTAAGATGCGATTTGTTTTTTTCTCCCACCACTGTCTTCACACAAGCCCTGCCTGGCTCTCCTTTCTTGCTCTCTGGTGATCTATCCTAAGACAAAGATCCCTTTCACGTATCAGAACAGTCCTAGTCTGAGATATTGGAAGCTCCAATTTAACCCAAACTTGAGTCTCACATCCACTTAAAAGTTTCTTCCTCCCTATCTGGCTCAGGTCTGAGATGGGGGTTAAGAAGCTTCATGAAGAAACTTTTATCTATTTATTCAGTGGGAAGAGGAGTATGGTTCGTTCTTTCATTCTTCTGGATTTGCCCTCCCCGCAACCCCAGCCTTTTCAGGATCCACTTGGGCTGAGCAGATGAAGAAAAGTGAGAGGAAAGGGTCAGAGGTCATCATAGTCAACATGTGCCGTTCGTGGCTTTTGCCTGAAGTTCCCTTCATTCTCCATCCAGCGCTTCTGTAGGGCACACTGGTGGGAGGTCGGTATACCCTCCCCTACTCCCAGCACGGGGGCCTCCGACCCTGCCACGGCCAGCGCGGCCCCACGGATCTCAGTCTCTCCCTGTGCAGCCCCTGCCCCACTGGGTAGCCCCCTCTGGCTGTCACCTTGCCCACGGGAATCTCCTCACTCATCCTCCCAAAGGGCAGAAATACATCTTGCTATCTGTGCTTCCTTCTCTTCCAGGGCAACCGCCACCCAGCTCCAGCTAGCCTCCCGTTTCCAGGACTCCGGGGGGCCAGGCGTCAGTCTTCATGCCCCCAATTCCAGAAGACACATGGCAAGTTGTCCCAAGCCCTCTGGCACTCCCCACTCTGGGAGAAACTCTAGAGAGGCTGAAATGTCTTCTCCACTCAGCAAACTCCTGTCTACAAAGTAAGAAGCCAGTTTGATTCCCTACTTACCCGAACCTCCCTACAAACCTAAGCTTTCTTGGCTGCCTCTCTGCTTGCTTTGGGTGAGGGGATCTCTTCCCCATGGGGAGGGAAAGATAAAGCGAAACTGGCTCTTACACATTCCCTTCAAAGGACTCTCTCCCATGAATCTCTAGCCTTTCCTTAGGCGAGCCCTATGGGGTTTCTTTAGCGCCTCTCTGTGGGATGTGGGGTCCTTATCACCCACTGACTTCAGCTTTGAAGCTTCAGCCAACACCTGAGACAACAGGAAAAGTCCTATTCTACATCCTGTTCGCTGTTGCTTCTGCTTAAAATACTTTCTCTTTCCTTAAACCTGCCTTTAGCCTCACATCACCACCCGTCAACTTTATCTAAAATGTCATAGTAAATAGTGAGGGAAAAGGGGGTTTATTTGGAACTTTACCTCCAAACAAAACTAAAACATCACAAAAAGTGTATCTTATCTATTTTATAAAACAGATATGTGATTGTGCTTTAATTCTTACTCTAAAAACTAGAAAGTCTTTTTGGCATTAGCTGTTTGATGAAATTATGTGATAGCACAGCATGTCTTCCTTCATTTTGCATTCAAAGACAGGAAAGATAAGGAGGAATGTTTTTGCAAAAATATTCAAGAGTTTCATCAGTTTCCTGAGGGTCTCTCTTCCACCTTTGATATTCAGATCACCTTCCTTTGAAGAGCCTGTTTGTCAGTGTCCCTGTTACTTTTCTCTCCTCTGTTGGCTGCTCTAAATCTGCCAGATCCTCTGTTAGCCAGCTTACCGTGGATAAGTTCTCCAGCCTCACTGCCCATGACATTAAAGGCATTCGGTCTGCATGTTGCTTCTGTGTAGGTACAACCCTGAAGCGTCAGCTGGAGGACGGCTGACGAGGAGGGTGAGGCAGCTGACGGGGAAGGAGGCTGGTTCAGTTAGGGTTGAGGTATTTGCACATGGACACCTTTTATGAGCGGGAAGTTCATCAGCCACCACTGTGTTAGAAACAGTTTGGCTTCCCCAGGCCACCTTATAACTTTGGGGCTTAGATACTAATCCCTGGGATAACTAGGGGCCTCCGCCAGCCCCCAGGGAGGAGCTGTGCCTGACGTGCTTCTCAGCTAAGATGGGAGCACGGACTGACTGGAGCCAGGTGAGAGCTCACAGGAGCCCAGAAGGACATGGGGTGGGGGAGGGGGCTGGGGGTGACCGTGAGTCACAGAGCCAGGAAGGGATTGGATGGGTCAGAAGGGTAAGGTGGGGGAGGTCTAACCCCAGCTTGGCCCCTGGCACAATGTTGAGGGTGACGCTCAACCCTGAGGTGGGACAGAAACTCTCCTCTTCTAGATAGTTCCTGTCCTCTGCAAGACAGCTATTCGGCCCACACCATCAAGCGAGACTACAGATAACCTCATACAGTGGCAGACTCCTTGGCAGCATCAAGAGACAGGCTGGGCTTCAAGCCATAATTTTCAAAATGGCTCCCCTCTAGCCAGGCGCTTCCAGAAATGACCCCTTCCTGATGCTCCACCCACCACCCAGTACGTGGCCTCTTCAGAGGTGGCTCTCCCAGCACCACCAAGTCCTCTGGACCCCCTACCTGTACAAGCAGGATATCCCACCTCATGTCCTGTTATGATTTAGGGCCATTCCCACACCCAGTGATGCAGAGGAAAGAGGAAAACTATCTCCAGTCCTGTTTGTAAACACATCCTGAACCGGGAAGGAAGCAACGAGATAGGGAGGAGAATGGGACCTGGTGGAGGGCACAGCGCTCAGCCCCTAAGATGCCCGCCAGGGATCACGGCCCCCTGGTATCCGCACCCTTGAGTGATTTCCTGCCCCTGAGTACGGGCTGGGTCCAGTGGCTGGCTTCTAGCAAACAGAGCATGACAGAAGTAACAGATACCATTTCTGCAAGATCCGGTTATAAATGACGCGGCTGCCATCACGTGTACTTGTGCTCTTACATCCTACTGCCGTCCCCTCCCCGCGCCCCCATGGATCAGGCCTTCAGTTGAGATGGCCACCTCATGAGAGGCCTGAGGGCACCCCGCTAAGATGCACCCAGATTCCTGACCCCAGAAACTGGAGGAGATAATATTGTTTCCAGACATACTTTTGTGGTAAGGTCACACAGCAGTAGATCGTTAATACGGGGGGCAGGGAGTATTGCATGAGGGTCATTTCCCTGGGGTCTGAGACCAGCTGAGAGAAAAATACCAGAATCTCCAAACAATCCTGATGGCCACAGAGGCATCTGTATCCTGGGCCCCAGGGCTCTGAGGGTCTTTCTAAACAGCTTATTGGCCCCATGGTCCCGTTCCCAGTCAATACAGCACTGCCAGGTCAGGGGCCACGTGGGCAACCCAGTGGGCATGCTTTCCTGGTCTCCGATCCACGTTCCCACCTGTACACGGCACTCGTCATTCTGTATTGCCATGGTCCTAACAGACTGTGAGCTCCTTGAGGGTAAAGACTGAGTCTTATTTATCTTTGTTACCCACTGGGCCAGGTACTGGCGTACGCAGTAGATGCTCAATAAATGTAAATGTGTGTTGTATTAAGTACATTTGTGCCTTGCACTTTTCTCCAAGATTCATGCTATCCTATCTGTACCTAGGTGACAGAGCTGTATATTAACTCCAGCCCTCTGCCTTAAAGTTTTCCAACTCCTCTTTCCTTAAGAAAACCAGTATTTTATCTCCATTGTATTCACACCAAAGAAACAAAAAACCACGCACTCTCACCTTGTGGAAGAGCCTCTGTAAATATAGACTGATAACTAAAGAGCATCAGGGAAACATGTCTGTCCATTGCAGCGAGTCCTTGACATTTGCAAGACTTACCTCAGCACTAGGTATAAGCTATAAAGCCAGTTTTCTGCTGGGCAAGTTTCACATGGGAAAGCATTTTTAACAAAGCTTGAACAAATGAAGGGGGAAAAAGTCTCAGGGAAGGATTGGAAAATAAGGAGGAAAATTTGAGACTGTCCAAATCTGAAGACCATAAAAAGTGTTTGAAGCCATCAGCTGATATCTTGGAGGGGATCCCAGGGTAAACAAAACCTGCCTGAGGCGTCTGGCTAGTGTAATTATCACTGGGATTTGCCAAAGGCACTGAGGTCTTTCCAGCTGATACAGATAAAGCCCTTTGAAGATAGCCAGCACTCTAGAAATACAATTCCCCAGAGCAGGCAAGAGGGTGACGCTGCCATCAGGCTGAGGAAACACGGTCTGCAGGTAGGCTATGAAAGGATTGGGAACAAGGGCCAGACTTTGAAATCAGGACGACAATGTCATCCTGAATACAGAAGGTGGTTAGGTCCTTTGAATTCGACAAATGGAACATTCATTTAGCTGGTATTGTCTACGTGCCAAGCATTGTTCTCTGAGACAAAGATATTCCATTAAATAAACCAGAAACCAGCCTTCTGCCTGGTGGGGAAGACAGACACATCCATGTGAGTCACAATACAAAGTGATGTCCACTCTCAAAGGAGATAGGCGGGTCAGTAGCACCATTCCAGGTCAGCAGGGCTAAGAAAACCCTCCTAGGGGAAGGAAGGGACCTGTGAGCTGAGACCAGAAAGATGAGCTAGTCCAGCAAAGAGGAAAGAGAAGAAGAAACTATGCTAAGGGACTAGTCTGTGCGAGGGCCTGGAATCACCGGAGTGCGGGCAGACTGGAAGAGCTAAAAGTAGTGCCCAAAACCAGACGAAAGGCATTGGGGTTATTCATATGGGAAAAGGAAGAGCTAAAAATTGAATGAAAGTTTCCAGCTATAATACATTGCTTATACAGAGGGCAATGACCTCCTCCACCAAGGTTCCCTCGGAGGAAAGGGGCTTCAGGCGTCTCCTCAGAATAAATCCAGACTCGGGGTGGGCCTGCCAGCGGGTAAGGGTCTGAAGGTGTGAAGGCACTGCCATGAGGGAGAGACAGGTGTGGTCACCAGAACGCCTCGTGTGTGGCGTTGGGTGGGGCATGGTCCTCGGGGGTGAGTGCACCCCAAGGTGAGTAAGAAACAAATGGCTGTTCAACTGCCTTGAAGCCTGTCAGTTACTTGCAGTACTTCCATTTTACCAGGTGTGGGTATTATTGGTGCCAGATTTGCCAAGCTTGGGGTCACTGGGGAGTGACTGGACAGTCCCCCTGCCCCCTGGGGGGCTCCTAGTCCAGTATTAAAAGAATGTCACTTTGAAGGAGCATGAATTACTAGCCTTCCCAGGGGGCTCACAAGTCTCCATTTAGCTCTGACCCTAAGAAAGGAAAAGGATCTACCTCATTCCTTGTCCACCCTGCCTCCTGACACAATTCCAAAGATGGAATATAAAGCAGACGCAATAACCACTCAGCATGCAGCACCCTGACCGGGAGGACCAGCAGCCCCACCGTGATGACGGCTCAGGGTCCAACAGAGGCTGGCTTTTCCTTGCCCTGTCCTCTCAGGGGTGTCCTGTCCCCCCCTTCCCGCTCCCTCCAGGGCCAGTGAGATCGGGGAGGGAGGACAGGCTGGTCAGTACACTCAAGAAAGAGCCATAGAGGCCGATACCTATATGGAAAAGTCCAATCCTCTGCTACTGAAAGAAACACAAAGTAAGGTAACATTTTAAAACCTGTCAAACCAGCAAGAATTTTTAAATCATATAATAAAATGTACCGATGAAAGTAAGTTCAATTTCTATTCACTGATGGTGTTGTGCGTAAATCCTTATGACAAAAGAGGAGAGGCTAATGGCACCAACCAGCTCACATTGTGACCCTGCCATCCCTGGTCCAAGACAGGCTGTTTCTCCTGGTCTGGGGATGGGTCAGCTACACCTTGGGGCAGCCCTCTTGGTCACTGGGCGGTTCGCGCAGGAGCAGTCGCTGGAACGCCTTGGTGCAGGAGCCCCCCAGCAGCCCAGCCCTGCCCTGCCGGGTGCCAGAAGGGATCCTGCCTTCAGGGGCAGACACGCCCGATGTTGTGTGAGAAGCAGGGAATCAAAGCTCACTGACATTTTTCCTTCCCAACCAGTAAGACGAATTGTGGGCATAATTACTATGGCTCAGCCAACTTAACTTTGTACTTAAGGCAACAATATTTAACTAACTATAGAAATCAAAGTGTTTCTGTAACCAGGTCCTTTTGACTAATGCGGAACTCTCTAATTTACATAACATTTACCAAAACATGCCATATTTAAACCTAACATTCACAACATAACATTTAAACCTAAACATCATTGTGATTTGTTCCTCTTTTCAAGGAGACACCCCACAAATCAATATTCCTAGAAGTCCTCATATACAGGCTATTGCATTCCTTTCTTTCTTCCCGATCCCCAAAGAGACATTGTTACAAACATTGTTAAGAAACCCCCTATGTATCAAGTGTTCTTGATACTGCTTTTCACCTCGGAGCCCTAAACACAGAGAGGGAATGAGGTCTGATTGACTTGGTAGAGAAGAGCAGCCAGCCTTGCTAATAAGGAACCACCTTCTCAGAACTCAGCAAAGACAGCAACTAATTTTACCTAAAGATTAAAGACTGGTTGATGCCAGCTGGTCACAGAACAAGGTAAGACACTAAATGCCATTTTCAGGCCATCCCCGTGCTGTGAGCTGGAGAACCCGGTGAGGCTCACCTCCGTCCTCAGGCAGCACCCCTGTCGGTTTGGGCTGTGTGTTCACTGGATGGCGGTAATAGCTTCTGTGAGCTGCATGTGGAAAGGCGACTGTCCTGTGAAATACACGAGAAACATTCAAGAGCTTCCTTTCCAGTCCAAGTAATCCCAACTTCTTTCAAATGTTTTACTTTCTAAGCCTCTAATTAGCTCCTTGCCCTCCTACTTCCCAGCGTCTCTAGCTGCCGTTACTTCTTGGCTAAACTGCCTCCCTGGCTTGCCCGCCCCTCCTTCCAGGCCGTCTACCAGGAGGATGTTCTTCACTGTAGCTCTATCACTCCTCAAAGGCTCTCTGCACCCTACGTTGTAAGAACAGGACTTCCTACAAATGATCTTCTGTCTTTAAAGGCGCAGGACAAAGGGAAGGCAAGGAAACCAAGGACTGCAAGTTGTCTGGGAACAGAGTAGAGAGGAAGAGGTTTTAAGAGCAGCCTGGGTTCTAATTCCAATTCATGTGGCTATGTGACTTCATGCCAAACAACTTCTAAAATGGTGAAAACATTTACCTACGGAGTAAATATTGGGAAGCGTTAGGTAGTCATTATAAAAGTCAAACTGTGTGGCATGTCCTCAATAAAGGTTAATTCCTTGCTTTGCTCCTACAATTGGCAAAATATGGCACACCTGAGGGGCTAAATTACAGCATCCAGAGATTGTGGTGAACTTGGGCCAGAGGAGCCCACGTGGCACTCGGGGAGCGGGGGCTGGCTGACGGGGCGGAGCACGAGCCATCCCTGGGCATCTGTGACGCTGAGTCTCCCGGGAGGCTGGCTTTAGCATCAGGGACCATGGATTACAGTCATGAAGATTAAGGCTCAGGGAACTTCCTAACTGCTCTTTTCTTCCTCCTCTCAGTGTTTATTTCTTCAAACATTTCATCTCTGTATGTTGCATCTCCACCCACTTGTTTGTTGACTTTCCGGGCCACTTCCCTTGGTTGGATTCTGTCATTTTTCTACCATATTGCAGAGGATGTGTATGCTGGTGTCTTCTTGTGTTTATACATTTAATAACCCACTTAGAACGCTTCCTCCGCTTCAGGGTCTCCAGGCACACAAGCAAAGCAAACCGTGAGGAGGAAAGTGCGGCTGTGCCCTTCTTGGAGGAGACGGCAGCCGGCCAGACAGCAGCGCACGGGGAAGCGAGGCTACCAGTCCGTCAGGCACCGCCCAGCGCCCCGTCAGACCTGTGCACGCACCGAAGGCGAGCGTGGCTGCCTCAGGGAGCTTCGTCTCCACGCCAGTGTTGCCAAGTCACCGACTTGGCACTGGTGACACTGAGTCACTTGATGCAAAGGTTATTCACTCTTCCATTACCCTTCCTTCCAGGCCAGAAACAGTTCTTAGCTCAACTTAAGAGCAATTTGTAGTCACTGTGATTTTATGATCACCAATGACACACGCTTTCCCTCTACCATGGTGATAAAAAGCATTGCTTTAAATTACTCATTCTAGTACACAGTGTAAATTTAAGCCTCCCAGCAGTGGAAGGGCCCACGTGAGCACAGAGGTCTGAGTGGGGCTGGAGGAGCTTTGGGGATTGCTGGGCCACGTATTTCCATTGCCTGTGCGCATGAAACCCAAACACTTGTGTTCAAGCCCTGGCCTGAGAACCAAGAAAAACCAGCTGCCTGCTTTGTGAAGTTCCCCACAATTAAAATTTTCAAACTGAACCAGCTGCTTCTCTAACAGACTCAGAGGATCCTGTAATCAACTTTAAAAAATAACTTTAAAAATAGTTCATACAGAAAGAACTTACTGCTTTCAACGGTGGTGTTTCGCCAGTGGGTTTCAGCCCCGGGCAAGTTCACTCTTGACTCAGTGAGACTGAAAAATGACAATGGAACGTTCTCGGGGTGAAAGAGTTATACCCAACTTTATTCCCATGGTGGCAGGTCCACTCAGAGCGAGTCTTCACGCGGCAAGCCGGGCTCTGCCTCCAGGCCTCTCCGTCCCCGCAGCTGTCTCAGTCTCTGTCCTGGGCGCTGCCACCCCTCCAGCCTCTGCCTCCTGCGGCCATGCAGCCCAGAGCAGTGGGCAGAGCTCTTTATAATAGAGTCAGTAACAACATATTTCCCACACATGTGGAGTGAGCAAGCTGACCAGGGTCAGGTGAGATATCCTGGCCACAGGAGCTTTCATTTTCTCTACAGATGTATAAATAAAGGGCAAAAATTAAGGTAAAATGAATTATCTTATCCAGCCTTAAGCTGCATTTCCTGCCTCAGGAGCCACCTCCACCTCACCTCTGCCTCGAGCCCTGTCCTGGGACTGCCTCCTCCTGTCTGCTGGGCTTCCCAGGAGCCGGTCTGATCCGATGCACCCTCCCACCTTGCGCCCGGTGCGTGTCAGCGTGGACTTGAACGATTTCAACTACAAAACAGTTGGCGTAAATGGCAATCCCAGCTGTGATCCATTGAATGTAAATGGAAGCTCGGTAAGTCCTATTTACCTGAGGCGGGAGGTGTGTATATGTTTATCCTCTCTGCCTCAGGCTGCAGGACTCTGGTCTGAACAAGAGGCCGGGCTTACTTGCTGATCTGATTGATCATAGGCTGGCGCTCTGGGTCCAGGCTCCCCTCTTGAGGCCCATGGAAGAGAAGAAAAAGGCATAAAGAGAGAGAGAAGACAGCGAGGGAGAGGGAGGGAGAGGAAGGAAGGGAGAGGGAGAGAGAGAGAGAGAGAGGGAGGGAGGGAAAGAGACAGAGAGAAAGACAATGTGTGTGTGTGTGTGTGTGTGTGTGTGTGTGTGTGTGTGTGAAATTGTGCCCCTTTAAAGTAAAAATCCTGGGAAGATCTGTAATTTCATTAATGGGATTAAAATGAAGATTTCCAAAAGAGGTGACATTCAATTTATCTACCATCTTGAGTCTTTAATGAGGGTTCAGCTAGGCACAGTGGAACTTGAAAACCAATCTGGGAAGGGGGCCACTTAATTACTCTCTTAAAGGGGTATAAAGAAGGTTAACGGTGGCTATCTCTGGGTGGCTGGCTTATGGACTGTTTAATTTTCCCTTTTGTGTTTTCTAGAATTTCTAAAATTGTTATTACAGTGATATGTATTATCTCCATTATCAGATGAATAGTAAAGGTTACTAAGCGAAATGTCTTAAGTCGAATGATTGGTTACTTGGGTGAATCAGTTTGAGAATTAAATTGTCCCTCCAGCACCCTGACAGTCACAAAGCCCTGAGGCCAGGTCCTGAGCAGCCTGAATTCAGCCTTTCTTCTCTGCTTTGTCCCATCTGGTGGGTGGCTCCCATGGCAACAGGGCAAAGGTGAAAGAGATGTGGCAGGTACCTGCATGCTGTTCAAACCTACCTGCTTTCAGTGATCGGTAAGGGTGTGGCCAGGCTGAGCAGTGAACATTCAGCAGCCTGGAAATTAACCCACCTCTACCAGCTGTGGCTATTCTCTACTTGGACAAAAAAATTGATTTTAAACTTAAGTGGTGACTGGGAAGGATAATAACCACTTCAATATATTTCATGTTGGCTGGAATGTTCTTAACAACTGTTAAGCTGGAAAGAACTTGGTACCACAGAATTCAATTGTAAGCTTTTCAGGGGCAGAGGATATACCTGTATTTTCCTTTGTTTGTACCATATCCTGGTCTTTCCACCTCTCACCCCCCCCCACTAATACATGGTGTGAATCCTTTGAGGAAATCTCTTTTGGATAATTGGTTATACAGCAATAGAAAGCAAAAACATTGTCTCATTATCACTTCTCCTAACCTCTCTAGACCTCCCTCCAATATTGTATTGTAGGTTATGTATATACTTGAGGCAATGACTGACACAATTTTTTTTTTAGTTCTGATCTTTTGCTATATTTATTTAATGGCTTTGTTGATATATAATTTACATACCATAAAATTGGCCAAAACATTTTTTAAATTGTGAAAAAAATATAACATTGATCACTTTCACCACTTTAAAGCATACAATTCAGAGGCATTAAGTACGTTCCTGATGTTGTGCGAGCATCAACACTATCTAGTTCCAGAACCTTTCATCACCCAAATGGAAACCCCATAATCACAGCTGACACATTTTAAAAGGTAAAATTAATTTTTTGTCCCCCAAATCTGGGGCAATCATGTGATCACAAAGAAAAACAATTAAGTAAATAAAACCCTTCTTAAAGGTAAACAAATTTGGAAAGAAATAATATTAATACTTCTAATAACAACCTATGAAGCTGTTCACATTCTTGTACAGAATAAGAAAATCTAATGAGATACATTCTATTATGGATAAAATAAAATCTCAAACGTTTTACAAGAAACTAGTTTTTAAAACTCCTTTTAAAGCCATTGAGTGCAGAACACCTACATTGTACATGTGGTCAAGGAGCTGGAATTGGGGACCATTGTAGAGCACAGGGGAGCAAACAGGTGGCACGTGGTGATGGCCTCCCATCTTAGAACAGGTAGTGCCCGCAGCTACCTGCAGCCGTGTGATTGGAAAAGGAGCATTGGGGCTCAGGTAGTTCACAGTATCTGCCCCAGGCTTGGGAGGGAGAAGTGACAGCACTGTGGCCAGCTGTTTGCTAACCTAGGAGTGTGGTAAAGGTTGGTGATACCTGTCATTAGTTCTAGCACCAGTTCCTTCCAATTCTCTTATTTTAATACAAGTTAGTAGTGACAGAAAATATTTCTGTTAAAGAAGGCTATTTAAGGATATCATATGATTTGGTCATATGAAGAATAGAACTGAAGATTACTGGGAAAGGAGTACCTTTGGTAGGCATATTTCACCCTTTTCCCCCTGGAGAGGACATTACAACCTGACTATGGAGTGTCCCATGACTGCGAGTATGCAGGCTCTGCTCCTCCCCGAGGAGGACAGCTTGAAAACACTGGAGTAGCATCTTTCATGGGGAAAGACTTTCTCATTTGCTGATTTGTTCATTCATTCATTTATTTTCAAAAATGCATTGGGTGCCTTCTGTCTGTCAGACACTGATCAAGGCATCAGTGACAAGCTGCGAATGAAGCAGTGGAGCTAATGTAAGAAAGAGTAGAGTTTTTGCATACATTTCTCTGAGTCTGACACTCTTTGGAGCTAATCTGGACTGATCCATGTTAGTAGGATGTTTGTGGGACAGAAAGAGCTGGAGGGTCAAACTGTGCGTCCCCTTTCCCCAACCCAGAACCTCAATACAAGTGCTAAAATGGAGAGAATAAGAGAAATGTGGGCATGCTAGCTTTGTTTTACCAAGGCCAGTACCCCAGATGCTGGCCATTTCCTTTCAAGCTGCCCACTTCTACCATCTCAGGACAAAATGACTCTCTCCTGGAGTTTCTCCTCACTGCTAGGGAATAACTGTGCAACTCTTAATGTATTATGAGAAACAGCTACAACCATGATCTAACCTCCCTGGAACGTAGAAGAACCTCATCAAGCATATGACCAGACCCAGCATCATGCACCCTGGCCCCTTTGTCCCCCATGAGCGTGTTCACAGAGCCAGACTTGACCACGTTCTTTGGGCAGGGTTCCAGCTTCGGGGTCAGGGGCGAAGGAAGGCAGGGCTCAGCAGTGTTTCAAGAACCAGTGGTGCTCAGAGTGAGAGGCAAAGCAGCCCTCTCAAGCACAGGGCGCCTGCGCCAAAAGGGAGGTTAGGAAGAGAACCACAGTGGTGCTGGGGAAATCAGGACGGCTACACAAATATGAGCAAAAGCTGGAAAAAAAGTTGGGGATAAAAACACATTTCTTTACTGTAAAAACCAAAACCAAGGAGAAGGCATATTGCCACGCTGATCTCCACAATGAAATGGGCCAGATGCTCCCTGGTGGGATGAGTGATGGCCGAGCGGGGGCGGGCTGGGCCAGGGGGCGATGCACGTGGTCTCCCCCAGACGGGAGAGCCCCTGGCCAACAGAACCACTACAAATGCTCTGCTCCCTACATTTGTTACAAGAAATATGAGTCACTCCAATAAAACCGGGCTATTGGCAGAAGGAAATCTAACATCTGACTTGTGAGGCAAAAAGGGCCAGCTGCTTCAGCCTCCAGGACTCAGCGGGAAGCTCCTACTTCAAGTCAAGTTCCCGGCTGTCCCAGAGCTCAGGAAAAAGGGGTGAACCCAGCCTCCTTCCCCTCTAGACACATGCTCCAGCCAACAGCAGGAACATTCCAGATTTTATCAGCTTATTAAATGCCCTAAGGGTTGAAATTGAACACCTCAGTGTGGTTTAGGTACAAGAAAAGTGCTGGGTGAGCCCAGATTGGGAGAATGAATGAGACAAGAGTCACACGAATGAAGACCTGGAGTCCCGCTTACAACAGAAAGGCCATCTGGCCGCCCCAGGCTGCCTGAGATCCTACATCCAAGGGCCCCACGCTCCCGTGTCCTTGGGGTCGCAGCGGGGATCCTGTGCGGGGAAGTGCACTGGCACTGAGTGCTTGTGGTAGAACTGCAGGCGGGAAAGGAGCTGCTTGACGACATGGGGATAGTCTCTCGACAGGTCACGTCTTTCTTCTGGGTCCTGATCAATATCAAAGAGCCAGAGGGTCTTGGTTGGTGGGTCCCAGGAGGGTATCTCAGTAACATTGTAATGAGACGGTGGCGGGAACCAGTAGCCGCAGCCTGGCAAAGGAATACAACAGTTTACTGGGGAGAAACATTGCAGGCAGGAGCTAATTTTGAGGAAGGAGTTGGGGGAACAAGGCTGACCTGGGTTATGGGCATTGGACGTGTAAAAAAGAAGTGGCCCTTGATGCTGTGTCTAGATCTGTCTCACTGCTTCACAACCAGGGGCACCAAAGAATATGGGTGTGTGCATGTGTGTGTGTGTGGGTGTGATTTTTAGTTGTTGCAGTGACTTAAGGAGGTGCTACTGGCCATTTAGTGGTCATGAGCCAAGGATGCTAAAATGTCTTGCAATACATGGGACAGTCCAAACAATGAAGAATTGTCTTGCCACAAATGTCAAGAACGTCCTCATCGTAAACATTGCCTAACTGCATCACAGTCTTGACCATCATACAACATATTTACAAAGTATTTAAAAGATGTCACTTTTATAAAATGTGCTCATGGAAAGCAATTTCCTCCCCTAAGTGAGCTACACAACTGGTTGAGGATGCAGCGTTCAGAGTCTCTTTGCCAGCTGGATGTGCTGTGCTTCAGCCACATATCAGAAATTACTGTTTTCCATGAAGTGTTAGAGTGGCATTTCTTCCTTTCATCCCCACCACCCCGCCCCCCTATGATCCCAACCTGCCTACAATTCCCCCATTTTGGGGGGGGGGGGCAGGACCAGTAGATCACACCACTCCGTCTAATTCAGTTGCCTCATTCAGCAGCCCCAGAGATATGTTTTGCAAAAGGCAGTTGTTACTTTGGTAAAGTTCTCCTTGATGTTCTGGTGGGAAATGCTACACATTCTACCTGGGTATCCCGTGAGCAGTTTCCAGTTCCTGTGCCTAATTGCAGCATGGACAGATGTGTTGAACGTTGAATATTTGGAATAAGAATCCTTTGCTGGAGCTATGCTTTTCCCAGGACCTAGAAACAGTTCGAAAGAAATAGATCACTGTTACTGGGATATGTTGTTATAATCAACATTTAATATCCTCTTTGCAGAACAGTAGCTTTTATTCAATGCTGGAGTGTAAATGTGTATCCAGCCACAGAAATGAATCTTCTACTAAATATAAACAGAAAGCTATAGTTACATTATATGGCAGTCTTAAACCACCACAAATATAGAGGAAATCCCAATGAGATTAGAACACTAATTCATCCTTAAAATCACTATGTTCTGCCAATGAACAGCTGGCCATATGTAGAACAGTGTTCTGTTACAGCAGGAGGGGTTGTTTTTAGTGGGTTTTTGTTTTGTTTTGTTTTGCTGCCAAATGATTGAATTAAGTACATTTCTGTGTATACTTATACCTATGTAGATAAAATAATACACTATAAAATGCACATTTTAATGGAGTATATCTCAAGCTATGAGAGTTCAAGCATTCCATGATAAATAGTATGTGTATTTTTTTTTTACTACACTTATGAAACCTAAGAGTAACTGATCAGTGTTCACTTAACTATCAGGATAATTATGGGTGTAAGAATGGATTTGGTATGCAAATTATTGGCTGTTATCATGGGTTACATTGACTTATTATCTTGATAAATTCATTATATTAATTGATCATCAGGTTTTTGAGGGGAATAATTAAAAATTATTCTTACCCCCTCTGCCCTCTTGAGTTTGGAACCAACTGAAAGGTAGAACCCAAACAGATGGAACCAAAAATATCGTTTTTCTTACTGATGGATGACTGGGCAGAATACAGCTTCAGATCTGTGGCAGAGAGGCCTTGCTAGTAACTGACCCCTGACTTAGAAAGACTAGACCGCCCATCACTGATACTGCTGGACACCCGTGGGGCACCCTCAGAGAGCACGCTGAGAGCAGAGGGGAGCGCTCCCAGCAGACCGGGGACAGGCCGGCCCTCAAATTAGACAAAAGGGTCTGAATTGAGCACTCAGTCCTTCTTTTGGATACCTCCCTGCTTGCCCGCTGGATCCATGAGGGCAAGGTGTGGCGGCCCCCCACCCACTCCTTCCTGTTCAAAAGCCTCACCTAGGGCCTAACTGTATAATGTTCAGTCTGTTTTAAGTCCATATTTATCTGAGCACTTTTCAAATATGTTCACAGCCATCATCTTGGGGCTGTGAACATACTGGCACTAAAGGCTGCCAGGCGACTGGCCCGATGAGCAAGAGCTAGGGTGTGACGTGTCTGTGAAAGGCGCTCTCCCCCGCCGAGGTCAGCGCTGCGGTCCCCACCTGTTGAAGGACTTTGAGAGTGTCCCTGGCCTGCCAGAGCCAGACGTGTGTGCTGCTCGGGGTGTAAAACAGGAGGCACTGCCAGCGGTGGAAAGGCAGGGTCCTAGTCCTTTGTCAGTATTGTGGACCTGACGCTGGAGAGCCATACGGAAGATGGAGCCAATAACATTGTGGTTTCAGGCCTCAGTCTTAATCACAAACCGACAAATTGTTAGCTCCATAGAGAAAATCTGTTTGACTTCTTGTTTCTCTGTTTCTTGTGTTGTTTTGGCTCTGATACAAACGGAGGCTTCTAGTGATCACGGGCGCTGAGCATGGCTATCATAGGAAATGCGTTCTTAATACACGGGCCACGGTAGAACCGGGAGGCCTCATGGCTTACTCCTCACGAGTTTGTATAAAGGTCATTATTTTGATACCAAGAATGTTAAATAAAAAAGCATGCTTTGTAAACATAAACAAAAAAGGAAATTTAGCTATCTCAGCTATATTTATATACATTTTTTCCTTAAAACAAACAGGAACAAACCTAAACAATAAATAAGTCTAAAACTAAATGGTGAAACGTGCTATTGTCTCAACTTTACTTTTTTCATTTTGAGTAATTAAACAACGAGAAAATTACAAAGAAAAATATAACTAACACCCCGTGAGCTGTCACCCAGAATGAACAGATGTTAACATTTTGTCATATTTGCTTTTTTTTTAAATAAAGGAAATAGGACAATTAAGTGGCAGTCTTTTGTTCCAATCATCAATCCTGGTCCCTTCGTCCACTCCTCAGGGGCAGCTGCTATCATGATCATGACTTCGGTGTACAGTGGATCCTTCAGTCTTTTTAAAATAAGTAACACATCTCTCTGTCAAGGAATAATATATAGTCCTGTCGTATACTTAAAAAACATACATGTGTGTTTATGATGTACGTATTCTACAACTTGCTTTTTCATCCACGACAGTATTTTTAGAGCTCTGTGATCTTATGTATGTATTTACATATTCCTTTTAACTATTTAATATTTCACTGTATCAAAAACCATATTTTACTTATACATTCCCGTTGATAGGCATATAGTTACTTTAATTTTTTTCTAACATAAACTATCCTGCACTGAACACTGTTGGGCACATCTCCTTGTGCACGTATGCAAGAGTTTTTCTGGGATATGTGTTGGGAGGCAGAACTCTCCAGTTGCAAGGTACACACATTTCCAACTTTATAACAATTACTTTTTGGCCCTCCTACTGGTAATGTCCCCATTTCTCCAAATCTATTACCTGATATTTTCAGAATGAAAACTTTCACCTATCTAAAAATGTTAGAATCTTTTTCTTTTTTAAAAAAAATTGTTCAGTCAGTGAGAATTCTTTCTATGTCAATCCAGGATTGTTTTAAAAAACATTAAAAAATAATATCCAAAGAGAAAAGTGCACAAATCATGCTTTATAAAGAGTGGACTCTCCCCTCTGCACCCTAGCCCACTCATGAAACAGAGCATTGCTAGGATTTCAGAAGCCCATGCACGTAGCCTCCAATTATTATTCACCCCAAGGTCACTGCTATCCTAACTTCAAAGAGTTGAGATTATTTTTGTGTGCTTTTAAACTTTGTATGAATGGAAACCATGCAGCATGTCCTCTTTTATTTCTGGCTCCATCTGATCAACATAATGTTTGTGAGATTCACCCTTGGCCTTGAGGTTTGGCCTGTTCCTGCACTTCATTCATTTTCATTCCTGGATGGTTTTCCATTCTATGAAAATTCTACCACCTCTCACATTTAGACTCAGAACCCACCAGGAATTGATTTCTGTGCATGAAGTGAGGTAGGAATCAAGATTCATTTTTCAAATATGGCTGTCATCTGACCAGGCACAATTTATTGAAAAGACTCTTCTTTTCTATTCATCTAAAGTGATGCCTTTATCAAACATCTGATTTCCATATGTGGTTAGTCTGTCACTAGAGCAGCTTGTCCAGTGAAACTTTCTGCAGTGGTGGAAATGTTCTACATCTGGCTATCCAATGTAGTAGCCACTAGCCACATGTGGCTATTGAGCATATGACATGTGGCTAGTATAACTGAGGAACTGAATTTTTAATTTAATTTAATTTTAATTAATTTAAACTTAAATTGCCACATGTAGCCAGTAGCTACTGCATTGGACAGCCCAGCTTTAGAGTTTCTATTCTGTCCCACTGATCTATCAATCTATCATTGTGCTAATACCATACTGTCTTAATTACTGTAGATTTATAATAAGTTCTTCCATCTGGTAGAGTAAGTCTCCAACTTTGTTGTTCTTCCAGACTGATTTCATCTTTCTTGGGCTTTTACACTTACAGTATAAATTTTAGGAGCAGCCTATCATGTTTTACAAACTAGCTGCTGGAATACTTACAAGGATAGTATTGACCAGGGATCAATTAGAGGGTATTTGAGTCTTAAAATGTTGAGACTTACAATTCATGAGTATAGTGGATCCCCGAATTTTCTTTTAATAATGTTTTATAATATTCTGTGCAAAGGTCTTACACATCTTTCTTAGGTTTACTCCTAGTTGGTTGATTTTTTGGATATGATTATAAATGATATTTAAAAATATATTTCATATTCTGACTGTTGTTAGCATATAAAGATATAGTTGGCCTTTTTACATATTAACCTTATTATATCCAGTGACATTGCTAAATTCACAAGTTAATTCCAATCCTTTGTTTATAATTTTTGGATTTTCTATGCATGCTATCATGTCACCTATAAATAATAACATTTGTTTCTCCCTGTATTATTCTCCCTGTATTATCTTTATATCTTTTAGTTTCTTTTCTTTAACCTTATGGCACTGGATAAAATCTTCAGTATAATTTTGAATAAAATTAGTGGATAGTGAGAATTTCTATCTAACTCCTGATTCCAGGGGAAAAACTGAATATTTCACTGTTAAGTATGATGGCAATAGAAAATATTTGTAGTTACAATTTATGAAATTAAAGAAGATCCTTTCTATTCCCAATTTATCATGACTTTATATTTTTATCATACGTGGGTATTAAATTTTATTATATACTTTTTCTGCATTGAGAATATCATATAATTATTCTCTTTTATCCTTTAACATAATGACTTATATTTATTGATTTTTAAATGCTAAATCAACCTTGCATTTATGGAATAAACCTCTTTTAGTCATGATGTTTATCCTTTTTATATATTGGATTCCTATTTTGTTTATGATTCGTTATGTTTGCTGGATTCACATTTTGCTTAGGAGTTTTGCACTTATGCTTAAGATAGAAATTGCTCTATAAATCTTTTTCTTGAAATTCTTATCATGTTTTTGAGTCATGATATTGGTCTTATCATAGGAATTGGGAAGTATTCCCTGAGGAGTTTGTATAGGATGGCTGTTACTCTCAAATATTTGGAAGAGTTAATTTGTAAAACCATGTTGGCCTAGAGTTTTCTTTGTGGGAAAGTTCTTAATTATTGACTTAATGTCTTTAACAGACATAGGACTTTCAGATTTTCTATTTCTCCTTTTTTTCAGTTTTAATAAATTGTGTTTTATTGGGAATTTAGCTCATTCAAATTCTGTTTCTGTTATCTTTTTAATTTCTGCAGCATGTGTATTATCTTTTCATTCCTGATACTGGCAATTTGTGCTTTATGCATTTTTTACCATGATAAATTTTGCTGAATGTAATAGATTTTATTTTTCTAACAACCAACTTTTGACCTTGTAGGCCCACTCTGTAGTATGTCTCCTTCCTATTTCATTAATTTCATCTCTCCTCTTCATTATTTCCTTCCTTCTATTTTCTTTGGGCTTAATTGGCTGTTCTACTTATAATTTCTCAAATAATTGATTTTAAGCATTTTTCATTTATGATATATATATGTACACATATATATTTAACATATAAATGTTCACCCAAGCACCAATTTATTTTATTTTATTTTTTATTTTGCTATTATTAATATACAATTACATGAGCAACATTACAGTTACGAGACTCCCCCTATTATCAAGTCCCCACCACATACCCCATTGCAGTCACTGTCCATCAGCGTAGTAGAATGTTATAGAATCACTACTTGTCTTCTCTGTGTTATACTGCCTTCCCCATATCCCCCCCATACCACCCCCACCCTTGCTACATTATGTGTGCTACTTGTAACAGCCCTTTTTCCCCCTTATCCCTCCCTTCCCACCCCTCTTCCCCAGTCCCTTTCCCTTTGGTAATTTTAGTTCATTCTCGGGTTTTGTGAGTCTGCTGCTGTTTTGTTCCTTCAGTTTTTGCTTTGTTCTTATACTCCACAGATGAGTGAAATCATTAGATGCTTGTTTTTCTCTGCCTGGCTTATTTCACTGAGCATAACAGCTTCTAGCTCCATCCATTTTGTTGCAAATGGAAGGATTTGTTTTCTTCTTATGGCTGAATATTATTCTATTGTGTACATATACCACATCTTCTTTATCCATTCATCTACTAATGGACACTTAGGTTGTTTCCATTTCTTGGCTATTGTGAATAGTGCTGAGATAAATATAGGAGTGCATATGTCTTTTTCAAACTGGGCTGCTGCATTTTTAGGGTAAATTCCTAGGAGTGGAATTCCTGGGTCAAATGGTATTTCTATTGTGAGTCTTTTGAGGAACCTCCATACTTCTTTCCACAATGGTTGTACTAATTTACATTCCCACCAGCAGTGTAGGAGGGTTCTACTTTCTCCACATCCTCGCCAACATTTGTTGTTGTTTGTCTTTTGGATGGTGGTCATCCTAACTGGTGTGAGGTGATATTTCATTGTGGTTTTAATTTGCATTTCTCTGATGATTAGCGATGTGGAGCATCTTTTCATGTGCCTGTTGGCCATCTGAATTTCTTCTTTGGAGAAGTATCTTTTCAGCTCCTCTGCCTATTTTTTAATTGGATTATTTGCTTTTTGTTTGTTGAGGTGCATGAGCTCTTTATATAATTTGGATGTCAACCCCTTATCGTATATGTCATTTATGAATATATTCTCCCATACTGTAGGATGTCTTTTTGTTCTACTGATGGTGTCCTTTGCCGTACAGAAGCTTTTTAGTTTGATATAGTCCCACTTGTTCATTTTTGCTTTTGTTTCCCTTGCCTGGGGAGATATGTTCATGAAGAAGTCGCTCAGGTTTACGTCCAAGAGATTTTTGCCTATATTTTTTTCTAATTGTTTTATGGTTTCATGACTTACATTCAGGTCTTTGATCCATTTTGAGTTTACTTTTGTGTATGGGGTTAGACAGTAACCCAGTTTCATTCTCTCACATGTAGCTGTCCAGTTTTGCCAATACCAGCTGTTAAAGAGGCTCATTTCCCCATTGTATATCCAAGGCTCCTTTATCGTATATTAATTGACCATATATGCTTGAGTTTATATCTGGGCTCTGTAGTCTATTCCACTGGTCTATGGGTCTGTTCTTGTGCAAGTACCAAATTGTCTTGATTACTATAGCTTTTTAGTAGAGCTTGAAGTCAGGGAGCGTAATTCCCCCTGCTTTATTCTTCCTTCTCAGGATTGCTTTGGCTATTCGGGGTCTTTTGTGGTTCATATGAATTTTAGAACTATTTGCTCTAGTTCATTGAAGAGTGCTGTAGGTATTTTGATAGGGATTGCATTAGGCAGGATGGCCATTTTGACAATATTAATTCCTCCTAGCTAAGAGCATGGAATGAATTTCCATTTTTAGTGTCCTCTTTAATTTCTCTTGAGTGTCTTGTAGTTTTCAGAGTATAGGCCTTTCACTTCTTTAGTTAGGTTTATTCCTAGGTATTTTATTTGTTTGGATGCAATTGTGAATGGAAATGTTTTCCTGATTTCTCTTGCTGCTAGTTCATTGTTAGTGTATAGGAATGCAACAGATTTCTGTGTATTAATTTTGTATCCCACAACTTTGCTGAATTCGGATATTAGATCTAGTAGTTTTAGAGTGGATTCTTTAGGGTTTTTTATGTACAATATCACGTCATCTGCGAACAAGGACAGTTTGAGTTCTTCCTTGACAAACTGGATGCCTTTTATTTCTTTGTGTTGTCTGATTAAACCAATTTATTTTTATCATGCAAGTTTTAAATATGCATCTTCATTATTCAGATCAAAATGTTTTCTAATTTTCATTGTGATTTCCTTTTTGACTCATGGATTATTTGAAAGTGTATTACTTAATACCTAAACATTTCAGAATTTTCTAGTTATCCTTTTTTGTTACTAATTTCCAATTTAAATCCATTATGATCAGAAAATATATCTATATATTAAAAAAAAATTAACTTTTAGAATCATTTCAGATGTACAGAACATGATTTAGATCCTTTGAACTGTGTTTCCACTTGTTTTATGGCCCAGCACATGGTCAACTATACAATGTTCTCCTCACCTGAAAAAAAAAATCTATGTATTCTCAAATTGTTGGGTGTAGTGGTCTATGTATCATGTACATCATTGCTAGCTATGTTCAAATGTTTTATATCAGTACAGACTTTTGGTTTGTTCCTTGCTTGAACAGTTACCAAGAGAGTTAAGAGAGTCAGTATTAAAAATCTCTCACTATGATTGAGAATCTCCTTTTAGTTCTGTCAGTGTTGCTTCACATATTTGAAGACTATATTATTAAGTGCTTATAAAATTAAGTGCTTAGAAATTAAACTTTTCTGGTTGATTGTTCTTTATATAATTTTGAAAAATGGTTCTTTATCTCTAATACTGCCTTCCCTCTGTAGTTTACTTTGTCTGATGTATAGACAACCCCAGTATTAGCTGTGGTTGCTAGTGTTTGCACATTGTTATCTTTTTCCATCTTTCTGTCAACATGGTGTGAGGCTCACATGCAATACAAGGAAATATAAAATGGGGTGATAGGCAGGATAATGGTTCTCAGAGATGTGCATGCTCTAACCCCCTGGAATCTATGAATGTGTTACCTTACATATGCAGATATGGTTAAGCGTAAGGACCTTGAGATGTGGAGATTACAGCAGATTATGTGGGTGGGCCCAATCTGATCATGTCCATAAAAGCAGGAACTATTTCCTGACTTTGGTCAGAGGGAGATGTGGTCACAGAAGGATCAGAAATGTTGCTGGCTTTGGAGATGGAAGAAGGGGACCATGAGCTAAGGAACGTTGGAAGCCTCTGGAAGCCAGAAAAGGCAAGGACCTGAATTCTACAGTAAAGTCTCCAGAAGGGAACACAGCACTGCGAACAACTGGAGCTTAGCCCTGTGAGACCCATGTGGGACTTCTGACCTTTAGAATTATAATACACCTATGTCTTTTTTTCTTTTTTTTTTTTACACCTATGTCTTTTTAAGCCACTAAATGTGTGGTAACTTGCTACAGCAGCAATAGAAACTATATAAGGGGTCTGTGTATTTTTAATCTTACATATTTATTAGGAAGATATTACATATGAAATGGTTAAATAACAACATGAGGCAGAATATGATTAATATCAAACAGTAAAGTTATGAACAGTCATGGGGTAAATTGATAAGGCCTGAAGTCTGTAGAGAGGTTGATGAGGGAAGTGGACTTTCAGCAAGACTTGAAAGGCGCAGCTCTTTGTTACCTGCCCCCCACCCTCTTCTTGGGTAAACAAATGTGGCATGTGGCCTAAGTGATTTCCTTCTATAACTCCAAATCCTAGCCCCGTGCCTGGCACATCAGGGATAGGCACTCAACAATGTTAACTGAAACAGTGAATGACTAAACATTGGATAAACCGAGGGCGAAGGGAATTTTAGACTGAAGAATGAGAGAAGCAGGCCCAGTGATCTAGTGCTTCTGAAGATCAGGGTGGTAACTGCTACTGGAGGTTTAGTTGAGACCGCTGGATGGATGGGGTGGAAGAGCTCCCAGGGAGAGCCACAGACCCGGTTGAGAAATTATCACTTTCTCTTCTCATCAACAGGGAGACCCAAAAGGAACTTAAAATTTTTAAAAGATTCAACTATTTTTTTCTAACAGTTTTATTAAGATATAATTCACATATGATACAATTTACTCCTTTAGAATGTACAGTTCAATGGTTTTGAGCATATTCATAGAGTTGTGCAACCAATTTGGTGGATGAGAAAAGGACATTGGATTTGTTACCCTCTGGGCAGAAACTAGGGATTTCAGAGAGAAGCATAAACAAACGAATCTTTCCTCCAGAGCTGAAAGCCCCCTCTAAGATAATAAAGCTTTGCGGCTGGACAGAAATACTCAGTTGTAAGATGCATTAGTCATGTGTTTTGATTTTGAATGTAAAAAAGGAGATTAGCAAAAATTTTAGGACAAATGAAGGAAATCACTATCTTACATAATGTGTAGTAAATTTATAGCGCTCCTCATCTGAGCACTTCTGGAAATCTGAAGGAGTTCAAGCTTCCAGAATGAGGTGGACTAATGGTTTCAGTGGAGAGCTATGCTTTCCAGAGCCAGAGGGGTTCCAGAAGTATCCTGGGAGCTGTTTTTAGAGAGATGGTGACTTAGTGGTGATGGCAGAGGTTGGGGGGAGGATGGGCTCCCTATCTCCATTTCAATCAGAGCTGTTTTACCCTTAAGGGAAGCTTTTTTTAAAGAAAGAATCTGTAGCATTTGCTAAATGTAGTGTATTTCTCTACATTTTTGTTTGAAAAAAAGAGTCTGCGGCTAAAATATAATTTTAAAGATACTAATTAGTGATCAGTGATGGGGTTGCAAAAGACCTTGCTCTTGTGGCTGTACAATGCATCTTCCTGAGTCTTTGGAAAATACTGTCTAATATGGTCTTTGATTATATTTTATAAAATACATTATTTTTTTCTAACTATGTAATTTATGTTTAGTATATATTAGTTGGAAAACACAAAAATGTATAAATAGGAAAATCTGTATTACCTGTAAATGTATTTGCTACTGTTAACATTTTGGTGTATGACCCTTGAGTCTTAACTACACAGGCTTAATTAACATAAACATATTAGCTGACTTCCAAATAAGAAGAGAAAAGTTTATGGAAAACAGTTTTCCTGCTGAGAGAAAATAGAGCAGGGTAGTGAGGAGTCCCACGCATCAGTGCAGGGTGGAGGGCAGGGTCTGGGTCCTTTCCTTTCTAGAATGTTGTTCCCGTATAATGAGTTAGGCATAGCTGGAGAATGGGGTGTATGAAGACGATGCGGTCCTGAAGGAAAGCATTGCTAGGGATGGAAATCAGGACACCAGGGAAGTCAAGGCCCCCACCCAACCCCTAGAAGACCACAGTGCATAGCAATACAGAGAGCGTGCACTTCTGGAGCCACACTGCTTGGGTTCAAATCTCAGCTCCATTGCTCTCTGGCTGTGTGACCTCAGTTGATGTCTCTAGGCCTAGATTTCTTCATCTATAAAATGAGGATAATATCATTGATTTCACAGGATTGCTGCATGGCCTAAATGTGTGATAATACATTGAAAATGTTTATTAGCACTATATCTAGCATTTGGTAAGTGCACAATAAATGTTTTTGTTACCAGTTGTGCAATCTTGGGCAACTTTCCTAACTTCCCATCCCTCCATTTACTATCTATAAAATTAGTGTAGTAATATCAAGTGGAACAAGGCATATACAGTGCTTAGCATAGTAGCTTGTATATTGGAAGACTACTGTCAATACTGTCAGCATTAAAGGTAATAACAACTAATACTTGCTAAAATATACTTATAAACATAAAACATTGTGTTAAGTATTCTATGTATGTTAACTCATTTAATTTTTGCAGTAGTTCTATGAAATAGGTAATTATGTCTGATAATACTGTCACTGAAGGCTACCTATTATCAGTGTTAATATAGGATTTTCTTTTATATCCTCTTTAGTGAAGATCTTACAAAGAGGAGAAAAGTAGACAGAAGTCATTATTATACCAGAAAAAAAAACAAAACACCTCATCTCTGGTCTGGGTTTGGAGATGACTTATATTTGTCCGCCCGTTCATGTTCCAGAGTTTGAACAAAGTTAGGGGGAAAAAATGTTAATGGTGGAAGTTATAATTTGTCCCTTTCAGGGTATAGTCCCTTTTCTGCCCTGTTGAGTGACTTGCTATTCATTTCCACTGAATTCTTTCTGTTTTTGATCACTTTTGTAATTTACAAAGATCAGCTTTAACTTCCGTTTTACCTCTAATGACTCATTCTATTCTGCCTGCTAATGTGATGGCATCTTCATGCTTTAATGGCATGTGTATGTTTACTTAGAGCAAAACTTGGGCTAAGTGGGGAAAACCCCAGATTTTCCAGATATTTGGTGGTTAAGGTATTTCCCAAGATGGAGTCTTGTCAGGTATGTTTTTTATGAACAGGCAAGATTTATTTTAATTAGCACAACTAACTTCAACTTTTGTGCTTAAGTTAAAAGTTCTTTAAAGTAGCTTATTAGTTTATTATGTGACTCAAATGTGCTCCTTAGAGTTTATTTACCCTAAGCATTTGATTGGTTGACTACTTCTTCATGACTCAATCTAAAAGAAGTTCAAAGAATCCCAAATTCAAAATAAAGTGCAAGTCACTAAGGTCCTTCTTAATGCCAGCTAGTTTGAGCCCCACTGTCCACAGCCTGCATGTCTCCCCAGATCATAGTGCATTCAGGCCACATCTGGACAGAGGTGCTCCGTGCACATGTGGATCAAATCTCTCGGCTGTTCATGGTTTTACATGTCTCAAAAATTGTGGACACTGGCCTGGCTGCCTCTCATCTTGCTGTGTGGTAAGGACTTACATACCCAGGTGAGAATGTGTGCATTGTTGTCTTGATTCTTATTTTTAAAAATCATTCTGCATCTGAAAATAGAAGTTTTTCTCTAAAAATAGTTACTGAGAAAATACTGGCTAGAACACCCACACTGTGAACTGATGCTTTATTGACCCTCTTGCTTAATTTTCAGAGATAAAAAGCACCCCTAACAGCTTAACGCATGGGCCTCCCAGCTTGAAAGCTAGGCCGTACAGAAAGAACTGTGAGGGGTTTAGCAGCCGCATCCCCTATGTCATTACTCTCCGACTGGGAAAATGCAGACACCACTGGGCATTTCTGTAGCCTTTAAATAATCTCCTTCTAATATCTTATTAAGTCATTTAACCACTCTGAATTCCTGTTACCTTGTGTGTAAAATGAGGATAAAAATAATGTCTGCCTCAAGGGCTGATTATGAGGATGAGATGAAATCCTATGGGTGGTGAGTGTCCTGTGCATAAGTTAAAATCAACAACAGTTATTGAATTCCCACAGTAGTTGCCATCGGACTGGGTACATAAACTGACCAACTGAAAGAAATCATTTCAGTGTAGGTTGAACCTATGGTCTTTGATTGCTACCCATCAAAATCAAGGTGTGATTAGCTGACAACCCTGTAACAACTGTGAGATCAGAACAAGGTGTTATTAGAAAAAAATTACAGGGAAGAGGGGAGGGGAAAACGAGGAGGTATTAGTCAAAGTGCACAAAGTTTTAGTTATGCGAGAATTTAGTTATGCAGTAAATTTACTTAATTTAATTATTAAGTAAGTCCTAGAGACAGTATAGTACCCATAGTTAACAATACTGTATTGTGTCCTTAAAAATTTGCTATGAGGGTAGATCTTATGTTAAGTGTTCTTACACACACACAAGAAAATAATAATAAAGGGGGTGGGAGGAAACTTGCAGATGATAGATACATTTATGGCATAGATTGTAGTGACAGTTTTATGGATGTATACTTATCTGAAAAGTCATCAAGTTGCATACATTAAATATGTACATTTTTTATATGTCAATTTTACATTAACAAAGTAGTTTTAAAATGAATGCATGAATAAATGAAAAAAGAAAATTGTGTGGGAAAAGAATGTGGCAACACCATCTAAATTCTACGTGGGCTCCCTGAGCCTAGCAGAGCTCACCCCTGGCCTGTTGCCTGGCCCAGACTGCCTTTCTGTCACCTTCAGTGACCTGAAATCACCATCTTTAGCAGCAGCATCTATTATGCTTGCAAAGCTCTTGACATATTTCTTCCCTCCAAACACAAACTATGGAGCTGCCCATTACATAAAACAGCTAAAAACAGAGCTGGGTTCATGGCTGGCAGTGCCCAGAGGACTCCTTAGGCTCCACAGTCCCCAGGGTAAAAGCCCTGGTGCCCCGGAGCCTCATGCACCCACACGGGCACTGGTGCAGAAAGCCCCTAATCTCTGGATTTACACCTGATCGCTGCAAGTATTCTGTTACACCCACACTACTCATTTAGAGCCCTGTCTCTCCTGGCGAAATCCTTACAGCATGAAATGGGAGTGTCAGGGAAAACATGCCAGGCATAAAGCTAATCAGAAAAAGGTGAGGAGGAATATTACAGATGTTATTTATTACCTACAAGGGAAAAATCAAAATGCTCATAATTTTTATATATGTACTTCACATGACATATTTCAAATGAATCCAGGTTTATGATTTTCAGTTAACAAAGTCAGCTTGTCAGACACCTACTCATTCAGCCCATATTTGAGCTTTAAAAAGTCCTAGTGAAAAAAGAGCTTTGATGTGGCTTGGTCAGCCTAGACAGTTCAAATGTTAATCATTATTAAATTGTGCACAATAAGTATTCAGAGAATGTGTGTGCCTGTGTTATAGGGAACTTCAACTGGTTAATGTCTGACATTAGCCAGGAGTGTCAAGTGGGCAGAGTAAACCACAACAACAGACAAGAACCGTTCAGTGAACCTGCAGCTCATGACTGTCCTAGTAAATTAGGCAATTTAAAACTTCAATGGGGTGATGAGACATCTCACATTTTGATTCAAATTAAATCTTGAATAAATATTCTATTTTGTATTACTCATTTGCCTATATTATATATAATAATATATTGCCTATATATATATTATTCATTTGGCTATTAAACAAACATTTATTTTCTTGATCATTCTATGTGCTGATACTAAATCTTCAGAATGAAAAAACTGTAGTCCAGCAGGTAATAATAAAATAATTCATTCAAACAGTGCAGTAGACATTCTGACAGGGTGAATAAAAAGCACATGAACCAGGGGACACCCAAGGAGGTGCCAAGGGCCCGGGCACATGCAGGAAGGCAGAGCGCGCTGAGCTGGGCTCTAAAGGACAGAGGAACGAGACAGGTAAGGGAAGTGGGGCAAAGGCGACCCAGGGAGGCAAGTGTCTCTCTTCTTGGAATTTTCTTCTCCCTATGGTGTCTTCCTCCTTTTAAGCCTCTGAAGGAGAAAAAGCATGCAGAGCGCTTCCCACCGTGCCTGGCACGGAGAAGATGACGCCCACCAGCATCAGTCATTTCTACCTGAGCTGGTTTCTCAGCTGCCTTTGCTTTTTCTTCTTTCTCTGTCCATCTTAAATGTTTTAATTCCCCAAAGTTGAATGCTCAACATTCCCCTGGGTACTCTATCCAAAATCTTCTGTCCAAACTCCAGTGCCTCTAACTCGGGCCGATTCGCCCAGACACCAGGAAGCTAGAGCCTGGCCCTCTTGCCTCGCACACACACTGCCCTCGCACACACACTGCCCTCGCACACACACTGCCCTCGCACACACGTGTACACATCTACATAGGAAAGCTGACATCCGTCTCCTACTTTTGGCTTTAACCATCAAAACAGGTTCAACCGCTTCAGCTTGCCCCTCCCCTTTCCTCTATGGACAATAGTTCATGTACTCTCTTTGGCTCCACCACCTTTCTGCTGCCCCCATGAACCACCCTGCCTGTTTTCAGCCCTGTGCTCAGGACGAGTAAAGGCAGGAGGAAGAGAAACCCCATATATCCAACTGCCCGTAAGAGCCTCCACAGGCAGCTCCTCTCTGCTGTGCCATACAAATTGCCAAGTCCGGGACGCCCAAGCGGGCTGCCTCATCTCCACATCTTCCTGTTGTAGTTAAAACTGTAGAAACATCTGGATTGAGAAGACAAAGGGGCAGAGGGTGGGACCCTAGAGAAACCACCATTTGAGAGTCAGAGCGGAGGGGAAGGAGCCTCCGCATGGCTGAGGAGGACGAGGTAGACTGGGAGGACGCCTCAGAGCCGGGGAAACACCCCATGGAGAGAATGGTGACTGTCAAAGGGGAAAAATACGAGAAAGCAGGGAAGGAGGGCACTGGACTTTACAAATAGGACGACTATGGAGACAGCAATTTCACTGGGCTTCTAGCATATGATGCCCATAATAAACATGAACAAGAGTTCAAGTGAGCTTGTAATAACAAAGATAAGACAGAAAGAAGGGTGCATATTCTCTCTAAGCAACTTCCAATTAAAGTCATAACAGATGATCCTTTCTAGTTCAGAATCACTTTTCATGTGCCAAACACCGTCTCCATTCTGATCCTGGCCCACAGCAGGCTAATCTAATGCAGAATGACAGCTCTCCACTGAGTTCACATTGTTAGTTAGTCTCTCTCTAAATACAAGTTTTTCAAGTAATTGGTAGAGTCCATCAGCAAACAGCTATAAATAGGCACTGTGTATATATAGAAAAGGGGCACTAACCAGAAATATTCATCTTCAGCCTGTGATTACGATGATGAGCATGAGCTGGGCTGGGCCGCCTGTCCCCTGGCCAGGGATGAAAGAAGGGCTCCCGGCCTGCACCATGGCGCTTAGCGAAACCCCAACCACAAAGCCTCACGGCTCAAACGCCTTGCTGAAGGCCATGCTCTTCCTGTGTTTTCCAGTCCATGTTCCAGTGTGCAGGAAAGACGTGTCTAGGCTCTGAGCACATTTTTGGAAAAGGATGAAATAATGCTAATTTAATACTTAATTTGGAAAAGGGGCCCTGCTCGTGGACTCGGCCCATGATGGCTGGGGGAAGGGCCTGGCCTCTACGGGCAGGCCGGGGATGCTGGCCCTCTGGACCCCAGGAGTCACACAGGGGCAGCAGCGCCAACGATGACAGAGCAGAAGACCGAAGCCGGCTGGCACTCCTCTGAGGACAGCCTCCAAAGCACCGCTATTCCACAGCCCACACCCGGGCCATGACACAGACCCTAGAGCCACTGAAAAGAGGGCCACTAGGGGCTGCTTGCCAAAGATAAAAGAGCAAACATCCACCCTAGTTCTTGGCAGCAGCCCAGGGGAAACTAAGGGAATTTTCTGGTTTGAGACTATCAGGGTCTCAAATAAACCACATGCAGAACACAATCTCTCTTCCCAAGGAAAGCGGGAAGCACATTGGAGACCCTAAGCAGAGGAGGTGTCTTTGCTCTACCTGACTTAGAGAGAATGAAATGTCAAAGGGGTGCCCCTGCCTCCTAAGATCAACTTGAAAAGGTTCAGGTCCTCAGAGCACCTGCCTTAATGTTCATGAATTTGGAGAGGCTGATTTGAATTTGGCAGTGCTATGGAGTCCAGCAAGCAGACGTCCTGAGATTTCCAAAGCCACAGTCCTCTCCCTAAAGACCCGTGTTAACTGTCACATCCATCACCCCTGAAGTGCTTCCTGAACAATGCTGGTTGTTAGGCACTTCACACACATTTGTGACATGACTCACAGAAGGGCAGGATCTGACTCTGTGCCGGCCATCCCAGTCTGGAGAGACTCTCTCGCTTACATTTTGTCATCTTTTTAAAGCCCAAAGCAGGTGGGAAGGACTTAACTCTAAACATCATTACCCACTTCTTCTCTTTCCCCCAATACTGGTGTTAGCCTCCTCACATTAAAGGATGATACATACAACTACACCCCACTTCCGAGGCCTGGAGATGGAAAACCAATGCAGATGGGGAGAGAAACAAGACACAACTGAATTTTTTCATTTGACTCAAATAAGAATGTTGAGAATTAGGCAGCTTTAGAAATGGACGGAGGGGGGCCTACTATGATACTGAGGGCTCGTCGTACAAGAAGATGGTACTTTAGGCAATTAGAACCCCACAAAGTATCAGGGTAAATTCTGAAAATGTTGTCATCTGCTTTGATGACCTCTCCTAGCTCTAGTATAGCTCGTACATGAAAAATCTTGATAACATGGAAAGTTTAAAAAGACAGACACCCAGGTCAACACCCCTACCCCTTGCAACCTCTTTCTTGGGGAACAGAGTGTTATAAATAGGAAAGTGGGGGTATCTGTAAAGGAATATTCCACGAAAAACCCAGATTTGGGTAGAAGAAGCAAAATAGGAAGCTGCTTACAGAGGTAAAGACCATCACTGAACCTCTACTCCCCACCAAGGATTTTTGCCCAAAGGTTTCCCTTTGGGGCTAGAATTCTCAGCTATTCTAAGGCTTTGCATTTAGAAGGGGTCATATATTAAACAACAAGAAATTAACAAGAATTTTTTAAAATTTGAATTATTCAAAAATATTAATTTTTTTAAAGGAGAAATTATTTATATGTGGGTCCTTCACTAGAGACTATAGTGCTACTTGAGGCCAGGGATCATGTCTATTTCAATTTTTTTTTTATTAAGGTACCATTGATATACAAATTTATGAACATTTCACAGGAGCAACACTGTGGTTACAATATTCACCCCTCTTATCACGTCCCCCCCCCCCCCCGGCCCCATTGCAGTCGCTGTCCATCAGTGTAGTGAGATGCCACAGAGTCACTACTTGTCTTCTCTGTGCTGTATTGCCTTCCCCATGACCTACCTATAATGTGAGTGCTAATTATAGTGTCCTATAATCCCCTTCTCCCTCCCTTCCCACCTGTCCTCCCGACCCCTTCCCTTTGGTAACCCCTAGTCCCTTCTTGGGTTCTGTGTGTCTGCTGCTGTTTTGCTCCTTCACTTTTGCTTTGTTCTTGTACTCCACAGATGAGTGAAATCATTTGGTACTTGTCTTTCTCTGCCTGGCTTATTTCACTGAGCATAATATCCTCCAGCTCCATCCATGTTGTTGCAAATGGTAGGATTTGTTTTCTTCTTATGGCTGAATAATATTCCATTGTGTATATGTACCACATCTTCTTTATCCTTTCATCTACTGATGGAGTTTAGGTTGCTTCCATTTCTTGGCTATTGTAAATAGTGCTGCGATAAACATAGGGGTGCATCTGTCTTTTTCAAAGTGGGCTGGTGCATTCTTAGGGTAAATTCCTAGGAGTGGAATTCCTGGGTCAAATGGTATTTCTATTTTGAGTTCTTTGAGGAACCTCCATACTGCTTTCCACAATGGTTGAACTAATTTACATTCCCACCAACAGTGTAAGAGGGTTCCCCTTTCTCTGCATCTTCGCCAGCATTTGATTTCCTTGTCTTCTGGATGTTGGCCATCCTAACTGGTGTGAGGTGATATCTCATTGTGGTTTTAATTTGCATTTCCCTCATGATTAGTGATGGGGAGCATCTTTCATGTACCTTCAACAAGAATATTTTGAACATCTACATTGAAGGAGCTGTACATGGTGTCACAGGAATTATACAAAAGCATTAAGTAATTTGGAGGGGATGTGCCAGGTACAATTTTAGATAGAGAGAAGTATCTCTGTTTAAGAAGCTTGGCCTGAATTGGCAAGATAAATTCCAATAAAAGGTAATACATGACAAATGCCAAAGGAGTGAAAAGATGTAATTTAAATAATTTAAACATTAATTGAGCACCTCATATTTGCAAGCCATTGAGCAAAGGACTTTGGGGAGTGTTATAAAATTCTAGAGACAGAAACCTTAGTTCTGGCTGGTGGGGTAGGGGAAGATTTTCCAGAGAAGGTGATGCTTGGGGATGAGGGCTAGCACTGAAGGATCAGTGGGAATCAAAGAAAAGGATGGCAGAGGGGAATAGTATGAGGTGGGAACTCACCAAAGCTGTGTTGACTCTGAAGGACAGTTGTGCATCCTGGCTGGCTGGAGTGGGACACAGTTAAGAACCGTTTGGAAAGAATGGGTTGAGTCAGCTCCCCCAAACTACAGAAGTCAGCAGTTTTTCAGTAGGTAATTGGAACACTTTTTGAGCAGGGATGAAAGGCACATTTTCCAAAGATTCCTTTCATTGCTCACTATGCTCTGATTCTTAAACTTCCCAGGTGACTTGATACTACAGAAATATCACAGCTAGGAATAACTCACCGGGAGAGGATACTGCACATTGCAGATGTGTAAATTAGCCGTCTGGTCAGGGCAGGAAAAACCAACCAGAGAGCTCACTGGGCAAGTGCTGAAATGGCGCAGCCCTGAGAAGCGGAAGGCAGGTCTTGAGGACCAACAGGCAGGACGCAGGACTGCGAGGCCTGGAATAGCACCACCGAGAGAACAAACTACCGAGGGGAGGGGCTGCGTGCCGACATGGATGCCGGTTAGACACACAGTGCGGCATGCAACTGAATATGAGGGCCAAGCGAGCTGCTGGCTTCCTGCAGCGCATGCCCACGCCCCTCTCCTCAACGCTCTACAAGGAAAGCCTGCACTATCACATGGCCCATGGGGCCCGCATCAGCTGCTGCCTCCTTCTGGGGATCCCAGTCCCACCATGATTCGTGGGCTCCCTTGCAGTTATGTATGTGCTCGTGGAATGAGCACAACTCCCAGGCAGGCCTGGGCCCAGACAACTGTCTTGAGCACAGACTTCTATGCAGACAAGCATGCCAGCCTTGGCAGCTCTTTAAAAATGGCAGAGCCACAAGATGGAAGGAGCTGTGCCCCCCAAACCCTGCTTGGACAGGAACTGCCTGCTGCTCAGGAATACCCATTTTGTACTCTACATGAGTGGGAAATGTCTGTATTGTCTGGATTACCACAGTTTTCAGCAGCCCATACTGGGTTAACAAATCCATCCCTCCTGTCTCATCTCAGTCCTCTCCCTCTGATGTTCCAGCCACACTTATTTCTTTGTTCTTCATACACACTAAGCTTTGTTGGTCTGTCCGGCCCTCCCTGCCACACAGTGCTTTGCATTTGCTCCTCACTCCACCTGGTGCACTTTCCACTCCTCATTGCCTAGCTAACTCTTTTTCCAGGTAGCTAACTCTTTTTCCAGGTCTCAGATCAAATAAGACTTCCTCAGAGCAGCCATTTTTGACCTTTCAAATGAAATCTGGTCAATCCCTGTTAATCTTTCATAACCCATATCATGACTTGTAATTACGTATTTCTTTCTTTATTCAGTACATCTCCCTATAAAGCAGGCAAGGATCACAGCTATTTTGTTCAGCAGTGCACTGTACACCTAGCACTATGTAGGTATCAGATAAATAGAATTGAATCAGTGAATGGCTGAAGCTCCGAGGTTCTGGTTTGACCCAAGAGTGATCTGAACGGGGCCAGGGACTGATGGAGGGAGGAAAGCAGAGACACAGCCATGAAAATACACACTTAGCATCGCCATTTCAATCTCACAACCCCAAACAGGGCCATTGTGGAAAAATAAGGTTTAGAGAAAAGACACTAGAATAACTAAGGAGATAGTTTTGCTGCAGACTGAAGACTATTGGCACTCCCAAGGGGCCCTAGACAAGTAACTTGAGCTCCCCTTGGCGTAGCTGGGGAAATAGAAAGTTAAGCTCCCCAGCCCAGCTGGTTGGTGTCCAACGTGGGAGCTGCTGGCCAGTGTGCAGCTCTGTATTAGGCCATCCTAGAAAAGTATGGACGCTTCTGTTCACGCTGACAACTGAGAAGGAGTAGCATTTTAAATTGTGGCCAGGATAAACCTGTGTTCCCACTGCTACATCTAAGGGTATCTCATCTCAGTTCTTATGATGGCTTTAAGTGAACTGGTGTCTCCTAAGACCTTAACTCCGGGGTCTTTTCTCCTGAATGGTCAAAGAGAAGGGACGGTTCACAAGCACGAGAAAGGGACATCTAGGTCCTTCTTTGGTTATATTTGCTCTCCTGAGAGTGAAACGCTTATCTGGAGGAGATAAAGAGCCTTCCCCGGAGAAATGGGGAGCAAGCATCCTGGGACTTGGAAAGAAGCATTCTTCCTTCCCCTGTGCGGCTCCTGTGCTCTCACAGAGAGCGCTGCACGTGACATACTGGCGCTGGAGCTCCAGCTCTGAAACCGACACTTCACCATTACATTTCTCTCTGCACTGGGGATACTTCTTGTGTTAATACAATTAAATTAGCCTGTCAGTCCTCTGGTATCCTTTGAGCAGTTGAAAGCCGGCAGCTTACTGGGCTTTTCCAAAAGAATATTTGCTCCTAAAAAGTGATTTCCACACACATCCCTGACTCCCTTGGTCAGGAGATAATTACCGGGCTATTAAAGCTTCTGAAGCTGGGGCCTGGCACAGCAAAATGTGTGCTACTGTAAGAACACCAAAAGGAACCCAGAAAGCCCCTGGATTTGCACTACCCCAGACCAGTCCACTCTTGCAAGCTTCCCTGAGGCCAGGGCATCCAAGTTCCCACAGAAACAGCGCTGGTCTGAGACCCCAGCTCCAGAGGATCAGCCATTTGCTCCCTTGCTTATGGCTGACCTACTACTTTATCCAACCAAAATTCTTTCCAGAGGTTCAAATGATGCAAGCTCTATGGAAACTGGAATTCATCCCTTATAGAATAAAGTAATTTATTGATTATTTCAGCAGATACTTATCGAGCATCTACTCTGTACCTGGTGCCACACTAGGAATTGGTTTTATTCCATTCAGTGATTATTTACTGAGCACCTACTATGTACTGGGAACTGTGTCCTGGTACCAATGCCTGCAGGCAAGGAGCTCTGGGTCTAGTAAAGAGCCTGGTCTTTGCTTTGGTGTCATTACTCTCCCACCTGAGGGAAGCGGGCAGAACAGGACAGGGCAGCTGGTGGCCCTGATGAGTCAAGAGGATAAGCTGAGTCCTGAATGGCTCTAAGACTCTTTAGCCATGAATGTTCTGAGGATAGAAAAGAAACACCCTTTAGTGTCAAGGAGCTCCATGAGATATATGCAAAGTTAGACTCCTGCAAAAAAAAAGAGAAATACTAGGGGAGAGATTATTTCTCAGGATAAGTAACTGCTCACATGGATGTAACCAGAATGTGGAATGAAAAGAAAAAGAGTGTTTCACTCCAGCTCAGGGAGAATTTTTTAATCAAAAGGGTTTGTTCCTCCTTCCTCATCTTGCCACCCGCTCCAAACCCACCCACCACTGAGGTTAGAGGACTTGGTCTATGCCATCACCAAAGCTTCTCTTAAGAAAGAAATTAGAGTGTATGTTTGAGAGGACAGGAGTGCTGGAAACTGCTGATTCTCACGTGACACAGAAGGGATGGACACCAGGGAACCATTCTGCCTCTTCAGGCTGGACGAAACAGCCACTGGGAGGAAAGGTGAGCGCTCAGAGGGGTCAGGGGAAGACTCTTGACACGGCAGGTAACTCATACACCGTAACTCGCAGCCAAAGGCAGAAATGGAAGCTGTGATTGCCCAGATACTTTCAAAGAGTGGATCCTGAAGAGGAGACCAGGTGGGCGGCGCCTACCATCACTGATGCTGATGGCCAGGGAGGGACGGGCCCTGGTGCTCCCCATCGGGGCAGCTAGAGCCACCGCCAGACCTGCGTGGCTCCCGGCAGCAGCCCCCACAGCTGTGCACCCTCAGGGCCCTGGGCGGTGCTTCCGGGGCCCCCTGAGTCCTCAGGGGTCTTTGTCTTGTGGAATCCGGCCCACTGGAGGGCAGGGACTATTCCTTCAAGTTCCCTTGAAATTACTTACTACTTAGCTCAGGAAGAGCTCCATAAATGTTTGCTGAATGACTCATTTTTCTCTGCAACATTCCTGAACCTGCTGGCCGGGGACCACTGGTGGAGTCTCACCATCAGCTTCCAGGGATTTGTGAGAACGGCGCACAGACAAAGCAGCAGGAAGTGATAATATGTGAGGATAACCTTATGGTCATGCTATGCCATGGAAGAGCTGGACCGCCCATTGGGAAGCAGCTTCGAAGTTGTGGCGATCCCTGAGGAGCGCTGCCCGGCTCTGCAGGCTCTGGTGCTCCTGTGCTCACACAGAGTGGCACCCGCAGGGCCCTCGGAACAGGCCTTCACCGCCCTGAACAGGGCGGCGCTGGACAGGCCTGCCGGGCCTGCACTCTGGCCCAGAGGGAGCCTGGACTCCCAGCTCTGCCACCTTCTTGCTGTGCAGCCTTGGGCAGATGACCTCACTTTTCTAAGACTTACTTTACTTCTCGGTCAAATAGGAATAATACTACCTTCCCAGGATTTCTGTGAGGATTAAATGGACCAATGCAAAGCACAGAATGGCGAAACATGGTAGCTATTTTTGTTATTGTTATTGTTATTATAAACTCTATTCTGGCCTCACCCTCCTCCCTAATACCCTGCTGTGCAATTTAGGAATTTCAAGGGGATGACGACAGTAACAACAAAACTAATCAGTACTCAGAGGAAATAAAAAACAGTAAGAGTTACAGTGTCCACTGACATGCTGGACAATTTTATATCTGAAGGATGATATGAAGCTGTTAATAAGCAAGCTCTTTAGAGAGCATCTTCTGCATGTATCAGGCACCGTCAGAGAAATAATACCCTTTCCTACTAACAACTAATACTGACACGGCCTCCTTCAGAAACTTACAGGAAACAAATGTGATTTCTGGATTAGCCTTCCGTCTCTAGATGCAATACAGTATTGATGCTTCCAACTTCTTTTATGCATGTAACTGGATTTTTAAAAATTAGTTTGTAGGTGTGTGCACCCATCATACTGTTGTCTCCCACTAAATTCTCAGTCAGCCTTCCCTCCTTACCCTGCTCTTTGTGGATGGTCCCAAGCATTGATGCTCCACGTTTATCCTGACGACATTCTAACCTGCCGGGTTTGCCGCATTCTCAACTGTCAGCTTCTCCTGGATCCTAACTAAGATGTCCATTGTGTTCACTATCACTCACAGCTCTTACGGTATCTGGAATGGGATAATGACAGATCTGGTAGCTTCCTTCAAGTCACACGACTAGAAAAATGGGACATGGATTGGAAGCTACACAAGATGTTAACTCAAAGGGGTAGGCATCCATGAAAACTGAAGTCTTGAATTGTTTCATTGAAGACCACCAGCTGGCACACACTTGCCACGCTTACCCCTCCACTCCCTGCACCCCCAACTGGCTGTTCTTCCTCATTTCTCTTGCAGCCATGTCTGTGGTCTGCACAGGTAGAAAGCTTGTCCATGCAGATGTTAAGTGGTTGAGGACAATAAAACGAGCACAGAGTGTTTCATGGCGGAGGGTGGTGGGATGGGGTGGTATTTTGGAAACAAGAGGGTGGGGGAAATGAAGCCAATGAACATCTATTCTGGAAAACATTAAGCTAATGGCCTTCAGAGGATCCACTCTGGGGAAGAAGACTAAATAGAAACACTTGAGAGGTTGAGTAATTCAGTGCTGAGGCCGCTCCCTACCCCAGGTGTTCCTGACTGGCTGGTGGGCCCCTGGCTCTGTCAGGTAACACATCTTCATCAGCTGGCTCCCAAGTAGAGTCAGCTCCATGAATAAAATGTGTGCATGCCAGCTCACTGCGAAAGAGGCTCAGTGAAAATGGCATGTTTCTCTTTTATAACTTGTCATCAAGAAGGCAGTGAGCCCTCACTAAGGAGAGGCAAGTGCTGGTGCTGCATCCCAGAAGGGGCCTAAGGCCAGAGTTCGGGGAGCAGACCTGCTTGCCAGGCCCTCAGGCTGCCCCCCGGCCCACCTGAACCTACAGGAAGAGGTATGTCTTATTTTCAAAGCCCTTCAAACAAATTTGAGAAACCTCAAGGGAAGGCCTTTCAGGAAAATGCTAAAGGGGTAGAGATGCCAGTAATTTGGACCCCCTTCCCTAACCAGGCGACCCTCAGAGGTGACCCTAAGCAAGGCAAAGAGACATAATAAAGTGAAAACAAGAACTGACAGGATGAGAACAGAATAATCTTATTTCTACATTCTTTCCCACAAACTTAAACAAAACCTTATTATGAAAAATTTCGAGCATACACAAAAGTAGACTGAATAGCATAATAAACACCAAGGTACCCAATGCCCAACTCCAACAATTATCCACTGTGGCCAATCTTCTATCTTTTGCTGCTTTTCTATCCTCCCCACATTGTTCCAAAGCAAATCCCAGCCACTGTAACATTTCATCTGTAAATATTTCAGTATATACCTCTAAAAGACAAGGGTTCTTTTTTAAAAACCATAATCACAATACTATTACCACATTAAGAATGATTTAATAAGCAAAGATGAGCAATGTTTCCTAGAGCATTAACAATTCTCTAATAGCCTCATATATCCAGTACTATGATCTGAATGTTTATGTCCCCAAAATTCAGATGTTGGAACCCTAACCCCAAAGATGTGCTATTAGGAGGTGGGGACTTTGGGGAGTGCTGAAGTCATAAGGGTAGAGGCCTCATGAATGGGATTAGTGTGTTTATAAAGGAGACCCCAGAGAGCTCCATTCCCCTTCCTCCACGTGAGGACTCAACGAGAAGGCAGCAGCTATGAGCCAGCAGGCGAGCCTCCCCCAGGCTGTGACTGTGCCGGTATCTTGATATTGGAACTTCCAGCCTCTAGAACTGTGAGGAACAATTTTTTGTTGTTGATAAGCTAGCCAGACTGTGGTACTTTGTTAAATCAGCCTGGACGGACTGAGACATCCAGTTGGTGTTCAAATGTCTGTCTCTACATAGTTTTTAAGACTCTTCTGACAAGGCCTACACTCACTCTCCCAGGAGAACACCGCCCTAGTGCACGTAGCTGGCTCAGGGCGGCTCGGCGTGCTCGCAGAGCACATCCTGTACTGGGTGGAGTGTGATTCGTTTCATGTTGCATTTACACCTCCCACCACAGAGAAGCACTCCTATTAAAGCATTTCCCTGATTTCCGGAGCCACAGGCAGCTTCAGAAAGCCAAATACTTTAGAAGGCCCCCAGGGACCAATCTCACTCCCGCCATCAGCATCAGCTGACGCCTCTGCCCTGTTTGCACCACCACTGGAGGGAACCAGGATGGCGCCCTCACCCCCTCTGCTCGGGCCGACGAATTGGCTAACATTCTGTTGGATGTGCAGTGAGCCGGGGTACACAGAAGGGTATCAATAAATGTTAGCTATTCCACTCACCCTGCTTTTTACTTTCTCAAGTAATCAGAGTTAAAATGTTAATAAGTGCTAAAGGCTTCCATCTTAGGTAATGGATTTGCAATATGGACATGTGTCAATTACAAACTGTTCCAGGCACTGTGCTGGGAGGGGATACCAAGGAGAATGGACAGACACCAAGGTCCATGTCTTTGAATCCAACAAAGACTGCATTGACTAAGCCTGCAATAGTGGGCTAGCAGTGCAGACACAGTGAGTGGGCACCAAGGGAGGGCGATTAGTACTTAATTCTGCCAGGAAATGTGGTGGGGGCGCTGGCTGGGAAGACCTTATCAAGGAAGGTTACATTACACTGGATCTCATGAGTCAGATTTCACCAGGCAAAGGAAGGCAAGAAAGGACAGTCAAGGTTAAAGGAACTAAAGGAACAGCATGAGGAAAAACACTGAGGCAGGAAAGCATGTGGCATGTCTGGGAGGCCAGGAAGGACATAGTGTTGCTGAGCATGAGAGCCAGTGGAAGAGGGTGAAGCTGGACAAGGGCAGGGCCTCTACAGTGCAGACTTGAGACCAGCCCTGCTCTGGAGCAGGCACTGGGGGCTCCCTGAGGGATGTTAGGCAGGCAAGCAGCTCTCATGAGAGGGCTGCAGGCCCACCTCCAGTGGTGGGGGAACTATCTGGTGACAGATCTTTCGGCACACATCATGGGTGACTCTCTCCTATGTCTACGCCAAGGGCCAGTCCCATGAGAGCTGGAAGGAGTACAGAGCAAATAAGAAGACAGATTATTCTGGAGCATGTCCAGGGAGGAGGGTTGGGGCTGTCAGGTCTGGCTCAGCTCCCAGAGTCACAGCACTGCTTGCCCTCCAGCTAGAGCTGCGAGATCCGCCCTGCAGTCAGATGAGCCGGAGCCCCAGAACCAGGCCTGACACCAGGCAGGGGCAACTCTGCAGCTGTTTGGCTCAAGGCATCCAGCCCCACTTGCTGTCAGCTGGCTTTCACCCTGTGCTCCTGCTGACAGCCACATCCTGGCAACCTGTCGTTAGACCTGGGGCCTGCCTTGCTTTCCCCACAGCAGGCCTGAAGGCCTGGCCCTGAACTCTGTACAGTTCTTGCCTGGCCCTGTGATCCTGGCTGCCCCAGGGACCTGCAGTCTCAGAGAGGAATTGCTGGCAGCTGAATGTTAGCAGAAGGTATTATTGATTGTGTGAGCAGCCCATCTCTGGGCCCTTCATAGCAAACCTCGGTCTGGGGCCCAGTGTGGTGAGCACTCCACTGGACCCCTTGACTTTGGCCCCTCTGCTGTCCCAGAAAAGGTGCTACTCCCCAGCTTATGCTTGGCAAATTTTGCTCTCCTAATCTCTCTTCACCTCTCACACTTCCTGTCACCCGCACGCCTCACTGCCCACCTCAGGTTTCCCTACCAAGGCGGAACGTTAATTCGTCTTTTCTTCAAGTACCTGGAGTAGAACCATCATATCTCTTTTGGGGACAGACACAGACGGGGGCTGCTGTGCAGAAGCCAGGACAAGGGGGAAATAAGAACAGAAGTGATGAAAGCTGAGCCAAGCCAGCACACCAACCCCAGCAATGTCTCGTACCACTGGCACAAGTATTCTAGGGTGAACTCAGTGGCAAAAAGACAGGTGGAGGCAGCACAGCAAACCTCCTCTTGCCTTAAACAGAAAAACGAAGCTCGTGCCTGTGAAGTTATTTGTTTCTCATTTGCTTTGGAAAGAGATTCCAAATTCTAGAGAGTTTGGAAACCCACATTCCATTTCAGACCAGATTTCTGCTGACAGTTAGTTTGGCGGGGGTAGATTTGTCTATTTTGCCATGTGAGTTCATTTTCTGGGGGACACACTCTGCAGATCTAATTCTAGACACCAGCAGAGCTGTCTTTTCAACCATGAAACTGTAATTAGTACTGAATGGCTTCTGAGTTTTTATTTAGGGTGTCTTTTCAGAAAAACACAAGGCCTTCCTTCTGCAAACAGTGAGCGCCACCGGGGACTACGCTAGTTAAACATCTTTAGCCAGGATCTGCACTTGGCCTTCCTATGCTTTGGGAGTTGGAGGAACTTGTGACCACTAGCTCTCGTGTTCTGTGTATCAGAAAGTGATTACGTCTGGATTTCTCCCAAGCCCTCAAAGTCCTTGAATCTCTGAACTAGTGTTGTTAACATAGTTATACATCTTGCTACAAGGAAGGTTTTTTACACAATATAATGACTTCACAATACAAGAAAAGTCAGGTAAATTTCTGTGGAAAATTCAGGTCCTAAAGTGTTGGATTAAATTTAAAATTTGGAAAAACGACTGGAGCAGTGGGTGTGATAAGCGGAGGGCACTCCCCTCTTGTGGGGCTGGCAAGTGTGGAGGCACTCGGACACGGCACACGCCGTTCTATTGTTTCTTTACGTTTCATGTGGCCAACTAAATAGCATATTTTTTTGAAGTTAGCATCCATGTTTATCCTTGCTTCACCCATATTTCCTAGTAGAGTGAAACAATGGGTGCCCAGTAATATCTGTTGATTAAATTATTGAGGACACATTGATAGACTAGAACTTTTGTGTGTGTGGGGTTACTCTTCATTTGGCTAGTGGGATTCTGTTCTGGGCAGTGAAACTGCTTCCCCCATCCCCTCCCCGAGAACATAAATTCTATCAAGAGGACACGATCAAACTAGCAATATAAACTAGTAGAACTCTGAATTCATGCTGGGAGGCCACTAAAGAGTTAATTCAGTTCTGATATGAATTATGAGGCAAGGCTATAAGGATTACATACAATGGATTTATAACACAATAAGATTTTTTAAAAAAAGGACAAAAGTAGTGACTGGGGACATTTCAGATGAAGAAATAACCATGTTAACCTCTCTGCTTTTTAAACATTTGCATCTGTGAATTGCAAAGGCTCAACATAAAGCAGATTGCCTAGATCCACTGAAAGCCATTCTGGCATGAGAAATTTCTCTTGCATAAAGCAAAACAGATGTGTGAGAAGGAAAAGCAAACTCTCTTATGGGCGTATCAACATTTGGAATTATATAGTTATCTCAGGAACTATATATTGTGTGAAGCAATGAACATAGAATCTTGACCATACTCTGTCCCTAAAAACTCAATATAAAAAGCAAAAACTTAATATCTGGAAAATGTTAATTATTAATGCAGATGAAAAACTTAACAGTGTATTCACATGTCATCTGCATTTTGTTTTAACTGAAAGGATATCTGCCAACTGAACTAACTCTGCACCAGGATTAAATATCCAGGATTTTTGGCCAAGTGCTGTCTGGAAGATGTGTTTTCAGATCCACTTGACTGTTCAAGTGATTGGAAAAAGTGCCACATGCTTATAAGCAGCAAAAAGTATACCAGGGTCAATGCATATGTGTCTGCATATTGGGATCCACAAGCAAATCAATTTGGAATTAGGAAAGTGGCCAAAGGCTGCCCCACTCGAGGTATGGGTCAGTATTTACAGTGCAGAGGGTAAGTGCTCAGCTGTCTGCTAGGTCTGGGAAGCAAGCAAGAGTTCAGGCCTGAGCCAGGAGGAAAACAGTGTCCTGGAGGGCAGGCCCACCTGTCCCCGGAGAAGAGTGTTTACAGCAGGGAGGAATTGAGAGAAAGAGTGGATGAATTCCTTATTAAGCAACCAATCTGAAACCATTCTGGGGAAGTTATAAAAAAGAAACTTCAAATTTTATCTGCATGTAAAAGAATATATATATGTAACAGATTGGGAATGGCAATACAACAGTCAAGATCAATTTGGTAGAAATGAATGCTAGTGTGATTAAAATAACTCCAAATATTTGATATTGTCACATTACAGAAACAAAGTGGCAAGAACATTTTGTTCAAATACACACACACACAAACACACACACACACACACGATGTAGCACTGGAAGCATCTTAAAGGGCTCACAATTGTCCTGGCACATATAATAATAATTGATGATGGTGATAAAAAAGTTCACAAATTATGAGAGTACTTAGAAGAAACAAGCAAATATATTTCTACAAATAGATGTTCTATTCATGCAGTTATACAAATTAAATTTTAGATACTTCAGTCTCCACCTGAAGCCACACAGCATGTATTTATCACTTTTAAAAAAGCACAGCAGTGATTCGTATGCCAAATAGTCAAGCAGTACTATGCAAATCTCTACTTTTCTCATTTTGTATTTATTATGAGTATCAGCAAAGAGAGAAAGTCTATTATCTTCTTCTGATTGTGCTAACGATAATACATTTTCTGAAACTGTATTCTGATACAGGTTTCCCTGCTCTCTGAAAGCAGTGTTCCTATGAAACCTTTGGTAAGCTAACATGGTGTAAAGAGAAGAAGCGATTACCATTAATTTATATGGAAAATGTTTTGAGCATTCCCAAACCCAAAACATTAACGTCTCTTCGGCTTCCTAATACCTTAGGATACATCTTGCTAGCGGATGCACAAAATAAATCGGGAGGAGGCACAGATGCTCCTGGACACAGTTCAAAGCTCGGTGCAGCGCTGCCGCTGCGCACAGTTCACAGGGAGGGCGCTCGGTGGCAACTCTCTCTGGGTGCGCCCTGCCTCTTAAATGGCTCACTCCAGACAAATGCTGAACTCTCCTTTCACTTTTTGCCTTTTTTTTTTGGTAAAAGTGAAAATCCTCTTCAGATTCGTTTTGGTCAGCGAAAGCAGGTACTAGGTCTTTGGTAAAAGAGAAGTGGTGTATTGTGAACTTTTGAAAAATGGGAGATACCAGCACTCAAAACTGCTTGAGTGAGAAAAAAGAATTATAAAACAAAAGTATCAAACGCTCTCCAACAAAAACACTTGGATAGTAACCTATTTTAAAAACATGAGCTCCAAATCTGGGTTACATGAATAAACAAAGGCTCCACACTGCAAAAGGCTGATAGAGTGTTTTCATATTTAATTTCATGACCACTTCCTCTATTTCACTGATTGGCAGCATAGCCTAGATATCTGTAGGCCTGCCACTTCTGAAGGAAAATATACAGAGCAAAAAAGTATGCTGAAAATATACAGAGCAAAAATGTTCATGGCTAACGAAAGGCTCTGGCATCTGACTTCAATAAGGAGATGCTATTTGGAGTCTATATAGTTTTTCAACAGTATAGACACTTAAACAAATCAGGCTGGAATTATATGTAACACAGTGCATATATTTCAACTGTGATTAATCTCTTTTTACATGTATATGTGCGATCTCTCATGAAATATTCTTAAAAACAACTTAATAAGAAAGAAGGTCAAGGTTACCGTCAAGAGGGCTCCTCAACGAAGCAGTGAGGAGATATCAACTGAGCCTCCCCTCAGGCTGCTTTGAGCTGTCTGCCTGTACATAGGACCGCAGTGTCTTCATTCATGTATTTACTGTACCTCTTTTAAAGGCCCAGTTACAAATCCAATCTCTTTTCTGAAATCTTCTGAGAACTCGACTTAGGAACATTTCTCTCCTCGTATAGTATCTCACCTGTTCTTTATTTTCTCTATTACTCATTTAACTCTTCAGCATCCACTGCTGTGCGTTATTAGTTATTTTGAAATATGTCTCCACTTTATTTCCCAGACTCATTTGCATGTTCTTTGAGGACAAGGAACCCTGGGCTATACTTTTTCCAATCCTGTAGCAACCTTCCTCAAAGTGTGGTCCTGGTACCACTAGAACTGCCCAGGTGTTTGATCAAAATATACCTTCCAAGATCCTGGAGCCATATGGAAGGAGGGCCCGGGAAGCTGCATTTCTAACATGCTGTCCATGTGACTTTAGTGCACTCTAAATACTGAGGACCACTACATACAAGGACAATATCAAAGAAATAAGGGAGTGCTGTGAATATAATCTGTATGAAGAATTTGTTGAATATTATATAAAGGAACACACACATACACACAAAAAAAATCTCCAAAGCAAACCAAAAGTACAATAAAAACAAACCAAACAAAAAACCATGTACAAAATCAAAGATGTTAGAATTAATTTTATGTCTGTAAATATAATCATAACCCAATAATCTCATGAAGTTAACCACATATAAATGTTATTTTTAAGACAATGCTTATTTTGTAGTCTCATGGTTGCTGAATAGGGCAGACCATATCCACTAAACCCCTAATTAGGAGGTCCTACGGCCTCCTACTTCCCCCCTCCACCCTTCCCTATCAATTTTCCCCTTTTCCTTGGCTTTCTTTCTTGTCTCTATCGCTACTCCCCTGCTTTTTGTCTAGGAGACTGATTCCCTTACACCCATCTCACTGTGATTCACAGGTTCTAGATAAGAAGACAGCAGGCCACAAAGAGCAGGGCCCCACAAGTTTACAAAGTACCTTATTCAAATTAGAGTAAGGCCCCTTTCAGTGCCTGGAAGTACAAGGCACAAGCTGTGCCCTTAGCAACCCGCAAACCTGTGCACAGTAGCCTGTCACAAAAGGAGGGCAAGCATCTGTGCCTTCTCCCTGCCCCCACGGCCCTGAAGATGGCTTTTCCAGACCTGTTTTTTCTGACTTTGCTCTTTTTATCTCAGATCCAAATGGTATTGAGTAATAAGGAAAGTTCCAAGTATTATTCATAAGAATGCTCAGAAGAAAGTTGCATATGATGCATTATTGTGAGACAAATGGGAAGGGCTTGTTTTTTTTTGTTTCCACAAAGGAATGAACAAAGGAAAAAGGATGTAAATTTTGGGAAGAGGTAAAATAAAGAACTTTAGACCATGAAGGGAGACAGGAATTCTCATCTCTGCAGCTGTTTTGAAATACTATCAGGAATGGTCCATCTTTGGTAGAGTTTATGGTTGATCTGGACAAGACAGCCTCCTGGGGCCCCTTTTTCCGTGACAGCACCTTTCCTATAATGTAAGCCTCTCGGTCCCTGCCTTTGCTCCCATTTCTGCTGGAGCCTCCTGAGGGCTCCAGGGCCCCTTGCAGAGCTACAGCCTTGGCGCTGGAGACCTTCCTTCTATGGCCTGGGTTAGCTTCTTCAGCAGAAAGTTGGTGGTGGCTGCAATGGCAGGGGGCGCCGACACCGGTCTTCAAGATGTATCTATTATTTTCCTGAAGATATGTAGATTTTCTCAGGGTACAAGTTTTATAAGGATAGCATTTGCAGTCCAGGGGATATCTTATAATCTCACTAGGCTGTGAACTGCCAAAAGGGCAGGGCCCCAGGTTCTCCATTATTCTAATGCTTATGAAGCCTAGCAAAGAAGATTCTCCACAAAACGCTTCTTGATGAGAGGAGCTTGACCCCTCAGCTCAGCCATGACTCGGCCTCCAACACCCCTCCTCTGGTCAGCTCCTGGAGAACATGCCCCTCCTTGCATCACTCTCCATCCTGACCACCCCACCGTCCCCCACAACTGATGGGCCCGGGGTATCCAGGTGTCATATCAAGGTCAGGTGGAGCCATACCCTGGGCTGGGGATGGCTGAATTCTGAGCCCCACGACCTTTGTCCCCTGGTGTTATTCCCAAGATTATGTGACTTCAGTGGCAAAAGAGACTCTACAGATGTGATGAAGGTTGCTTGTCAGTGACTTCAACATAGGGAGATGATCTGGGTGGCCTAACCTAATCATGAACCTTTTAAAAACAGTTTTCTCTGGCTTTTAGCGGAATAGTCAGAGAGATTCTATATGTGAGAGGGATTTGACAAGAGGAAGATTCGTGCTGGCTTTGAGGTGGAGGGAGTCATGGGGCAAGGCCATGAGGATAGCCTCCAGAATCTGGGAGCAGTGCCTGTGGAGAGAACAGGGATCTCAGTTCTTCAACCACAGACAAATGAACTCTGTCAACAGCTGAAAGAGCCTGGAAACAGATTCTTTCCCAGAGCCTCTAGGTAAGAGCCCAGCCTGACTGACACCTTGATTGTAGCCTTGTGAGGCCCTATATAGAGAACCCAGTTGAGCCTGTCCAGGCTTTTAAGCTTGAAAACTGTGAGATAATGGGTATTATTTTAAGCTGCAAAGTGTGGCAGTTTGTTACACAGCAATAGGAAATGAATACAGCAGCCCTCTGAGGACATCTGCGGCAGTTCTCTACCTTCCTTCCCCTCAAGTTCAATCAGTTCTCTACTTGGAGAGATGAATGGGCTTTAGTAGACCCAAAGTAAACAACAGCCATGGCTGTTATTATTGTTGCCCTTGTTCACTGACCCGTTGGACCGACCCTCTCATTCTCTCTCTTATTTGGGCTGCCCTTCCTAATCTCAACACATCTGTCAAATCTTCCTATCTGTCCTTCATCTATCAGGGCTTGTAGTTTATGGCAAAAGCCTCTGTGCTCCAGCTATATTCTTTATGCTCCCTGGACTCCATTCAGCCTCAACATAAGCAATGAGAAACACAAATGTGGGTCCTGCAGAACATCTAAACATGAATCAGGACCATCAAGAATTGAAATGCTCCTTTAAGAATTAGAAAATGTGACTTGTATAAAATGAACTTGAAGAGAAATGAATCAAATTAAGATCCTTGACATACACCCAGAGCTGCTCAGACTTTGGAACTGAGAAAGCCACAATCCTCAATGCTTTTCTTGAGACCCGAGATAAATATCCAGGAAAACACCTCTCATGTCTACAGTTTGAAGCCCTACCCGAACTATATGGCGCTCAGCAAAACGGCACTCAAGAGTCCAGCTCTCTTGACACTTTATTCTTCCTCCCAGAAATCCCACTTTCCTTGTGTTTAAATCAGAATAATACATCAAAGGAAGCTGCTTTTATTTCTGAGAGAAGGGAAATGATTTCCAAGTGCCTTGTTTGATCTCCTACCAGAGTTAATCCCCTTTTTCTCCTTAAGCAACTTTGCTCAGTCCTTTTCTTAGGGCTACTTGTATTCTGCCTTGCATTCTAAGTAGCTGTTTATGTGTGCTCCCCGCTCTGCTGCCCCCTCCAGCTCCTGAAGGCAGGGGCTGTGTCCCATGTATCCTTGCATCTCCCCAGGGCCCAGCCAGTGAGCACTCAGTACATGTTTAAGGAACTGAATGTGAGTACTGAGTTGGATTTATAGTTAGATTTCCTTTGCTCTCGGGTTTCTGGTAGGGGCTCGTGGTCCCCTGATCCAAGGAAACAAGGGCCAACTGCAGCTGGGCCCATGCTTGGGGTCCCCCGGGGTCGGGGGTGGGGGGTGGGGGAAGAGGGAACTGATGGCCCCACAACCGCAGTAGGCTGAGAAGAAGGGGGAGGAAGGAGGCTCCAGATGGAGAGGACGGAGAGCCAACCTTACTTCCTGCCCCTCGGCCAGCAGCGCGCGGGGCCGCTTCCCTAATGGGGTCTCTCCTTGGCCGCGGCCAAAGCTGAGCTCATTCCCCACAGAGCAGAAGTGAAACAATGCGGTGGCTGTTTCACAGTGGAAAAAGAGTGGTGGTGAGGAACTGTGAGGAAAGCATTTTTCTTGATTTCTTTTTTTTTTTTAAGTATTTTGTAGGAGAAGTAATCAAGAAAATAAAACATGCAGTCAAACATGAAGGAAAAACATTTTCTATTGGCCTTTAAAATCCTTTATACTATGTCTAATCACTTATTCAATCACTCAGCAAGCTTTGCATATAACCTGGCTGGTTACTTTGTGCAACTCCTGTATGTCCTTGTCTTCTAGATGGGAAAGTCTGATTGGGAAAAGGGGCCGCAGAAGTAGAGAGCCTTGGGGAGGGGGCCAAGCGCTTCCAGGAGAGAAGCACTGGTGAGCAGCACAAAAAGGCCACGCTGCTCATCCTGGAAAGGAGACACGTGATTTGGCAACTGCCTCTGGTAACCTGAGAAATGTTTGGGGGAAGAAGGCAGTTTGCAGCTGGGCAAAAAGTAAATGGGAGAAACACTCCCTGATGGGCACAAATCAACATAAAAAAAATCATCTAAATATACTTTATAGGACTGGTGAAATAAACTACTGAGTTCCAGGAAGAAGTTAAGACTAAAGTAGATCCATACTAGGGTTTCTCAGCCTCAGCATTATTAACATTTGAATGGGTAATTCTTTGCCATGGGCTGTTCTGCACACTTAAGGATGTTTAGGACCATCCATGGCCTGTTCAGGATGCAAGTAACACCACCACCCAGGTTGTGACTACAAAAGGACCACTGGTCTACACCTACTAACCTGGAAAGATCTCCAAGGCAGGTCACCAAGTGAAAAAAAAAACACGTTGCAAAAAGTACATTTTACATGATACCATGTATGTAAAAAAAAAAAAAGCATTTTATATACACACATATATACACAACTCCATAAATCCATATTCTTTAAGTACATCTAAAGTGGTCAAGAAAGATAAGCTGTTGGCAGTTATCTCTGGGAGGGTACTGGGGCAGGAGTCACAGTGGATTTGGGCTTTTTACTGTTTGTGTTTTTTTAAATGGTGCTAAAATTAAATAGTTTGTAAACTAATGAAAATTTAAGATATGGAGAAAGCACATGTAAATTAGTCCTTGACAAAGTTTAGAGATGAAGATAAAGGTGGCCAGAATGAGACAGAATTAAAGGAAGGAATTTTTAGGATGTGGGAAAACTGAGCTAAGTTCAGTCAAGTTGAAGTTTTGCATAAAGCCTTATGAGGAGAGGAGTGAATAACTTCTAGAATGCTTCCACTTATTAGCTCAAGATTTCAATAATGTTTTGCCAGCAATGACTTTCCCACTACAGTTAAATATGCATGAAATGATAGAATTTCTCTTTCTGTTTTTCCACCACATGTTTCTTTAATTTGTGTTTCTTTGGTGCGTGTGCAGCTTTCCGTAACTGAAGTGGTGATGCATTATGGAAACTGTCACTCTTCAGATCTGGAAAGACCTGAGAATAAAAGCTGGATCTGACGTGTGTTTGCTCTGGCACGGCTGGGTGTATACTGCCAGAGTGTATTTGTTTTTCATTAATTTGTTTGTCATTTTTCTCCATGATCTATGGAACATTTATTTCCCCTGAAGCAAAAGGATCTGAAATGTCAGAGGTTTCTCTTGGTACTGCTGGGATAATGAATTGTTGAGAAAAAGAAATTTTTCTTATATGCTATTTGATTGTGGAAGGAGACATTTTGTGACCTTTTTCCATTCTACAGTGATAATGAATTTCCTGACAAACTTAGGAACTTTGGGCTTCTTTATTAAAATAATAAGGTTTGAGGAATAACTTTGACCTGGACCTTTGTAGAATTAGTCAAATACAGATTTTGGGAAAATTGATGAGTTTGGTCTTTACTAAGATGCTCTAATTTATTTCTGTCACCGAGGCAGTACACAGATCTATACACATAAAAACATCAAACAATTAACTACAGACCCAAGTCCCTGAACAGATTTAGACACATCGGTAGGAAGGGACAGAGGCTCAGGGCTTTTAGCCTGATCACAGTGTTGCTTTAGTTCTTTTTAATTTTAATTGCAAATGTAACGCAAATCTGGCCCATACTGAACAAAATAAAAAAGATAATAAAAATCATCCATAACCTCACTCTCCAAAGCTAATGGACCATCATAACATTTTGGCATATTCCTTTTAATCCTGTTCTTAAATATTGCATGTAATGTTTAGTTTCTAATCTCCAGACACTTTCAAGGAAAATGGCACTGAGTTCTCTTAGGATGTGTTAAACAAAGGTACCAATTCATGGGGGAAAACGAAGTAATAGGTTTTCTTCTTTGCAATGTTATAGAAACATCAAATTCTACCATTTTCCCTCAGAATATAGTAAGTGATTGGATCTGAAATTGAAGACATGTGTATGCCTTTATTTTTGAAAGGTGAAAAGAGAAAATAAACTGGGTAAGTCCAGGATAGAGGACAAGCTTACACAATGACACCGGGATAGGATGCTCTGTGTCTCTTAGAGACAGAATGATTGACCAGCACCTATCCCAGTTACTGCTTTGACCAGCTAAATGGATGCATGGATGTCAAACCCATGCCAGAGCTAACTCTCAGCAATTTACATAGGCACGAGCAAGGGAGATTTTTCTCCTTTGCACACAGAAGTAGCACTGTTGGTAAACTCGTTTCTCTCCTTATTCTCTCTCTGGGGTTCACGGGGTTTGTCTACACCCATCTCCAACACTCCACAAAATTAAGGGACATAGTTGAAAGGAGACAGAACCACAACCCAAGCAGGGTCCCAGAGAATTTAGGTGGGAGTAATAGTTGGCACCTTATTCTTGACTTGGGAACCACTTCTCGGGTGGTAGTTTGGTTTAGCAGTTAGGGGAATTTAAACTCAAACCCAGTTCACTTTTAATTCGACTTAATCACCGAAACTTGATGAAGTGCCATCATGTTATCTAAAAGAAAGCAGATATCTCACAACGGAAGAGTTGATGTCATCCTTGGAGCTGCCAAACCATCAAGAATTTGCAAAGTGATTTTTTTAAATGGGAAAATGCAAAATTATAAAAAATATGTAGTTTTTAGATTTGCTTACATGCTCTTCCAAGTATCTGGTGATTTATATACAGCTCTTTCCATTCTTTTCTAATTTGGTTTCCACTGTCAATATTTTCATTTTAAAAGAATGCGCATTCACTTGAGCTCAATGCAGGATAAATGCTGCTCTTTGTAATTTGTGGGAAGATTAAGAAAAAATAACCCCACATAATTTTGAAAATATGGTTGAAATTAGAAAAAGAGAAAGATTTATATTTTTTCAGTCTCTAACATTAAACATTTTTAAATGTTAGTTTTTTAACAGTTAGAAATCAAATATTCCAACCTGTCTAAGAAATAACCCAAACCCAATGCTCAACTTTCTTTAAATGTAATATATGTATATATGTTATAAATAATTCTTATGCTCAGGCAAAGACTGTAGGGGAGAGTGGTAATTCAGCTAGTTTCTCCTTTCCTCTTTTATTCTTATTTTCTCTTTTGAGAAAGGAGCTAAAAGTCAGATAAGTACCAAATTATTTTCTGGAATGATATAAAAGAAAGGCTGAAATGATATAAAAGACCAAATGATATAAAAGAACTGATATCTTTTAGCAATGATATAAAAGAAAGGCTATGAAATGAATTTTTGTAAGTAGTCAAAATAATTGTGACTTCCTATTAAGTCACTATAAATTTATACTTGTGTCAGACTCAAGTAAACTTGAGTTTTTTAAACTAGCCATCACTTAAGTCAAATCGAAGTTTTCTGTATGTTACTTTCTTTACAAACATTAGCTCTTACAAATCAAGTACCTCTGATATCTATCTAATCTCTTTTTTAAAAGACCTTTAAAACCTTCCCCAAGTCTTTCCTTTTTTATTTTTCTTTTAAAAAAGAACAACGTTTATTCAAAGCTGCTTTTTGTTGTACCACTGTTCTAAATTCACGGACAATGAATAAAAGGACAAAAACATCTGCCCTTGTGGAGCTTACATTTTTAACGGCCAAGGAAGATGATAAACAAACACTTAAACTCTAATTATGCCAGCTGGTGATATATGCTCTAAAGGGAGTCATGCAAGTATGGGGACAGAGGCACAGGCAGGAGCGTGCCTAGACAGGGCCTAGAACAGCACGTCGCCAGCGTGTGCTGCTTCTCTTCATGTCTCTCCACGTGATTCCTCTCTGCTCCCTTACCTAACCCACTACGCACCCTGTTCAAAACTGCTTATGCGGAGACATTTAGACAAGAGGACAACTAGCAAAGGTATCTAACACCCCTCACATTGCAAAGGGAGAAGCTAAAGCTGAAGGAAAGTCCTTTCCTGAGAAAAACATTATGGTGCCCCAGGAAATAAGTAAGAGACGTACTAGGAGATTTTTACAAACATTCCTAATTTAGAAATCGGGGCAGGTAACAGGACAGAAAAGAAGTCTCCAAATGAGAACCACTTTCATTATTGTTAGGAATCACCTATGCCAGGGAGCCCAAGAGCATCTCCTGCACACTAGGTGGAAAGATTGCATGCAGGGGGTCCATTCCAATACGGGGCACAGTAGCAGCAGGAAAGGAACTGGGCATAGTCACCTGCATACCTGGAACAGAGTCTAGGCTGATGACAAGAGACCATAAAACTGGCTCCAGATCAATGGCCCCATCAGATACAAAAAGCCCACTTAAGAGACTACTTTCCCTTACTAAGATGGTTACTGCACCAGACCACTCCTCCTCACCCTCAGGCTGATTAGACCACTGAGCCAGTGCTGTGTACCTCATGTAGACTAGTCCTGCTTGTATTCTTGAGATTATTCTAACGGCATGCAGAGATGAAACACAAAGATAATCCATCTATGCCACTTCTTTTTTGCAAAACCCAGCTAATTTATGCTCGGTAACAAAATAATACAAATATGGAACATACGAAAATATACAGAAATACTAAAATATTTCAGAACATAAGGAGATGAATGTATCACTGTAGAGGTATAAGCACAGCATATCTGAGACTATTTACCGAAGTAAAAGAGTAAACTGTCAAAATCAAATTTGTATACTTAATACAATCAAATGAAATTCTAACTCTATGGAAGAAAAGGCAAAGGTACAATAATAAAATTGATATGTTTTTAATAAAATGAGCTGGAAAGCCTGTAGAGAGTCAGCAAGGAAAAAGATTCACTGTTACACATTTTGAAATGCCGTTGGAAGCATTAAAGAGAAGCGGGATGAGGTCAGTAAGAAAAACAAATCAGCACAGTGGAACTTATCCCAGAATGTAGGGGAAAAGGGCAAAGAGATAAAAATGAAAAGTGAAAGAATGTGTATGTGAAGAACAAAGGATATCCAATATACATTTAAGTAGTGTTACTGCCAAAAAGACAGAGTACATTTGACAAGATAAAAATCCAAAGATACATCAGAATAAAACTTTCCTAGGATGAAAAAACTTGAATTGTACAGTGTTTACTCTGTACCAGGAAAAACTGATAAAATAGATCCAAAATACACTGATTTTATACATATATATTTTATTATAAGTACAAAAGACAGAACACTATACTTATCCAGTCAGGGGAGAAAAACTGCACACATCCAAGCAAGGATATCAGGCTGTGTCAAGATTACTTTTCTGCAACAATAGATGCCATAGACCACGTGCAGTGTCTATAGAATTTTGAAGGAAAAAACCATGACCTTAGGATTATTTACCTACAAAGTTGTCATTATGCACAAAAGTAACAGAAAGACATATTTTCAAATATGCAAGGCTTCAGAAAGCACATCATGCATGAAATTTCCAGGGAAAGAAGACAATTCAAAGATGTACCCAAATAAAGAATCAAAATAAAATTTCTCTCTAAAGATAAAATTAGTTATAGTAAAAGGAAGTCAGCACTAAAGTCTGTATGTAATTTACATACAATTAAATCTGTTCCTCACTCCGGCACCTGGGGTCACTTCTCAAGAAAACGAACCACATGAAAGTCTGTCTCATGCTCTTCTTTTTGTGAACTAAGACAGTGAGCAAGAATGAATAATTCAATATATGATGCTGAAAATATTAACTAAATAAAAAGCTTTATTTCTATAATGTATACCACATAGTAAATGTTCATTTCTGCATTATGGTGAACTAGAAGTCTCAGTAGACCCTTTCTCCAAAAACAGCAAACAAGTTATATATATTCATCTTTAAAAGAAAAAATTTTCAAATGTTTGGTGAAATGTTAAGAAATTAACCTTGAAGAGGACTGCTGCTTCCAATCATGTAAGTACGGCCATAAACAACTAGAAAACTAGATAAAATTTAAGAAGCAACTATTTCAAATCATTTAACAAAAAGCAAAATAAAACTACTATGATATATCATTACATACCTACTAGCATGGCTAAAACTAACAAGACTGCCAATACTAAATGATGGTAAGAAAGTAATAGAACTCATAGACTTTTATGCAAAGCTAAAATTTATTAGACTGGAGTTAAGAAACAGTAGGTATGTGTTTCTTAAAAGAGACATACTTGAAACTGAAAATGTAGGGAGGTTGAAAAGTAAAAGGATTGTAAAAGGTATACCATGAGAATATTAACCAAAAGGCAAAAAGAGAACTGGTATACCTAGATTCAAATAAATCTAAAATGAACCTTCAGGAAAAATATGTCAAAAAAAAAAAAGAAGACCATTTTGCTATAATAAAGCATTCATAAGTTTGGTAAAAGATTAAATAAAACAACTTGCAAGCAAATTACATTCTCAAATAACAATGTAACTAAGATAGAAATTAAGACCCAAAAAAATGGAAAGACATAGGTTTGCAAGTTTTAAAACACAATTTTAATAAATCATGGGCCTAAGAAATTTAAAAAATGTTTATAATGATAATGAATGTATGATAAATAAAAATTCAGTGAGTGATAAAAATATATCACTATATATAGGATGTAGCTAATATAGCACATAATTTTAGAAGTATTAAATACATTAAAAAATAGACTGAAAATAAATGAGTTTAACTTTCAACTTATGTTATGCTTTCAACAAGAAAAAACAAAGTAAATAATTTATGACATTAAACAGACATATAGACCAATGGAACAAAGTAGAGAACCCAGAAATAAACCCAAGAACACAGAATGGGGATAGTTTCTTCAACAAAAGGTGTTAGAAAAACTGAATAGCCACATGCAAAAGAATGAAACTGGAGTCTTACATCATAAACAAAAATCATCTCAATATAGATTAAAGATTCAAATGTAAGACCTGAAACTGTAAAACTCCTACAAGAAAACTGGACATTGATCTTGTCAATGATTTTTTGAATATTATATGCAAAACATGAGAAACAAAAGTAAAGATAGATAAATGGGATAACATCAAGCTAAAAAGGTTCTGCACAGTAAAGAAAAATATCAACAAAATGAAAAGCCAACCCATAGAACAGGAGAAAATATTTGCGACCACACATCAGATTATGGTTATAATCAGATAAAATATATAAAGAACTCATACCATGTAGTAGTAAGAAAAACAAATTTTTTATTAAAAAATGGGCAGAGGATCTGAATAGACACTTCTCCAAAGAAGAAATTCAGATGGCCAACAGGCACATGAAAAGATGCTCCACATCACTAATCATCAGAGAAATGCAAATTAAAACCACAATGAGATATCACCTCACACCACTGAGGATGGCCACCATCCAAAAGACAAACAACAACAAATGTTGGTGAGGATGTGGAGAAAGGGGAACCCTCCTACACTGCTGGTGGGAATGCAAATTAGTTCAGCCATTGTGGAAAGCAGTATGGAGGTTCCTCAAAAAACTCAAAATAGAAGTATCATTTGACCCAGGAATCCCACTCCTAGGAATTTACCCTAAGAATGCAGCAGCCCAGTTTGAAAAAGACAGATGTACCCCTGTGTTTATCGAAGTGCTATTTACAATAGCCAAGAAATGGAAGCAACCTAAGTGTCCATCAGTAGATGAATGGATAAAGAAGATGTGGTACATATACACAATGGAATATTATTCAGCCATAAGAAGAAAACAAATCCAGACATTTGCAGCAACATGGATGGAGCTACAGGGTATTATGTTCAGTGAAATAAGCCAAATGGAAAGACAAGTATCAAATGATTTCACTCATATGTGGAGTATAAGAACAAAGAACAACCACAACAAAAAACTGAAGGAACAAAACAGCAGCAGACTCACAGAACCCAAGAATGGACTAACAGTTACCAAAGGGAAAGGGACTGGGGAGGATGGGTGGGAAGGGAGGGAGAAGGGGGAAAAAGGGGCATTACGATTAGCAGACATAATGTGAGGGGGGCACCGGGAGGACTGTACAACTCAGAGAAGACAAGTAATGATTCTATAGCATCTCACTATGCTGATGGACAGTGACTGTAATGGGGTATGTGGGGGGGACTTGATGATGTGGGGAGTCTAGTAACTGTAATGTTGCACATGTAATTGTAGATTAAAGGTACCAAAAAAAATGTATCACTTAAAAAAAAAAATGGGCAGAGGACCTGAATAAATATTTTTCTAGAGAAGTCATACAAACGCTCAACATCACTAATCATCAAGGAAATGGAAATCAAAACCACAATGAAATATCACTTCACACCTGTTAGAATGGCTAGTATCAAAAAGAAAAGAGGCAAGGCTGTGTAGAAATGGGCACCTTTGTGCACTGTTGGTGGGAATGTGAATTGGCACAACCACTATGGAAAACAGTATGGAGGCTCTTGAAAAAATTAAAAACAGAACTGTCATAATGATCCAGCAGTGTTGCTTCTGGGTATGTATCCAAAGGAAATGAAAACAGGATATCAAAGAGGTATCCACACCCCAATGCTCCCAGCAGCATTATTTAAATTATTTAAATTATTTAATTTATTTAAATTATTTAAATAGCCAAGATATGGAAACAACCTAAGTGTCTGTTAATGGATGAATGGATAAGGAAGATGTTGTACATATATATACACACACATAACAGATGTCATTCACCCATGAGAAAGAAGGAACTCCTGATATTTCCAACAATATGGATGGGATTTAAGGATATGCTAAGTGAAATAAGCCAGAGAAAGACAAATTCTGTAATTATTATTTATATGTAGAATCTAAAAAAAGGGTGAGGGTTGGGGGAGTCAAATTCTTTGAAACAGAGAGTAGTAGTTACCAGAATATGGGTGGGGTAAATAGGCAGAAGTTGGTAAAAGGGTACAAATTTTCAGTTACAAGCTGAATAATGTCTAAGAATCTAATGTAAAACTTGTTGACTATATTTAATAACACTGTATTATATCACTGAAATTTGCTAAGAGAGTAGAACGTAAATGTTCTGCCCCTCCCCCAAAAAGATAATGTGAGGTGATGGATGTGTTAATTAACTAGATGATGGGGATCTTGTAACACTGTATGCATATATATATATATATATACATCTCATATCACCACGATGTACACTTTAAACATCTTACTATTGTATTTTTAAGTTATACTTCAATAAAGCTGAAAAAAAGAAAATAGGGTATGTATATATATGTGTGTGTGTGTGTGTATATATATATATATATATATATACACATGTATATATGGTATGTGTAAACACACACACATATATGCACACACACACAATGGGATAATATTTAACCATAAAAAAGAAGTAAATCTTGCCATTTAGGACAACATGGATGAACCCTGAGGGCATTATACTAAGTGAAATACTTCAGACAGAGAAATAGAAACACTGCATGATCTCAGTCATATAAGGAACCTAAAAAAACTGAACTCAGGAACAGAGAGCAGAGGGGCCTGGGGGTAGAAGAAATGGAAGGCAGCGGTCAAAAGGTACCAACTTCCAATTATAAGCTGAAGAAGTTCTGGGGACCTAAAATACAGCACGGTGTACATAACAATACTGCATTATACACTTGGAACTTACTAAAAGAGTGATTGTAAAGGTTCTTATCACCCAAAAAATAAATAAATAAAAAACAAAGGTAACTATATAAGGTAATAGAGGCATTAACTGACCTTATTGTGGTAATCATTTCACAATATAAACATGTGTCAAGTCATCACACAGCACACCCTAAACTAAAATAATGTTATATGTCAAATATATCTGGATAAAGCTGGAGGAAAAAAGAAAAATATCTCCAGTTCACAGAAGCTCTTCCACAGGACACAGAAAAAAGGAACACCATTCACGGTATTTTATGAAAACAACATAACCTGGACTAAAACCTTACAAAGACAATATGAGAAATTATGATTATAACATACTCTTATACATAAATATGAATGTAAAAATGCTGAATAAAATATCAGCAAATCGGATTTAACAGTGTATCAGTGGGATGCACCTCAAAATGTAAATTAACATCAGAAATTAACAAATCAAAGGAAAAAGGTATGATCATAAAACAGAGGCAGAAAATATTTGAAGAAAATCAAACAGCTATACATGATTTAAAAAATTACACGAACTAGGAATGGAAGGGGGTTGTCTTATTCTGATAAAAAGTATAAAAACTCTACAACAAACATTTTACTTAATGGTAACATTGGAAAGCTTTCCCTTTGAGATTGAGAATGAAACACAGATCTCCCAATATCACCACTTTCATTCCACACCAAACATTATTTAAATTGTTCTACAGTACCATAAGACAAGAAAAAGTAAATGGTGTAAAATTGCAAAGGAACAAATTGTCATTTTTCACAGAAATTTTGATATACCTTCTCAATATACAAACCCCACAAATTATTAGACTTGGTAATAGGGTTTAACAATGTCATTAATTAGATAAAAGATGAAATGTCAACTGAGTATCTAAAACTCAACTACATTCCTATATATGAACAACTAACAGAATCAAAAAAGGAAAAGGGATCACTTACAGTGGCAATAGAAACATAAGATACCTAAAAACAAATCTAATAAAAAAATCTTGGAAGTTGTAATACTTTACAGGAAGTCATTAGAGAAGATTACACCAAAGGGGAGATGTACTCTGTTCAAGGACACTTGATATTGGTACAAACACCAAAACCCTTCACAGTGATCTATAGATTGAATGCCATTTCAGTTAAAATCTCAAGTGTTTTTTTCAAGATGGTGGGCATAACTGTATTGATTTTGCTATTTTTAAACTTCAGTTATACCTAAGACACATTTTGCAAAGAGCCAAATGTATAAGAGAAAATCTTGGTAGGACTAGAAGAAAATATATGTGGATATTTGAACCCAGGATGGAGAACTTTCAAAAAATATAAACACAATGGAAGAATTCTACAAAATTTAAAATTATTTAAAAGATACCATAAAATGAAATTAAAATAATGTTGCTGTATAGTAACAAAGACTGAATATTTTAATATGTGAAAAGTTCTTATAAACTGATGAGAAAACTTTTTTACCATGAGAAAAGACAGCAACTAGTCATTACAGCCCCCAAATAGCCAATAAACATGAAAAAAAAGCCTAGCCTCAGCAGTAATCAAAGAAATCCAAATAACACATGATTTTATTTACAAAATTGGCAAATTTTTAAAAAAATGCTAATATTCCCTATTCCAAGATATAAGCATTCTCATAACAGTGATGGTAGAAATAGACAGGATCTTTCCAAAATAATGGGTGGTCATTTCAGCTTTATTCACACTAACGAAAATTTGAAAATGCCCTAACAAATGCAACAATAGGGTAATGGTTAAGTAAAGTATTTCCACATGTTAGAATGGTAGATCTGTGGCACAGAGTACCATTCTATGCAGCCAGCAATAAAACTGTTACAGAAAAATTTTAAAGATGAAAAATTTCCATGCTTAATTATGCTAAAAAGTTAGGTAATGAAATAAATATATGATCCAAATTCTGTAAGAGTGTGTGATGAGAGTGTGTCAGTCAGTGAGCAGAGGAGGGAGACATAGAAAATAGAAAAACACACCAATATATTAATAATAGATGTGGCAGGATAATGGGACTAGAGTGATTTCTACTTTTATCTCTGAGCTTTCCTGTATTTTTCAAAATTTATACACAAAAACCTTCTTATGTATTACTTGTATAAAGAAATGTCAGCTTCCCATTGCATACAGGACCAAATCTAATCTCTTTAGTTTGACATACTGTCTTTATTTATCCCATCTTCTCTTTCCTTCCCTTTGCCCCCTGAACAGGCTTATACACACCACCTTTTACTCACATGCTTCTGTATCCTGGGATTGCCTTTTCCACTTCAGGCATCCTTAATACACATTCAGGAAGGGCCCCCTTCCCTTCACGGACGAGCCTGTGTGATTTAGCGTCCCATAGCTCACATAGCAGCTCTCTACCAGACTCGAGGGGCAATTAATCAAGTACAACTTGTAACATCTCCACCACTGTTGCCTTGAACTGTTGTTTGATTTTCTTTTAGTGTTTCATATGTTTTTGTTCTTCTCTCCCAAAGATTAAAAATTACTCTTTGTATTTTTCATAAAATCTAGTGCAACAGAGTAGGTGTTCATGGGAGACAGAATAATGGTGCCCTGAATATGTCCGCATCCCAATCCCCACAAGCTGTGAATATGTTAGGTTACATGGCAAAGGTGAACTAAAGTTAGGGATGGAGTTAAGGTTGCTAATCAGTTGACCTTAAAATAGGGAGTTTATCCTGAATTATCCAGGTGGGCCTGATGTAATCGCCAAAGTCCTTACAAAGTGGAAGAGGTCAGAGGAGGAGATGTGATGATGGAAGCAAGGCTGGAATGATGTGCTCTGAGGACTACACCCCCATCACTGGCTTCGAAGGTGGAGAAAGAAGGCCATGGGCCAAGCACTGTGGGCAGCCTCTCCAGGCTGGAAAAGTCAAGGAAGTGCATTTCCCCCTGGAACTCCAGAAAGGAATGGAGCCTGGCCACCACCCTGGAATTTTGTCCAATGAGCCACATCAGACTTTTAACCTACAGAATTTTAAGATACATTTTGTTGTTTTAAGTCATTATAGTAATTTGTTACAGCAGCAATAGAAAATTAATACAGTGGTAAATATTACTTTTGTTCATTCACATTAAAATCAAGAAAGGTAAAACCTAAGCTGTTGAAATAATAGACAAATTTAAAACCATACTTCTTGAGGAAGTCTATCCTAATCAGCCCCAAATGCCTCTTATTATTTCTCATTAGTGCTTATGTATTCAATATATATTGCTTATCATTTGTTGCTTCTTTATTTTATAACTGTGTTAATATCATTTCCTGGGCAAAGTTTGTCCTGATTCAAAAGGCCCTTCAGAAGTAGGGGCCATGTATTTCTTCCCTAGGTATTTGCTGCCAGAGGTAACAGTCTTCAATCTATAAATGCCTGATTACTAATATTTTACATTAATGATTATTTAAGGCAGACCATACACTCAGCATTCTATAGTTTATTTCTCAGAAATTCTTTTAAAAGTTTATTTTGGCCTTATACATAATCACTCTTAAGTCCCTAAAAAATATGACCAGATTAGTAAACATTTAGAAAGTAGACTTACTATGGTTTAATTCCATTGGATACATCCCATAAAATTTAGTGAAGTTTTATGTTTTTCCAGAATTTTATGGTTGACTATTTCAAGAAAGGTATATATATTTATCTTTACAGATTATAAGATTGGAGAACTGAGGCAGGAAGATGTCTGGGCCAGACTGGGAGAGAGGAGGGAGCCGACATCCCTGAACTGTGAACAGACCTGGGTATGGAGTAGGTTCTCGTGTGGAGGGTGGGGAGGCACAACTGGTGGTCTGAAAGAGTCTCTTTGGAGGATAGTCTACTTTTGTGTTGAGCAACAAAATCAGCATAGACCTTCTAAGAAGTACCATGCTGCTCTTGGAAGCCATGACTAAAATCTAGGCTCTACCAGAATTAAGGAAAAACTAGCTAATAAATAAGTGGTTAGTTGGGAAGGAGAGGATTTTGCATCATTGTAACCCTGGGGAAAAAGATAAAAAGCTGATATGTAAATGGGGTTGTGGGCAAGTAACCCCATGGGGTTGTGCAGAAGGGAATTCAGTGAGGCAGGTGGCCCTCGGTAGATGCCCTTCTCCCAGAGGAAGGGGCAACTCAAGCCCTTCAAGTCAACTTCTGTTATCTGGCCCTAGGAAGCCTTAAAAATGTTGCTTACTCTGGTTTCTTCAAACATAAAATTGGGGCAGTGGGATTTGCCATTTCTGTGCAGCCTAAGCCTGTGGTAAGGATTAATTAGTGTTTTTAAAGAGCTGTGGGTTGGGTTTGGTTTATTTATTTTCTCAGGATGAAAGCCAGTACGCCAGCACCAAGTGTTAACAGTGAGGCTTTGATGTATGTTACTTGAGATGCACTGTGTGAAGTGGGGTGGATGGGATATGAGGCTTGTGGGACTGACTTTGGCATCAAAAAGGCCACATTTCCAAATATACTTTAGGTCTCCCCAAAGTGAAGGAAACAGAATAAAAGCCTTTGAAATTAAAAAGGAGCAAAATTATCTGTGTTTAGGCTCTGTGGTTGAGGGCATGGACCAATTCACACCAAGGCAAATCCAGTGAACCACTAAAGACAAATATTGGCAGCTAGAGAAGACACAAAATTCTGCTTTTTGACAAGCTACAAAATGAGCTCCAATATTCAATAAAGAGAAAAAATTGCAACTCGGGCTGTGTCAGAGTATCAGGGCTGACAGCTAAGAAGAAACGCTGTCACACACTAGCTTATCTGACCCAGTACAGGTGCGCATAGGGACCAAGAGCTCCAGGATGGCCCTGGTGTCTGCTCACTGGGAGCCCAGCAGCTTTACAGATATTACAGTCTCACAAGAACCCTCTGAGCTGGTTTTTAAAAATAAATCTTTATGGCTTTATGCCTGATTATGGAAGTTACATGTGCTCATTGAAAAAAATTTAAGCTGGAAAGATAAATAAAAGTACACACACCACCCCCCCACACCCCCAATCCTAAGAGCCAGAACAGAATCGCTGTTAACCGTTTGGACATATTTACAGGAGAGTTATAACTGTTCTCCGTTAATAGGTGAGGAAGCAGGTAACTCAAAGAACTTATCTGCAGGCTCATTAAGTCAGAGCTAGAATTCAAACCCAGGTCTTTCTGACACCACAGAACTCCTCATGGTCCATTAGGCTACATGGCCCTGTCCCCACACCGTGCTCCCTCCTCGCGCCACCATCCTCACATGTAATTACTACAAGGCGCCAACAGGTTTCCCTAACTGGCTTTACAAAGAGAGCTGCCGCCATCCATAGAGTCAGATTATATGTGAAGCCCGCAAGGCTAGTATCACTTTAGACCCATTTTCCAGCCTCATTTAAGAGCATAAGAGCTCCTAACATGCTGTTATGTGAGTGAGATGACTGTAACTAAGATCTGCATGCCCCTTTCTCACAAGCTCAGTGTAGAACAGAAAGCAAAGAGATCCCTGAAATCAGTAGGATGTGGCTTACTTACAGGCCTGGACCCAGAGAGCCCAAGTCCCAGGACTGCTTGTTAGATATTGGCCGTGTGACCAATGCCTTTGTACCTCCTTCGGATTATAAAGGTAGAGGAACTGAATGCTGAGGTGCCTTTTACCCTCTGGTGTCCTGTGCAGTGATGAACAATCTCATCACTGAGAGCTGGTGAGCCTCCTGCATCCCACCTAACTTTTTTATTCTGCTCAATAGCTAGTTTCAGGCTGCAAGATAGAAACTTGCCTCTGTATTGCTACTTCTCAAATATACCCAGAAAGAAATGAAGTTGCTTTGGAAATAATGTGTGATATCATTGCCCTTGCAAGATTTATTCTAATTAAATGAGTGGATGATAACCAACTCAACTAATTTATTAGCATACATTCAGTATATATAAATCTCAGGTACATAAGGCACTGGGGGAGCTACACAGAAGAAACTGTGCTGTCCTTGGAGCTTATGGCTTTGGATGCAGAAAACACATAAATATAAATAACTGCAACATGATGTAGCAAGAGCTCAGTGTCCTAGGGTGCTCCAGAGAAACTCAGAGGACTCATGTTTGGAAGGGTGAGGCCGAGCTTCATTGAGGAGTAGGGATATGAACCAGTCCCTCAAGAAGGGTCAGAGAGGCAAGGGAAGCTGACAGTGACTGAAGGAGGGCAATGGTGCTGAGTGGTCATTTCAGCCGAATGACAGAGGCTGTGGGAGGCGGGCTAAGGAGGCTGCATATAACAGCTGCCAAGGGGGGAGTGAGAGGCTGTGCTCATGTCCTGTTCCAGACTGGTTTTTAATAAAACTTAAAGCCTAACTGAGGTCCAGTACTTACAAAAGTACCTAATGTGTTGTGGGCCAAGTAAATCATCTCAGGAGTGACAGCCTAATGTTGGGAAATGGATTTGCATGTTGCTCTGAAGAGGAAAAGGGGAGCAGCTCCATGCATGCAACCCTGCAATGACTCGCGGATCGAGTACAGACTTGGCAATTCTACCACAGAAAATGTGTGTGAGAGATGGGAGGGAAGACTGTTCTTTTACCCTGTAATCATGAGCAGGAATAACGTCTCATTATAACCTTTAAAGAAAAGAGGCCCTTTAAATGAAATAGTAACAAAGCTGTACAGAATCACTTTGAAGACCTGGCCTTTGGCGGTGACGAAAGTGCTAACATCTGTCAGTTCTCTTCGTCTATGCTCAAGCCTCCGCCAGCAGGACGAGTGCATCGGATGCGGGCATGTGTGTCAGGTGTACACGTGTACGTTACACAGTTGGACGTACAGGAGAATTCCAGCAAAGCACAGAGTGCGCGTCTGACTTCTGAGGCGAGCTGCAGTCTCAGGCAGGGTACGGTCATTACTTCAGAGCAGGCTGTGTTAAGCGTAGGGCCTGCAGGATGGGTGTATGTATTTTCTCTAAGGCCAACTAATGCCTTTGAAACTATTTTTCCTCATGGCCTGAGACATGCTGGTTAGAAGCTAGGGGAGGCGCTGAGTTTGATATTGGAGCTGAGCTCACACCTGGAGGATCCCAGGGCCTGACTTGGGGTGGTGGCTGCTCCCCAGCACTTTGGATGTTTCCAGGCTTCCCATAAATCAGCTCAAACGGCACCAGCCCATCCCCTCAAGCTCCCTCAGAATCCCTCCACTGACTTATCCTGCACTGCAGGAGAAAGTCTGTCAGCCTGCTAGAAAGAAATATTTTAAAGATATGGAGGAATAAATAAATCTTGGATCTATTCTTAGAAAAGAAGGAGGGAAGAGAAAAAGGTAATATCTGAACAGAGACTAAAACATGTTTGTCTAAGGTACTCAGAACAAAGCCTCTAAAGATGAATAAAGAGTTTCCTCACAGCACACAGGAAAGCAATTACAGCCCACACATCTGACACGGCCATGGGGCATGGGGGGGAGAGAAAAGTGGAGCCACATTTGAGGCACTCAGAGGACCAGTGGCCAGTAAAACAATGAACGGGAACTTGCCAGGAAGGCAGGAGGGGAACTGGAACGCAGAATGGCACGAAGAGGAGTGCCAGGGACTCAGAGGGCAAGTCAGGCGGCGCCAAGACCAGAGGCAGGGGCTTTATAACCACATTTGTGGATCAGGGACGCCTCGGGGAGAGGAATGAAGAAAGGCCGGGAAAATCCCACATCGGCTCTTCTGGCTGAGCTTTTCAGTTCAGGGAAAGTATAAGCTGGCTAAGTAATTTCAAACATCTGTATATGATAATGTTAATTAAAATTAAGAAGTGGTTTGTGACTATTAAGTAGTTATGTAGGATGTAGGTTCAGGGTTTAAGAGGAGGGTGTGAATTTCCATCTGGAGGTACTTCTAGGTTTCAGAAGGCTGCGAGACAATAAAACAAGGACTCTAACCTACTGCGCTATTCATCATTCATTGACAAGTATTCACCGAGACCTCATGATAATGGTAGGCTCTGAGCTGCGCGCTGGGGCTATGGCGGTGGATGAAGAAGATAGAGACCCTGGCCTCATGAGTTCCTGTGCTTTTTTTTCTGGTTTTACATTTTATTTTTTTTTATTGCGGTAAAACACATATAACATGAAATTCACCACTTTGAACATTTGCAAGCATACAGTTCAGTGGCATTAAGTACATTTACATTGTTGCATTGCCCTCACCAACGTCCACAGAACTCTTTATCTGGCAAAAGTCAACACCCATTAAGCACTAACTCCTGATTCTCCTCTTCTCTCAGCCCCTGGCAACTACCATTCTACTTTCTGTCTACGAATCTGACACTCTACACCTCACGCAAGTGGAATCCTGCAGTATTTGTTTCTTTGTATCTGGCCCGTTTCACTTAGCATAATGTCCTCAAGGTTTATTCATGTTTGTAGCATGTGTCTGAACTGCCTTCCTTTTGAACGCTGAATATATCCCATTGGACGTGTGTACCCCGTTTGGTTTATTCATTCACCCATCCATGCACCATTTTACATTCCCACCAACAGTGCATAAGGACTCCAATTTCTCCACATCCTCACCGACTCTCGTGTTTTTTTTCTTCCTTTCCCTCCCTCCCTCCCTTACTTCCTTTCTTTCCTTCTCTCTTCTTTTCCTTTCCTCCTTCTTTCCTTTTGTTTGATAGTAGCCATCTTAATGGGTGTGATCTATGGTTTTGAGACTATGCTCTACACAGGAAATCTCCTGGTCTATGGGAGAACCTATGACCTCTGGGTGTGTGTGTGTGTGTGTGTGTGTGTGTGTGTGTGCGCACATGTGGCCTTAAGAAAAGCCCTAACTCTACCAGTAGGAAGGGCCTCTGGGGGCACCCTATACACTTAAGGCTAAGAGGGTGGGTGTCTGGCTGCTAAAACCCAAGAAGCCAGCTTCTGAGGGGACCTGGGACTACTTGGAAGGCAATGCTTCCTTGAAAATGTCTCATGCCTGTCCCTGAGAGTCATTACAGGAGGGGCCATAGGTTCACAGCCCTCCACAGTACCCACTAGAAGGGCAAGAGCAGATGGAAAAGTGGGTTGATGCAGTGAAATTTCAGAAGAGGGATCAGAAAGGTTGGCAAAATGCAGTAGTAGTAAAATCATACAATAATTCAAAATTATTCCAGTGCTTATAATGTTTCTAACACTTTGACTTGTCTTCCCCTATTTACAGCCCTGCCTTTGCTCCATCACTGCTTATGAATGAGGGCACCTTTCTAGCCGGGTGAAAAGTAAATAGCTGTGCTCCTTTTTGGTCCTGTTACACAGAGACCCACTGCATGCTGAAGCTGGAAGGGACTTCAGAGATCATTTGATTCAATCTTTACTTCACTGATGCAGTTGTCTTGGGGAAGGTGGAGGTAGAACATTACCTGCTTCTACTGTAATACAAAATCTGCGAACTGCTTAAGTTAGAAACCAAAGAAATGCTTTGGTGATAACATTAACTCAATTATCAATCCTTAATTTATACCCTACAATGTCAGCTTGCTGATCTTATTCCACAGAAGCCTCTAAGAACATATTCATAAAACACCTTCTATGAATATAATTTGCACACTTGGCTGTCCTATAAATACACATTTTCTTGTAGCCAGATTTAATTTTTCCCCACAAATTAACTGCACAGAAAAGGTAATGGGCTTGCATCATCATACTGTAAAGGAGCAGGCCCCCAAAGACAGCTCTCCTTTTCTCAACTTCTGCTGCACAGTGGATTGACATGAAAATTAGAACAGGACAGAAAAGGTGTGGTGTTGCCCATATATAAGGAGGAGGTGGCACTTTGCTATCTGCAAGCAAAGAGAGTAGAAAGTGCCCTGTTTTTATGGTTCAACAATGAATGTGGTCTCTGTCAATGCCAGGACCTGAATGTCCCTCATTACAAGCCGGAGTCAGACTGAGAGTCCCAAGTGGGCAGGGAAGGCCTGGGGTAAGTGAGCTTCAAGGAGGGCAGGGAGGAGCAGCAGAAGGCCAGAGAGTGTCCCTGAATCTGTGACCACAGTAAAGGATCTTAGCAAGTCCATCAATTAATATATGGGAAACTGAGTCCAAGAAAAGTGAAGGGATTTGTTCAAGACCTTACAGTCTATGGGTGGCAAAACTAAGACAATTTTCTATTCTGATTTCCATGCCTTATTAACTTTTACACTGGAGAAGCCTTTTCCCTGTGCTGTTAGTTAACTAGAGGCACTTTAGGGAAGATAGCGAAAGTCACAACAGGTTATACTAAGAACCCTGCAGCAAATAGCACTGTGACTGGGTAACATAGAGAATATAGTCCTTGAGCTCCCACTTCTGATACCAAGACAAAATACTGTTCAGGGAATGAAGAGGGCTTAAGGCTTTTCTTCTGCAGATGGAGCTGAGGACAGGTTATGGTAATTGTAACCTGGCAGCATATTCAGCACATCTTTGGGTGCTGTATGGGCTTTGTAGGGCATTCAGTCATGCAGAAGTTTCAAAAGCCATTCCTGCCTCCCCTCTATTCCCTTCTGGCCACTCTGAGAGGTTCTGATATGACTGGCCCATGGTTTTGAATCACTGCTCTAGTGAGCCATTTACAGGCTAGATGTGTCACATTGTGTAATGATGTGCCAGGTGTGCGGGGCGGAGGGAAGTTGAAGAATCACTGATGCAGTAGCCTCATGGCAACTGATCACAGGTCTGTGATCCTCTTACCAAGCCCCTTCTAGAGCATCAGTGCATTTCCTAGCACCTTCTAGACCAACAGAAATACAATGCAAATTACATAAGTAATTTTAAATTTTCTAATAGCCACATTAAAAAGGAAAAAGAAACAGGTGAAATTAACAATAATATATTTAACTCAACATATCCAAAGTATTGCCATTTCAACAAGAAGTAAATCTATATTATGATGTTCTACATTTCTCATACTAAGGCTTTAAAATCCGATGTGTACTTAGTACTTAGAGCACATCTCAGTCCAATTAACCATGTTCCAAATGTTCAGTAGCCACACAGAGCTAGTGTCTACCAAACTGGGCAGGCAACTATCCTTGTCTCCCTCCCTGACATAAGTGTACTCCACAGAAACAGAAATGTTTCCATGCCACAGCCATTCCTACCATCTCAGGGCCCTCTCCTCTCCAAGTCTAATACTGCCACTTTGGTCTTTATTCCATCCCAATTCTCCTCCATTCAGTCATCAAGTAATGATGGCTGAGTGCCTACCAAATGCTGGGCATTTGTGTTAACGTGAGAATGAACAGGTAAATAAGCAGGAGACCCTGACCTCCAGGAGCGCTCAGCTTAGTGGGGAAAGAAGGCACACGGAAGAGAATTTGCTGAGTGCTCTACAGAGATGTATGCAAAGGGATGTGGAAGAAGGAATGCCTTTCTTCTGGGGCTTCTGGAAAGCATTCACAGATGGCGAGCGTGTAGTAAGACCAGGAGCGGCTGGAGTGAGACTGGCAAGCAAGCCAGGCCTTGAACACCTGAAGACGCATTCAGAATTACTGAGTCATTCCCTGAGCAGAGAAATCTTGTGGCAGGTCACCGCTCAGGTTGGAGAGGACTAAGAGGTAAGGAGAGGCTGAGAGGAGGGGGCAGGAGTCTGTCTAGAAAGGAGGGGTGTGAACACCCCAGTGAATGACAGGAATGTCAGAACACTATTTTCTGAAGACAAGATGAAGCATTATGATGGAGCCTGGGCAAAGGGCCTACCAGTCAAGGCTTTCCAGGCCCAAACTCACCACACCAGGGGCCTTAGGCAACTAGCATGGTACTTACACAGGACTACAATGGCCTGGATAGCACCTTAGAGAGCACGCAATGGCCTCTTTCCCTGAAGAATCAATCAGGCTCCTTACGGGTTAATTTAGACAATGGAAGGAACCGAGCTGACTTACTTCCAGGATTGCTAGGTAAGTCGTGCCTGTGAGAGGCAGCAGGTGCTGGTCAGCACTTGGCCAGCATGATCACATGATGTGTTCACTTACTTGACCTTGAATTTTCTCGAAGAAGGCTCTGGAGCTCTCAGGTAAGAACAGGGCAACAACTTGACATTTACAGTGAGAAGGAGCCTCTGAGATCCCATGGGGCCTCGTTTTATAGACATGGAGAGTGAAAGGCTTAAACGTCATACAGCTAAGTATGTGCCAGAAACAAGAATAGAATTAACCCTCTGTGGCACCAAAGCCTCGGTATGGTTAGTACGAAAGGTGCCACAAAGAACTGTTTACCCTCACAGCAGACTCAAGTGGGAAAAGAGGCTAGAGACACATTAGGCAGTAAAACTGTCTTTGTGAGCCATAAGATTCAGTTTAGCAGCAATAAACAAGGTACTCACATGGTGAAGTGTCTTCAAAGATTGGGTCGATATTATGCAGCAGCTCTATTCTGGGAGATGGGCTTCCTTCACTAGAAAAGAATTTTTTAGGAAACATTAATTTCCTCTCTCAAATGGGTATGAATGATTTTAATACTTCCTTTCCTTGTACTTACAGGAAATAACAAACCTGAATATTCAGAGGTCTCCCAAATCTGTGGCTGGTATATTTCAATAGTCATCATTCATCTACATTATAACAATGACTGAACATTTATACAAGAACTTCAGTGTCAAGCATATGGCAATTAAAAAACAGAGTCCTGTGACTCTGCAATAAAAAATGCAGCTGTGTTTATACATGACCATTCTTTACTGCAGCAAAATGAAAACTCAAGTCATCCAGTGTAGACTCTGTAATGAACACTCAAAGGTACATGAAGAAAGAGCAGCTGCCAGAGTGGCAACATCAATACTATAGACACAACACGCCTTTTAAATATTATATGAGTGAACTTGTCTTCCATATCCTATTTTGCAACATGGAACTTAAATATAATGCAAATACCTACACCTCTTTAAGATTTTTTTGAAAGGTGTACATGCAAATACAATCAAAACCTACCTTAGTGTTGAAAAGAAACTTGGAGATTACTTAGTCCAACCACCTCAGATTACAAATGAGGAAGGCATATAGTAAATTACTGGCCAAATACTGAATTATGTGACATTCAAAACAGTGTTCTTAAAAACTGGGAGCATAAACACCACAAGTGGTACGTGGGGTGTGCATGAAGTTGCCCAGGTCACTTTGCTAGTACAGACTCAGCCTTATGGAGGAAATTGTTAGACATAATTCCAATCATTGGGAGAGGACTAAGGACTTCTTGATAATCCAATAAAAGGTTGCAAAGCACTGCTAATGCCACCAGATTTGTACACATCTTAACCGATAAGGCCCCTCATCTAGCCAAGAGGACATGTTTTCTGGTGGCCCCAAATCCACACCCCAAACTCACAGCTAGTTGTCTACAGCAATGGTTTGGGATTTCAAGGATTATGCAACTTCAAAATGTTTTTGTGATTGGCAACATTGCATTTGCCAAATAAGGAAATGTTAAAACAAAGTTAAATTATTCAAAAGCTCTAGATGAGCTCATGTACCTCCCCTGGGGCTAGTCCTTTGGAGAAATGATGGATTTTAGTAATATCTCCAGGTGGATTTTTAAAAGATGCATACATATATGGGAAGGGGAGATGGTAATAATGGAAATGCGGATAAACATACACCGAACTGTTAACTGGGGTGGGGTGTGGCTGTAGAAGACTTGTGATTTCTACAATTAACATGTATTACTGTAATCAGGAAAAACTTCAGATTTTTTTGAAGTAGTGTATAATTTGTGGACACTTCTAAGCTCTCAAAAACACAATGTTTAAAAGTATCACAAGGAAAAACACAGATATTTTACAGAGTTTAGGATTTTAAATACAGGAAAATCATCCATAATTGCAAATTACATGTACAATTTTAAGGCATTAGTTTTTGGAATTTAATTGTATTCTACCCACATAAGCTATCTCAATAATTGGCCATGTAATTTCCCTCTCAGGAGTCTACAAAGTTCCCTACATGTTTGAGAACAGGATTGCCTTTACCAATAGGTAGAAAACACAGCAGTGGGCTCTGGGTCACTAGGTTCTCAAGTCTCACCCCTAAAGTTACTTGTTTCTGTTTCAGTAAAAGGTGCAGGCAGGGTCTTGATGCCAGAGATGGAGGGGATGAGAGGAAAGAGGGGGAGAAATAAGGGGGTGAAGAAGAGGTGGGGGAGGAGGAAGGAAGAATAGGGAGAAGGAAAGAAATAAGGAGAGAGGAGGTAAATAGGTTTCCTTTAATAGTTACACACTAAGTTGTTATTAGCAGATCCATTGAAGTCATTATACACACACACATACACACATCAACTAAAGAAGGCAGAGAGACCACGTGGTTAATTTCAATGGAGACAAGGGCACAATATACTGATGCTGGAATAGAGAAGTGGACTCAAGTCACATGAAGAACCTGGGAACAATGGGAGGTGGAAGGGATGCAGGGGTGGAGAGGTGATGATCTCTGAGATCTCAAAGACCAACCCTGAGAGCTCCACAATATTGCACAGGGAAGATTCTAGAGTCATGATTCTGAAAGGACCAGTAGTGGGCAGAGAGACATTGGTCATCATGAAGGTGTGCCCTGTTGTTGGTGAGGGGACTCCCTCAGGCCTGAGTGAAGAACTCCCTGGACTCAGCTCAGCGCCCACTGTCTATGGAATTGACTCCGCAGAAGTGCAAAACTGGGCACTGGGGCTGGATGTTGGCACTCTGGTTATTGGGAAGGAATATCCACCACTGAATTAACAAATTAACATTCTCTTTTATATATTAACAGAAAGTTTAGTAAGTAGCCACACATTTTCAGTGCAGTTTAAAAACATTCTTCTCTAATAAACACATGAAAGATCTCACTCCTGGATCTGGAGGGGAAAATGTTTGGCCTTCTTTTTTCTTCTTCTGTGTCATTTTAGGCAAATCTTCCCCACTGTGGTCTTACTCCCATCCCTTCTCTGTGGGTCTGGAAATTTTTGTCATCAACAAGCTCCACTTCCTTATGCACGTTCCTCTATCTTTATGTTAAAAAATATATACATTTTATTTCTAACTATCTTTTCTTCTCTTCACCATTAAATATCCCCAAACAATATTTTTATACCAGTTACTCTCGCTTTATCTCACTTTGGAATCACCTGAAGAGCTTTTGAAATCCAGATGCTCAGGCTGCACCTCGTACCAGTGAGATCACCAGGGATGGAACCAAACCATCAGTAGTTTTTTTGAACTCCCAGGTGATTCCAAAGTGCCACCAAGATTGCAAATCACTGCTCTGGAGTGGTGCATCTCAAACACCAATATACGTATAGATCACTTGGGGACCTTGTTAAACTGTGGATTCTGACTTGAGCTGGGTGGGTCCCAGGAACTTGCATTTCTAACAGGTTCGCAGGTGACACTGTTGTCACCAGTCTCAGGACCTCACTTTGAGTAGCAAGACTGGAAGAATCTCCTGGAGTCCTTTTACATGAATCTGAGGTCTTTCAGAGTTTCCTACATTAAAAACTCATTTAGATTGGAGCTGATTCTAGAGCAATGATGCTTGACTTTGGCTACACAACGCAACCACCCAGGGAGCTTTAAAAAATAGTGATGCCTGGGTTCTGCCACAAGAAAGTGATCTTGTTAGGCTGGTGTTCAGCCTGAGCATAAAGATTTATAAAAGTATCCAAGCTGATTTTTTAAAAATTTGCTCTATTAAAATATAATTTACAAACCATATGATTCACCCATCTAAAGTGTACAGTTAAATGTGTTTAGTATATTCTCAGTTGCACATCGTCTAATTTTAGATTATTTTTGTTCCCTAACAGAAATCTGTACTCACCAGCAGTAATGGTTCATTTTCTCCCTCCCCACCTTCCCTGTAGCCTTAGGCAGTCACTAATCTATTCTTATAGATTTGCCTATTGTAGACATTCCATAGAAATGGAATTACACAATATGTGGCCTTTTTTGATTATCTCCTTTCACTTAGCATGTTTTCAAGGTTCATTCATGTTGTAGCATGCATTCCTTTATATGGCTGAATAATATTTCATTTTATGGATATACCACTGTTTCTTTATCCACTCATCAGTTGATGGACATTTGAATTGTTTCCACATTTTGGGTATTATGAATAATGCTGTTATGAATAATCACACACATATTTTTGTATGGACATTTGTTTTCATTTCTCTTGGGAATATACCTAGGAGTAGATTTGCTGGGTCATATGATAACTCTATATTTAATCTTTTAAGGACTTGCTAAACTGTTTGCCAAAGCAGCTGCACCATATGACACTGTCACCAACCATGTATGAGCATTCCAATTCCTCCATATCCTCATCATCACTTACTAATGTTTCCCTTTTTATTATAGCCACCCTAGATGGTATAAAGAGGTGTCTCATTGTGGTTTTGATTTAATTTTCTTTTCATGTGCATATTGACTGTTTATATAACATTTTTTGGCAAAAGGTCTATTCAGATCCTTTGCTCATTTTTAAATTGGGTTATCTTGTTATGATTGAGCTGCAAGAATCCTTGATATATTCTGCATGCAAGTCCCAGATCAAATATATGATTTGTTGATATTTTCTCCAATTCTGTGAGTTGTCTTTTTGCTCTCTTGATAGTGTCATTTGCAGAACCAAAGTTTAAACTTTTGATGTAGTCCAACTTATCTGTTTTTTCTTTTATTGCTTTTGGTATTTTATCTACAAAACTTTTGCCTAATCCAGGGTCACAGATTTATTCCTATGTTCTCTTCTAAGATTGTTATAGTTTTAGCTCTTACATTTAGATCTCTAATCTATTCTAAGTTCATTTTTGTGTATGTTGCAAGGTAGGGATCCAGTTTCATTCTTTTGCATGTGGATATCTAATTATAGCAGTACCATTTATTGAAAAGAGTACCCTTTGCCAATTGAAGTATCTTGGGGCCCTTCTTAAAAATGCAGCTGATTCCAACACACAGCTTATGTTGAGAATCACTAATCTTAAATGTTGCTATGTGAAGTCATCACATTTGATTATATGTTCTAAATTCTTGATTTTATTTTTTCTGTAGAGCAAAAATGGGTGTCTAGTTTAAGGCACTTATGTAATGAGCCCTAGTTTACTGGTAATGCCTTCCTCTTGAAAGGAACTCCTAGTTCCTCTGAAAATACCTCAAGAGCTCTATTGATAACTTCCCAAATCAGTTCTTTAAATGTGCCAGAGTATAGGGATATAAGTACCTTGAATAAAAATTTATTGCATATGATATACTTTCTTTCCCAAAGGTGTGGGTACCAAAGTGAGCTGGAGGAAAAAAGATATACTTTGTATGTTCATAATACCACTTTCAGCAAGACCACCACATCTTGTAGAATAAACAGTGGCCTCATTCAACTCATAAAATGTTTACAGGATTGACTGTTGTTGTATTACATGCGTTAGCTTTTATCTTATGTATGTATTTATAGATAATGCTATAAATATTGTAGTATTTCACAATTGTTTTGTACATTATGCTGTTCCAAAGTTTCATTTCCATACAACCAAAGCACTAGAAAGTGGACAATGTAAGTTGTATCAATAGTTTAACTTTTGACCAGTTCTGAAGGCCTCACTCATGTGCAGTACAGCATCATCTTTAAGAGCATAGCCTTCCAGGGTTTAATCTCAATGCCACAAAGTTATGTAAATTTGAGCCTTGTTTTTCTCACCAGCAGTGTGGATAACAGCACCTACCAACAGTGTTGGTATGAGAATTAAATGAGGCAACATATGGAAAGCACACAGTGCTTGGGGTATATAAGTGCTTAATAGGCTAGTAGCTTAAAAACACCACCACCTCTTACTGGCAAATATGGATCCTGACTCTGCAGATGTGGAAAGAACATAACCACAGATACAGATATAAGACTATAGATAGATACAAGACTATACTAAGACATAGACACAAAAATAATATGTAGATACAATGGAACATTAATACTTCTATCCATTCTTCTTTCTGGCAAGAGTGCCCCTTATGAAGTACACTGGTGTACCTATAGCTTTAATTTCTAAGACATGTTAAGATATTCTCTGCCATGTGAGAGTCTCTTTTTAGGATAGTACTAATGTCAAATATAGCTAATCACAAAATCTACTCATGAACTGCCTGTAAAAAAAGATACATTGCAATCTGTTATCTAGGAATTTTCTCTGTTTTTCAGATTAAGCCTATGGTATAATTTAGCTGTATATACAACGCTGTATTAGACTGCTGATTCCATTTGCAAAATTTAAGTCTCTGAATAATGGCTGATGATGTTCATGGGGAATGATTTTTCAATAATCACATAAATTCATGAAATGCCCTGGTATTTTTCTTTTTAAATTTTTTATTAAAGTATTATTTATATACATTATTATGAAGGTTTCACATGAAAAACCAATGTGGTGACTACTTTTGCCCATATTATCAAGCCACACCATACCACAATGCAGTCACTATCTATCATTGTGGTAAGATGCCACAGATTCGCTGTTTGCCTTCTCTGTGCTACACTGTTTTCCCTATGACCCCCCACACCATGTGTACTAAACATATAACCCCTCAAACCCCTTCTCCCTCCCTCCCCACCTGCCTTCCCACACCCCTCCCCTTTGGTGACACTAGCCCCTTCTTGGAGTCTGTGAGTCTGCTGCTGTTTTGTTCCTTCAATTTTGCAGCATTGCTATACCCCACAAATGAGGGAAATCATTTGGCACTTGTCTTTCTCTGCCTGGCTTGTTTCTCTGAGCATAATATCCTCCAGCTCCATCCATGTTGTTGCAAATGGTAGAATTTGTTTCTTTCTTATGGCTGAATAGCATTCCATTCTGTATATATACTTCTTTATCCATTCATCTACTGATAGACACTTAGGTTGCTTCCATACCTTGGCTATTGTAAATAGTGCTGCGATAAACATAGGGGTGCATGTCTTTTTGAATCTGAGAAGTTGTATTCTTTGCGTAAATTCCAAGGAGTGGGATTCCCAGGTCAAATGGTATTTCTATTTTTAGTTTTTTGAGGAACTTCCATATTGCTTTCAACAATGGTTGAACTAGCTTACATTCCCACCAGCAGTATAGGAGGGTTCCCTTTCTCTGCATCCATGCCAGCATTTGATGTTCTTAGTCTTTTGGATGGTGGCCATCCTTACTGGTGTGAGGTGATACCTCATTGTGGTTTTAATTTGCATTTCCCTGATGATTAGTGATATGGAGCAGCTTTTCATGTATCTGTTGGCAATCAGAATATCTTCTTTGGAGAAGTGTCTCTTCATATCCTCTGCCCATTTTTTAATCGGGTTATTTGCTTCTTGGGTGTTGAGGTGTGTGTGTTCTTTATATATTTTAGATGTTAAACCCTTGTCAGATATGTCATTTACAAATATATTCTCCTGTACTGTAGAGTGACTTTCTGTTCTGTTGATGGTGTCCTTTTCCATACAGAAGCTTTTTAGTTTGATGTAGTCCTGTGTGTTCATTTTTGCTTTTGTTTCCCTTGCTCGAGGAGATGCGTTCAGGAAGAAGTTGCTCATGGTTATATTCAGGAGATATACATGGTTATATTCATAGATGTTTGCCTATGTTGTCTCCTAGAGTTTTATGGTTTCATGACCTACATTCAGGTCTTTGATCCATTTTGAGTTTACTTTTGTGTATGGGGTTAGACAGTAATCCAGTTTCATTCTCTTACATGTAGCTGTCCAGTTTTGCCAACACCAGTTGTTGAAGAGGCTGTCAATTCCCCATTGTATATCCATGGCTCTATTATCGTATATTAATTGACCATATATGGTTGGCTTTATATCAGGGCTCTCTAGTCTGTTCCATTGGTCTATGGGTCTGTTCTTGTGCCAGTACCAAATTGTCTTGATTACTTTGGCTTTGTAGTAGAGCTTGAAGTCGGGGAGCATAATCCCCCCAGCTTTATTCTTCCTTCCTAGGATTGCTTTGGCTATTCGGGGTCTTTTGTGGTTCCATATGAATTTTAGAATGATTTGTTCTAGTTCATTGAAGAATGCTGTTGGTATTTGGATAGGAATTGCATTGAATTTGCAGCTTGCTTTAGGCAGGATGGCCATTTTGACAATATTAATTCTTCCTATCCATGAGCACAGGATGTGTTTCCATTTATTGGTATCTTCCTTAATTTCTCTCATGAGTGTCTTGTAGTTTTCAGAGTATAGGTCGTTCACTTCCTTGGTTAGGTTTATTCCTAGGTATTTTATTCTCTTTCATGTAATTGTGAATGGATTTCTCTTTCTGCTAGTTCATTGTTAGTATATAGGAATGCCACAGATTTCTGCATATTAATTTTGTATCCTGCAACTTTGCTGAATTCACATATTAGATCTAGTAGTTTTGGAGTGGATTCTTTAGGGTTTTTTATGTACAATATCATGTCATCTGCAAACAGGGACAGTTTGATTTCTTTCTTGCCAATCTGGATGCCTTTTATTTCTTTGTGTTGTCCGATTGCTGTGACTAGGACCTCCAGTACTATGTTGAATAGAAGTGGGGAGAGTGGGCATCTTTGTCTTGTTCCCAATCTTAAAGGAAAAGCTTTCAACTTCTCACTGTTAAGTATAATTTTGGCTGTACATTTGTCATTTTATTATGTTGAGGTACTTGCTCTCTATACCCATTTTGCTGAGAATTTTCATCATGAATAGGTGTTAAATTTTGTGAAATGCTTTTTCAGCATCTATGGAGATGATCATGTGGTTTTTATCCTTCTTTTTGTTGATGTGGTGGATGATGTTGATGGATTTTCGAATGTTGTACCATCCTTTCATCCCTGGAATAAATCCTATTGATCATGATGGATGATATTTTCGATGTATATTTGAATTTGGTTTGCTAATATTTTGTTGAGTATTTTTGCATCTATGTTCATCAGGGATATTGGTCTGTAATTTTTTTTGTGGTGTCTTTGCCCATTTTTGGTATTAGAGTGATGCTGGCTTCATAGAATGAGTTTGGAAATATTCCCTCTTCTTCTACTCTTGGAAAACTTTAAGGAGGATGGGCATTAGGTCTTCACTAAGTGTTTGCTAAAATTCAGCGGTAAAGCCCTCTGATTGAGGGGTTTTGTTCTTAGGTAGTTTTTTGATTACCAATTCAATTTCATTGCTGGTAATTGGTCTGTTCAGATTTTCTGTTTCTTCTGGGTCAGCCTTGGAAGGTTGTATTTTTCTAGAACGTTATTTCTTGTAGGTTATCCTGTTTCTTACCATATAATTTTTCATAGTATTCTCTAATAATTCTTTGTATTTCTGTGGTGTCTGTAGTGATTTTTCCTTTCTCATTTCTGATTCTGTTTATGTGTGTAGACTCTCTTTTCTTGATAAGTCTGGATAGGGGTTTATCTATTTTGTTTATTTTCTCGAAGAACCTGCTCCTGCTTTCATTGATTCTTTCTATTGTTTTATTCTTCTCAATTTTATTTATTTCTGCTCTAATCTTTATTATGTCCCTCCTTCTACTGACTTTGGGCCTCATTTGTTCTTTTTCTAGTTTCGTTAATTGTGAGTTTAGACTGTTCATATGGGATTGTTCTTCTTTCCTTAGGTGGGCCTGTATTGCAATATACTTTCCTTTTAGCATGGCCTTCGCTGCATCCCATAGATTTTGCGGTGTTGAATTATTGTTTTCATTTGTTTCCATATATTGCCTGATCTCTGTTTTTATTTGGTCATTGATCCATTGGTTAGTAAGGACATGTTGTGAAGCCTCCACGAGTTTGTGGGGTTTTTCATTTTCTTTGCATAATTTATTTCTAGTTTCATACCTTTGTGGTCTGAGAAACTGGTTTGTACAATTTCAATGTTTTTGAATTTACTGAGGCTCTTTTTGTGCCTAGGATAGGATCTATTCTTGAAAATGTTCCATGTGCACTTGAGAAGAATGTGTATTCTGCTGCTTTTGGGTGTAGAGTTCTGTAAATATCTGTTAGGTCCATCTGTTCTAATGTTTTGTTCAGTGCTTCTGTCTCCTTACTTATTTTCTGTCTGGTTGATCTGTCTTTTGGAGTGAGTGGAGTGTTGAAGTCTCCTAGAATGAACGCATTGCATTCTATTTCCCCTTTTAATTCTGTTAGTATTTGTTTCACATATGTCGGTGCTCCTGTGTTGGGCGCATAGATATTTATAATGGTTATATCTTCTTGTTGGATTGACCCCTTTATCATTATGTAATGTCCTTCTTTATCTCTTGTGACTTTCTTTGTTTTGAAGTCTATTTTGTCTGATAGAAGTACTGCAACTCCTGCTTTTTTCTCAGTATTAGTTGCATGAAATATCTTTTTCCATGCCTTCACTTTCAGTCTGTGTATGTCTTTGGGTTTGAAGTGAGTCTTGTAGGCAGCATATAGATGGGTCTTGTTTTTTTATCCATTCAGTGACTCTGTGTCTTTTGACTGGTGCATTCAGTCCATTTATATTTAGTGTGATTATAGATAGGTATGCACTTATTGCCATTGTAGGTTTTAGATTTTTGGTTACCAAAGGTTCAAGGTTAACTTCCTTACTATCTAAGAGTCTAACTTTAACTCATTTAATATGCTATTATGAACACAATCTAAAGGTTCTTTTTTTCTCCTCCTTTTTCTTCTCCTCCATTCTTTATATATTATGTATCATATTCTGTACTCTTTGTCTATCCCTTGATTGACTTTGGGGATAGTTGATTTAATTTTGCATTTGCTTAGTAATTAACTGTTCTACTTCCTTTACTGTGATTTTATTACCTCTGTTGACAGCTATTAAACCTTAGGAACACTTCCATCTATAGCAGTCCCTCCAAAATACACTGCAGAGACCGTTTGTGGGAGGTAAATTCTCTCTGCTTTTGCTTATCTCAAAATTGTTTAATCCCTCCGTCAAATTTAAATCATAACCTTGCCAGATAAAGTACTCTTGGTTCGAGGCCCTTCTGCTTCTTGCATTAAATACATCATGCCACTCCCTTCTGGCCTGTAAGAAGGTTTCTGTTAAGAAGTCTGATGATAGCCTGATGGACTTTCCTTTGTGTGTGATCTTATTTCTCTTTCTGACTGCTTTTAATAGTCTGTCCTTATCCTTAATCTTTGCTATTTTAATTACTATATGTCTTGGTGTTGTCTTCCTTGGGTCCCTTGTGTTGGGAGATCTGTGCATCTCCATGGTCTGACACATTATCTCCTCCCCCAGATTGGGGAACTTTTCAGCAGTTACCTCCTCAAAGGCACTTTCTATCCCTTTTTCTATCTCTTCTTCTTCTGGTACTCCTATAATGTGAATATTGTTCCATTTGGATTGGTCACACAGTTCTCTCAATATTCTTTCTTCTTAGAGATCCTTTTTTCTCTCTGTGCCTCAGCTTCTTTGTATTCCTCTTCTCTAATTTCTATTTCACTTATCATCTCCTCCACTGTATCTAATCTGCTTTTAAAACTTTCCATTGTATGTTTCATTTCCGATACTGTGTTCCATAATGATTGGATCTCCAACCGGAATTCATCCCTGAGTTGTTGAGTATCTTTCCGTACCTCCATGAGCATGTTAATGATTTTTATTTTGAAATCCCTTTCAGGAAGAGTCATGAGGTCAATTTCATTTGAATTTTTCTCAGGGGTTGTGTTCATAATTTTACTTTGATCCAGGTTCCTTTGGTGTTTTATATTTGTATATGATGCCCTCTCGTGCCCAGAAGCTCTACTCTCTGGGACTACTCAGTCCCTGAAGCAATGTCGGAGGTCTCAGGGGAGCAATATTGGGACCTGGGGGGAGGAAAGAGCTGTTTCCTGCTTCCCAGATGCTATGCCTGTCTTCACTGCCAGAACCAGTGGGTTGAGTACACAGGTATAAGCCTCTATGCTTTGCAGTTTTAGTTGCTGTAGATGGGGGCTTCCCTCTGGCTGGCCTAATGCCAGGGTAGGGTTTGCTGGTTTGCGAGCCAGGTGGGGCTGGTTGGAAGAAAGGCTCAGTAGGCTGCATATCACGAAGGGGTTCTTGGAGCTGTGTAGGCAGCCAGGGAGCTGGAGCTCCTGAAGATTGTGAAAGCTCCCAACCTCCTGGGCAGAGTGCACCCAGACAATTTTGTCTACCTGTCCTTTCTCCTGAGCCGTAAGCTCTGTGCAGTCCTTGCCCTTTAGCAGCCCTCTTGCTGTTAGGAAGTCTCTCAGACTGCCCACCTTTCTTTTGTCCCAGAGCAGTTGGATATGGATCCCTGCTTTCCACAAGTGGCTGGAATCTCAGTCTCTCCAGGTATTCTGCCTGTCTTAGCTTTCCAACCCCCTAATCACAAGAGTACCATGAAAACACCATGAAATCTAGGTTTGTGCTCCCACATCAGATCTCTGGAGTCAGGTATTCAGCAGTCCCATGTCTCCACTCCCTCCCCGCTCTGTTTCTCTTCCTCCCACTGGTGAGCTGGTGTGGAGGATGGGCTTTGGTCTCACCAGGTCACAGCTTTGGTACGTTACCCTGTTCCGTGAAGTTTATTCTTTTCTCCAGGTGTACGCAGTTTGGCACAGTCCTCTTTCCGGTTGCTTTTTCAGGATTAGTTGTATTAATTATATTTTCGTATTATATGTGGTTTTAGGAGGAAGCCTTTGTCTCACCTCTCACACCGCCATCTTTAATCCTTGCCCTGGTATTTTTTATGGCAATGTAATGGGTTTTTTTATTATGGGAAATGTTTGGGCTCCAAGCTAACAAGTTCAAAGCAGAGTTCTCTAATTAGGTTCTTTAAGGTAGGCACCTATGGGACTGTTCAAAGATCCCCCTGCATGCTGCTCACTGCCCACCCCAGTATACGTTAACAGTTATGGCAGTAAGTAAACCATTATTTAAAGGAAAAGAACTAAAACATGTTATTCACGCTGACCATTTAATGACAGAGATGTACCTGTAAACCAGTGAAATGGGCATGCTTCACGCATGTCCATAACAACCAGACTGGAGTTATTTGGGGAGTTTGTTTTGGCCAAGCTAGTTTGAGTTATAGTAGCTGGCATTTACAGAGCATTTTTTATGTGCTATATACCATTTCAACTGCTTTACAAGTATTATTATGTCATTTAATTCCCAATACTACAATAATAGATACAACTTTAGCACAGAACAGTTAAGTGACTTACAAGATAACGTGGTTGAGCCAGTGATTGGGTTTGGGCTATAGGCAGACTAATTCCCAAATTCCCCACTCCTAACAACTATGCTAAATTGTCTCTTTAGAAAATTTAGACATGGTCTCAGTATCTCCTTAAATGAATTATGTTTCAATTCATCCTGCTTAATTTTAAGGCTCCACTAACAAATATCTCTATTAACTTCAAATGCCTCTTATTTACAAAAGAGTTAATCATTCTTCTCTAAAGGGCTTATATAAAATGGTACATAGTTCATTGTCTGTAATGACATTTCAATATTTAATTTTAATTTACCCCAAATTTCATATTTTCTGAATTAGTAAAAAAAAAAAAAAACAGGGCAAGGACACACTGATCACACACAACTAGTTTCCAATATGCTATAAATATTTTCTAAAAGTCTACAGTTTCAGACACTGAGATCACAGCACTGTCCAGTTATAGAGTTTCCAGTTTTCAACTTTCATTTTCCAACTGGTTGAAGGGTGGAGCAGTAAAACATTTCCCATAATAAATGAAATGCTATTACATTCCATACTTCTTTTACCACTAGCTGCTGACCATTTGTCATAAAAAGGACACACCCTGGAAGGCAGTATCAAATTTTTAGACGCAGTAATAGCCATAGCAGTATTTTCTGAGATGAAATTTTGAAGAAAAAAGAAGGTTATTGATTAAAAAGTTCAGGAAACACCTAGAGAGTAACAGCCATCCTGTTAGCTCTTTGTAAACATCACCATCATATCATCTTCACATCAAGCCACTAAGTTATGTCTATGTTGTAGGCACTGTGCTAAGGGTTTATACATATCCTTTCAGTAAATTCTCACATAAGTGCCTATGAGGTAGATACTACTAATGGTACACTTGACACATGAGGAAAATGATGCATAGAGATATTAAACAATGTGTCCAAGATTACACAAATAATAAGTGGAGGAGACAGGGCTTGAACCAGATCTAACTGCAGAGTTCGTATTTTTAACCAGTGTACTAGTGAAATTCCTTGCAGGGCTTATTTTCCTTGTTATGTGGTGCAGATATTACATTTGTGTAAATCCCATGCTCCTTGAAAAGCCATTTTAACATGCAAACGTAACCATGAATAAAGAGTTTAGGCATGGAAATTATAAAATTACCAAATCTGGTGAGGAAATATGCAACTTAAATTCATTTGATATAGAGTTATGTATGAGGAGAGAATTTTTCATTTATACTTTTATTAAGGAATCTTAGTCCATTTTTAAAGTATGCTACTTAAGAAATAAGTAATATTATTAAAAATAACAATCATTCCTTTAACTTTTCGTATTCACTACTGAAAAAATAATTTGTAGGATTTCTGGGTTAGTATCAGGGCAAATAAGGAGGGCCTAATATGCCTTTTTTCTACTTTCCATGATAATACCTGTGAAGAATTATAAAAAGATAAAAACAGGAAACAGTGTTGGAAACTAAAGAGAAGACCAGATGCCGAAGTCTCAAGGGGATTTTCACTAATGCCAATGCTGAAGAGATGAACATATTCTTGGATTCTACCATAAGACTTAAAACCTGATCCTAAAGAAAATAGAAAAAGATGGATCCACTTTGTCTACCACTAGCTATGGGACCCAGAGACTACTAAACAAAAAATGGGCAGTTATCTCCCATTAGCTGTCTTCAGAGCTAGCCCACCATCCCTTCCAGGCCTCACCCCCCACTGGGAATGTAAACTGGTGCAGCTACTATGAAAGGCAGGATGGAGGTTCCTCAAATAACTAAAAATAGAAATACCACATGACCCAGTAATTCCACTTCTAGGAATTTACCCGAAGAAAACAAAACCTCTGATTCAAAGAGATGTACACATCCTTATGTTAATTACTGCATTATTTACAATAGCTAAAATATGGAAGCAGCCAAAGTGTCCATCAATAGATGAATGGATAAAGAAGATGTGGTACATATACACAATGCAATATTATTTGGTCATAAAAAAGAGAGAAATCATGCCATTTACAACAACAAAGATGGACTAGAGCACATTATGCTCAGTGAAATAAGCCAGGCAGAGAAATACAAATACTATATGATTTCACTAATATGTAGAATCTAAAAACAAAGCAAAACAAAATGAACAAAACAGCAGTGGACCCATAGACACTGTGAAATGACTGGTAGTTACCATAGAGATCTGCTAGTCTCTATGGTAGGTGGGTGAAATAGGTGAAGGGTATAAAGAAGCAAAAAATCTCATTCATAATATTAATCACAGGGATGAAAGTAGAGCATAGAGAATACAGTCAGTAGTTCTGTAACATCTTTCTATGTTGACAGGACTACACTAGTTGGGTGAGCATTTAATAATGTATGTAACTGCTAAATCCCTATGTTGTATACTTGAAAAGCAATATTATATATCAACTATCCTTCAATAAAAAATATCAAAGAAAGGTTGGTAAAGTAGAGAATCAAAAAATAATACACTGTTTCTTAAATGTTTTGCTTTAACTTGAAAACATATATATTCCCTTGACAGTCTTTGAATGCAGAACTACTGGTTAGAGTTTCTTACCATCTTTAGTTCATAAACCATACTTAAAATGCATCATCTACAGTTTCTAGTGCTGCTTTTCTTAAACTGCTTTAGGGGACCTAAGAACATGTGAGTTTCCACATTTTCATTAAATAACAGCGGCCACCTAAATGTGAATCTCTCCACATATTCTCCTTAAAAACCATACTGAAAAGGAAAGAGAGTAAAACCACCTAATGCCCACACCTACAACACAAGGAAGAGAAAGAACATGTTTAAACTCCAGATAGACATGAGGAAATAACCACACAGGATCTGAAGAATCAGTGCCAGGGCCCACCCCGGTGCACAGTCCAGCTGAGACTGTGTGCAGGAGGGTAAAGGGGGCACAGGAACAGACAGGACTCAGATCATGTCTGGTAAAATAAACCCCAGAAAGAGGGCCCCACCCTGTGTGACAAAACGCTGAGATGCAGGTCTGATACTTGGTGGATCAGAGCCCTGGCTACCAGGGAATCAGAAGGAAGTGGCTCGGGCAGTGGGCAGGACAAGAGTGGCAGTCTCAGGAAGCCACCGGTTCTGAGAGGAGCAGTTGAAGAACAGGTGGATGGAAAAGGGAAGGAAGGAAAAGGCAAAAGCTCAGGGTCCCACTGAAAGAACACAGCATCACAGAATTGTAAGAAGGTAGACCCAAAAGAAAGGGGCAGCAGCTATTAAAGGAAGTGCATTTCACTGAAGCAATAGAAGAAGGTGCTCTTGACCTAAGAAATGAACTAAACCGCCCAAACCCCACCCACGCAGACTGCCCCCCACAGCAGGTCCAGGAAAAGCTGACGCACCTCAACACGAACAACAAAAGGAACCCAGCATTTGAACAGTTATCACGGGAGTTTAAAAAACAGCAAATGAGAATTCAAAAGTTTTGGCAAATGAAAATACTCCCTTACTATGCGGGGAGAAAAAGCTACAAAGCAGAAAAAAGTGTTACATGGTATTTCAATATGAATTAGGTGTAATTAAATCAGCAGCTGCCAATATAAAAAAAATACCATGAATGAAAAATATTTTAATTCTGACACTGACATAAGGGAAGAAACTAAAGGGCAAAAAATCTCAGAAATGAAGGGATGTTATAAATCACTGAAAGAATATTATAAAGGCATATAGAGAATAGAAATGAAAAGAGAGAACATAATTCAAGATAAAGAAAAAATAAAGGATCAGAGAGAAACTGATAGATAGGTAATTAAGATTCAATAATACCTATATTGGAGTCCCTGAGGAAGAAACACAAAACAATGGAACATAATATTTAAAACTATGGTTCAAAAATCTTTGAAATAAAAGAACTGAATACACGGACTGAGAACTCTATATATTTTGGGAAATTGACCCAGCATAGTCCTACCTTTGAGACAAATCTTGTGAAAGTCTTAGGCCTTAATTAATAATACTAATGATAATAAAGATATTCTGTGCCTGCACACAAAAGGACTAGATACTTGCAAAGGACATAAAATCAGGTTGACATTGAACTTATCAACAACAGCAATATACAAAACAAGAGTGAGATAAGAAACTCAAGAAAAAAAAAGGCATGAGACAATGATTTTACATCAGAAGAACTGTTTTTCAGTTATCAAGGTTGTAGAAAATGTTTAGCCATGCAAGAATTCAAGGAATCCTGAGAAATCTGTTAAAAGAATGAATTCCTCCAACTAAGAATTGAGAACACTTTAGAAATGGACAAGTGGTTAGCACAGAATATATTATTGTAGCAGTAAGGTTTAAAAAATTGTGTATAAGGATAAAAGAACAGTATTATATATATAACATGCTCTGACAAAGTAGAAATAATATAAATAAAATTAATACTAGAAGAGAAAGGCCAGAGAAAGGGTAAGTTGGTTTGATAAGCTAGTTAATTTCCTTATGGGAAATAAGCAGGGGTCAAAGATGCCATTTAAAACTGACAAACCAAAGAGTAGAACCTTAAGTTTTAAAAAGGGACTGAGAGAATTATATACAGATTTTCCTTGACTTATGTTGGGGTTATATCCTGATAACCCCATCATAAGGTGAAAATACCAAAAGTCAAAAATGCACTTAATACATCTATATCACCCAACATCCTAGCTTAAATGCACTCAGAAAACTTACACTAGTGCATGCAGTGGGCAAAATTATCTAACACATAGCCTATTTTATAATAAAGTATTGAATATCTCATGTAATTTATTGAATACTGTGCTATAAGTGAAAAAAGGAATGGTTGCATGGGTACAAAATGGTTTTAAGTGTACAGATTGTTTAGCCTTGTGATCGAGGGGCTGCCTGAGAGTTGCAGCTCACTGACGCTGCCCCGCATCATGAGACAGTATTGAACCACATACAGCTAGCCTGGGGAAAGATCAAAGTTCAAAATCTTAAGTATGGTTTCTGCTGAATGCATATAGCTTTTGCACCGCTGTACAGTCAAAAAATCATCTGGGGACTGTCTATAAAGATATCAGTATAATGGTGAACACTAGAATAAAATATAAATCATTCTAAATAGTAAAAGGCCTAACAAATAAAAAGTCAAAGATAAAAGTAAATATAACATAAAATAATATGACAAAGCTAAGGATAAAAATACCAACTGTGGCAATATATATAAACTCATCTACTAAATATTTTCTAACTGAATCACCAAGAGAAACCTAACACTACACCTAACAACTACAGAAACACCTTTAAGTCCACATGGCATAGACACCAAGAAAGATCATATGTGGGGCCAAGTCTCAAGTTTAAAAGGATTGAAGTAATAAAAAGTATGCCCTCTGATCACAACAGATTTTAAAACAACTCATAATTTGCATACCTCTACTGAAAATTACTTTAAAGCATTCTAACCAATCAAAAGATTAATTAAAATTAGGAATGGAAGAATCAGAAAGTTATGCAATAAAAGGAGTGTTGGTGACATTAAAAGTAATTAAACATACATACAGATCAGTGTATGTAATTATTTTGTGCATGATTATAAAGTTGAATGCAAAAGAAAAAAATTCTTTGAAATGAAGAGTTATAAGATCTATAATACTCTATTTCAGAAATCTGGGTGTATGATCACAGATTGAATTAACAAATACTTGAAAGTAGAAAACAGGCAGAAAAATTTTGATTAAGAAAGTAAAGACACACTAAAATCGTCTTTGGACACTTCTGGTTCCTGCCAAGATAGAGTAGCAGGCAGACTAGACTTAACCCTCCTGCCTAAAACAACCTGAAGAAAAACAGACAATATACAAAACAACAGTTTTCAAAACACAGGATATCAGGCAAAGGACAGTGATCCCTGAGGGGTAGGAAAATAAGGAGTTGAGTCTTATCATTGCCCTAGCTTACTACCTTGAGAGAGTTTCCAAGCCCTGGAGCAGGGAAGGGAAACGGAGGCATAACCCAATGGGCTCCCTGGGCTGAGGAGTGCAGGCAGACCAAGTTCACAGGAGAGGGCACCAGAGAAGAGAAAGCTGCACCAACTGAGATTTGCAGAGGATTCTTTGGGGATATTTAGCTGAGCAGTGATCAGATGTATGTCATCAAAATGGAGTAAGAACCATCTGAAAGGATTAGAGGGAACCATGCCCAGCATTCAAACAGGGTTGGGAACAGCACCTGTTTCCATCAGCCAGATCCACAGGTACTGGGTAGATTACTAGAGAGGGTTTTGACTCAGTAGTGGAGAACAGTCAGACGACACTGAGCACTGCTCTGGACCTGCCTGATCAATCACAAAAGCCATACCTAGAAGGATCAAACTGTGACGAGGTAACTTCATCTCAGAACAAAGCAAGAAGATCATAATAATATGTAAAAATCTAGCACCACACAAGGTAAAATGTACAATGTCTGGCATCAAACCGAAGATCAAATAGCATGGAAACACGACTCGGAATGAGGAGCATAATCATTCAATCACCACCAAACCAGAACTGACACAGATGTTGGGATTAGTTATTATAACTGTACTCTTTATGTTCAGAAACTTGTAGAGACATGAAGGACATTAAAAAAAAGACCCAAATTGCACTTCTAGAGGTGAAAACCTACAAAGTATGAGATGAAAAATATACTGGGTGGAATTAATAGAAGATTAGACATTGAGGAAAAAAAAACTTGATAGTAATAGAATCTATCCAAAATGAAATAAAGAGAAAAAAAATATTTTTTTTTAAATGAAAAGACTATCAGTGAGCAGAGGGCAACTTTAAAAAGTTGCTGAATATCTACATTCTTCCCAAATTAATTTTCAGGCTTGATCTTATTCAATGCAATTTTATAACAAATAATTTAACTTATTTTAATTAAAAACAAAATACTTATTCACAAAATAATTTCAGGATTCATGAGAAAAAATTAAAAAGTGGGAATGTCAGGAACATTTTGCAAAGGAAATGTAATGGGGAGGCGAATAACTATTTCTACCAGGTATTTAAGTATCCCCCAAAAAGGGTATTTACAGCATATTACAGATTACAACAGTAAGGTGCTAACCTGAGAACAGCTAAGTCAGTGGACTGAAACAGAAGGACCAACACAGGTAACAGTACTAATAAGAACTTAAAACGTTATTGAAGTGATACTATAAATCAATGAAAAAGGAAATATTATCCAATAATAATGATGATGGAATTTATCATTCAATAATAATGATTCAAAACTCAGTTTGGGTTCTCTGGAAAATATTTGGAATACAGTGTCATTTCAGCTCACAGGTTCTTGTGGCTCATGGATCATGCTTCATCAGGCTTCATGGAATCTGTCAAAGTGGGGTTTAAAGTATTTTGCCTTCAACTTTCCTCTGGAAACTGAATTTTTAGGGGGTTAAAGTCTTTATAATTTCATATCAAGTTTTCAAAATATTTTATGTCATCAGATAATATTTGATTGTTGCCACTGTCATGTTATTACATCTAGAAGAGTTTCCCACTGATGAGAAAAACATTCCTACCTTTATGATTAGGGGTTCTGCTTTTGTTTATGTAGTGCAATGAAATATAAAATAAGTTTAAAAAAGAGGAACATTAAAAACCATCCAGAATTGGAAGGCATTTGGAGAAGCCATGTCCCCTAGACATAACAAACATACTCTGTGGCTTGGAACAGAAGAAAAACTGAAGCAGTTGAAGGAGCTCCTATTGTAAATAATGTCACCCATTCCAGGACTCCTTCTGAAAGTTTTATATTTTGAAGCAGGTCTAAGAGGAATTGATAACTAGGCAACTAATGAAATATCTGATACTTTCAGCTCAGACAGCTCTATTACTGGCATCACTGGCATTCCTCTTTCATAAGACTTTTTAAAATTTTTCAAAAAATGTCATTATCTTGAAAATGGTATTCCAAATAAATATCTGACTGGAAAAAATTTCCAGAACTCTGGGCACCGGTCAAGTGCCTCTGACATTTGGCTGTTCATTTGTTTTTGCTGCTTTGGAAAAAAAGCTCCGGATGCCAGTGCGACATGGGTGCCAATGTTCTGCCACTAATCCCGAATGAAGGCTTGCCTAATGCTGTGAGGAGCATCAACGTCATCAGGCCCAGGGGGCCCAGTCATCTTTTCAGGCTCTTTTATCAAGACATGGGAGCAGAATGAGAGGAGTTCTTACTTATTAAAGAGAAATCTGCTGGGTTTCCAGAGGAAAGTCTTGAAATGCTTGATAAAACTTTGGGCAGGAATTTTTCTTATTTTCAAATTCAAAAGGAAGCCTGCTCTCGTGGTTTGGCATACTTGGACACTATCTTTGGCCACATATTTTGGTTCAAGCCCTGCAGTGAACATTTTGTATGCTGCTCAGGAATGAAGAGCTCCTGTTCTGTAAGAGCTGGGTCACGAGGAGTTCAGCGTTCTGACAATGAAGACCTGCAATCTGGAGTTAAGGGTAACCAAACTTTCTCCAGTTTCTCCTCAGGCAGAAGGAAACATGTGCCAAACTCTAAAAGGTTACTTTTGATCAAGATAATCTCAAAATTGAAAGGTGAATTTAAAACCCAAAACTTGATGGTATGGACAAACATGAATGACTTGGACCTTGCCAAAAATAATAACCTCAGTGAACTGGGGACAGAGGAAATTATTCAAAATGAGTTCAACTGTTTCTCAACCCAAGCCTAACCTCATTTGGCAAAGAGCGCTACAGAGCTTTGACTCCATCTGCTATTGTGTGCTTTTACACGCCAGGGTTTACAACATTCTTGCCAATAAAACAAAACAAAAATCACATTGGATGTCAAGCATGACACATATGGTGTCATCTCGAAACTGTCTCCTACTTCTTTAGGTCAAGGCTTCACATTAAAAGTTGGTAATAAGATGAACTGGAGTTCAAGTTTTGCTCTGCTTTAAATCTTTGTGTTATTTCTTTTTTATCATGAAATAGACATTATTGCACTAAAAATGGGTGAGTGCGGTATAGGTTGTAAAGAATGTTTTCCATATTTTTCTATGTGTAATTGCATAGAAAAAGAATATATGATTAATGTCTAATACCATAAAAATAAATTCTATTTTACCTTTCACATATGTTCGGGCACTTTTTTTCTGCAAGTTCAGAGCTTTCAGAATCTCAAAGAGATTTAAAAACCTGGGGAAAACACCCACTCTTCTGATTTAAAATGGCAAAGATCAAGGATAAGGACAGACTATTAAAAGCAGCCAGAGAGAGAAATAAGATCACATAGAAAGGAAAGGCCATCAGGCTATCATCAGACTTCTCAACAGAAACCTTACAGGCCAGAAGGGAGTGGCATGATGTATTTAATGCAATGAAGCAGAAGGGCCTTGAACCAAGATTAATTTATCTGGCAAGATTATCATTTAAATTTGAAGGAGGGATTAAACAATTACCAGATAAGCAAAAGCAGAGAGAATTTACCTCCCACAAACGGTCTCTACAGTGTATTTTGGAGGGACTGCTATAGATGGAAGTGTTCCTAAGGTTTAATAGCTGTCAACAGAGGTAATAAAACCACAGAAAAGAAAGTAGAACAGCTAATTACTAAGCAAATGCAAAATTAAATTAACTATCCCCAAAGGCAATCAAGGGATAGACAAAGAGTACAGAGTATGATACATAATACATAAAGAATGGAGGAGGAAGAAAAAGGAGAAAAAAAAAAGAACCATTAGATTGTGTTTGTAATAGCATATTAAGTGACTAAATTAGACTCTTAGATAGTAAGGAAGTTAACATTTAACCTTTGGTAACCACGAATCTAAAGCCTGCAATGGCAATAAGTACGTACCTATTGATAATCACCCTAAATGAAAATGGACTGAATGTACCAATAAAAAGACATAGAGTCACTGAATGGATAAAAAAAAAAACAAGACCCATCTATATGCTGCCTACAAGAGACTCACTTTAAACCCAAAGACATACACAGACTAAAAGTGTGTATCATGCAACTAATACACATATCATGCAACTAATAGGGAGAAAAAAAGACATATCATGCAACTAATAGGGAGAAAAAAGCAGGAGTTGCAGTACTTCTATCAGACAAAATAGACTTCAAAACAAAGTCACAAGAGACAAAGAAGGACATTACATAATGATAAAAGGGTCAATCCAACAAGAAGATATAACCAGCATAAATACCTATGCTCCCAACACAGGACCACCTACATATGTGAAACAAATACTAACAGAATTAAAAGGGGAAATAGAATGCAATGCATTCATTCTAGGAGACTTCAACACACAACTCACTCTGAAGGACAGATGAATGAGACAGAAAATAAATAAGGAGACAGAGGCACTGAACAACACATTAGAAGAGATGGGCCTAACAGACATCTACAGAACTAAACACCCAAAAGCAGCAGAAAACACATTCTTCTCAAATGCACATGGAACATTTTCAGGAATAGATCATATTCCAAGCCAAAAAAAGAGTCTCAGTAAATTCAAAAAGATTGAAATTGTACCAACCAGTTTCTCAGACCACAAAGGTATGAAATAGAAATAAATTACACAAAGAAAATGAAAAATCCCACAAACACATGGAGGCTTCAGAACATGCTCCTAAATAACCATTGGATCAATTACAAAATAAAAACAGAGATCAGGCAATATATGGAGACAAATGACAACAATAATTCAACACGGCAAAATCTATGGGATGCAGGGAAGGCCATGCTAAGAGGAAAGTATATTGCAATACAGGCCTACCTCGGGAAAGAAGAACAATCCCATATGAGAAGTCTAAACTCACAATTAACGAAACTAGAAAAAGAAGAACAAATGAGGCCCAAAGTCAGTAGAAGGAGGGACATAATAAAGGTGAGAACAGAAATAAATAAAATTGAGAAGAATAAAACAACAGAAAGAATAAATGAAAGCAAGAGCTGGTTCTTCAATAAAATAAACAAAATAGATAAAGCTGGGGCCAGACCCATACAGAAAAAAAGAGAGTCTACTCACATAAACAGAATCAGAAATGAGGAAGGAAAAATCACTATGGACATATAATCACTATGGACACCATGGAAATATAAAGAACAATTAGAGAATACCATAAAAAATTATATGCTAACAAACTGGATCACCTAGAAGAAATGGACAATTTTCTAGAAAAATACAACCTTCCACGGCTGACATGTAAATGGACTGAATGCACCAATCAAAAGACATAGAGTCACTGAATTGATAAAAAGAAACAGAGAATCTGAACAGACCGATTACCAGCAATGAAATTGAACTGGTAATCAAAAACCTACCTAAAAATAAAACACCTGAACCAAATGGCTTCACCGCTGAATTTTATCAAACATTTAGTGAAGACCTAATACCAATCCTCTTTAAAGTTTCCCAAGGAGTAGAAAAAGAGCGAATACTTCCAAACTCATTCTATGAAGCCAGCATCACTCTAATACCAAAACTGGGCAAAAACACTACAAAAAAAGAAAATTACAGACCAATATCCATGATGAACGTTGATGCAAAAATACTCAAAAAAATATTAGCAAACCAAATTCAAAAATACATCAAAAGGATCATCCATCATGATCAAGTGGGATTCATCCCAGGGATGCAAAGATGGTACAACATTTGAAAATCCATCAACATCATCCACCACATCAACAAAAAGAAGGACAAAAACCACATGATCATCTCCATAGATGCTGAAAAAGCGTTTGACAAACTTCAACACCCATTCATGATAAAAACTCTCAACAAAATGAGTATAGAGGGCAAGAACCTCAGCATAATAACAGCCATATATGACAAACCCCAAAAAAACATTATATTTAATAGTGAGAAGCTGAAAGCTTTTCCTTTAAGGTTGGGGACAAGACCAGGATGCCCACTCTCCCCACTTTTATTCAACATAGTACTGGAGGTCCCAGCCATGGCAATCAGACAACACAAAGAAATAAGAGGCATCCAGATTGGTAAGGAAGAATTCAAACTGTCCCTGTTTGCAGATGACATGATATTGTACATAAAAAATCCTAAAGAATCCACTTCAAAACTACTAGATCTAATATGTGAATACAGCAAAGTTGCGGGATAAAAATTAATACACAGAAATCTGCGGCATTCCCATACACTAATAATGAACTAGCAGAGAGAGAAATCAGGAAAACAGTTCCATTCACAGTTGCATGAAAAAGAATAAAATACCTAGGAATAAACGTAACCAAGGAAGTGAAAGACATATACTCTGAAAACCACAAGACACTCATGAGAGAAATTAAAGAAGATACCAATAAATGGAAACACATCCCGTGTTCATGGATAGGAAGAATTAATATTGTCAAAATGGCCATCCTGCCTCAAGCAATCTACAGATTCAATGCAATTCCTATCAAAACTCCAACAGCATTCTTCAATGAATTAGAGCAAATCATTCTAAAATTCATATGGAACCAAAAAAGACACCGAATAGCCGAAACAATCCTGAGAAGGAAGAATAAAGCTGGGGGGATTATGCTCCCCAACTTCAAGCTCTACTACAAAGCCACAGTAATCAAGACAATTTGGTACTGGCACAAGAACAGACCCATAGACCAATGGAACAGACTAGAGAGACCTGAAATAATACCAAGAATATATGGTCAATTAATATATGATAAAGGAGCCATGGACATACAGTGGGGAAATGACAGCCTCTTCAACAGTTGGTGTTGGCAAAACTGGACAGCTACATGCAAGAGAATGAAACTGGATTATTGTTTAACCCCATACACAAAAGTAAAGTCAAATGGATCGAAAACCTGAATGTAAGTCATGAAACCATAAAACTCTTAGAAGACAACATAGGCAAACATCTCCTGAATATAAGCATGAGCAACTTCTTCCTGAACGCATCTCCTCGAGCAAGGGAAACAAAAGCAAAAATGAACTTATGGGACTACATCAAACTAAAAAGCTTCTGTACAGTAAAGAACACCATCAACAGAACAAAAAGGGAGAATATATTTGTAAATGACATATCTGACAAGGGGTTAACATCCAAAATACATAAAGAATACATTTATATTATTACATGCCTCAACACCCAAAAAACAATAAGCCAATTAAAAAGGGGCAGAGGATATGAAGAGACAGTTCTCCAAAGAAGAAATTCAGATGGCCAACAGACACATGAAAAGATGCTCCACATCACTAATCACAATGAGATATCACCTCACACCAGTAAGGATTGCCATCATCCAAAAGACAAACAACAACAAATACTGGTGAGGATGTGGAGAAAGGGGAACCCTCCTACACTGCTGGTGGGAATGTAAGCTAGTTCAACCATTGTGGAAAGCAATATGGAGGTTCCTCAAAAAACTCAACATAGAAATACCAGTTGACCCGGGAATCCCACTTCTAGGAATTTACCCAAGAATACAACTTCTCAGATTCAAAAAGACATACACACCCCTATGTTTATCGCAGCACTTTTTACAATAGCAAAGATATGGAAGCAACCTAAGTGTCCATCAGTAGATGAATGGATAAAGAAGATGTGGTACCAATACACAATGGAATACTCTTCAGTCATCAGAAAGAAAGACATTCTACCATTTGCAACAACATGGATGGAGCTGGAGGATACTACTACGCTCAGTGAAATAAGCCAGGTGGAGAAAGACAAGTGCTAAATGATTTCCCTCATTTGTGGAGTATAACAACAAAGCAAAATTGAAGGAACAAAATAGCAGCAGACTCGGAGACTCCAAGAAGGAACTAGAGTTTACCAAAGGGGAGGGATGTGGGAGGGCGGGTGGAAAGGGAGGGAGAAGGGGATTGTGGGGTATTATGTTTAGTACACATGGTCTGGGGGGTCACAAGGAGAACAGTGTAGCCCAGAGAAGACAAACAGTGAATCTGTGGCATCTTACTACACTGAAGTACAGTGACTGCATTGGGGTATGGGTGGGGACTTGATAATATAGGTAAATGTAGTAACCACATTGTTTTTTCATGTGAAACCTTCATAAGAGTGTATGTCAATAGTACCTTAATAATAAAAAAAAAAGACTGAGGAATTCATGATGGCGGCATGAGAGGTGAGACGGAGAGCTCCTCCCAAAACCACAAACAGTACAAAAATATAGTTAATTAATACAACTAACTTTAAAACAGTAACAAGAAAGAAGGCTGAACCAGACTGCATACACACCTCATGAACAGAGCAGACCTCACAGAACAGGGTAATATATGAAAGCCTTAATCCAGAGGGACCCAGGCCCTTTCCTCACACCAGCTCATTGGCAGGAGGAAGAAAAATGGAGAGAGGTAGGGGGTGGAAGCCTGGGACTGCTGAACACCCAGCCCTGGAGATCTGTTTTGTGAGCAGAAACCCATAGTGTGTGGTGCTCTGGACGTTGGGTAGCTCGGATAATTGGAGTGCTTGAGAAACTGACATTCCAGCCGTTTGTGGAGGAGAGGATCCACACCCAGCTGCTCTGTGTCAGAAGAAAGGCAGGAAGTCTGAGAGCCTTTCTAGTAGTGAGAGGGCTGCCGAATGGGTGGGGTTTGGGTGGAACTTGCTGCACAGGAGAAGGGAGAGCTGGACAAGGTTAAGGTTGTCTGGGTGTGCTGCCCAGCTGGATGGGAATGTTGAGGAGCTTCAGGTGCTCCATGTCCCTGGCTGCCTACTCAGCTCTGAGGCCCCCCATTGTGACATGAAGCCTGCCTAACCTTCCTTCTAGTCTGCCGGCACCGGTTTGCAAACTGGCAGTCACTGTGTTGGCGTCAGGCCAGCCAGAGGAAGGCCCCACCTACAACACATAGAGAGACAAAGCACAGAGGCACACACCTGTGTGCTTAGCCCACTGGCTCTGACACTGGAGACAGGCACTGCAGATGGGAATCAGGAAACAGATCTTTCCTCCCCCTGGGCACCAGTTCCACTTCCCTACAACCTCCAACTACACTCTAGGGGCTAAGCAGCTCCAGAGGCTAGAGCTTCTGCACACTAGTGGGCACCACACAGATATATGAAACTTCAAAAGAACATGGTTCAGACCAAAATCTCAAAAACCCCAGAAAGAGGGCCAAATGAAACCGAACTCACCAATTTTCCTGAAAGAGACTTCAAAATAAAAATTATAAACATGCTTATGGAAGTACAGAAAAATATTCAAGAACTTAGGAATGAATTTAAGTAGGAGATTCAATCATTAAGAAATTCCATATCTGAAATGAAACATACAATGGAGGGATTTAAAAGCAGATTAGATGTAGTAGAAGAGATGGTAAATGGAATAGAAATTAGAGAAGAGGAATACAAAAAAGCTGAGGCACAGATAGAAAAAAGAATCTCTAAGAATGAAAGAATATTGAGAGAACTGTGTGACCTATCCAAATGGAACAATATTCGCATTGTAGGGGTACAAGAAGAAGAAGAGAGATAAAAAGGGATAGAAAGTGTCAGTGAAGAGGTAATTGCTGAAAACTTCCCCAATCTGGGGAACAAGATAGTCTCTCAAGCCATGGGGGTGCACAGCTCTCCCAACAAAAGGGACCCAAGGAAGACAACATCAAGACATATAATAATTAAAATGGCAACGATCAAGGATAAAGACAGACTTTTAAAAGCAGCTAGAGAGAGAAAAAAGATCACATGCAAAGGAAAACCCATCAGGCAATCATAAGACTTCTCAACAGAAAATTTATAGGCCAGAAGGAAGTGGCATCATATATTTAATGCAATGAAGCAGAAGGGCCTTGAACCAAGAATATTCTACCCAGCAAGGTTATCATTTAAATTTGAAGGAGGGATTAAACAATTTTCAGATAAACAAAAGCTGAGAGAGTTTACGTCCCACAAACCACCTCTACAGGGCATTTTGGAGGGACTCTTATAGATGGAAGTATTCCTAAGACTAAATAGATGTCACGCAAGGGAAGATAAAGAGTACAGAATATGATTCATAACATACAAAGAATGGAAGAGGAATAAAAAGTAGGAAAAAAAAGAACCTTTAGGTTGTGTTTGTAATAGCATACAAAGTGAGTTAAATTAGACTGTTAGATAGTAAGGGAATTGCCCTTGAACCTTCGGTAACCACGAACTAAAGCCTGCAATGGCAGTGAGCACATACCTATCTATAATCACCCTAAATGTAAATGGTCTGAATGGATCAATCAAAAGACACAGACTTACTGAATGGATAAAAAAACAAGACCCATCTATATGCTGCCTACAAGAGACTCACTTCAAACCCAAAGACATTCACAGACTGAAAGTAAAGGGATGGAAAAAGATATTTCATGCAACTAACAGTGAGAAAAAAGCAGGAGTTGCAGTACTTGTATCAGACAAAATAGACTTCAAAACAAAGAAAGTCACACAAAACAAAGAAGGACATTACACAATGATAAAAGTGTCAATCCAACAAGAGGATATAACTATTAAAAATATCTATGCACCCAACACAGGATCACCTACATATGTGAAACAAATACTAACAGAATTAAAAGCGGAAATAGAATGCAGTGCATTGATTTTAGGAGACTTCAACACACCACTCACTCCAAAGGACAGATCAACCACACAGAAAATAAGTAAAAGACAGAGGCACTGAGCAACGTATTAGAACAGATGGACCTAATGGACATCTACAGAACACTACATCCAAAAGCAACAGGATACACATTCTTCTCAAGTGCACATGGAACATTTTCAAGAATAGATCATATATTAGGCCACAAAAAGAACCTCAGTAAATTCAAAAAGATTAAACTTGTACCAACCAGCTTCTCAGATCACAAATGTATGAAAGTAGAAATAAATTACAGAAAGAAAACAAAAAGCCCACAGACACATGGAGGCTTAATTACATGCTCCTAAATAATCAATAAAAATAGATCAAGCAATATATGGAGACAAATGACAACAATAATTCAACACTGCAAAATCTGTGGGATGCAGCGAAAGCAGTGCTAAGAGGGAAATATATTGCAATACAGACCTACCTCAGGAAAGAAGAACAATCTGAAATGAACAGTCTGAACTCACAATTAATGAAACTAGAAAAGGAAGAACAAATGAGGCCCAGAGACAGTAGAAGGAGGGATATAATAAAGATTAAAGCAGAAATAAATAAAATTGAGAAGAATAAAACAATAGAATCAATGAAAGCAGAACCTGGTTCTTCGAGAAAATAAACAAAATAGATAAACCCCTATCCAGACTTACCAAGAAAAAAGAGAGTCTACACACATAAACAGAATCAGATTTGAGAAAAGAAAAATCACTATTGATACCACAGAAATAACAAAAATTTGAAAGAATACTGTGAAAAATTATATGGTAACAAACTGGATAACCTAGAAGAAATGGACAACTTTCTAGATAAATACAACCTTCCAAGGCTGACCCAGCAAGAAACAGAAAATCTTAATAGACCAATTACCAGCAAAGGAATTGAATTGGTAATCAAAAAACTGCTTAAGAACAAAACAGCTGGACCAGATGGTTTCACTGCTGAATTTTATCAAACATTTAGTGAAGATGTAATACCCATCCTCATTAAAGTTTTCCAAAAAGTAGAAGACGAGGGAATACTCCCAAACTCATTCTATGAGGCCAACATCACTCCAATAGCAAAGCCAGGCAACACCACAAAAAAAGAAAATTACAGACCTATATCCCTGATGAACATAGATGCAAAAAAACTCAACAAAATATTAGCAAACCGAATTTAAAAATACATCAAGATGATCATACACCATGATCAAGTGGGATTCATCCCAGGGATGCAAGGATGGTACAACATTCGAAAAGCCATCATCATCATCCACCACATCAACAAAAAGAAGGACAAAAACCACACGATCATCTCCATAGATGCTGAAAAAACATTCGAAAAAATTCAACATGCATTCATGATAAAAACTCTCAACAAAATGGGTATAGAGGGCAAGTACCTCAACATAATAAAGGCCATATATGACAAACCCACAGCCAATATTATACTTAACAGCGAGAAGCTGAACGCTTTTCCTTTAAGATTGGGAACAAGAAAAAGATGCCCACTTTCCCCACTTTTATTCAACATACTTCTGGAGGTCCTAGCCATGGCAATCAGACAACACAAAGAAATAAAAGGCATCCAGATTGCAAGGAAGAATTCAAACTGTCCCTGTTTGCAGATGACATGATAGGGTACATAAAAAACCCTAAAGAATCCACTCCAAAACTACTAGATCTAATACCTGAATTCAGCAAAGTTGTGGGATACAAAATTAATACACAGAAATCTGTTGCATTCCTATACACTAACAGTGAACTAGCAGAGAGAGAAATCAGGAAAACAATTCCGTTCAAAATTGCATCAAAAAGAATAAAATACCTAGGAATAAACCTAACAAAGGAAGTGAAAGACCTATACTCTGAAAACTACAAGACACTCCTGGGAGAAATTAAAGAGGACACTAATAAATGGAAATTCATTCCATGCTCTTGGCTAGGAAGAATTAATATTGTCAAAGTGGCCATCCTGCCTATAACAATCTACAAATTCAATGCAACACTACCAAAATACCTATAGCATTCTTCAATGAACTAGAGCAAATAGTTCCAAAATTCATATGGAACCACAAAAGACCCCTAATAGCCAAAGCAATCCTGAGAAGGAAGAATAAAGCAGGGGGAATTATCCTCCCAGACTTCAAGCTCTACTACAAAGCCACCGTAATCAAGACAATTTGGTTCTGGCACAAGAACAGACCCATAGACCAGTGGAACAGAATAGAGAGCCCAGATCTAAACCCGAGCACATATGGTCAATTAATATACGATAAGGAGTCATTGATATACAATGGGGAAATGACAGCCTCTTCAACAGCTGGTGTTGGAAAAACTGGACAGCTACATGTAAGAGAATGAAACTGGATTACTGTCTAACCCCATACACAAAAGTAAACTCAAAATGGATCAAAGACCTGAATGTAAGTCATGAAACCATAAAACTCTTAGAAAAAAATATAGGCAAAAATCTCTTGGACAGAAACATGAGCAACTTCTTCATGAACATATCTCCCTGGGCAAGGGAAACAAAACCAAAATGAATAAATGGGACTATATCAAACTAAAAAGCTTCTATACAGCAAAGGACACCATCAATAGAACAAAATGACATCCTACAGTATGAGAGAATATATTCATATATGACATATCCAATAAGGGGTTGACATCCAAATTATATAAAGAGCTCATGCACCTCAACAATCAAAAAGCAAATAAGCCAATTAAGAAATGGGCAGAGGAGCTGAACAGATACTTCTCCAAAGAAGAAATTCAGATGGCCAACAGGCACATGAAAAGATGCTCCACATCCCTAATCATCAGAGAAATGCAAGTTAAAACCACAATTAGATATCACCTCACACCAGTTAGGATGGCCGCCATCCAAAAGACAAACAACAACAAACGTTGGCGAGGATGAGGAGAAAGGGGAACCCTCCTACACTGCTGGTGGGAATGGAAATTAGTTCAACCATTGTGGAAAGCAGTACGGAGGTTCCTCAAAAAACTCAAAATAGAAATACCATTTGACCCAGGAATCCCACTCCTAGGAATTTACCCTAAGAATGCAGTAGCCCAGTTTGAAAAAGACATATGCACCCCTATGTTTATCGCAGCACTATTTACAATAGCCAAGAAATAGAAGCAACCTAAGTGTCCATTAGTAGATGAATGGATAAAGAAGAGGTGGTATATATACACAATGGAATATTATTCAGCCATAATAAGAAAACAAATCCTTCCATTTGCAACAACATAGATGGAGCTAGAGGGTATTATGCTCAGTGAAATAAGCCAGGCAGAGAAAGACAAGTATCAAATGATTTCACTCATTTGTGGACCATAAGAGCAAAGAAGAAAACTGAAAGAAAAAAACAGCAGCAGACTCACAGAACCCAAGAATGGACTAACAGTTACCAAAGGGAAAGAGCCTGGGGAAGATAGGTGGGAAGGGAGGGATAAGGGGGAAAAAGGGCCATTACAATTAGCACACATAATGTAGTGGTGGTAGGGGTGTGATGAGGTATTCGGGGAAGGCAGTATAACCCAGAGAAGACAAGTAGTGATTCTATAACATCCTACTACGCTGATGGACAGTGACTGCAATGGGGTATGTGGTGGGGACTTGATAATAGGGGGAGTCTAGTAACCATAATATTGCTCATGTAATTGTATATTAATCATAGCAAAATAAAAAAAATGCATGGAAAATCAAATTAAAAAAAAAGTCTATTGGCAGCCTTTTTGGAAAGCAGTTTTATAATATGTGTCAAATGCTTTTAAAATGGTCATTCTCGAAATATTGTATGATATCACCCTTAGTGGAGTCTGAAAGGAAAAAAAGCCAAACTCAGAAACAGAGAGGAGAATGGTGGTTACCAGGCCTGGAGTGGGGAACATGGGGAGATGGTGGTCAGAGAGCACAAACTCGCAGCTCTAAGATGAGTGAGTGCTGAAAACTAATATACAGTATGGTGACTGTAGTTAACAATACAGTATTGTATATTTGAAACTTGTTAAAAAGAGTAGATCTTAAATGTACTCGGCACACCAAAAAAAAGGTTAATTATGTGAGGCAGTGGATGTGTTAAGTAGCCTTATTGTGGACATCATTTCCCTATATGTATATCAAATGATCATAATTACATCTCAATAGAGCTGGAAAAAATTAATTGAAGTAGAATATTTTTCCTCACATTGTCAGTAAGTGGTCAAAGTGGGGAAAGGTGCTACACAATGTTTAACTGGACCACAGAACCAGTACTCCCTCCCCTGAGTGTTCCTCAAGCACGTGTCTCTCTGGTTGCTACTTACAGCCTTTCAGTTAGATGATGAAATATATAGACTTTAAGCAAAATTAACCTCCAGATTTAACTTGATACCTATTTTCCCCATTGTCTAGAATTAGACAAACTTTTTCTAAGTTTGTGTTCAACAGTAATACGAGAAAACAATTCTAAGAATGCAATAAAACTGAGTGACATTCAAAAAACTAAAATATAAAATGGCCATTCTATACTTAATAATTTAACTTCAAATCATTTATATCTAAGGGGAAAGTCCAAAAATAGACATAGGTTTTATGAAGAAGTCATTCATTGTAGTATTACTGATTAAAAAAAACAACCCAAATTTATGTTAAGGGAATAGGTAAGTATAGCAAGGACATATGATAGAATATGCTGTCATTAAAACAGTGTTTGCAATAAGTTTCTTGGCTGACATGATCAAAAGTGATGATACATTAAGGGAGGGGAAGAAAGAAGTAAAAAAATGCTGAGAAAAAAATTTTAAGGAAATATGACAAAATGTGTATGGTAGCTGTTTCAAGGTGAGATTTGGGTGATTATTTTTATTGTGTGTACCTTGAAAATTGTCTATAATGAGCATATATTATTGGTACTCAGGAAAATAAAAATAAAGTAACTGCAGAATACATATGTACATATCAAGTTTAGATCATGGATAGAGGTAGAAATATTTTAAAGAAAAATAAAAACGTCATCTTGTATGAATAAGGAAATATTGAGTATGAACTTTCCAAACAACTGATGGGAGAAAAGATTATTTTGTTGTTTGTTTCTTGGCTTAGCTGTTCAGCAACTTCAATACTATTCTCTTTTAAATGGCAAATCATAAGATGGTCATTATCTCCAAATTAAATCAACTTCTTGGGCAAGAATAAGAAGAAACAATTTGGGGATCCCCCCCCCCATCAAGTATGATTTACAAGAAGGATTGAAATAATAGTTGGAAAAGGTGAAGAAAGAACTATCATTGCTATTTGAAAAATGGTCTTTTCAATTTGATAAACTCTCTGAAGAAAACTTGAGAACTTTGAGTTGAAAAATAATTTAAAGAAAAATGTTATAAAGCTAACTGAATCGAATTTTCCTTCATGTTTATAGGAGATGAGGACTATCCCTAGTTTCACCCCCCAATGAGACTCATCAGAAAAAAACCATGAGACTCCATGCTTGTGGGAAGCTGAGCAGCCCCACCAAATGGTTCTTCCAGCCATTTCTGAACCCACAGGAAATTTTAAACTTTAACATTTAAACTTTAGTGCTATCAAACTTCCTTTACATAAAATAATCTTATACCAAACCCTACTATTTTTAATATGGAAGATTATTAATTACAGGAACATTAATAATATAAAAAAATCAGAAATAACCTATATATCCAGCACATGGGGATTAGTTAAATTATGGTATATCCAGACTGTGTACCAAGAATTACAAATTTAAATATCTACTGTGACCAGGTAAGTAACATAAATGAAGGAAGGGGGCCTGGGCTAGGGATGGGGACAATGGAGACTGTTGAAATACTTCCTCTAAGGAAGACAGCAGCTACTTGGTTTCTGTCAGTTGCTGGCTTTGTGGATAAGCAGTTCCCATGTTGCCAGAATTTTCTATTTTAAAAAAATTTTTTATTTGGAAGTCATTTCAAATTTACAGAAAGTTGCAAAAATAAAAAATAGCTAAAGAACATCTATGCCCTTGACCCAGATTATTTTATTGTTAATATTTGACTCAGTTTGTAACCTCTCTGTAAGCACCCACGTGTTTCACAGGAAAACACACCCACACACTTATTTTGTGTATCTATTGAGATATATATTGAAATGCACATGCAAACATTTTTTTTCTGATTCACTTGAGGGTATGTTACATGTTATTATGATCCTTTACCCCACTAAATACCCCACTGTTCATTTTCTAAGCACAGAAACCCTATTATTTTTGAGATGGGCATCTGGGGTGGGGTGAGGAAGGCAGAACAACTTCTCTGGCCACCAGGACACCTGTCAATCAGCTACTACCCCTTGCTGAAACATCAGAGGCTGAAAACTATTATACTAAACAACTGTCATTCCATCAGTAAAAACAGTATCTCCAATATATGTACATTTATTTATAAATTGGATATATATACTAATCTACTAATATATAAGGCTTACTTATATATAAAATATATACTTATAAAGGATGAGATAAAATTAAATACAAATACAAGTTTTAAGGTTTTCTTCCTTTACCTTTGAAGGGGTGCACCTCCCCATTTGGGGGCTACTTTTCTACACTACAGTGGCAAACAGGAAAAGCACTGCTACCATTTCCAAAGCTCAGTCTGGGTTCTGCTCTCCAGATACATGCCTAGTCTCTCTGTCACAACAGTTTTATTGCCTTCATAGAGCTTACTGCTACCAGAAGTCATCTTGCTTATTAATGTATTTACTTGTATATTTCTTTTTCCCCCCATTAGAATATAAGCTCCATGAGAGCCAATATCTTATCTATCTTGTCCACTCCTAACAACTCTGCACCTAAAACAGTGCTTGGCACATAGTAGGTGTTCATTAGATACTTATGAACAGCTAGTCCCTAGCTTGCATTCCAGCTCTTTCCCCCTGCCTGGCCCTCCACTCTCCTGGCAGGCAACAGGGCAGGTCCCCTGGCCCCTGCAGGCAGCAAACAATACCCTATCCTACTTCTGAGAGAAGCTTCTCCGCTTAAAGAACTCCTGCAGAGGGTGAGTGGCTGAGGGGACTCTTCCTCTTCCTGTAAAACACAGGGACACAACACAATATCAAACCCAGAACTTAAAACATATGTAATTAAAATATTTCTAAAGGCATTTCTGATAACAAAAAATCATTGATTTGTAAGCTGAGCTATCATTTTTCACAAAAGAGCTATCATTCTCAGTCAGTAGGGTCCAGCTATACTTGGGGTTTCTGTTCTGTGAAGAAAAAGAGAAAGACGTGCAGGTACCTGATGGTTTCCCACACATCGAAGCCATCCAGAGGCTTGGTGCCATTTGTGCTTCCCCCGGCCAGCTTCACGAGCGTCGGCAGCCAGTCGGAAATGTGGATGAGCTCCCGGTTCTTCACACCTTTCTGTTTCAGCAAGGGGCTTGCCACAAAGCCCACGCCTCGAATGCCTCCTTCCCACAGGCTCCATTTTCTTCCTCGAAGGGGCCAGTTATTGCCACCGGCCAAAGTCTGCCCTCCATTATCTGAAACACAATTAGGTCCTGGCATGAGGGCGATGTTAACTATTAGATACACTTAAGAACAGAAGACTTCTGTGTGTGTTGTTGATAAAAAGGGCTTAAGAACAAAAAAGATAACTTCTCCTTACCCTCTTCCATACCAACTACCCTTCTCCCACCTGACACTACTCTCCATTACATAGGTGTGGCACAAATCTGACAAAAAGACCTTTAAATCCCCCATGGGTAGGGTCACTAAAAGACAAGGAAGTCCCCTGAAAGTAACTGCTTGGGATAGAGCCCTGGCTAATCAATGACTAGGCTTCAAATGCATGCATGCAACTTTGTGTAACATGGGAGAATGAATCCAGGTAAGCTGGGCCACTCCTCCCATACAAAACAAACCTCTGAGTTTCACTTAGTGTCTTAAAGCTCTTAAATGGGAATAACAGACCTTTTTATTTTCCTCCTGGAAAAATTTTTTAAGATTTAAACTGGTAACTGGATTAATATTCTACTCCCTGGTGATTTTGATTCTTTCTTTTTTTTTTTTTTGGATTCTTTCTTAAGTACAAAAGTTGAAGATTTCTCCAGTAGGTTTCTCTAAAAACAAAGCAGCCAGGTGGAAAAAAATAATTGTAAGAAAAATCCCTCCCTTCTCAACAAGATGGCAAGACAAACTTCATCATGCACTGTGCCAGGGAAGTGACAAATTTTCTTCCAAGACAACTGAGGAAATGGGGGACATATGTGAAGCCAGAGAAGTTACAAGAATGACTGATGGTAGTATCCTACCAGCTGGTTGGAGCTCGGTTAGAAATTGGGGACTGTAGGAAGTAAAACGTGGTATTTCTCGTGTACCTGAGGTTGTAGAATCATATTATCTCCAAGAGTATCCATACACTTAGGCGACTTTAGAGATACATTTAGTAACAGTTGCATATATATTACACTTTAATTAAACTTAAAAAGCAGTTATCCAAATAACCACATGGGGCAGTATATATATAACAGACCTGCTTTACAGAACATTATATATAAAAATCTAACACTGAAATCAAGATCAAAGCTGCAGGATACACATAGAAGGGAAGAGAACCAACATTTGTAAAGCATATACTGTGCACACCAGACACCACTTTAATTTCACATTATCTTTCACAGAATCTGGAGCCTGATAGATCTGAAATTAAAGCCTGATGCCAGCTAGTAGCTGTGTGATCCAAGACAATATGCTGCCTTTAATAGGGAGATAATAATTCTTATCTCATGCATTATGCTGAGAATTAAATGATACCATTTATAATAATTACTTGGCTGGCTACCTGGCGCAACCTATATACCTGCTCGATAAGAGTAGCTAATATTTACAACAACTCAAATAGTCTACTATTACAACTATTTTGTTGCTTAAAAAAAAAAAAGAGGTTTGAAAGGCCAGACTGCTAATAAGTGGCAAAGCTAGGATCCAAATAAAACCTGTGTGACTCCCCAGTGCCTTCTGGCCCCAGAGTGCCATGCTCCTAATGTCCCTGGTAGAGAAGAACTTATGCCTACAGTCCACATAAAGCTTCACTTCTCTGTGAAGACTATAAGTAGTCAGTCTCCATGGAGGATACACTCTTCCAGTGACACAGCAGAAGGAGAGCTACTTCAAGGTGGTGATTAATTCCCTCTAAAGTGCTGGTAAGTAAGAAGTTCAAGGCTCTGGTGCCAAGGAGGCTTCTGATCAAGCCCTTATCATGCTGGGTCCTCAGTTCCTTTCTGTGTTCATGAAGGGGAGGAGGAGAGCCTTGAGCTAGATTAGAGGAAGGTAATGATTTTTCAACATGGGTGGGTGACAATCGATCTCATTTGCTATCACAGACTTATAAGAACCTTTCCTAAAACTCACATCTCTTCTTGTCAATACTCAAGGTCCAAAAAGTCATCCAAGCCAGTTTATTAAATACACATTCCATTCTGCACAAGCAGATCTGTATATTCAAAACAAGGGGCCAGCGTTTTTAGACAGAGGGAATTCCTCCATGCTCCTCATTCTTCACCAAGCTTCAGCTATCCACAGCCAACATATCAAAGATTAAAAGAAGGTGCCATTCATGTTACACAGAAATACACTGGAGAGAAACAGTTACCTGTGAAGTCAAGAATGGCTGAGACAGCATTACTGTTTTACCCTCCTGTCTGGATTGCTATAAATGTACTGGCACAATGCTTGTAGAAGATGCCTGTTGTTTTTTCACTTTAAAAAGATACACTCCTTTGGAGATACAGTCTCTTTCAGTTCCACATGTTTGTAAGTGCTCAATATAGAAATATTAGATGATGGTGGTAGAAATAAGAGTGGTGATGGCAGAGAGAAGAGTGGCTGGGTCCGGAATCTGATTCTAGGAGCAGCCCTCCAGGTATGACTCAGAAAGGAAAACACTCTAGGCTGTAAAGAGAATTTGGCCGCTGTTGCTAGTGTAGGAAGAGGAAGGTGTCGCCATATCTTCTTAGGGGAGGCCAGCAATGCAGTGTGGGTAATGTTTTTGCCATTAGCTCATTGTGATGTTTTTTCCATTAGCAATGATAAGTCATTCTCTCATCTGTTATCAGTATGGCTTCCTCTGTCATTTTTTCACGAGTGCTCCAGACAGAAAGCAGTGTCAGCTGACACCCCAGCAACTTCATCTCTTGGACAACCTGTCACGAGGCCAGTGCAGACCCGGCCACATGAACAGGGTGAGCCACCTGTACCAGGGGCTTGCATCTCCACAAGCAGCATAGCATATGGCAGGTGGCTGCCATGTGCCAGCAAAGGAACGGAATCCACAGGTGGGCCTTTGAAATGCAGCATGCTGTCCATTTGTTACAGCACAGTCTCCGGGATTTCAAGGAGGTGGACATAAAATTGATCAGAGTAACAACAAGCATGCAGTAAGTTCATTTGAAACAGGTAGAGAAGGGAGTTTACTATTTCACTCCCTGAAGTCTGACATAAATTAAAACTTAAAAAGACAATGGAGCCACCACCATTTCAGACACATTTCTTTTCATTTTCCATCCTAATTTTTTGGGGGGGGCAAAAGTTAATTGTGTCCTTATTAAGAAACAATTTTCAAGAGAAAATTTTGTTGTTTCATTTCCTGACTGACTTAATGAAAAAACACCCAAATCAAAATAAGATGACTCCCACTAATAAAGGAAGCTATGAAGCAAGGAAATAGTTTTTCAGCAATGTTTTTGGTAGAGAGAAAACATAATTACAAAACCTCTGCTGTCTAGAAATGTCAAAATAAATGTCATATACAGATGGTAAATCTCACTTTATTATTCATTACTGAAAAAAATAACTGTCAAAAAGTCATGGAAAAATATTGGTTAGCCAAACATCTGAGCAAAGCATTAAGTACATGACAATGAAACCTCATCCACATCCAGCTGATAAAAATTAAAAAAAAAACATTAGTTTTTAGGACTATTCCCAAAGATGTACTGTTGTGGCTTGGTTCTGGAAGGCTGCCTTAAACCATTTGCATCTGTCTCCATCTCATTGCTTCGGTGGGTCTTTCAACCTGGGCTTGTCCAAGACCTCCTCCTCACCCTGACCTGGGGATCCTGGAAGGAAAGGCAAGGCAGGCTCCAGCAGCTTGGCACCAGAGCCTGGACTTCCCTTGGAACAGGGGTGCCAATGTGAATGTGATAGATGAGTGGACAGCATGATTCAAATACAAAGCAGCCCCTCTGTCTAAAAACGGAGTCTGTTTGCTGATGGTTGATTCTTTTAGACTAATATTTAAAACTACTAAAATGCAAATTGAAGAGTTAGTCTATGTCTTAGTAGTCATCTAAAGGATTAAGTATTTAATTCAACCTTCTCCTATTAGAAGATCTTAGAGAAACTACCTACTCAGACACTTCCTTTACAATCTGATGTTCTCCTCTTTCCCTCTTTCCCTACATTCAGTCATTTCTGATTAAATATGCACTCACTGCTGCCAAGTCTCTGTAAAATGGACTTCCAGTCCATCGCCCCTTGGCCAGCCCCACTGCCTTGGGTCTGGTATCTCTCTCACCTGGACACAGTGTAATTTACAGACTGCTACACATTGTTGTCAGAAGCATCTCTGTGAAAAAAAAATCCAGTCAGGCCATATCCATGTTTAAAGACCTAATTGCTTTCCAACCAGGAAAAATTTCAAACTTCAGTCAAACATATAGAATCCTTCACATCCGGCCCCAACCTACTTTTTGGGCAATTCCTGCCTTTCCCCATAAAAAGTGCCCTGTGCTTCAATCACACAGAACTAACATCTTGTTATTAGCATAAGGTATGCCCTTCCATGCTGACTTTGCCTACACACATGTTGGTTCCTTTGCCTAAATGCTCTACCTCTTCTTACCTGCCTGACTTATATTAAATGTCACATCTTCTATTAATTTTTTTGCTCACTCCCCAAATAGACTTTATCTCTCTGTGCTTCTGCACTTTATGCACACCTTTTCTACTGTATTAACAAATATTGTTAATTAGTTGTTCATGGGTTTGTCTTCTCCTTAAACTCTGCCTCTCAAGGGCAAGAACAATGTCTCATCTTCCTTGCATTTCAAGGATCTAGCAGAAGAACTGCAAAGAGAAGGGCTCAAAAATAAATGAGTGGAGAAAAGGCCATCAAAAATTGAGACTGAAGTTACTAAAAATTAGCTTTGTTAATGTACAGTGTTTTCTGAGCCTTCACCCAGCCTGACCTTGACTTAGGAGGCTGTTCTTTACAGAGATGTTGCTTATTTACCAGAATATGGATAAGGGGTGCAGGGGGCTCCTAGAACCCTGAGAGGATTTAAACAATCAAACCCACATAGATCAGGATTGTCTGCCCAATCTGGAACCTGATCAGCTACACCAAAGCCAAAGGGGTTTGAGGGACTTTGGTTCTGGCCTTGAAAACAGTCCTCACTCAACCCTTCAACAAATCTTCCCAGAGTGCCCACCATGTATGAGGGACCACTCTAGTTTTAGGAAAATGTCAGCCAACAAGACAGAAAAGGACTTCTCTCTCATGGACTGAGTAGAAAAAGAGATAAGACCTCTGCCAGTGATTGGGCCGCTGAGAGGAGCTTAAACCAGGACAGGAAAGAGCCAACCTCCACCAGAGATGGGAGCACCCAGGTATGGAATAGGAGGCTCAGAGGCCCCATGCAGTTACACAGATGGCAGGGTGCTTTATATCAACGCTGCTTCTTAACTTAACTATACTCATAAGAACACTCTGTTGCCTCACAAGAGAAAAGAAGGACATTACATAATGAGAAAGGGGTCAGTCCAACAAGAGGATATAACTATTACAAACATCTATGCACCCAACACAGGATCACCTACATATGTGAAACAAATACTAACAGAATTAAAGGGGGAAATAGAATGCAATGCATTTATTTTGGGAGACTTCAACACATCACTCACTCCAAAGGTCAGATCAACCAGACAGAAAATAAATAAAGAGACAGAGCCACTGAACAATATATTAGAACAGATGGACCTAAAACACATCTACAGAACACTCCATCCAAAAGCAACAGGATACACATTCTTCTCAAGTGCACATGGAACATTTTCAAGAATAGATCATATACTAGGCACAAAAAGAGCCTCAGTAAATTCAAAAAGACTGAAATTGTACCAACCAGCTTTTCAGATCAAAAAGGTATGAAACTAGAAATAAATTACTCAAAGAAAATGAAAAAGTCCACAAACACATGGAGGCTTCACAACATGCTCCTAAATGATCAATGGATCAATGACCAAATAAAAACAGAGATCAAGCAATATACGGAGACAAATGACAACAATAATTCAACACCGCAAAATCAGTGGGACGCAGCGAAGGCCGTGCCAAGAGGGAAATATATTGCAATACAGGCCTACCTCAGGAAAGAAGAAAAATCTCAAATGAACAGTCTAAGCTCACAATTAATGAATCTAGAAAAGGAAGAACAAATGAGGCCCAAAGTCAGTAGAAGGAGGGACATAATAAAGATTAAAGCAGAAATAAATAAAATTAAGAAGAATAAAACAATAGAAAGAATCAATGAAAGCAGAAGCTGGTTCTTCAAGAAAATAAACAAAATAGATAAACCCCTATCCAGACTTATCAAGAAAAAAAGAGAGTCTACACATATAGACAGAATCAGAAATGAGAAAGGAAAAATCACTATGGACACCACAGAAATACAAAGAATTATGAGAGAATACTATGAAAAATTATATGGTAACAAACTGGATAACCTAGAAGAAATGGACAAATTTCTAGAAAATTACAACCTTCCAAGGCTGACCCAGGAAAAAACAGAAAATCTGAACAAACTAATTACCAGCAAAGAAATTGAATTGGTAATCAAAAAACTACCTAAGAACAAAACTCCTGATCCAGATGGTTTCACTGCTGAATTTTATCAAACATTTAGTGAAGACCTAATACTCCTCCTCCTTAAAGTTTTCCAAAAAGTAGAAGAGGAGGGAATACTCCCAAACGTATTTTACAAGGCCAACATCACTCTAATACCAAAACCAGGCAAAGACACCACAAAAAAATAAAATTACACACCAATATCCATGATGAACATAGATGCAAAAAAACTCAACAAAATATTAGCAAACCGAATTCAAAAATACATCAAGAGGATCATACACCATGATCAAGTGGGATTCATCCCAGGGATTCAAGGATGGTATAACATTCGAAAATCCATCAACATCATCCACCACATCAACAAAAAGAAGGACAAAAACCACATGATCATCTCCATAGATGCTGAAAAAGCATTTGACAAAATTCAGCATCCATTCATGATTAAAACTCTCAACAAAATGGGTATAGATGGCAAGTACCTCAACATCATAAAGGCCATATATGACAAACCCACAGCTAACATCATACTTAACAGCGAGAAGCTGAAAGCATTTCCTTAAAAGATCGGGAACAAGACAAAAATGCCCACTTTCCCCACTTTTATTCAACATACTTCTAGAGGTCCTAGCCATGGCAATCAGACAACAGAAAGAAATAAAAGGTATCCAAATTGGTAAGGCAGAAGTCAAACTGTCCCTGTTTGCAGATGACATGATAGTGCACATAAAAAACCCTAAAGAATTCACTCAAAAACTACTAGATCTAATATCTGAATTCAGTAAAGTTGCAGGATACAAAATTAATACACTGAAATTTGTTGCATTTCTGTACATTAACAGTGAACTAGCAGAAAGAGAAATCAGGAAAACAATTCCATTCACAATTGCATCAAAAAGAATAAAATAACTAGGAATGAACCTAACCAAGGAAGTGAAAGACTTTTATTCTGAACACTACAAGACACTCATGAGAGAAATTAAAGAAGATACCAATAAATGGAAACACATCCCGTGCTCATGGATAGGAAGAATTAATATTGTCAGATGGCCATCCTGCCTAAAGCAATCTACAAATTCAATGCAATCCCTATCAAAATACCAACAGCATTCTTCAATGAACTAGAGCAAATATTTCTAAAGTTCATATGGCATCACAAAAGAAAATGAATAGCCAAAGCAATCCTGAGAGGGAAGAATAAAACAGGGAGAATTATGCTCCCTGACTTCAAGCTCTACCAGAAAGTGACAGTAATCAAGACAATTTGGTACTGGCACAAGAACAGACACATAGACAATTGGAACAGACTAGAGAGCCCAGATATAAACCCAAGCGTATATGGTCAATTAACATATGATAAAGGAGCCATGGATATACAAGGGGAAATGACAGCCTCTTCAACAGCTGGTGTTGGCAAAACTGGACAGCTACATGTAAGAGAATGAAACTGGATTACTGTCTAACCCCATACACAAAAGTAAACTCAAAATGGATCAAATACCTGAATGTAAGTCATGAAAGCATAAAACTCTTAGGAAAAAGCATTGGCAAAAATCTCTTGGACATAAATATGAGCAACTTCTTCATCAATATATCTCCCTGGGCAAGGGAAACAAAAGCAAAAATTAACAAGTGGAACTATATCAAACTGAAAAGCTTCTGTACAGCAAAGGACACCATCAATAGAACAAAAAGACATCCTACAGTATGGGAGAATATATTCATAAATGACATATCCAATAAGGGGTTGACATCCAAATTATATAAAGCGCTGACGCACCTCAACAAACAAAAAACAAATAAGCCAATTAAAAAAATGAGCAGAGGAGCTGAACAGACACTTCCCCAAAAAAGAAATTCAGATGGCCAACAGGCACATGAAAAGATGCTCCACATCACTAATCATCAGAGAAATGCAAATTAAAACCATAATGAGGTATCACCTCACACCAGTTAGGATGACCAACATCCAAAACACAAACAACAACAAATGTTGGCGACAATATGGAGAAAGGGGAACCCTCCTACATTGCTGGTGGGAATGCAAATTAGTTCAACCATGTGGAAAGCAGTATGGAGGTTCCTCAAAAAACTCAAAATAGAAATACCATTTGACCCAGGAATTCCACTCCTAGGAATTTACCCTAAGAATGCAGCAGCCCAGTTTGAAAAAGACAGATGCACCCCTATGTTTATTGCAGCACTATTTACAATAGCCAAGAAATGGAAGCAACCTAAGTGTCCATCAGTAGATGAATAGATAAAGAAGATGTGGCATATATACATAATAGAATATTATCCAGCCATAAGAAGAAAACAAATCCTACCATTTGCAACAACATGGATGGAGCTAGAGGGTATTATGCTCGGTGAAATAAGCCAGGCTGTAAAAGACAAGTATCAAATGATTACACTCATCTGTGGAGTATAAGAACAAAGCAAAAACTGAAGGAACAAAACAGGAGCAGACTCACAGAACCCAAGGATGGACTAACAGTTACCAAAAGGAAAAGGACTGGGGAGGATGGGTGGGAAGGGAGGGATAAGGGGGGAAAAGGGGTATTACGATTAGCACACATAATGTAGCATGGCGTGGGGCATACGGGGAAGGCAGTATAACACAGAGAAGACAAGTAGTGATTCTATAGCATCTTACTATGCTGATGGACAGTGACTGTAATGAGGTATGTGGTGGGGACTTGATAATAGGGGGAGTCTAGTAACCATAATATTGCTCATGTAATTGTACATTAATAAAAGCAAAATGGAAAAAAAAAAGAACACTCTTGTCAAAACTTAAGGTAAACTTTAGCCAGAATGATGACTAAACATAAACAAAAAGGTGCCTAGCTGTTTTATGACTGTCTTTATCTTTCCCTATCATCCCTATTGCCACAGTTTTAATTTCATTGAAACGTATTCATGGGGTAGGTGCTACGCGTTGTGAGCCTGGGAAAATTAGTCTATCTCTTAGCCTGTTTCCTCATTTGAAAAATGAGGATAACAATACCCATCTTAATATAGAGCCTGGCACAGAAATGGTGCTCCATAAACACTAGCTGTTTTCACTGATGTTCACGACCAGCAGCAGCATCGAAGTATGCAGAGCAGAACAGGCTCCCATCTGGGTATTTATTAAACATAGGCTAGATTTAGGTAGTATAGCCATACTCTAAAGCACCATACTTTCAAAGAAGCAAGTATTCCAAGCACAGAGCCCTTCTGGGTTGCATTCTCTTATCTATAGGTAATTTCTTGAGAGGAATAAAAATACAATGAATTGTGAAGGGTTTTGTTGTTACTGGGGCAGAGCCAGGTGACTCCTTTCTGTTTCTAGTTCAAATAATGTACATGAATTATCAAAGAAAGAGGTACAATAATCATAGCCTGTGATTCAAATTAAATGTTAGAAACTGAATCTTTATTCAGATATTCATTTGAAAATTTGTGGGGGTTTTAAATGGTTGGCAGCATTCAGGGCAGATAAATGTTCTAACCCCTATCTCCCAGTCAGATACAATTAGACTTTACATCTTAATTAAAAGAACCAGCAAGGGGGACATTCCTGCTGAGCTAGCACAAGGAGGATTCTGGTGGAATGGTATTAGCCGCGAGACCCAAATAACTGATGTAGCCACCAAATGAGCTGCCGATGAAGGAAGATGGATGTGGGGAAAGGGCAAAACCAGGAATAGTGGGAATTAAAAGAAATTATACAGGGTTGTAGTAGAAGATTTCCTCATTTTAATGGGGCTAATGTCACTGCTTATGATGATGAGATACCAACAAGATTCTCTCTCTCATTTAAAATTTATTAAGGATGGAGGACTCGAAAGTCTGTTGAAAGATTGAAAACATTTGGTCTCTAAAAGTAAAATGGTACGGGGACCTGGAAAACACTGTCCTAATTTATTACATATTTTTAGGCAAACAGCTGGACTTTTTTCTGTAATTTAAAGCATAGGAAGTCACAGATCTTGGAGAACCTTAAATGAAAGTTGTTGGATAAGTACAGATTGTTATGAGTTACTCTCACATGGCATGTGTAATGCTAAATTTGATCTCCAGATACCAAATCCCCTGTAACAATTAGCACAATTAGCACATGTTTAGAGTATTTAGGGCCAGCAAAAGTACCAAATGTTTGCTCTATTTTTTTTTAAACTAAAGCCCTCCTTGTTTTCTCTTCAGTTTGATCTTGAAAGAATGCTTAATATTTTTTACTAATTAAATTATGAATTTGGGGAGCAAACTGAAACTGTTTGCCACTTTGAAAGAGTGTAATAGTTTATTCATGAATTATTTATCTCCCCTTCAAGACCTGAAACTCCTTTAAGGTGGCCAGATACTTTTTTACTAGATAGCTCTTTATCCATCAGTAATGCCAATTGAGAAGTAATAAATAAAAAAGTATCACAGAAGGGCTTTAGAGTCTGGCAGCTTCAAGGATAGCAGGAGAGAAATGAAAATACCATCAACAGAAAAAAGAATTATAGTTGCAAAATATAAATAGATAAATATAGTATTAAATATAATACAAGTATACTTGCATGGTGAGAAAGATGGGAATTGAGGCCAATGATTTTTCAGAGAGAATTAAATCAGAGAAAGCTATATTCTATGTGGGCAAGCATCAGTTAATTTGTCTTTATATTTCCAAATATATAATACAAGTTAAATGTTCTGAATTTACCCTTGAAGCAGAAACAACATTTTATTGGATATTTACTTTGTAGGTAGTAAGATAAGCTTTTAAAGTTCCTCAGAAAAAACCAATAAACTAAACTGAGCTTAGAACAGGCAGTTTTGTTTCCCCAGAGCTCTTCTCTGAGGTTTGCTAAATGCTAAAGGAGCTCACTGGTATATGTGTGTCTAATAACAAAGGGAGAGACAAACAGAAGTCATGAGAACATTGTCAACACAATCCTCTTGGAAGAGCAGAAGAGTGAAACATTCAATGGCAGAACAAAAACAATTCAATACACCTAAATATTAAGAAGTTTGTTAAAGGAATTTAACATATATTTCAAATGTTGAATGCATACTTAATAAAGGTACAAGAAAATGATTCTCTTCAGATCTGCAGGTAACACTTGCTCCAAAGCCAAAGTGAAACAAACTCAGAGTCCTCGGACTCCATGTTCTCCTGACCATGCAGGTGGCAGGATCCTTCTGCCCAGGGTGGGAACAGGGGAGATGGACAAGAAATTCTGGTGACACTGGACATCCCAAGCAGGTGCTGGAAGGGAAGCAGCTGGAGGAAAGGAGAACTCAGTGCCTAAGGAGAGGTGAGAGGTTACATGGGGGCATTTTAGCAGGAGACACAGTGATGCTGAAATAGGAAGGTCCAATATCAGGGAAGAGCAACATCTCCTAAACAGCATGAATCAGGATTAAAAAAAAAAAACAAGACCAAACACAAACCAAACGTTCCTGAGTAACCACAAAAGCTCATCAAGTCCCTGCAATAAGACCCTAATGCAGGGCTCCTTTATTCCCAGACACCGTTCTGGTGATTGTGCCTGGCTTCCTCATTTCACAACACGCTGGAATCTGAAAATTAGGAAGGTGCAGATTGCTGGAGATGGTCTCCATAGAGACCATCCTAAGAGTAAGGGAAGAAGAAGAAAAAATGTGAATTTTAAAAGTACACCATGTGCTAAAAGCGTATTTACCTGTTTCTCCAACATTAAGTGGTCCACACTGATGTATATTAAGGATACCACTGTATGAAGCATATACAGTAATTAAAAAATTTAAATGATGACCCTATTAAGATGGCAAGGCGTTCATGGTATAGTTAAGGATAGTTTAGACTTAGAAAAAGGTTTATATCCATATTCATGACACTGATCCTATCTACATCAATAGGCTGTGACCACCTCCACCTGTCATCTTCTAGCCGCGGACACAACCACAAGCCCACAGCAACTTTACTCTCCCGGCGAAGAGCTAAGCCTACACACCAAAAAGATGAAAATGATTACAGGTCAAATAGGGCACCTCAGGATGTTTTGAAATAGTAAGTTGGGGCTTTTCTCACTTCTCGTAATTCCTGTTGCCCTGTGACTCCCCCCCTGCCCGGGAAGTAGGCAGGGCAGTGGGTACAGCCTCAGGGAAGGGGTAATCGGCAGCCTGATGATGTAACAGGTTTAGCTTAATCACTCAGTTAGGGGAAGAGAGAGGACTGGAAGCAGAGTGAGGACAGGGCTGTGACCCTAAGGAGGCACCATGGGCCCTGCCCTCAGGAATTCCATGGTAGAGGAAATGACAGGTGTGGGACTCAAGAGTGGAAACAACTGGGACCTCATCCAGTGGGCCTGGGGCCAGGCATGGGGACAGTGGGGCTCCCTGCATTGCCCTGGGACCAGTGTGGTCTGGCAGCAGCAGGTGGCAATGGTTGTAGGGTCACAGGCCCTCACACCACAGTGTGGAAGAGGATGCAGCCCCAAAGGTGAATGGTTTTCGTTTGCTGTTGAGAAGAGCACAGATGTGGCAAGAGATGGCCCGAGTCTCTGCAGGCAAGGAGGTTGCAGCGTCATAGAGATGGATTACACAAAAAGACCAGAAAGGAACATGAAGGCTCCTGCAAAGAGCGTGTAGGGATGATGACCAGGGACCAGCCACTTCCCTCAGCTCCAGTGCTTTGGTTCTCTGGAGGCCAGCCAGGGATAGACAAAGAGACATTGAACTAACCTAGTTGACCTGACTTGACTGAAACCAGATTCACTCTACCCAGAAGAACTGGACCCAGGCAGTACTGAGTACAGTTATGGTGGGGGGAAGAAGAAGCATTATACTTGTTGCATATCTAAGTTTGTGGACTGAAGTCTGTGATCACTATGCATGAGTGTGAGCATCACGGCTGGATGCTCTGTGTCTGATGGATATCACAGCTGTGTTGGGTTATTTTGCAGGTGAAACAGATGAATCCATTTGTATTGCTGTGGTTGTTTTTTTTGTGTGGATGTGTAATACGTGACCCACCTGTGGGCTCATTCACAGATTTTACCTTTTTATATAATGGCAACTATAATAATTGGAGAAGTTCTGAAATAGGATAAAAAGCTTGCTTCTATATCAAGCCTTTCAAGCCTAAAACCCCCTTTTCATAACTAATATTTTGTAATGCTTTTACAGTCCTGTAACAGAATTCATATACAAGATTATACTCACACACCTAATTTTTAAAATAACTCTAAATGTAATATAAAAGAGAAGAGGCAACTGATAATAAAATAGCATGTATTTTATATGAAAATGTGAAGGCTCAATCCTAAAAGACGTAACAAAGTGGTTAGATAATTGTGTGTACTATATATGGGTAAATTTGGACTTGAAGGAAGCCATGTCTGTACTAAAAGTACAGAAAAATGAAAGCGAGCAGGGATGAATTCGAGAATAAAAATTAGAATATGAAGTGTCTATAAAGCCATGCAAAAACTACAGTGTCTATATGCAAAATTAGACGAGGTTCTAGACTCAGAAAATTATAAACATGTGTTTTAATCTTCATGCCTAACCAGCAGGATATTTGTAAGCTGTATATAAGGCTTAAGATACACAGCTTCTCACGTGCAGGGTTATTAGAGGCACTGCACCCTGGACCTCTGTCCACTAAGTGCTAGTAGCACCCAATCAAATTTCCAAAATTCTCTCCTTAAGAACCACTGCCTACATAATGGCAAATTGGGACATATGGCCAGGCATAGGCAGTGGCCTCTGTTTCAAGAGGCTCTCCAGGTTGGCATTCATCACTTTGTGAATTTATCATCGTTTGAGGTCTGATCTGAAGTTCTGCAGGCTCATAAATAATTCTACCAGCACATAGAACAAGGCTCTGCCTCTCAGGACAGAACCACTGTAAGTGATACATATAATCAGAATGTCAATTAATTGATTTACAATCACAGTGGCTTGCATGTTCATGCCCCATATGAATGGCTCAAATGCATGGGAGGCCAAATCATAATTGATTTCCTAGTGAAGAAGACTCAGAGACTTACTATGTCTTGTTGCCAATATAGAGTGTATTTGTATTTTTGTTTATGCAATCTCATAATAATTATTTTTCAGATCTAAAATGTTATAGTGCACTACAAATATTCAAAAATGCTTCTTTCTTTAAAAAAGGAAATAAGCCAAATTTTAACCACTTTTTTCCAGCAATTAGGTTCTCAAAAACCTACTAACATTCACTCAAGAGTACATAACTTAAGTAGCTCTATATCTATTAAAGAAATTGAAATTTGTAATTAAAAACTTCCCATAAAGAAAACTCCAGGCTCAGATGGCTTCACTTGTAACTCTGTGAAATATTTAAAGGAGAAATAATACTCACTCTATACAAACTTCTCCACAAAACAGAGAGGAACCTAAACTCCCAGCTTATTCTAGGAAGACAGCATTACTCCGATTCTAAAACCAAAGAGATTACAAAAAAAAAAGAAAACTACAATGAACAGAGGTGCAAAAATCCTTAACAAAATCTTAGTGAATCAAATCCAGCTATATATAAAAGTGATAATATATTAATGTATTGTTTTCCACTGGTGCCATAACAAATTATCACAAACATTAGCAGCTTCAACACCACAAATTTGTCATTTTATAGTTCTACAGGTTAGAAGTCTGATACAAGTCTCAGTGGGCTAAAATCAAGGTGTTGGAAGGGCTGCATTCCCTTCTGGAGGCTCTAAAGAATCTGCTCCTTTGCCATTTTCAGCTTCTAGAGGCTGCTTGGCTCAAGATCCTCCTCCTTCAACTTCCAAGCCAGCACTGGTAGGTTGACTCTTTCTCACATCATATTACTTTGACCTCCTCTTTGTCTATCTCTTCCACTTTTACAACCGTTGTGATTACATTAGGCCCAATCAGACAACAGGTCAGATGACTGGCAATCTTAATTCCTCTGCATGAGATAACATAATATTCACGGGTTCAGGGCTGTAAAATGTGAACATGTTTGGAGGAAAACAAGGGACCATTACTCTGTCACAGTCATGATGATCGAGTGAGGTTATCCTTGGATTCCAAGTAATTTTCAGACAGAAGCACAAAGTCACAAGAATTATACTACCCAACTCAAGACCCATTGTATAAAGCTATACTAATCAAGACAGCATGGTGCTGGAATAGGGAGCCTAGTAAAAGAACCACACTTAAATGATTATTTGGTATTTAACAAAGGTGCCAAACACACCAATCAAGAATTCCTTGCCACAAATGATTCTAGAGTAATTGGATATCTAGGGGGGGAAAAAGAACTTTGGCCAATCCCCACTTCACAACATACATAAAAATTAACTGAAGATGGATCATATTACAGCTCAATAGTTTTTTTAAAAGCAATTAAAATATGAGCAAAGGACTTAAATATATATTTCTCCAAAGAAGATACACAAGTAGCCATTGAGCACATGACAAAAAATGCTCAATATTGCTAGTCATCAGGGAGATATGCATCAGAACCACAAGCAGATACCACTTCACACACACTAGGATGGTTATAATAAAAAGGACAATGACAAGTGTTGGAGATGATGTGGAAAAACCAGAACCCTCATACATTGCTGGTGAGAATGTAACATGGTTTTGCTGCTTTGGAAATAGTTTAGTAGTTCCTCAAAAAGTTAAACATAGATTTACCATGTAAACGAGAAATCCCATTCCTAGATGTCTGCCCAAGAGAAATGAAAACATATGTCCACCCCAAAACTTGTATATGCATGTTCACAGCAGCATTATCCATCAAAACCCAGAAAAGTGGAAACACCCAATGTCTACTAACTGATGAATGGATAAAGAAAATGTGATATATTTTCAGCAATATGTAGCAAAAAAAGAGGGCATTATTCGATAACAAGAAAGGAAGTACATACTAATACATGCTATAATATGAAAGAACCTTGAAAACATCTTGCTAATGGAAGAAGTTGGACACAGAAGGTCACATACTGTATTAGTCCATTTATGGTTTACCCTTGAACACCAAAGGTTTGAACTGTGTGGGTCCACTTACACATGGATTTTTTTCAGTAAACGTATTGGAAAATTTTTTGGAGGTTTACAACCATTTGAAAAAACATTTTCTTTTCTCTAGCTTACATTATAAGAACACAGTATATAATAACATGCAAAATATGTGTTAGTCAACTGTTTATGTCATTGGTAAGGCTTCCTCCCAGTCAACAGTAGGCTATTAGTAGTTCAATTTTGGGCAAGTCAAGTTACAAACGGATTTTCAACTCGCAGGGTAGCGTCCCTAACCCCTGCGCTGTTCGAGGGTCAAATATATATGAAATGTCCAGAACAGTCAAATCTATACAGACAGAAAGTAGATCAGCGGTTGTCAGTGGTTGGGAGGAGGGGGGAATGCTAATAGATACAGGGTTTTTTTGGGAGGGTGGTGATAAAAACACAGATAATGGTCATGATTGTACAACTTTGTGAACATAACTAATGAACTATATACTTTAAAAGGGTGAATTTTATGTTAATGTGAATCATATCTTAACAAAATTGAGGAAAACTAAGATGGATCAAAGACCTAAACGCAAAAGCTAAAACCATAAAACTTCTATAGAAAAACGTAAGAGAATATCTTTGTCACTTGGGAGTCAGCAATGGTTTCTTAAAACCAACAGCTTTCCCCACACATTTGTGTATAAAAACTGATAAGCCCCATAATGGTATAGGAGGGAGCACAGGGATGATAAAACTTGAAAGGCAGAAGCAGAAGTGGGAGAAAGTGCAGCTCTGGTCAGGGCCGGGTTCTTACTGCAGTTAAGCATCCATCCTTACGTTTTGCCCTTTGGGTGAGAGGTGGATAAAGAAGAAATCCTATATTCAGGAAAACTCTTCCTGATGTCACAGGAATGTATACAGTCTGCTTCATGGGAACCGCGAAGCCTGCCCACCCCATGTATATTTGAAAACACAGGAGGGATGCACCTTAGTGCAACAGATGTGATTCTCCTAGGCAGGGTATTCTAGGTACCACCCTAATTACCAAAATGCAGAGCTTCCAGGACATGTCAGATTCTTTGTTCTTGTTTCCACCAGATTCACTGGGCTTCTTTTAAAAACAGATCTTTACCAGAATCAAAGTGTCTCTCTTTCTCTTACAGGCTCCTGCTTTTATACTTGAATTTCTCACTGGGGCCTTTTGTGTCAAGCTGACACAACCAAAACCTCTGCCTGGCATGTGACACACCAGATTATTTTTTGGAAAGCCTTGTGCATATACTCAAAGAGACCACTTCACTGTGCATTCCTGCAAGTGTCAATGTGGAATCAAGTAGAAAATGACTTCCATAGAAGATGACATGAACCTTTTCTATACTTCATGTAATCATGAAGCGATATTAACCCCATCAGATATGAAATGGTGTGCTAGTGGTTTATTTTTATTTTCTTCTTTAGATACAGCAAAATTCACCTGTTTGCTGTGCAGTTCTATGAACCTTGACAAAGGTTCTTAAGAATCATAGGACCAATCAAGATCCAGAACCCCCTCACCCGAGAATCACTTCCTTGTGCGGCCCCCTTGTAGTCAAACCCTCCAACCCACCCTTAACCCCTGGCAACCACTCATGTTTTTCCCCATTCTTAAAATTTTGCCTTTTCCAGAATGTCAGAAAAAAAGAACTCTACAGTGTAAAACCTTTTGAGTCTGGCTTCTTGCGCCGGGCACCATGCACCTCAGACTCAGGCACGTTGTGCGGGCATCCAGTTCCTTCCGCTGTGCAGTAGTCCACTGCGCAGATGTACCCTGGCTTTGTTTATCCATTTCACTGGTTGAAGGACATTTGACTTTTCTGCAATTTTTAGTAACTATCAATTAAGCTGCTAGAAACATGTGGGTATAGGTTTTGTATAAACATGTTTTCATTCTTCTTGGGTAAATCCCCATGCCTGGGATTGCTGCTTTCAAGACACATTTTCTTCATCTCTGGTTATTAGCGGTTTGATTACAATATAGTCTTTTTTGGGTTTATTCTGATGGATTTTACTGAGTTTCTTTTTTTCTTTTTCTTTTTTTTTATTAAGGCATTATTAATACACACTCTTATGAAGGTTTCACATGAAAAAACAATGTGGTTGCTACATTTACCCATATTATCAAGTCCCCACCCATACCCCAATGCACTCACTGTCCATCAGTGTAGTAAGATGCCACATATTCACTGTTTGCCTTCTCTGTGCTACACTGTTTTCCCCGTGATCCCTACACCATGTGTACTAAACATAATACCCCTCAATCCCCTTCTCCCACCCTCCCCACCCACCCTCCCACTCCCCTCCCCTTTGGTAACCACTAGTTCCTTCTTAGAGTCTCTGAGTCTGCTGCTATTTTGTTCCTTCAGTTTTGCTTCGTTGTTATACTCCACAAATGAGGGAAATCATTTGGCACTTGTCTTTCTCTGCCTGGCTTATTTCACTGAGCATAATATCCTCCAGCTCCATCCATGTTGTTGCAAATGGTAGGATTTGTTTCTTTCTTATGGCTGAATAGCACTCCATTGTGTATATGTACCACCTCTTCTTTATCCATTCATCTACTGATGGACACTTAGGTTGCTTCCATTTCTTGGCTATTGTAAAAAGTGCTGCAATAAACATAGGGGTGCATATGTCTTTTTGAATCTGAGAAGTTGTGTTCTTTGGGTAAATTCCAAAGAGTGGGATTCCCAGGTCAAATGGCATTTCTATTTTTAGTTTTTTGAGGAACCTCCATATTGCTTTCCACAATGGTTGAACTAGCTTACACTCCCACCAGCAGTATAGGAGGGTTCCCCTTTCTCTGCATCCTCACCAGCATTTGTTGTTCTTAGTCTTTTGGGTGCTGGCCATTTTACTGAGTTTCTTGAGTCTACACATGTATCTTTCACCAAATTTGTCAAGTTTGCAGACATTATGCCTTCATATGTACTTTTCTGCATCAATATTTCTCCTCTCCTTGTGGCTCTCTAACGACATAAATGTTAGACCTTTCGGTATTGTCCCACAGGTTCCTGCAGCTCTGTTCAAGTTTTCTCTTTTTTGTCTTTCAGATTGTGTAGCATCTATTGATGTTGAAGTCTACTGACCCTTTCCTCTGTCATCTTCATTACGCTACTGGGCCTATAAAATGGATTTTAATCTCAGACACTGTATTCTTCAGGTCTAAAATTTCAGCTTAGTTCCTTTTTTTTCCCTCTTCTGAGGACTTCTGTTTTTCCATGCATTTCAAGAGTGTTCGACTTTACCTCATGGAGGACAGTTATAATGCTGCCTTAGTTTATTTCTGACAACTCCAACATTTGGGTCAGCTCAGAGTTGGCACCTGCTGAGAGTCTTTCCCCTTGAGTAATTCACATTTTCTTGGTTTCTTTGTATGATGAGCATTTTTAGATGGCACCCTGGACCTTTTGAATATTAGGTTGTGAGACTCTAGGTCTTGTTAAAATTCTGTCAAGGATATGGATGTCTGTGTTTTAGCAGACAACCCAGATGGATTCAGAATACCAGCTTTGTCTCACCTGGGGACAGTGGCTCTAATGGCAGTTTGGTTTTGAAAGGCTTTGCTGTGATGCTGGGCACTGCTCAGCATGTGCTCTGCTGAGAGGCTGGTCTGGGACATGGCCAGTGGTGTACTTTGCAGTTGAGCCCTTGAAGCCTTTGCTTTGCTTCTTCAGGACTGAGTGGCACATGCCAGTGCAGAGGTGAGCCTGGGGCTTCTGTCAGTTCATGTACAGAATCAGGGTTCCTCTTCTCCAGCTCCCTCCTCTCCGAGATTCCCCCACACTTTGTAGCTCCTAGGGTTCCCATCTCTGGTCAAAAAGATAGCTCTCTGTCAGGTCTCAGCTCCCTATGCTGATTATGTACTTCTGCACAACCGAGGCTGCCTTTGGGAGCAAAGAAGCGAGAGAGAGAGAGAGAGAGAGAGAGAGAGAGAGAGAGAGAGAAAGAGAGAGAGAGAGAGAGAGAGAGAGAGAGACGGAGGGAGAGAGAGAAAAGAATGGGATTCTCCCACACACTTTGGAACAAAAGGGACCTCTTTACCTTGGTCCTCTGTCTGAGAGAATGTTCTTTTGGGTGCCCAATGTTTTTAGGTGCCCAAACTCCTACCACAAAAACAAAGGCAGATCCTCAACTGAGGCTGGCCTTGGGGCAGGGCTGGGAAACAAGAGAAAAAAAAGAAATAAAATGGTAATTCCAAAATATCCAGTAAAGGAGTCCTTTCTCAAGCCTCTGGGTGGAAACCAGGGGTCTCATGTGTAGGGTCTCCTGCCAATGCCTACTTCAGAGTCCATAATTCCATCAGCCCTTGGGGCAAAGCTGAGAGACAGGAGAAAACAAACCCAGAAAACTCACCCTGGTACCAGGATCAGATCAGGCTTTGACCTTATTGCCACTCACTGTTTGCCTGCTACCATTTACTTTTCAGGTGTTTTCTATATTTTTCAGACTTTTCAACTTAGAATCCACGAGAAAGATAGGCTTCAGTTAGTTTCCTCTATCCTGCCCTGTCCCAGAAGGGTATGTTCATGATCTCAATGAGAATGGGCCAGTGGAACAATGTCTGGTCTTGGTTTTTTTGTTATTTTTTTTCACCTTTGCCTGAATAAATACAGAAGCAGAATGAGTGACACTTCATGCCAGGTAAGCATAAAAAAGAAAAAACAATTAAGTACCTGCTAGGTGCCAACGACGGTTGGCCAGTAGTGTGGGAAAAGACAAGGAGGTTCAGTACATGGTCCCTGCCGTCAAGGGACATGCCATCCGTGGAAAGCCTGGCCCATGTGAAAAATACAAGACTGTCCACCATTAGGACTAAAAAGGACACACAGAAAGAAAAGAGATGAAAACCAGGGAATCAGAAGGTGACATGGAGGCTGTTCAGCCCCATGATGGAAAAGAAAATGCACATTCCACGAGAGAAGGGGCCTGACAGGGTTATTATTTTCCCCAAGTTGATTTTCTACCTTTTTATTACACGCTGAGTTTATTTGTCCCAAAGGAAACTAAGAGACAGTCTCTGAAGGCCTTTTATTACTCCTGCCCCTGTCCTTCCCACCTGTTCTCCCAACTTGCTTCTCAGAGAGGGGCCTGGAGGCCCAGCCATGCTGGAGTGAGCCATGGAATCTTTCCTGGGGAGTCTTGAATTACCACAGACAAAATTCTCAGTAATTCTTGTCACTCAGCTAGTTGCTGGCATTGTTCGTATGCTTCCGCTGAGTTAAAGCATTTGGAAGTTTACTGTTCGTATTTTATTTGGGCTTATTCCTGCAATCACAAAGGCAGTATCTTCATTCTAAGAGAGTATCTATTATATTTTTATAACTTTTTTGTTAAGTTTTCAGAAAGGCTTTTCATGGAGAGGCCCCGTGAGCAGATAACCACAAAGGAAGAGCGGCTGTAGGCAGAGCAGTTGCACAGATGGCCGGCATAAGCAAATGTAGGCCAAGTCCATGGTGAATTTTCACTCGCAGCTGTGTGGAAAATACCTATGCTGGTGACTCAACGTCTTTGGATTTCTAGCTTTAAATCACAGCAGGGAAGAGAATATTTTCAAATGCTATGTATGCATTTAGGGGGACTGGTGAACTTCAGCCAGTTTTGGGCCCAACAATTATCATGCATTGCAATAAAGGACAATTTTTTTGAAATAAAAGGGACTCCTGTCACAATCAGGGCATCAAGCATGGTACCTGAACAGCTGGCATGGCAACCAGGTCTGTGGTTGATAGAGATTCTGTATCTATTTCCAACATGAAAATTTAGCTTCTTTCTAGTGTGACTTCATGCTGGGGCCTCGATTTTCTTTTCTGGAATGAGGTGTGTCCACATCCAGAGTTACTGCTTGGCCAGCCCATCAGGGTCACATATAATTGGCAGGACCAGTGACTGTATGACTGTATCACATGTGTGCTTTTTCACGGTTTTGTCTGGGAATTCTATCTTATGTAAAAGACCTTGCTTGTGTCCCCTGATCCCCATCCCCCCACTTCCACCCACCTCCTGGCTGGCTGCTGGGACTGTATTTTGTCGCTTATCTAACACAAAATAAACAGAACAATCTGGAGCTAATTTAAGTGGTTTACCATATCAGGATACAGCTGGGAAAGATTTTAAGAAAAAGGCTCACCAGGAACAATAGTGCTGTGAAGCTGAGCAGCGGCGGAGAGCACAGGAAGGCCTTTCAGACAGCCTGGCAGACAGCTGTCAGCCACTCCAATAACAATCCTCGCAGCCAATGAAAACGGGCAGGGCCTGTGCGCGCAGCTCGGCGGAACACCAACAATGAAAACAAGGGATTAGAGGGCGTTCTGAGTTAATGGCTCAAGTGTCAGGGCCACCCGTCTCCCAGGAGGCCTTCTGCAATGCCCCCGCGCAGCCAGAATGAGGAGGTTTTACAGATGAGGGGACAACACTTCATTTCTCCACAATGCTGGCCAAGAGGTTTTTTCTGACTTGCATGCATCATGCCGGCTTCATCCTGTCTTACGAATCCAGCAAAGTCTGCATAGGAACATCTGTTTTTGACATCAATTTCTCCAACTCTGTAGGCTGCTTGTCTTTTTAACCCTTTGGGGGTCTCTGGCTAGACCTTGAATTTCCTGGTGCAACTTGACAGAGGAGGGAGGGCACGAGGGAGTTAAATGAAGCTGTGTGCTACCCTGGAAGAACTTGCAAATGCTTTCTGTATTAAAACTCAAAACCACACTTGGATCAAGTCTTGACAAAGATCCAACCAATTAAGTAAACTGAATAGTCCTAATGGCAGTGATGTTTCACGTAGAAAATACTGAGCTCAAAGCACAGACACTTGGACTCTATGCCTACTTCTGCCACTGTAAAAGTTTGGGGGAGTCACAGTCTCCTCACTTAGGGCCAGATGCCCTTCTCCTCTTCGTTATATAATCACGATAATACCATATGCTCACACGTTTCTTCCATAAAGTGCTTGACTTAGTAGAATTTTCCCTCTGAAAAAAGCAACCTTTGCATCTGTTATAAAACAATTCCATTTGTTTGAGGATAGCTTTAAAAAATAATTCTTGTCTATGTTCTAAAGTAAAAAGAATTCCATCTGTAAGTTCCAGTTTAAAAATATAAACAAATGAAAAAGTAGAAATTAAATAAATATTTCATTAGGCACCATTCCATCTACTGTTATATATTTCACAATAGATCATATACATGGTATTGATTAGCAAAGTTTCCATAACAGAACTAACTTAAGATTAAATTTTGAATGTGCAAAAAAGAGATATAGATAGATTTTCTAAGAGCTGAAAAGAATATGAAAAGTTCTAAAGGATAAAAAGATAGGAAGGCAGGGAAATAGCCCCTTTAGAAATGGAATATCCCTCCCTTCTGTTTCCAGCACATGTAAATTTGGACAATGATTACCTCAAAAATACTTGAGCACACTTACAAAAAAAAATCCAACTATTCAAAAATACAAAATCTCTCTAGGACAGCTCTCAAACAACAGCACGTATCATCAGAATCACCGAGCAGGCTTGTTGATGCACAGGTTGCTGGATCCCACCTGAGTTTCTGGTCCAGGGAGAGGCCTGAGAATTTGCATTTCTAATAAGTTCCCCGAGTGATGGTGATGCAGATGGTATTTTGAGAACCACTGCTAAAGTCAACCAGTTTCATCAGTATCTTTTTGTTGTTCTTTTGAATCACTGGTCAAGTGTGGTTGAATACTGAGAGTGGAAAAAGAATCAAGAACATAAATGGGCACTGAATCAACACAAAATATTCATAAAAGCCACATAAAGGAAAACGGCTCAACCTTAACTTCTGTGAGGAGCAAATTATACAAGTAGTTACTTTCTCAGGACAAAATTGTCCTTGACTTAAGGATGAAAAAAATGTGGCAAAGGAGAAGATTTTGTAATAAAGAGCCCCTGGGTCTAGACCCTATACCAGCGGTTTTCATACTGGCTACACTAGACAGTCACTTGGGGAATCAGAATCTTTGGAAGGAGAGGCCTTTCTAGGTGATCTGGAAACACAGACTATCATGAGCCTGCCTAGGAGGCACTGTGCCCTGTGGAAAAGAGTTTGACTTCCCATGACAGGACCAGAGAACCTCAATGGTATCTTAGAGACCAACATGAAGAGGACAAGGTCGAGAAAGACTAAATGGCATTGAAAAGCTGCACAGCTAGTTAGAAGCAAAGCCACAATGAAACCTCTTTCCTCAAGCATGTCCAAATCTCTGTCATATTATTTGACAGCAATGGTAAGAATGATCAACAAGATAGAAAAAGGAGGTAATTGGGGAGAATCTAAAATAGAGACCTCAATATACAACAATAAGGTCTATTTTCAAGGTGGAGATGCCAGGGGTTTCATTCAAAGTACCTGTTTTAAGAAACTGAGGAGTTAGTTTCATCAATTCCAGGCTTCATCAAATCTGAAACTGCACTTCTAATGAATGGTTATGTAACCAGGCCTTCACTATCTACAACCTAAGTGGCTGTAGTGAAGTTGGTAAATAACATTGTGGCAGTACATGAATTTCAAGAATAAAAAAGTAGAGAAGACGGACTATAGCGATGCTATCTGGCAGCCTTACCAGCTCACAGACAAACTCCTCTCAAGCGAGCTGTTTCCGATGCCCCCTCAGCGATATAACCATACTGCACGGGAGAGGTTTGCCACAGGGACAGTGAGGTCATGGAGTGATTTGGTGAGGCCCACATCTTGTCTGTGACTCAGCCTACTTTATGGGACTCAAAATGAATTAAAACTACATTTGAAAAGCTGTATCTTCCACCTGGTTCCCATCACTGTTTTTGGCTAGTGGGAAAAGGACCTGTCAGTTTTTATCTGCAGGAGGTAAAAAAGGGACAGCACATTTCAGAGGAAAGCAAATAAACACATTTGCCACTATGGTTTCATGTTTACCGACACGGCGGGTGGGTCAGGGAGCCCTGCACCGATCCACCTGATGGCAACGGCAACGTTTTGCTCATCAGGCAACGTGACAGCACATGGCCGAGAAGAGGGTATGTTTTGAACTCATAACATGGAACAGGTCAGACAGGATCTCCTCCAACTTATCTGACTAAGGCACCTACATTTTATGGGAATTTTTCTCACTTGGGATCACAATACCACTCTCCATTTCCAATCCTTGATAAAAACCAAACATAACAATCAGAAATTATTTTTAAAGCAGCTTTGCTCAAAGAATAGTCAAGGCATTGAAAAGAAGAATCAATGTATCATTTTGAACACTTAAAGGCTTTTTTCAAGGGGACTGAAAGTATGTGAAGAGCTGGGCGGAGGGCTCAGTGAATGTTTGCTGGCCAGCCAGAACAGTGCCTTCTTCACAGGTTCGTATCAAGCCAGCCAAAAACATGATGGAAACCAGGCTTTTAAAATGTAGTTTTAATTCACTTTGAGTATCACAAAGTAGACTGAGTCACAACAAAAGCAGCAGTTTGGGATGGACTTCATATTTTTCCTGTCCTGTTGCATGATGGAACCTATGTATTTCACTGAATTCTCAAGTTTCTTATATTATGATCAGACACACATGTAGTGGTTCCTACAGGTTTACTTCACAAAAGTTAGTTAGAGCCTCTGGATCCACATTTCAACATAGGATCAGTTTGCCTATTTGTGTTTGGAACTGAAATTTACAGACTTGCCTTTCTAGATTTATCACAATTACTCTGTCCTACAAATGTATGTTTATGCCAAAATATCAAATTAGGGTACCCCAAATTTTAGACACACACACAGAAAAATCTGTTTTCTAGCTGTAGCCACCTAAATAATGATTTCCTAAAATGATTGCTCTTTGCTATTATTAAAAACTATGTTTTTAAAGAATTTTTAATGTCAGGGAAATTCCACCAGAGAAAGTTAAGTATTTACCTTGGGTGGTAAGATAATGAATCATTTACACTTTTCTCTTTATAACTTTCATACCATGATCACATATTAATTTTTTTATCAGAACAATGATTAAAGTAATTTTAAATAGATTAATAAAGATATTAAGGCTTTCTTTCAAAAGTTGGCATTAAATCTAAAATAAGAGAAAGGTTGTATAATAAAATCTACTCTGGTAATCCAAAGATTAGAAAGTATTATTTAGCTTTAAATGTTAATTTACAAAGAAGAAAGACATGAACTAGGAATTACCTTGTTTAGAGAGAAAAGTAACATTTTGGGACAAATAATTAAAACATATAGAAATGAAACAGGCCCTAAATGTCTCTCCCAATCTCTTCAATGCCACACCTTATTGGAACAGGGTGGCACACGTATCAGAATGGAGCGACCACAAATACTCAGAGCCATGTGTTGGTGCCAAGATATTTTATATTAAATATATTTCATGAATTATTCTTCTTGCAACTATTCAACACTTAATAAACTTTTAATTTTCCAGGTAATTTGCCTACCAGTAGCCTACTTTCTTCAGCTCTAAAGTTCCTTGTGTATCCTTCATTCCTTGTGTTTTTTTTACTAGAAGAGGCATAGTTCAATTTTGGCAGAAACATACCCGTTTGTCAAGTAAATCTGGTTTTCACTATCGATGTGCAACCAGCTGGGCTTCTGCTTCCCATTCATTGCCTAGATACCTTCTTATTACAATAATTACATTGAGGGTCAGGATTAGTAACACTGTTCAAGGCAGTCTGAGGGGAGCTAACTCTATGCACTGAGGAAAGTTGCCTTAGAGACAGTAATGGGGAAGGTCAGGTACACTTTCTATTAAACATGAAGATGACACTAATTTGGGGAAAAATAAAAGGAAGGAGGAGATATAAAATAGAAGGTAAAATGAAATCTAACACCTGTCAGATCTAAATGGACATTTACTGGCTTACTACAGCCTTATGTAAGCTTTGTAACTTCATTTACATCCTGAAATTAGCTGTTTCTACAAATACTATCTCGGATGAATGATTCATTGTAAAATTACTGAAGTTTTGGATGAGGATATCACGTGGCAAGTGAGGCATAACTTACAAAGAATTCAAAATATCCCAGACACATTTACACGTCGCACGTGTGAACACGTGATGACAATCACACTATTCCACATTTCTTTTAAGTCTCTCGGCAGGTCTGTGGTGGCTTCCCACGCAGGCTCTAAGGCAGATAAGAGGCCAAGCTACCTCAAGGTGCCCTGACTATTGGGAGAAAGAGAAAGATCCTCTGGAACCTGTTTACTCTGGAGCCAAGACTGGGCCCGGACACATGGACAAGCTTTCTTTTAGTCTAAAGCTGAGAGCAGACCGGATCAAACTTCTAGGTTCATGTGTTGAAACACTAAATTTGCCTATCTTTTGGGAATATTCAGACAGAACAAAAGGTCATTGAGATAATGACCCCAGGGACTCCTACCCCAAGATCACCTATGTTTCTTTCTCATCCCCAAAGTCATCCTTCTCTTATTGATAAAAACGAAAAGGTAAGAAGGGAGCTAAAACATCAATTTGTTCTGCAGATAAAATGTTACGTGAATGCCAAGTTTTCTCCTTACATCTATCATTTTCCTATTAAATTGTATCATTTATCATGTTCTAAAAGCAATATAAGTGCCTAAGAAAATCAGAAAGAGAATAAGGAATGAGAAAAGGTTTAGGAACTGGAGTTTGTTATTTATTCATGGGGTATTTTTCTGGCCTGTTTTCTACCAGCAATTATAAATGCATATATATTTAGACATCTGTGCTGCAATGTCAAATATTAAAGTAGTAACCTACTATATGCCAGTGTTCCAAGCACAGGGGATATAGTGATAAGCAAGACAGACAGGGTTCCTGATCCCTTGGAGCCAAATGCTGGTGAGAGAAACAGGGTATAAACAAGAGTGGAAAACAACCAGAGAAAGGAATTCCACTGTAAGTGCTATGAAGAAAACCAAGTACTATGATGTGATAGACATGAGGGAGCAGGGAAGGGCAACATCAGAGGGAACTCAAGTTCAAAGGCCCTCTCTAATACAATTTCAGGGTAGTGTGATACCTTATGACAAAGTTTCTTCTCAATTAAAGACTATGCTAACTATATTCCTGAATTTTCTGTTGTCAAGAAACACATAAGCTAAAATGATGCCTAGAAATAAAACCTATGTATATGATAGAATATATGTCCATTTAAAATACTTTTGTGTTTGAATGCAACTATGCTTAAAAGTAGCAAATTAAACTACAGGTTTAAGGGGAATCAAGGAAAACTGAATATTCTTGAATCATATTTGACTTGTGAGCTGAGGCTTAAAGTGACAAGGCTCAGCCCTGTGAAGATCAAGATGAAGGGAGTCCTAGACAGGGAACTCAAGTTTAAAGGCCCTCTCTAATACAGTATCAGGGTAGTACGATACCTTATGACAAAGTTTCTTTTAAATTAAAGACTATGCTAACTATATTCCTCAATTTTCTGTTGTCAAGAAAAACATAAGCTAAAATGATGCCTAGAAATAAACCACAAAGGAGCTTCAAATCAAATTTTGTGATTATCATCACTTTTCTTCCATTATTGGTACCACCCGTCAATGAAAAGTTCATTTAAATCTATTTATATGATAAAACATATGTCCACTTGAAATACTTTTGTGTTTGAATGCAACTATGCTTAAAGGTAGCAAATTAAACCACAGGTTCAAGGGGAATCAAGAAAAACTGAACACTCTTGAATCAAATTTGGCCAAATTCAGTTACTCTCTTAGAAATTTAGAACAAACCAAGATAAAGGCATGATGCAAACGGTCACCACACTTCCTCAGACTGGCCCATCAGCATCATGCGCTAACCCTGAAGACAATTAATTCATAGTCGATAACTGCAAGTTTGACTCAGATATAGGAAAGATTTATTAGTAAACAGATTCATTGTTTCACTTAGGAAAGGCATCTCCTATTAAGCACTTAAATATTCTACATGTAATTTCATGGCTAATATATTTGCACATGAGGGAATTCTGATGGTACTATTAGGTACTAAAGCTACCACTCCTAATACTTGTGTTAGATGTAGTCAGAAGCCTTAAGATGGTAACATAGTGTCAATTTTTTAATAAAGTTTTTTAAGTGGAATATCATAGAAACTTTTCAGGGATGTTCCCACTCAGTTTATTGTAGAATGCATCTATTTGATTTTTAAGGGCCTTTCACATATATATATTTCTTAAACATTTTACTTTAGAACAGTTTTAGATGTACAGAAAAGTTGCAGATATAATACAGAGTTCCCATATATGCTACACCAAACTTCCCCTACTGTTAACATTATTAATTAGTCCTATACATCTTGGGGACAAAAATCTCAATTTCACGTGCACAAAACACATACACACACACCTGAAGAACTCTCAATCAATATAGTATTTCTTGTATGGCTTACTATGAAAATTACAATCTTTCAAGACCTTTTCTGATTTTTTTAAATGTTAGAATAACAGTGATGTATTAAATTAAGTAATTCTTATCCAGACATTTTTACAGTCAAAGCAATTTTTTAATCAAATGACCACCATCAAATAATTATCTAATTAGCAAAAACATTTTTTCCTCAGCTCAAAAAGTAAAAATTACAACCATTAAAGGGTGCTAATTGGGGTTTCCCAGAAGCATGCAGTACCCAAGCAGGTTTTTTGTTGTTTCACTCCTCTGCAGAGGACAGAGGACGGCCACCCTAATTAACCCTTTATGTTCTGCATGACAACACCAGTATCAAATGCTGCGTTTCAGTAGTAGTGGTAAAAGAGAGGGAACAAGGAAGTCAGGGAAGCTTTGAGAGTTTTCTTAGGTGAGAGGTTTCCTATAAGGGCATAATTTCAACACAGGAAACTAGCAACGCCACCCTCCAGTCTGGGGGAAGGAAGTGGAGGCAGCGCAGGGAGAATGGAACCCAGCAGTCCTCATGGGAATGCCTGCTGGAATTAACAGCAAGTTACAGGACCCCTAATGTGCCAGTGAGCTTATGGCAGCCCAGACTGGACAGCAATGGGGACAGAACATGCTGTGGGGATCGCACAGTGCTTAGTCTTTACATACAGTACCGCTCAGCATGAATGTAAGTGCATTTCCCACATCCTGACAGTTCTTGAACAAGGGGTACTGCTACTGCTAGTAGGTAGCCTGGACGAGACTTCAGGCAGGGTTAACGTACAGGCCGAATGCAGAGGGAGTTTGATTCACTTGTGTGTGCTTAGCATGGAGCCTTGCACAGAGGAATCATCCAAAGAATATTTGTTGGTTACATGAAGGAACTAAGGGTTTTTAATTCACTCCTAAAAGAATTGCTATATGCTGTTGTTGGAGCCCAGAAATCAAGGGCTGAATTCACAGCACTGACTGCTCTGAAGTCACTTCTTAGTGCCCAGACTCCTGCTTAGCAAGCCGCTGTCCTGGAGAGTGTGAATCCATTTTCTGAGAAAAAGCCTCCTCCATATCCCAACCACCAAGAGGCAAGAGGAGGCAAGGGCAGAGGAGCCACCTATCACAAATGAATCCTAGATCTAGTAACAGTGGTGTTCTTGGGGAAGAGAAACTGCGAGGCTGGAGGGCTGGGGCTGGGAGATAGACTTACTTTTCACTCAAACACTTCTGTACATTTTGAAATGTTGTACAAATATCGTACCCATGTTGCAAGATAAGTAAGCAACCTAACTGTCCATCGGGAGATGAATGGATAAAAAATATTTGGTATATATACACAATGGAATATTATTCATCCATTAAAAAGAAGAAAAGCCTGCCATTTGCAACCACTTCTATGAACCTTGAGGTACATGCTTAGTGAAACAAGTCAGAGAAAAACAAATACTGTATGATCTCACTTCTACGTGGAATCTGAAAACAACTGAACTCATAGCAACAGAGAGTAGACTGGTGGCTGCCAGGGGCTAGGAGGGTGGGGGACATGGGTGATGGTGGTCAGAGGGTACGAAATTCCAGTTATAAGAGGAATAAGTTCTGGGGATCTAATGTACAGCATGGCGACTATAGTTAACAATACAGTAAGTATTGTATACACGGAAGTTGCTAAGCGAGTAAATCTTAAATGTTCTCACCACACACAAAACAAAGGTAACTAGATGAGGTAATAGACGGTATTAATATGGTATTAATATGAGGTATTAACTAACCTTATTGTGGCAATCATTTCACAGATAGAAAAGGCTTCCTTCCCCCTTTGCCTTCATCATGTTGCATTCTGCATTTATAAAATAACAGGTTCAACCATGGTTCTTGCCCCAGTGCCTTTCTACATGCTGAGACCCACTGGAGGTAGAGACTTCAAGTAATGAAACGGCCTTTTTTCATTATTAACATTCCAAACCCAGACTTACGTAACCAGATGAATCACATCTTTCAGTGGAGTCATTGGGAGGCAGACCCTTATTTCAATGATGCTGTCAATGTTCAAAACTGTTTTCAGAATTTCCTTCAAAGCCAGTTAATAAGCCTCCCAAGCAAAATGATCTCACCACTCATGCCTCCGAAGAAGTACAATAAATAGACAGCTCTTGCTTTGTAAAACCTTATAGTTTATGTGTTATTCCCATCTTAGTCTGATCATTTAGAGAGAGAAAATCTTCCATAAATAATCCCTGGGAAATGCCCAAGAGGTCTGACTTACTATAATTACAAAGCTACAGTCTAGAGCAGCAGTGTCCCATAAAAATATAATCTGAGCCACCTATGTAATATAAAATTTTCTAGGGGCCACATTTAAAAAAGTTAAACAGAAACATTTAAAATTAATTTTAATAATATTCTATTCAACCCAATATATCAAAAAGTATTATTTCAACATGTAATCAATATAAAAAATTACTGATAATATTTCACAATCTTTCTTCATACCAAGTCTTTGAAATTCATTATTTTATATTACAAGCACATCCCAATTCAAATTAGCCACATTCCACTAGCCGCCTGGGGCTATTGGCCACCTACAGGACAGCACAGAGCTAGATCCTTTTCTCCCCTGAATGAAGGTCACTGCCCTGTTTGTGTTGGATTAACTGAGTTCATCTCGGCTTTTCTTAATTCCTTTAACTTGTGACAGCAACACAAGAAAGTTATCTCTAACACTGGGCAGAGTTTGGTATTATAACAAAGAAAATCTTATAATAAAGTCAATCTGACACATATCAGAAAACATGGAAATTAAAGCAGAAATGGTAGACAGAGGTGGAGAGGCTCTTTTATCCAACAACAACTCCACCTCTGGTTGGCCTCTGATGCCACTCTACTTTAGAGAAACTACATATAGTCTTTCCTCAAAGCTGGGAAAAGCCAGAGGGAGCTTTGAAAGGGAGGGGTTTGCCTTGGCCTAGGAAAAACAGAACCTGCGATCTCAGTTACCTAATGATTTACAACCCAAACATACTGAAAACAGGACCAGCACGGGGCCAGGACCTGTGGAGAGCAGGAGCAGGAGGGGCTGGAGAGGCTGAGACAGGATTTAGGGCTTAGGACCAGAAGGCGAGAGAGAAAGGAAACCGAGCACTCAGGAGGTGCCTCTGAAGCCCCTTCAGTCCATCATCCCGGGGACCAAGGCAGCCAGGCCTCCCTGCCTTCTTAGCAAGAGTACAGACTCCATGGCCCAGAGCTGAGCACAGAGATACATCAGGTCTGCTGTATGGAACAGAGGCATATCTTTTAGGGGGAACCACATCGATCACCATCAAGATTTACCATCCGGGATATGCACAGTGTCAAAGAGCCTGGGCCCTCAGCTGGGGTCCTCTGACAGCTAAGCAAAGTCCCCAGCCAAGTGCCGGACTGCTTGCCCCACCTCCCCCAGGTCCTTCGGAAGGACCAAAGCCCCTGCCTCAAGCTCTAAGTAAGGATTAGTAAGGCATATGTGTGTGTGAATAAAGAGTTAATCTCCTTGAAAGAATTTTTAATTCTTCTATCAAAGGATCAAAAGAAAAGAGTAGAAACCTGAGATTTTGAACTTTAAAAATGTCCATGGAATTAACTATATTTTGTTCCAAAATTTGTCTTGTCTTAATGTAATAATGTTTTAAATTATTAGCCAATTAAATTACTTAAGTTTTTCCTCCAATATAGCCAAGAAAATTAACATTCCAGGAAAATGTATCCTGTCTACACTGTGGTTTTGTGGGTCCCTTTGAAAACCAATGGTAAAGTGGGCTGGCTTCGTCACCATGCCCAGAACACACCCGTGCTTCCCTCTTCCTGGATATCTGCTATTGCCTCTCTCCATGCACCAGGTGTCCTGCCCTCTCTTTTTCATTCTCCTACAGATAACATATCAATCATTCAAGCAGAGTTTAATTTATATCTTCTCTACAAAGCCTCCCCTGATGGCCCCTATTTAGACAGAGGCTCTCTCCTTCAAACTTCATCCTTCTATTCCACCCACTTGACCTTGAATTATAGCCTAGAATGTGTGCAAGCTCCTTCCCCTGCAAACATTACCTGAGCTCTATGCTAGCCACTATACTGGACTAGCAGCTCGTGTTTTTTGTCCTCCTCCTGACCACTCTGCCTCAGTGTAGCACTTCTTTTTACTCTAAGTAATTTTCAGCCCGGAGGTTAGGGAACAACCACAAGTCCTTCTAGGGCATGTGTCAGAGCCTCAGACATGGGAAACGACTTCTCCAAACCATACACTTGCCTTGCCCCTTCCTCACCCCAACACCCCCAACATCCCAGGGAATCTAATACTTATGCCTCACACTGAATTAAAGACCATTATCACTCACTAAGTGTTCTTTAAGAGAAACCATATCATATTGAGCTTTGAGTCTCCTCAGGACCAGTACATCTCTTAAAGTACACAGTTATCATGCTTATTAACTGACTAATTCTTGTTACGAAAAGAAATATGATCCTCTCACCTGGTTACGGCCTGATGACCAATACCCGCCACAGACACCAATCATGTCTCTCCCTTCAGGGTCTCACAGATGTGAACTGTACGTACTGCACAGAGGGCACTTTTGGGGACTGCACAGACCCCACCATTCAACCTGCTCTAGTACCTTTGGACTTGATAGGGACCTTTTAACTTCAAACAAGATACCAAAGTGGGATTTTAAAGTGGCTGCATAAAGCCAGCATTCTCAGTCCAAACACAGCACTCCCTTCTCCCCTCACCCCCACTTCTTTTACGCTTTTCACTAATTTGTGTATGTTGGTGTATGTCACCAGACCACAAGCTGTTTTGAGGACAGAGCTACAGCTCTTTTTTTTGGTAGTCTTCACTGCGGTGGATATGATTTTTAAAGTCTGTTAAAATTTTTGAAACAGTCCCTAGTTTTTAAAAATCTACAAAAACAAGAAGTGCTCTGGGATGGAAATGACAAAAAAAAAATTCACTGTACTTGGAACAGTCATCCTACAGGAGGTTGACTGGATGTGGCCCATACTGTGAAAGAAAAATAGAAAAGAGATCAGAGAGATTATAGTTGGTTAAGAGTAAAACCACCAGAAAGGAATAAACCTGCATTGCCAATAATCTCTGAAATATTTTCTCATTAAGAAAACATGAGAAAACAACCCCACAAGGTTAAGGATTTTTCTGTAAGAAGGGAACAAGCCTGGAAGGCAGAATTTCTGTTTGCAGCATTCTGCGGGCGCTTTATACCTGACTGCCAAGATCAGCAAAAGAAGCAATGGGGATTTTTCCAAATATGTTTTTATTATTGTTCCTAGGCCTGGTGGGGGGATCTCCGGCTTCTGAAAGCCCAGGATGAGCAGCCTGTCTGAGGCCAAGCACAGCAGGGCTATCTCCCACAAAGAGCTCTGTGCTGGTTCCCAGGCCCTCCACAGAGGAACAAGTCTTCATGAGCTCCTGGGAGGGAAAAAGACGGCAGCCTTTCATCAGCTGACCAAGAGGGCATTGGATCAAGTTAGAAAGCCACAGCAATCATTGTGTAAACTCCAGGCGGAGAGGAATCTGGGACAGAACACTCGCAAAAGCTGGCCCCTGGAACTCTAATTTTTGAGCAAAGCCTTGCTTCAAATATACTCCGCACAGGACTTCCGGGAAGATGGCGGCGTGAGCAGGGCTGTGGAAATCTCCTCCCAAAACCATATATATTTATGAAAATACAACAAATACAACTATTCCTAAAACAGAGACCAAAAGATATAGGATGGCACCCAGCCTGTAGCTACACCTGAGAGGACTTGGCACCCCGTGAGGCAGGAAAGATACGGAGCCGCGACCCAGCGGGGCCTAGCGCTCCCCCACCCCAGCGCACCGGCAGGAGGAGAGGATTCAGAGCCGGGAGGGTGTGGAAGTACAGACCTGCAAAATAACCAGCCCTGGTGATCTGTGCCGGGAGCGCTGACACACACCGCACAGTGTATTGGATATTGGAGAGACAGAGCGTGCAGGACCTGAGCCTGGGAATGCACTGGTCCTCGTAGCCGGTTCCCCAGAACAAAAGAAAAGTCCGTGCTTTTTTTAGCAGTCTTAAAGTGACAGGGGCCCTACGGAGGAGCAGGATCATCCCAGCACACTCAGCCCAGCAGGCTTGGAGTCCTGGGGAATTTCGGACCCCTTGGCTGGTGACTGGGAAAAAGTTGCTGTACTGAGACTTCCCACAGTGATAAACAGCCTCCCATTAGTTCCCGCCCCAGCCAGAGCTACACAGGGTCCTGCAGACTGGCGTGACCATGGCTGCGTAATAGTGTAGCAACAGCGCCACCTACAGCATCCCCATAGAATCTACTCCCGGAGGGCGTTTTCTTTGTTGTTGTTTTTTCTCTCTTTTCTTTTCTTTCTTATTTTTCTCTTTTCTTTCTTTTCTTTCTTTTTTTTCTTTTTAAAACTCTTAAAGAGCCCAGCTGACATACGTGGCACCTCCCAGTGACCACTTCTATCACCATGAGAAGACAGAGGAATATGGTACAAACAAAACTTACCCAGACCCAGACAACACCAGAGAGGGAACCTGAAAAGATGGAAATGCACAACCTTCCTGAAAAATAATTCAAAACAAAAGTCATAACCATACTGATGGATCTACAGAGAAATATGCAAGAGCTGAGGGAGGAAGTGAGGGAAGTGAGGAAAGACAATGCAGAAATGAGACAAGCAATTGATGGGCTTAGCAGCACACTGGATGAGATGCAAGAGACTGTTAAAGGAATTGATATCAGGGAACAGAAATACAGAAAAGCTGAGGCAGAGAGAGATAAAAGCATCTCTAGCAATGAAAAAATATTAAGAGAACTGTGTGACCAATCCAAACAGAACAATATTCGCATTATAGGAGTACCAGAGGAAGGGAGAGAGAAAAATGGATAGAAAGTGTCTTTGAAGAAATAATTACTGAAAACTTCCCCATGCTGGGGAAGGAAATACTCTGGCAGTCAACGAAAGCCCACAGATCTCTCAACACAAGGGACCCAAGGAAGACAACACCAAGATACATAATAATTAAAATGGTAAAGATCAAAGACAAGGACAGAGTATTAAAGGCAGTTAGAGAGAGAAAAAAGATCACCTACAAAGGAAAACCCATCAGACTATCATTAGATTTCTCAACAGAAAACTTACAGGCCAGAAGAGAATGGCATGATATATTTAACATAATGAAACAGAAGGGCCTCCAACCAAGAATATAGTATCCAGCATGATTATCATTTAAATATGATGGAGAGATTAAACAATTTCCAGACAAGTGAAAGCTGAGAGAGTTTGCCTCCCATAAACCACCTCTACAGGATATCTTAAATGGCCTGCTCTACAAGGAGGCACTCCGAAGGCTAAAAAGATGTCACCAGAGAAAATAAAATAATAGAAAAGAAAGCACACCATCCAAATACTAACTAAAGGCAAAGAATAAAACGCCTAATATATAAAGAATGGAGGAGGAAGAATAAGAAGGGAGAGAAATAAAGAAACATCAGACTGTATTTACAATAACTTAACAAGAAAGTTAAGTTAGATTGTCAGATAGTAAAGAAGCAACCCTTGAACCTTTGGTAAGCATGAATCTAAAGCCAACAATGGCAATAAGTACATATCCATCGATAATCACCCTAAATGTAAATGGACTGAATGCACCAATCAAAAGACACAGAGTAATAGAATGGATAAAAAAGCAAGACCCATCTATATGCTGCTAACAAGAGACTCATCTCAAACCCAAAGATATACACAGACTAAAAGTGAACGGATAGAAAAAGATATTTCATGCAAACAACAAGGAGAAAAAAGCAGGTGTTGCAGTACTTGTATCAGACAAAATACACTTCAAAATGAAGAAAGTAGCAAGAGATAAAGAAGGACATTACATAATGATTAAGGGATCAGTCCAACAAGAAGATATAACCATTATAAATATATATGCACCGAACAAAGGAGCACCAGCATATGTGAAACAAATACCAACAGAATTAAAGGAGAAAACAGAAAGCAATGCACTCATTTTAGGAGACTTCAACACACCACTCACTCCAAAGGACAGATCAACCAGACAGAGAATAAGTAAAGACACAGAGGCACTGAACAACACACTAGAACAGATGGACCTAACAGACATCTACAGAACTCTACACCCAAAAGCAGCAGGATACACATTCTTCTCAAGTGTACATGGAACACTTTCCAGAATAGACCACATACTAGGCCACAAAAAGAACCTCAGTAAATTCAAAAATATTGAAATTCTACCAACCAACTTCTCAGATCACAAAGGTATAAAACAAGATAAATTTTAGAAAGAAAACAAAAAGGCTCACAAACACATGGAGACTTAACAACATTCTCCTAATTAATCAATGGGTTAATGACCAAATCAAAACAGAAATGAAAGAATATATGGAGACTAATGACAACAACAACACAAAGCCACAACTTCTGTGGGACACAGCAAAGGCAGTTCTAAGAGGAAAGTATATTGCAATCCAGGCCTATTTAAAGAAGGCAGAACATTCCCAAATGAATAGTCTAAAGACACAATTACTGAAATTGGAAAGAGAATAAATGAGGCCCAAAGTCACCAGAAGGAGAGACATAATAAAGATCAGAGAGAAATAAATAAAATTGAGAAGAATAAAACAATACAAAGAATCAATGAAACCAAGAGCTGGTTCTTTGAAAAAATAAACAAAATAGATACACCCGGAATGGGGTGGGTGGGGGGGACCTGATGAAGGGGGTAGTTTAATCACCATAATATTGTACATGTAACTGTAGATTAATGATACCAAAATAAATTGTAAAACAAAAAAAAAATAGATACACCTGGGGCCAGACTCATTCAGAGAAAAAGAGAATCTACACACACAAACAGAATCAGAAATGAGAAACGAAAAATCACGACAGACCCCACAGAAATACAAACAATTATAAGAGAATATTATGGGAATCTATATGCTAACAAGCTGCAAAACCTAGAAGAAATGGACAACTTATTAGAAAAATATAACCTTCCAAGACTGACCAAACAAGAAACAGAAACACTAAACAGACCAATCACAAGCAATGAAATTGAATCAGTAATAAAAAAACTACCCAAGAACAAAACCCCCGGACCAGATGGATTTACTTCTGGATTCTACCAGACATATAGAGAAGAAATAACACCCATTCTCCTTAAAGTTTTCCAAAAAATAGAAGAGGAGGGAATACTTCCAAACTCATTCTATGAAGCCAGCATCACGCTAATACCAAAACCAGCCAATGACATCACAAAAAAAGAAAACTAGAGACCAATATCCCTGATGAAAGTAGATGCAAAAATACGCAACAAAATATTAGTACACCGAATTCAAAAATACATCAAGAGGATCATACACCATGATCAAGTGGGATTCATCCCAGGGATGCAAGGATGGTACAACATTCGAAAATCCATCAACATTATCCACCACGTTAACAAAAAGAACAAAAACCACATGATCATCCACATAGATGCTGAAAAAGCATTTGACAAAATTCAGCATCCATTCATGATTAAAACTCTCAACAAAATGGATATAGACAGCAAGTACCTCAACATCATAAAGGCCATATATGACAAACACACAGCTAACATCACACTTAACAGCAAGAAGCTGAAAGCTTTTCATCTAAGATCAGGAACAAGACAGAGATGCCCACTCTCTCCACTGTTATTCAACATAGTACTGGAGGTCCTAGCCACGGCAATCAGACAAAACAAAGACATACAAGGCATCCAGATTGGTAAAGAAGAAGTCAAATTGTCACTATTTGCAGATGGCATGATATTGTACATAAAAAACCCTAAAGACTCCACTCCAAAACTACTAGTACTAATATCTGAATTCAGCAAAGTTGCAGGACACAAAACTAACACACAGAAATCTGTTGCTTTACTATACACTAATGATGAACTAACAGAGAGAAAAATTGTAAAAACAATTCCATTCACAATTGCATCAAAAAAAATAAAATACCTAGGAATAAACCTAACCAAGGAAGTGAAAGACCTGTACTCTGAAAACTACAAGACACTCCTAAGAGAAATTAAAGAGGACACTAACAAATGGAAATGCTTCCCATGCTCTTGGCTAGGAAGAATAAATATTGTCAAAATGGCTTTACTACCTAAAGCAATCTACAGATTCAACGCAATCCCTATCAAAATGCCAACAGGTTTCTTCAATGAACTGGAACAAACAACTCTAAAATTCATATGGAACCACAAAAGACCCCAAATAGCCAAAGCGATACTGAGAAGGAGTAATAAAACAGGGGGAATTACGCTCCCTGACTTCAAGCTCTACTACAAAGCCACAGTAATCAAGACAATTTGGTACTGGCACAGAAACAGACCCACAGACCAGTGGAACAGAATAAAAAATCCAAACATTAACCCAAACATACACACTCAATTAATATTTGATAAAGGAGCCCTGGATATACAATGGGGAGATGACAGCCTCTTCAGCAGCTGGTGTTGGAAAAACTGGACAGCTACATGTAAGAGAATGAAACTGGACTACTGTCTAACCCCATATACAAAGGTAAACTCAAAGTGGATCAAAGACCTGAATGTAAGTCATGAAACCATAAAACTCTTAGAAAAAAAATAGGCAAAAATCTGTTGGACATAAACATGAGTGACTTCTTCATGAACATATCTCCCCAGCCAAAGGAAACAAAAGCAAAAATGAACAAGTGGGACTATTTCAAGCTGAAAAGCTTCTGTACAGCAAAGGACACCATCAGTAGAACAAAAAGACATCCTACAGTATGGGAGAATATATTCATAAATGATGTATCTGATAAGGGGTTGATATCCAAAATAAAGAAAGAACTCACACACCTCAACAAACAAAAAGCAATTATCCAATTAAAAAATGGGCAGAGGACATGAATAGACACTTCTCCAAAGAAGAAATTCAGATGGCCAACAGGCACATGAAAAGATGCTGCACATCGCTAATCATCAGAGAAATGCAGATTAAACCACAATGAGATATCACCTCACACCAATGAGGATGGCCAACATCCAAAACACACACAACAACAAATGTTGGCAAAGATGTGGAGAAAAGGAAACCCTCCTACACTGCTGGTGGGAATGCAAATTAGTTCAACCATTGTGGAAAGCAGTATGGAGG